>JAVXUO010001870.1:50000-663977 GCA_033065855.1 Escallonia rubra
AATGTATTACGCGTCATACCTTAAGGGCCTTGAGCATATATCTAGTATTAAGACAACTACCAGGGGAAGGTACTTCTAGTTCGACAGGTTCGTCTTTTTTTTTCTCTTTTAATGAGATTGATTTGTATGCCAATACTAATCATTATTTTGCATTATCAATGCAAGAACATGTTAATTTTAATTTGTTGACTTTTTGGAAACAAAATTAAAACATGTATAAAACTTCATCCCAAATTGTCCGGGATGTACTGCACGTACAGGCTTCCACAGTTGCTTCAGAGTCGGCATTTTCAGCGAGCAGGAGGGTGTTGGATGACAGGAGGAGTCGTCTTAACCCCGAGTCACTCAAGCTATGTATATGTTGGAAGGATTATCTTGATGTGGAATATCGAGAGCAAGATAAACCAATTGATAATAGGAGGAGCAGCGATTCAGACATCGAAACAGTTCTTGATGATTAGGTAATTTTATTTTATTTTCCTTTTCTCAAGTTTTTAGAATAGATTTTTTCACAAAATACAGTTTACATTTTCGCCGTGGATTATTTTAAACAAATTAAATATATGTGTGGGCCGGCCCAAGCCCATTGATACCTCTGGGCTAAGGGTGGGCTGGCCCAAGCCCAGCCCATTGACACCTCTACCAAGGAGATCTGGGGAGTATATTATAACAAGAAGAAAATCCAATGAAACATACGTGATATATAATTTTCAAATAGATACTGCAAGATGACTGTTCTGAGGTCTTATATAAAGTAGGGCAAGGAGCACATAAGAATAAGAAGCGAAACAAGCAACAATGACAGTTACAGGCCTTCTCCTCTTAACCTTCATTGGTTGTACCATCACAGTGTCCTCTGCTCCCACCCCAGCTTCTGCCAATTCCGAAAGACATGAATTCCCAGACAATTTCATTTTTGGCGCAGCATCATCAGCATACCAGGTTCGTATTCGGACCTATCTTTTGCAGACAAAAGCGAGACTTCTTTTTCACTACAATACTCTTGAGGCTATAGTTATCATACAACGAGTTCTTACAAGATGGATTTTCAAACTGTCTGTATTGTAACAGTATGAGGGTGCATGGGATGAAGATGGAAAAGGGCCAAGTATATGGGACACGTTCACGGCCAAATATCCAGGCATCACTCTCTCTCTCTCTCTCTCTCTATATATATATATATATCTATCTCCACACATATGCATACACATTTGAATGTGATTAAATGTACACACATAGATGCATGTATAACAGTATAAGTGTGTGCGTGTGTGTATTTGCAGAGAAAGTGAAAGATGGGAAAGATGGAAGGACGGCGGAGGATGCTTACCATCGTTACAAGGTATTGCCCGAAAAGTAAGGACTTTCTATTAAGAAAATTCCTTGCTTTCCCTGTACTTACTAAAGGACCTTGCCTTTCGAGGGGCAAAAGCAGCAGTGTATCTGAACAGTAAAGGGGTTTTGTGAAAACATTCCATCTTTTTTAGTAGATCCATGAAGGATTAATGAAAAAACAGAGAATGCAGCAATCTACCCCAGGGCTTAACCCTTAAATTGCAAAAGCAAGATCTACACAAAGATCTTGAGTACTTATTCTGAATAGTAATGTTCAAGAAAATAATGAAGCTAGGGCCCATGGTTCCTGCTACTCCCACATAAGTCTGCCTTTGCTCCTTAGGAATAAGCTTCTATGTTGTTATGGGTACTTCATAGAAGATTTTGTAATTTATAACGCTTGATATATCGTATAATAAACTGAGAATATCACAGGAGGACGTGGGTCACATGAGGGATATAGGACTTGACGCTTACAGATTTTCCATCTCATGGCCAAGAATATTTCCTAGTAAGATGTCAGACAACAATGATGATGCTTCTTGATAACAATTCATGATTATTCGAGCTATCATTATTGTGCTTACGTATGAATGCAATGCTATCTTTCCCTAATTTGAATTCATTATATTTGTCACTAAATCTTAGCCAAAAAGCTCTAGACTCTGTATGAAACACCGAAACCAACCCGAATGTGGAAAGTACTACAGAACTGCACCAACGATCATTGAACCTGTAGATGAATTTTACTTGGTCATTGAGTTCTATATTTTTTTTATTAGAAAAAGGGTGATAAGGTTTGTCACACATTTCGAGCTGAGTAGGATCACATGGGAAGCAAAGTTCTCCCTACCAAGTTTTAACGCAATTTCATTCCCAGAGCACGCAGCTGCCTGAAAATTTATATGTGTCAATCTGGTGATTGAATTCTCCACTTTGACCAATCAAGTCATTCTATCAACTAGGGATGGCAATGGGGCGGGTCGGATGCGGATCTTCTAAAATCCGAACCCGCCCCGCTCGTCATGGAACTTCGCCCCGCCCCGCCACCGGGTTATTTATGTGAAATACCATAACCGATCCTATGAGAATGTAGAAAACCCGCACCCGCACCCGCCCCGCCCCGCCCCGCTCTCGCTGAATTGAAAAGCATGTACCCCTCACCCCTGAAACACGAGCCTTCCGCAGAGAAGAAGGCAGCGGCGCCGGCATAGCCTTCGGTGGAGCCGTCGCAAGCTCGACGGCAGCGGCGCCGGCGTAGCCTTCGGCAGAGAAGAATGCAGCGGCACCGGCGTAGCCTTCGGCAGAGCCTTCGGTGGAGCCGTCGCAAGCTCGACGGCAGAGGCGCCGGCGTAGCCTTCGGCAGAGCCTTCGGTGGAGCCGTCGCAAGCTCGTCGCCGTGCGGTGGAGAGTGGGCTGAGTCGGTGGCTGAGTGAGAGTGAGAGAGCCAGAGAGAAGGTTGGGACAGATCTAGGGTTTGGGAGGAAAAGAACATATATATAGTACAGGATGGATGACTAAGATCAAATGATATATTAGGGTAAGTATACCGGGGCGGGGCGGGGCGGGTCGCGGGGCGGTTGGGCAAAATACCATACCCGGTCCTAACCCGCTACGGGTTTTTTTTTAAAATACCATACCTGCCCCGTAGTCCGATCAAAGTAAAAAAAAACCGCTCCTAATGGGGCGGAGCGGGGCGGATATCCGCCGGATCGGATTTAAATTGCCATCCCTACTATCAACACCTACAGCAGAGTAGCCGTCAAAGGCTCATGTGCGTTGCACATGAGACTTAAGTGAGGTTATGATTGTTAACTAACTGACCATTTCTTTGAAATTCTCAATTTCTTGTGGTAAAGGCTAGAATTTCAAAAAAAAATAAAAAAAAACAAATGAGAACCGTTCCGCTAACTATAATCTAATCATTTTGTCAGTATATGTATATGTATATGTATATGTATGTTTTTCTTTCCTGTTGTCTTCCTCTGGGACCTCCACCAAAACCTAGCTGTGGCTTATGGTGGACGGCCACCTTCAAACACCAATCCGTATTGTGCTTTTGATGCCATCAACCACCACTGGTCCTGATGAAAGGAATCCCATACCTCAAAATTAGTTCAAGCAAAAATCAGTATATCTACGAACATCATCAAAAACACCACCGCCACTGGTCTTTTCGGCATCACCACCACTAAATTCATCCACCCATTACCGCCAAGCACCATTACCACTGTTGATCAACCGGTGAATCTGCATCGACCAAGCATTTTTTAAGTCAAATCCGAGAAACGTTCAGGGTATGGATAAGACCGGTTGTGGGTGGCTTAGCGGTGGAGTGGTGATGGTGGGTTTAGTTGTGCAAGTGGCGGCTACTGTCAACGGCAGTGGTGGTCCGATGGTGGCAGCTACTAGCTACTATTACAAGTCTTGGCCACCAAGACGAGAGCTTGGTCACCATATCTCTAGTGCATTTTTTTGTAAATACTTACGAGGATAATTCTTAACGGCATTTTTTTAGCGTCACTAAATAGAAGCACTAGAAATATTTAGCAACTATTAATTATCGCTATATAGAGGGTAGAAGTAATATAATGACTGAAGTAAATAATATCTACCGACCAAAGTTGATTTATTTTGAAGTTCAATATTAGTTGGTATAACTTTGTCGAAACACAGAGAGCTACAAAAAAATGGACAATGCTGTTAAAATTAAGTTTTTGTTGTTGTGACACTTAGATGGGAGGGCTAGCAGCAGCGAACCAAATGCCGCTGGGGTGAAGTATTACAACAATCTCATTAACGAGCTCCTAAGCAATGGTAGCAATTTGCCACTCTTTCTCTTACTTCTTTCTTGTCGTAAACCCACACACAGCTCTGTGTTTGCATGTGCACGCGCGCACACATACAACTAATACCTATGTGCTTCACAGGTTTACAGCCTTTTGCAACCATATTTCACTGGGATCTTCCACAAGCCCTTGAAAACGACGAAGGCTTCTTAAACGAAACAATTGTGTACGTACAACATAGAATAGATGTGTTACTTATAGTTTGCTCACAAAGTTACCTAGAGGATAACAGATAGGCGTCAGTAGTCAACATAACTGAGTGAAGAAAAAAGATTATTATGAGCACAATCATTTTATAACCTAACACCGGAAACCCTCTTCGCGATAAGAAAATGTTTTAGCGAGAAAATGCATTTAGGTTTCCTAGGGTACTACTATAGACCAAAAGGATTTTTTGCTCACCAATAAGGATAAATATTCCCCCCCCCCCCCCCCCCCAACACCCTCCGACCAAGAAGGAAAAAAATGAAATTAAACTGAGAGACAAAATAACTGTCGTTAAACATGGTTTGTCGCATTTTTACAAGTATCTTCAATAACAAATCTTAGCAACATTTCTTAAGTGTTACCAAATGCTTGCCAGAAAGCCATATTCAACGATCACTTAAGTTCTGTTTTATAGGAGATTGTGTTAATGTTCTGCCATACCCAATGCAGTAAGTTATTTTAACGATATCTGTTACCCATTTATATGTGAACAGGGATGAATTCGTTGGATATGCGAATATTTGCTTCGCCATGTTTGGTGATAGGGTGAAACACTGGATTACAATAAATGAGCCATGGTCCTACAGTGTGTTTGGATATGCATATGGCACATTTCCACCCAACAGATGTTCTAAAGGAGGGAACAGACTAACTGGTGCATTTTCTTCAACTGCTAGATTCTCCAGATATTTGGTTAATCGCGACTGTGAGGTGGGAGATTCAGGCACCGAGCCATACAGGGTTGCGCACCACCTTATTCTTGCTCATTCTGCTGCAGTCCAATTGTATCGGGAGGATTACCAAGTAAGCACTGATGGTATATGAGAAACAATTTTAGTGATTGTCAACGTTTTTTTCCTTTTGCTAAGGCGACAACTTTATTTAATTAATTTAGTGATACGTTAAGCAAAACATGATAGCATTATTGGGATCATTCAATAACAGTTTAAACTTTGAAAGCAGATCGTAACTTAACATGATATTAGAGCTTTGGTTTACCAAGGTCTTGGGTTCAATTTTATCCTTGCATATTTGGTCTCTCTTTATAATATTGTAAGTTGCACTTTGTTTATTTGTGTACTTTGTAGTGGTGGTGGACCTTAACTTGTCTCTCCACGTGTAATTGGGGCTTGCCCGATTGCACGTGAAGGGGAGTGTTAAGCATGATAACATTGTTAGACTTATTCTATAACAGCTTACGCTTTCTGAGCAGATGATAACTTAACAGATACATCTCTATTGGCATCCATTCCAAGTGTTGGCTTGATGAAACATTTTTAAATGAGACAATATCACTTAGATCCCTGAGTTTGAAGGGTGATTACGCTCAGACTCAGTTTTGTCATTTCATTAAGCGTGTCCTTGGAGTGGACATAAAGCTGTCTACGTAAAATATGTAGCCATATCAGGTCATATGGACGAAAGTGCCCACATAAAAATTTGAGATTCCTTAACAAGAAATGTTTATTTTTTTCTTTTTTAAAATTTGCATGTTAAGTTTACACAAATAAACCAAATAATTGATAATTGAGCTCCACTCTAGTCTCTAAAATGGCTATATAGCCGAACAAAGAAAACAAAAAAAGAAAGTTTATAAGTAACTATTGAAAGTGTTACCCTCAGATATTTTGGTTCGCCTTAGAAATAATTTTTGACAAGTCACTGCCTGTCACCCTCATATGAGCGTGTTTTGCCGACTTTAGGAGGAGTTGAAAGCCATAACGATCGGCTCCCACTAGCAGAGAAGTATCACATCTGTGGGGCATTTTTATGAAGGGAATTGATAATTGCACTTTACTTTTTATCAATTTCAATTTACTTTGGTCGTTATAAAATAGGTGACCAGTGTTAATGTCTTTTTATGGTACTTCTTGGTCCTTTAGTTACAGAAATGGAGTGTAAGTTTCAATCTCCTTTCTCGAGACTTTTGAAAGTTGTGTATTGTGATTAACGCTTATCTTTGAGTAGGCGGATCAAGAAGGTCAAATTGGTATATCGCTTAATACCGAGTGGATGGTTCCCTACAACGAAACATCTGAAAAAGATCAGGAAGCAGCAGATCGAGCACTTGCTTTCATGTATGGATGGTAAGTAGCTATGTACTGCCAAAACACGTATATGGATCGATCGATTTCTTTTTGGAACATCACCCTCATTCCATACAGGAAAACATAATTTGTGACACAAGTTGCGTAGTAGAAGAATGTTGTTTTGTTTATACGGCAGCTATAATTGTTTCAACCAGTCCCAAATCAATGCCTAAAGCAAAGTTTTCTGGTCGGAAACTAGTCTAGTAGATTTGAGACTACTAGTTTACTAAGAAACACTAACAGAGTATTTCAGTTACTTGATGATGTTTTCTCTTTCATTTTGCTGAGGTTTATGGAACCGCTAAACAGTGGCACGTACCCAGTTCAAATGGTTACACATGTTGAAGATAGACTGCCCAAGTTCACAAAGGAACAATCACAGTTGGTAAAAGGGTCATTCGATTTCATCGGTTTAAATTATTATACGGCTGCTTATGCCGCTGATATTGCTTGCTCAAATGATGGAACCAAAAACCACTCCTACTTGAGAGATTCTTGTGTTCGTCTAACAAGTAAGTTAATCTCAGAGAAAGTACAATTTTTTTTTTTGGGTAAAGTCCGTATATTCCATTAATTCTCAAAACTGTGCTAGTTGAGTACTAATATTTACTACTTACTCAAGTAATATCATGAAATAAATCCCTTTTGTTGACCCACCTCTGCTTCCATTCCTCCTGCAGCCTTGAACTCTTTAACACAGACCTGCTCAACTTCAGATCTTCACATAACTCCTTATTAGTCTATGTGAGATGGATTTTTGGCCAGCTGGTTATCCTAAATTTCATCCATTGGTGGATGACAAAACAGAAACTATCAGGGTTTGCTTGCTTTTGTTAAAAAATTCTCTTGTTTCTTTCCATCCAAATGCCATAAACAGTAGTTGAAATAGCCAGCTTGCACAGCCTTGCTCTAAAGCTCTTTCCCTGAAGTTTTGTATGGCATGATCTAGTATCTGGGACCAGCATTTCATAGGTACATTAACTTTGAGCTTTCCAAAGATCAAACTCTACACTGCTTGAGCATAGGGGCATTGACCAAAAAAATGATCAATGGTTTTCTGAGCTTGATGGCATAGGGAACAGTTATCCTCCTGAATTACATTCCATTGCTTGTTTGTCTTAGTTTCTGAGGCCACCTTTGGAGAGTAGCCAGAGCACTACTAAGCATCCAGGTATACTCCCAGTAAACCAAACTAACTTCCATCATGTTGCCTCCATGGCTGCGGTAGTGCAGATCTAATTGCGTTCCATGCTGTATGAATGGTAAATTTGCCACTGGGGAGTAACTCCATTTTACTTGATCAAACTGATTCATGAAGGGGGTCACAGTCATCCTGATTGTATGGTCCAAATCTTTTAAAGCAATTGATCTCAGGTTAGGAAGTTTCCATCTACTTCCTTCCAAAATTGCAGATACTTTGGTATCAATTGAGAGATCAGAGTCATATGCTATTCTCTGACATTGTTATCAGTGATACTCCATTCAGCCATTGGTCCAACAGTTTTATACTCTTCAATTCCTTCAGAACCTTCACTTTCTGAATTTAGCAAACAAACAATGTGGTGACAAAAATGATGTGTAAGCAAGCATAAGAAAAATGTCTTCAATACAAGGTTTTTTTCCGCCGTGATCTATTGCAAAGTTTCGAAACACCCGTCTCTGACATGACTACTTTATATGTTGTGGCATCCAGAGGTGAAGAATGGGATACCCATCGGTAACGAGGTATGAGCTTATTTACAACGTACATTACAATTTTACTCTTGCAAATGGTTAAAGATCAAGTTCATTTTCAGAAAAAACTTTGTTATTAGTACTATAAAATTCAGATATGAATACTACAGTTGAATTGAAGTTCGATGCCTTCCTTTCCAGTAAATTAAAAATACTCTAAAATGGAATGAAACAAATTTGGCAAGAAATGATCTATGGTGCCATGTGTACACACAAATTTCGTGTCTGAGCTGCCAAACAAGAAATAATTGCAAAAAAATTCAATTTATCAAATTTAAATTATAGGTTACGCCACTCTGTGATTTTTACATAAAACGAATGTAAAATCCTCTGATTCAATCTCCGCTTTCGGTCACGATCCAAGGGCTAGAATAGCTTGTTCTTGAACCGCTACGTTGAATTCTTCCTTGAAGGCGATTCTTGACTTGTAGAATCTCCACTGTTGAAGGTGAATTTCTCTTTGATGTTGAGGATCAAAGAGTGATGAATCTTTAACGTCGAGAATGCTCGATTGAAGAACGGCATTAGATTAGTACGTATTATTTTTCAAGTGAAGCGTAATTCTCGAGATGTTATATGCTTGAGACAGAGTTTTGGCAGAGCGCTGACTTGTTTGCAGAAACTCGGTGTGTCCTTCTTCCCTATCCGAAGAAACCCTCTATTTATAGGCAAATGGGTGGGGTTAAATTTAGAAAACCCGTGATTTGGGGCTTTGTCTGATAATCAAAGGAATTTTTGTTCCCCTTCATTCAATCTCAGTCAATTAAATGGATTTATATCCATTTAATTATTTTTTTGGTCAAACTTGACTTATTTGAACTTTCTAGTAAGCAAGACCATGGGCTGAACTAAATATTTTTATTTGGACTAATTCTTGCAACTTGTCTTTGACTCCGAGCCCATTGTCTTGTTTGACTCCAAGTCAGCATTTGGACCCGCATTTCTCGCAGCGTTGAATATTTGACTAGTCGCAAAAAAAAATAAAATTTACCAGACTGGTAAAAATTATTTTTCAGTGTCTACACCATGCATCACCAAAATACTAGTAAAAGTACATATATGTCACTAAAATCACTTCAGGTGGCAATAATGTAATATTGTAGTGTGCTTGTCTTCATTGTCATCTGAGTGACAATTGGTAATAGCATAAAGATGTTGGTAAAAACAATTTACATGAAAATAATCATATCCTTCGGTGACACCCTTTTCCCTTCCAAATACTTTAGCGACACTCTTTATCCTATTACAAAACGTGCGGACCACTGCAATCACTGTTTGTTTCTCATGGCACTCACAACAAAACTTTTAAAGCACTTGTTTTGTAATTGTCACAGAAACATTATTGCAAATGCCCGAAAAAGCTATTGGTGACATTTTTTCGAGCCAAAGTAACAACTTGCATCTTACTGATTGTACAGACGGGATCAGACTGGCTTTATGTATATCCTCAAGGAATTCGAGATACTTTAATCTACACAAAACTCTGGTACAATGACCCGGTTGTCTACATCACTGAGAATGGTAAGCATGAATGAGATCAATTTTAACTTCATAGTTGGAGGCAAGGACGACCCAAAAGTATGAGTTGTCGCAAAAGTCCATTATTAAATTTGCATAATTACTGATTCGAAATTTATGTCTAATGGATTGATTATAGGAGTGTCTTCAAGAAATCGGGTGCGTAACATGAGTGACCCTATGAGAATGTATTACCATCAGCAACATTTGTTAATGCTTCAGAATCTCACAAGGTTAGTGTTTTCAGAGTGGAATTAAACATGGTTTCAATGAATATGTTGCATTTGCCCAACTCCCACCGCAAAAAATTGGGGTACCATAGGTATCCAAATTTCAAGATGGCCATTAGTAGAAAATACATTTTACTTGGTTTTGCCTAACTTTGCCCTCCAATTCTGCTCACCATCTTAGGATGTGCACGGCATAGCCTTACCCCAATTCAACATAATAAACGAAGACTAAAGTTTTACGGACTCCAATTATCTACGTGGCACACACAAACTTAAACAGTCTAAGAAAAAAAGACCTAAATTGAAGCCTAAACCAACATTACTAAAACACCGTCACCCGCAACCCATGAAAAAAGACCCACTTTTGCCTTCTTAGAGTACACCTGCAAATGCTAACATTTAAATCTGACCTGCAAATACTTAATTGTTGTTCAATATTCATTTGTTTTTTTAATTTTTTTATTTTTACACCTTTAAACACATTTGATATTAAAAGTTTCCATGAAATTGTTTGTAGCGATGGGACGACCAAGCTGAAAGGATATTTCATATGGTCACTGCTGGATAATTTTGAGTGGCTGGATGGTTATACCGCTCGTTTTGGTGTCATTGATATCGAGTATGAGACGATTCTCTCGTTAGCAGGAAAGACAAATATTTTGAATAGAACCTACAGAAGCTCAGCCAATTGGTTCAAAACATTTCTCTACCCGCGTGCAGTAGTACTACACCCTCACTAGGTTCCGTGTGTTCTACATATGTTCCCCTACAGTATGTAGTAGTGGATCTACTAAGTTTAATAAAGAACAAAATTTGTCATTGCTACTGATCGATGTACCCCTTGCATGTTGTTTGTGCTGGGATTTAAACCCCTATGCAACAAAAAAACAAAAAAAAAAAGAGACAAAATATAAAAAATTGTCATACACATAAATATATGGATACAAATATTTAACGTGATTCACCTTCTTGCCTATGTCCACAGGAAGACAGCGATAATGTTGTATTATAAAGTGGAGAAGTTGCAAGGGAACGTTCGGTCAGTCACTCAGGCCCAATTTCCGATCAAACTCAAAACTCACCTAACTATTTTTCTCTCGGTCAATAAAAACTCTTCTTGGTTTTTCTCACTCACTAGTGTTATTAAAAAAACACTTAATACTCTTGTATTTGAGCTACAATCGTAAGCTCTAAATGCCTAACACCATTTTTAGCTTTTTGTAGCTAAATCACTGCATTTACCTCTCAATGGCTAATGATTCTCAATATTGGTGTTTGGTGTGTCGAAAACCTTTGGCAAACTTTTCCTTTTATAGGGAGAAGAAGTGGGTGGAGATTTCACCCGAATCATCCATATGGAGATTTCCACCATGTGAAATCAAAGAAGAGCCACTAAAGAAACAGTGAGCTAGGAAGGAATTGTCTATCGCCTAAACTAGTTAGGATAGAAATTGTCTCCCACCGTTCATGGGATTGGTTTCTCATCATATGAACCCCCTTAAATTTTGTGGACAAAATTGTTGCCTATCTCCACATGTAAGATTTGGAAGACAACTTCAATAGTTTGGTTGAAGCAAATCCGGAAATTGTTCAACATGTTCCCACAAGCATCTTGCCTTCAAGCGTCATTTCCTCTTTTATCTTTCTTCCTTGATGTTTTGCATCCACAATAGGGTTAATTTTACTCAGCACCCTGTACTTAGGGGTCAGTTGCACCCAACACCCTAGGGTTTTAAAATTGACACCCAACACCAAATGACGGTCAAACTGCCTGTTGATTAGACGACTGTTAATTTTTCAGGGGCAAAATGGGATTATTGCCCCTAAAGTTACATGTCATCCCAGTTAGTGACACATGGCCAATTGGCTGTCCACATCATTTCCCTCCAACAGCCCTTATTCTCTCTCTCCTTCCACACATCCCTCAATTAATCCCCAATTACAAAATTTCCCAACTGTTTATTCGAGGGGCATATCAATCGGCGGTTCGCAGGGAGACGGAGCCTATCGCAGTACCGTTACCTGGATTCATCTTTTGCTGGGATCCCGCCGGATGCCATTAGCCGGCCCCGCATTCCATCGCTGACCCGTCACTGTCCTCGCTGGGACCGGCGATGGAGCCGACCTTCTGACCGGAGACCGGGCGCCCCTTTATGTCGTTCTGGGGAGTTTGTCGGAGTACGGCCGTTTTCTCAGGATCTTCGCGGGAGACTTACGAACCCTTTGGGTCACTTCTCCGCCGTCGTCGTCCGTCACCTCGGTCACCATCGTAGTCGAGAAGATGCCGCTAAAGCTGCAGATCTCAGAGACCTCAGAGACGATCTCGTCCATCGGATTTGGCGGAGCCAGTGATTCAACCTTGGGTTCTTGGACTCTGGGCGGTTTGGTGCTGTCTGCTACTACCAGTATTGGTGATTTTGGGATGGGGGTTTCCGAGAGGACTTCTTTCACGGTCTCTTCCTCCAGTACTGGTGGTGGAGGTGGTGGGTCTCTGCCATCGGAGCCAGATTTAGGCAAATGGTGGCGGTGGTGGGTCGAAGGGATGGAATGTGGGTGGTTTGTTTTGGGGGGCGTGGTGCTAAGACAGCAACCCATTGTTGATGGGGAGATGCTGTGGGTGAGAGTTTAGAGACCAGAAGTCCAGAGCTGGTGACGTGGAGAGCCCAATTGGGCCATGTGTAGCTGATTGAATGACATGTATGCTTTAAGGGGCAATAAGACTATTTTGCCCCTGAAAAACTAACAGACGTGTGGTCAAAGTGCCTCTTGACCATCATCTGGTGCTGGGTGCCAAGATTTTTCAAAATTTTGGTGCTGGGTGCCAAAATTAGAACCATAAGGTGCTGGGTACAACTGACTCCTAAGTACGGGGTGTAGCGTAAAATTAACCCTCCACAGTATTAATGCCCGCTTACACCTGGTAATTGGCTGCCCCAATCCCACTCCTCTGATGACATGCGTAAACAGCCTTGATGCTTCCTCGTATATGATCGTAACCATTAACAACCACCATGGCCCTAATTGCATACTCTTACAAATTAACATTTAATTAATCTCTCTTTCATGCTTGGTGAGCTGACGCCATCTCAAATTTCAACTTTGTATCCAAAAAGGAGTCTTGTTAACCGAGTAAATTCGCTGTGTGGTCACCTTCTTCGTCCTCTCTGTCAATCTTAGTGTAAAACCATGGTCCATCCATGATTTCTTTTTTTTTTGTTCTATCATCATGTCGGAAATAGGAAAAAAAAAATAAAATTTCAGCAACAATAACTTGTTGCCATTTCTAACGAGTCATCTCTTATGATAAGGCTACCGTGTTAACTGAAAATAGTGACTCTCTTTTGACTCCCCAATATATGAAAAATAGAAAAGGAAGATATTGAGATGATGCTGGGTTGGAGAGTTTTTCTGTCAAGGAAGCAAAATACTTTTGGCGGATTTTTTGTCAAAGGGACAACTCTCTATATCAATATTTCATACCGAATTCGAGTTGTACCTGCAAATTTCCTTCCGTGGTTCAAGTTAAGGGAAAGTCATCACCAAAAGAAGAAAGTGTCCACGTCGCCGCTTACGTGGACACCCTCTTCTTTTGCCACGTGGATAATAAATTTAATTTAATGTTTTTCCTTTTTCCTTTTTTGTCACATGTTTCTCTCACCTATTTAACTAAATTGAATTTGAATTCCTTTTTTATTGTAAAATCATCTACTTTTGTTGCATAATTATCTCTTATATGCTATCTAGATTTTTTACTATCAAAATTTAAACTAGGAAAAATTGCGTAAAATACCCCTGTGGTTTAGGGTTTTTGCAAAAAGACCCCTCCAGTTACAAAAATTGCAATAAGACACCTGAGGTTTAAAAAGTGTTACATCCGTCAACTCCCGTTACGGAATTAAGGAATTCCCTAAACTACCCCTGTATATAAGCACATTGGTCTCGTTTGTCAAACACTATACTCATGACCTTTGACTCGAATTCTCACCATCTCTCTCCTCAACCCATCACTTTCTAACAAGATCCCATAAACCGAATTGAACGAATGTGAAGTAATCTACAAGGAAGACACAAATCAGGAACGGAATCGAACGAATGTGAAGTAATCTACAACGAATGTGAAGTATTTGGAACTGGTGGAAATCAAAGACGAAGTCGAACACGAAACTAAGTGCGATTCCAGGTAATTTTATTATTTTGAGAAATGCTTTTATGTTGAACTCGTGATTTAGACAAACGAAAGTATATTTAATTCGTGATATTGGGAAACGTTTCTGTGCAATCTAGGGTTTCTGTATTAATTTACGATTTTTTAAATTTCTAGGGTTTCTATGTAATCTAAGGTTTCGGCCTTGCCTAGGAATTTTGTGTATTATATGTTTCTGTCAATTCACATGCATGCAACCGATTGTCCTATTCTGTATTACAAAGTTATTCAGTTTATTGTGTTGTTGATTGCTTATGGTCCCTCTGTCCCCCACCATATTGAACCCTATTGTTTCTTAATGATTTCACGTGTTAAAAAGGTTGCTTTAGGTTAGACAAGTACTCCATTAAATTCTTCCTTTGTTTTCCAATTGGCAGAATGTCAGGCAAAATCACCATTGAAATTCATCATGGAGAGGGGGGGTTTACAGATCCACCCAATAGGTCTTGGACTGGAGACAAAGTACAACAGTTTGAATGTGACCCTGACTACCTTTCATACTGGGAGCTTCTAGATATGTGCTTGAGTTTAGGATTACCTGCTACTAGCACCATGACTTATAGGATACCTGGAAAGACATTTAGCAATGGGTTGATGTTAATACTTGATGATAAGGGTTTAAATGATGCATTGTACCATTATCATGGTCACAAGGTAGTCATATATGTCATAAGGGGCATGGATCCCATAGCAGTTGTAGATAATAATCCTCCCCACCTTGCAATAGGAGATGGGTCTACACCAATAGGTGATGTCGAAATAGGGGATGGGGATGTTGTTGATGCTGGGCAAGGTACTCAGGGTGTTGAATTTACTCATGTTGGGCAAAGTATTCAAGGACAAGGTATTCGGGGTGAAGCTACTGATCTTGGTCAAGGTACTCAGGGTGAAGTTACTCAGGGTGGTGAAGGTACTCAGGGTGTAGCTACTGAGGCTGGGAATGTGTTGAACACTGGGGTTGGTGAAGAAAATGTTGGTGGTGTGACTGAGGGTGTGTTGAACACTGGGGTTGGTGAAGAAAATGCTGATGGTGGTGTGAATACTGAGGCTGGTGTGATTGAGAGTGTGTTGGACACTGGTGTTGGTGAACAAACAACTGATGCTGGTGTGAATACTGATGCTGGTGTCACTGAGGGTGTGTTAGACACTGGTGTTGTTGGTGAACAGACAGCTGAGGGTGGTGTGAATGCTGAGGGTGAAGGAACTGCTGAGGGTGAAGGGACTGCTGATGGTGGTGTGAATGCTGATGATGATGGTGCAGAGCCTGATGACCCTACAATTCCTGAGTTGGGTGAAGATTTAGAGGGGCCAGGAAATGATGACATATTTACCACTAACCCTAACCCTAAGCAGAGGGGTCATAGCAATGATCCCCCTGAAGACTGGTATTCTGAGGGTGAGGAAGAGGATGATCTGATGAGTGTTCATTACTCAGATGAAGATCAAGATGGAAATAGGTGGCCAGATTTTTGTGCTGATGACTTGAACCATAGGGATGGGCCAACATTGAAGGTTGGCTTGATGTTTCCAAATAGGGAGGTGCTTAAAGCTGCTGTTAAGGATTTGAGCATTAGACAGGGGTATGACTTTGACTACCAACACAATGATAGCAAAAGGATTACCTGTGTTTGCAAATATGAGAACTGTGACTTTAGGGTTCATGCTTCTCCCATGCAGGGAACCACTACATGGCAAATCAAGACCTTTAAACTAGTTCACAGTTGTGGAAGGGACTACAATAACCATTTGATTAGTGTTAAGTATCTTGCACAGAGGTATAAGGATAAGTTAAGAGCCAACTGGAAGGTAGGGGCTATGAAGAAAGAAATTTATAGAGACATGTTTGCTAATGCAAGCAAGCATAAGATATATAGGGCAAAAAGGTTAGCTAGAGAACAACTAGAGGGGGACAGCAAGGCACAATTTGCAAGACTATGGGATTATGGGGCAACATTGCAGAAGTACAACCCTAGCACATGTTTCAAAGTTGAGACAATTAGGCCAAGTCCAGATCTGGCACCTGTTTTCAAGAGGGTGTATGTTAGATTTGAGGCATACAAAACTGGATTTTTGGTAGGCTGCAGGCCCTTTATTGGACTGGATGGTTGTCATCTAAAGGGCCTTTATGGTGGGCAATTGTTATCTGCTGTGGCTAGGGATGGGAATGACAACATGTTCCCAGTTGTTGTAGCTGTTGTTGAGGCAGAAACCAGGGATAGTTGGTCTTGGTTTTTGACAGAACTGGTTGATGATCTTGGGGTTACTGAGAGCTTGGTATTTATTTCTGACAGACAGAAAGCTTTGGTGGAGTCATTTAAGGATCTCTTACCTACCACATAGCACAGATTTTGTATGAGACACTTGTATGCAAATTTTAAAAAGAAATGGGGTGGTAAAGAGGTGAAGGATTATCTGTGGAATGTTGCCAGGGCAGGAACATTTAATGATTTCAATTACTGGATTGGGAAGCTAAGGAATTTAGATAAAGATGGAGAAATTATGAGTTATTTAGAACCATTATATCCCAGTCAATGGTCAAGATCCCACTTCAGTACCCATGCCAAATGTGATTCACTTGTGAATAATCTTAGTGAGTCATTTAATGCATACATTATGGAAGCAAGGGACTTGCCAATTGTTAGCATGCTTGAATGGATAAGAAAAAAATTGATGAACAGATTGCAGATAAAGAAGAAAGGGATGGAGAAATATGAGGGTGCAATATGTCATAATATTGTTAGGAAGTTGGAGTGTAATGTGACAGAAGCTAGGAACTGTTTTGCAAGTTGGTCTGGTCAGCTGGAGTTTGAGGTGGAGCATTTTAATAAAACTAGGATTGTGAACTTTGCTGCAAGGACTTGTAATTGTAGGATGTGGGATCTCACTGGGATACCCTGCTGTCGTGTTGTGGCTTCCATATTTGTGAACAGAGAGAGGCCTGAAGCATATGTAGACAATTGCTATAGCAAGGATGTTTATTTGGGAGCTTATGGTAGTATGATACATCCTGTTCCAAGTGAGGATGCATGGGTGGTTACTGGTTTGGATGCTTTGGCTCCACCTAGCTACAGAAGACCACCAGGCAGGCCCAAAAAGCTTAGGAGAAGAGGTGATGATGAGCCCAAAGATCCTGCTACAGTGGGCAGGAGACAGAAGTATGTCACATGTGCAAGATGCTTGGAGAAGGGTCACAACAAAAGGTCATGCAAAGGACCAGTCCATCCACAGTCCAGACTTATAAGAGAACCTCATCAGGTGTGGCCCAGTCAAATGTTTGTTATTTTACTCTTTTAACATGCTCTGGGCCTGGAGGGGTCTCTTGTGATTTGCTTAATGTGGGCCATGTTTTCTTTTTCTTACAGTCCAACACAAGCAAAGGAAAAGAAAAGATAGTGGACAGTACTGTCACTCCAGCCAAAAGGAAAAGGGTAATTTCTTAATCACATGTGCAATTTTTGCAAAGTCTGCTCCTTGTGTTTTGCTCTGTTGTAAAAAGGCACCCACTGTTAAAATATTGTTGCAAATAAACACCTTCTGTGGTTTCAAATACACACCTTGATAATGTATTGTGTTGCAAAGAGGCACCTGCAGTTTTACTAATGTCTCAACAAGCTATATGATATTTTGTTAATGTTTCAAAAATCCCCCTCAAGTTTAATTTGGATCAAGTTTCTTAATAATTTGGATAATGTATTCATATGGTTCTTTTTTTAATGTTAACTCTTTAGGGAAGAAGACTTCCCAATCCATCAGTAGCACAGCCAACTCCTCAACAGCCCACTCCACAGCCTACTCCCCCACAGCCAACTCCCCCACAGCCCACTCCCCCACAGCCAACTCCTCCACAGCCCACAGCCCACTCCTCCACAGCCAACTCCCCCACAGCCCACTCCTCCATCAAGGCCACATGCTGTCTCACAGCCAACTCATCCACCTAGGCCACAACATATTTCACAGCCCACTCTTCCACCTAGGCCACAACATATTTCACAGCCCACTCTTCCACCTAAGCCACAACATATTTCACAGCCCACTCCTCCACCTAGGCCACAGCCTGTTTCACAGCCCACTCTTCCACCAAGGCCAGCTGTTTCACAACCAACTCCTCCACCAAGACCACAAACAACTGGTTCAGAGGTACATATCAACTCCTGCAAAGATTGATTATGATTTGGTGTTTGAAAAATGGTTTCTGAGAATATATGTCTTTCTATTTTGTTGCCATAGACAAGAGCTGCCTGGGTTCTGGTTGGAGCTGCAAGTCATAGGCCCCCAACAGCTCTAACCAATCTAAGGCCCCAAGGTAGCACTGGAGGAGTTGTCATGGCTGATACAACCAGAGGAAGGTCCATGTCAGCTGCTGCTTTGGGAAGGGGATCAAAAGTAGCCAAAGGCACTACATCAATAGCCAAAGCTGCTAATGAAATGAGTAAAGAATAGGCTGCAAGAGACAAGGGACAGAAGTGAATGCAGGAGTGATGATAGTGTTTTTGGACTATTTTGATAGGGGCAAAATGTGGTATATATAGGACCATTTTGTAAAACAACAGCATTGTCCATTTTGTAGCAAAAACCTTGGGGCAGAATGTAGCATTGCCCATTTTGACTTATTGGCCATTTTGTAGCATTGGCCATTGTCCATTGTGTATAGCATTTGGAAATTAACATGTAAACTATGCTTTGGAATATTGTGGATAACATTTTGGAATACATTTAATTTTGGAAATTTGATTAGTGTTGTGAGTACAGTTAAAAATGTTATATACTTTTGCAGCCTAAACATTACACAAGCATAATCATTATACATAAACATTAAATCTTCATAACAATGCCTCAAGTAATTGATCATTGTAAATCTTCATTTAAACAACATAAGAAAGGTACACATAAATCCCCCAATAATAAACAGCTTCATAAACTTCGCAATGGCTTCAATTCCTTGAAGTTTGGTAGCCAATTCATTACACCTACAGCCACAAATTTGAGCACCTAAACCCATAGAGTTTCCCCCAATGCTTCCTCTCTTATCATCTTGGCTTGCATTATAGGGTTGACACCAAGCCCAGAAGTTGCATTCTCATTTGTCACATACATAAAACAGCTTCCCACAGCTTGCTTTCTTCTCGTCTTCAACAACTTTTATCTTAGCTCTCTTACCACAAGCACAAAGCTTCCATGAATATCTTATGTCAACCATATGCCCACGTTGAACATATGAGCTTGAAGAAGACATTACCTAGCCATTGTGTCATTTCATCAAACACTTGGTGTGCAAAAACAAAACTAGAAGAACATTAAAAGAAAACAATTACTTTGAACACAAAACAGGGTCTCATACCTTCAATTTCCTCAATTTGTCAATTGGAGCTTAAAAATCAAGCCGAACAAAGTTCTTTGGCACCAATTTTTCTGTGAGCAAGGGTTCATGTGTAAGGTTCTTGCTTGCAACGGTTATATTGGTCCAAGGAGGTATCCAGGGGTAAAAACGACATTTAAAAAATTATTTAGCAGTAACACTTGCCACTCAGGCGCGTTTACCACAAACGCGGTTTAAATAGACGGATTTATTGACGGATGTAACACTTTTTAAACCTCAAGTGTCTTATTGAAAATTTTGTAACGAGAGGGGTCTTTTTGCAACAACCCCAAACCACAGGGGTATGTTACGCAATTTTCCCTTTAAACTAATTTGAATTTGATGACTTGCATCAACCTTGAAACTTGAATTTGATCAAGATCGTGATTTGATCACCATATGGTGATGACTTGCATATCTCATGATTTATCTGGCAAATTTGATCACCATATCTCATGATTTATATGATCACAGGTTTATTGACCTTTTTTATCCCATTTTTTATTCATAGAAAAAAAAAAACATAACTAGACAAAGTACTGATTGAGGCTTCAAAAAGAAAAATAACTAGACCTCAAATAAGACAAGATATCGATTGAGGTCTACTAGAATTTTCTTCCCCCGCCTGTAACGGAAGAGGGTAGTTTGCTCTTTTTCTAATAACTGAAAATTTCACTTAATTCCCTCCACTTTCACTTCCTTGGTTCCCTTTTTTTCCAAAATAAAAGGGTTGACATATTTTTAAAATAAAATCAGATTTTTCTATAATGTTTTATTTTATCCAATAGTCCCCAATTTAAGTATAGATTTATAATTAACCCTGTTACACAAATCGCCGCTAAAAGCTGCTAATAATATCGTTAACGTAAATCATCATTAATGACCTCAATCAATATCAGTTATAACTGCTATCTTAAATTATAACTTACGATTCTAAAATTGTCACTAAAGATCATAAATTATAAAACTCCCTAAATTCGTCGCTAAAAGTCCAATGAAAATCGCTCAAGTCAATCAACGCTAAATACTGTGTATAATTATTGTTGCTAACAAAATAAATTAACTGGTTAGACAATATCAAGGTTCGGGGTATTATAAGTTCGCTAAGGATGCGGACCTAATCACAGATCTAAAGAAATTCTTTGGCCATTAGGATTCTTGTGAGTTTTTCAATTCAAATGAATCATGCCCAGAGTTTCTTACCCTTAACTGTATAGAGAATAAAATGCAAAAATTTAACCACATAAAACACATATGAAACTAGACAGTTTGTATAGGGAAAATGGACACTAACTAACCGTTCGGTTAACCTCATGGGTGAACTCGCTGGTTAATCAGGGAGGAGTTTTGGGACTTTTTTAAGAGGGTCTGAAAAATGGTGCACCGACTAACTGTATAGTTAGCCTTGTGGGTTAATTATACCGTTACTCATTACGGTATAATCGAAAAGCATCTAAGAGAGGGTTAAAGGCTAACTCTCAAGTTAATCGTCCAGTTTTTTAGTGGGCTATTTGGGATTTTGGGAAAAAAGTGGGATACTGACTAACCGTTTTGTTAATTACTTTGTGGGTTAATCGCCTGGTTACTTAGCTGAGGGATCATGGATAAAAAAGTTCGGGTACAAACCAACTGGTTTCAATCTGCAAGAACAACACTTACTGATTAACTGTATAGTTCACCTGTTGGTAAATCGGTCAGTTGGTCAGGATCTCTTTTCATGCGATCTCACTTTAGTGAGAATACTGGTCGGTTTCCCGGCCTATAGGCCATAAACCTTAACAAACAAAGAAAAAAAAAGGCCAAAAAGTAAACAAAACGTTCAAGTCTAATCACTACAAGAAAAATGACTTTTAGCGACGGAAAATTGCGTCGCTAAAAGTCCGAAATCTGTCAGTAAAGAGTTTTAGCGACGGAAGACCTGTCGCTAAAACTTCGTTGCCTACAACCCCGTCTCTAAAAGTTTTACGACGGATTATTACAATCCGTCTCTTAAAGTCCACCTTCAACGACGGACAAATAAACACAATTGCCGACCGATATTCCGTCACTAATTCTATTTTTCGTATTTTAATTTATTTTCTTTTTTCGGTAATAATTTATTACGTAAAATATTTAGCCACAAAATTTCGTCGCTAAACATTTGTCATTTAAACTTTAGCGATGGAAATTCCATCGCAAAAAACTCGTCCTTTAAAATAGCTAGACTTTTAGCGACAAAATAAAGTCTGTCGCTAAAAGTCAAACTAATTTTATTGATTTTTTTAATACCTAAACCTATAATTACAATCCAACAATCCGACAACAACAATCCAACAATGGAATGTATACAAAATTCAAGAGGGCATGGGAGCGGGTACATTAATAGAGTAGGGCATGGGAGCGGGTACATTAATAGAGTAGGGAAGGGGAGAACAAATTGAGAGGGTGGGAGGGGAGGGGGGGGGGGGCACGGGAGCAGGATACAAAGTGTTAGGAGGGGAAAGGCTGATCAGGGTTCGGCAAGTCCCAAGGCACGTCAAGCAGCAGTGCCCTGCATGTAAAGGCACAGACATATTAATCTTGATAACAATCATATAGTGTTTACTAATTAAACGTACATAGTGGTTGTACCTGATTATGCGCCGTGATCTTCCTCTAAACATCCGCAGCAATGCGACAAACCTCGTCCTCATGTAACGAGAAGTGCTCCACGGTCGGTGTCTGCATCTGTAGAGATGCAGCGATGGGTGGGGACGCTCTTATCACGGCACATGCAGTCATACCGGGAGGCTGCGTACACTGATTAACCCTAATTTACTATTAATTTAAACTCCGATTAGTCTTAATTAAACCTGATTAACCCCAATTTACTATTATTTTAATCTCAATCAGCCCTAATCATCGCTGATTAACCTAATTAAATCCTGATTGTCCTGATAAATCGTAGACAAACCCTAAATAAACCTTATTAGGGTAATTAACTATAATATGTTCTAATTAGGCTCAACTAGCCCTAAGTAGTCTTAATTTGCCCGAATTAATCCCTAAATAATACTAATTGAGTTTAATTAAATGCAATTAACTGTAATTAACCCCAAATAGCTCGAATTACCCTAATTGCTCATAATTAAAACATTTACTCGGTATTTTCACCTTAATTAGCTATTATCTATTTGGGTTCGGTAAAAAATCATTTGGTTATAGTGAACTTCAGCAGAGAAAATTATCATTCCTAAATCCTTCAATATCTAACTATCCACCAAATCAGGGTTCTCAAGTAAACCCGGTGCTTGTGGTTGGTAAGTAATGGACTCAAAATTTTCCTTTAGTTCATCATGTTGAACCATCTCGTCTAAGATCTTATCTTCCGGGACTTCAGATAACATATTTGGCTCGCAACTCTCCATGTCTGAAGAAGATAAGACTTTTTGAGACAAATCATCTTTCTCAGCCTGTCGCAGACATTCCTTGCCCTCCATTGTTCCTGAGGTAATTAGATGATAAATACACACAATTTTCTTCAAACCGATCCCTTATGCTCGACATATGGCTTGCCTTTCAACTGATTGATTACAATCAATATCAAGCAACACAAATCTCGATGCCCCAACCAAATTTATGCCCCACATAGCTTGCCTTTCAAACCTCATTTAGCTTGAATTAGCCATCATTAACATTAACCCTATTTAGCTCGAATTAGCCCTAATCGGCCCTGATTGGGACATCGAGAGTTGTTTTGCTTGATATTGGTTGGAACCCATCAGTTGAAAGGCAAGCCATATGTCGGGCATACAGGATTGGTCAGAAGAAAACTGTGTATATATATACCATCTAATTACCTGAGGAACAATAGAGGGCAGGAAATGTTTGCGACAGGCTAAGAAAGACCTTTAATTTGTCTCAAAAAGTATTCTCTCCTGCAGACATGGAGAGTTGTGAGCCAAAAGTTTTATCTGAAGTCTCAAAAGATAAGATCTTATACGAGATGGTTCAACATGACGCGCTAAGGAAAATTTTTTAGTCCATAACTTACCAACCAAAAATACTGGGTTTATTTGAGAATCCCCATTTGGTGGATCATTAGATATTGAAGGATTTAGGAATGATGATTTTATTTCGCTGCTCAAGTTCACTATAACCAAATGATTTTGTACTGAACGTAAATATATAATAGCTAATTAAGGTAAAAATACCGAGTTAATGTGTTAATTAGGAATGATTAGGGCAATTCGAGCTATTTAGGGTTGATTACAGTTAATTGCGTTTAATTAGACTCAATTAGTGTTATTCAGAGATTAATTCAGGCTAATTTGGGCTACTTAGGGTTAGTTGAGCCTAATTAGAACATATTACTGTGAATTACCCCAATTGGTTTATTTATGGTTTGTCTATGACTTATCAGGACAATCATGGTTTAATTAGGTTAATCAACGGTGGTTAGGGCCGATTAGAGATTAAATTAACAGTAAATTAGGGTTAATCAGTTTTGATTAGGGCTAAATTGGAGCTAAATAAGGTTAATGCTAATTAGGGCTAATTCGACCTAAATAGGGTTGACTTAAGTTAATTGGGTTTAATTAAACTGATTTATTGTTAATTAGGGCTTAAGTATGAGGTAATTAAGGTTAATTAGAGTCAATGTGCTAATTAGGGTTAATTAGGATTTAGGCACTTTAGAATTCGTAGAGTTGATATTGTCCCACATGTGATTGATTCCAGGGTTTAAGTATATAGTTAGGCTTTGATAGTATTTAGGATAATTACGAATATAGTCATAGGGTTTAATTAGGGTTTGGTTAGGGTTAATCAGGGGTAATTTTGTTTACTTAGGGTTAATCAGGGTTATTTAGGTTTAATAATAGTTAATTAGGTTTAATTAGGGTGAATCGGAGTTAATTACAGTTAATTAGGGTTAATTAGGACTGATTGGGGTTAACTAGGTTTAATTAGGATTAAACAGGGTTAATTATAGTTAACTATGGTTACCTAGGGATGTGTTAGGGGTTAATCGGGGTTAATTAAGGGTTAATCGGGGCTTGTTAGAGTTAATCGGGGTTAATTATTCTTCCTTAGGGTTAATAAGGGTTATTTAGGTTTAGTTAGGATTACTTAGGGTTAATTAGGGTGAATCAAAGTTAGTTACCGTTAATCGGGGTTAATTAGGAATGATCGGGGTCAACTTGGTTTAAGCAGGGTGAATCGGGTTTAATACAATCAACAGCAAGAGGAACAACATAAGTACTTAGAGCATGTGAAACTTTGAATTGAAGCGACATTCATAGAAATGGGCCGTAGTCATGAAGTAAATAGACACGAAACGCCAAGAAAGTAAACCAGAAATACTTGCGAGATCAAGGAGGTCACATTAGTTTTACAACTCATAAACGTTATTCTAGAACTACGTAGCAAAATTTCAGCATGATTTGATACTAAGCAACTAAGAAAACATTTCATTCATAAGCAACTAAAAAAACATCTCAACCTCCCAATCTTAAAACCAAATGACCAAACAGGCTCAAGCTTAAGTACATGGAGAATTCTAGTGGAAAGTTTGAACAGTAACCTAACTCGTAAGCAACTATATTGAATTTTTAATTACCTAATGTGATGTGCAATTAGTTAATTTTGGTTTACTTGAGAAAGATGCACACTACGTGCCATATTGACGTTTAAACCAAAATGAGTATGAATAGACTGTAAACAATCCCCATTTAATCAATTTCCAAGCAAGCAAGGCACCAATATAATGGTATTTCTCAAATGAAAATGAATGTTTAATTACCTAATTTGATATGCAATTAACTATACAAAATGAATGGTGCGTTACATATCTCAATCCAATTAGGTAACAAATATCAATCAACAATCTCAAATTAATGCTTAATCTAACAATCCGAAATGAATTAACAACCTAAAATTCGCAATCAATCAACAACATAAAATCCTCATGAATACCCAAACCAGTGCATAATCTTCTGTATGTACATGTAACTGTACGTTAACAGTTAAACACATACATTAAAACAAAATTAGGGTAAAATGGACATGCAGGCGGTGGCGGTGGTGTGGCGGCGACGGCGATGGTGGTGGTGCGGCAGTGTTGCCCTAATTTGCACAGGAGTAGTAGTCATGATGAAGGGCATGGCCGGAGTTAATGTGGTTTATCGCCGAAAGGGGGGATCGCTGGGGAGGGGGGTCACTAGGGGAAGAAATCATCGCTGAGAAACAGCGTTGTGGGGGCTGTTGGGCGGGGGGGGGGGGGGGCGGGGGAAGAAACTGGGGGTGAGAACCGAAGAGAAAGACGGTGAGAGAGAAATGAGGGTTCTTTTTTTATAACAGAACTTTTAGCGACGGATATATTATGTCGTTAAAAGTTCGTTGCTTAAGTCATGGCTTCTAGCGACGGACGTTTTAGCAACAGAATATTTCATCGCTAATGGCTACCTTGGGGAGTTTTAGTGATGGAAGTTTTAGCGACAGTACATTTCCGTCGCTAAAACGTTTTTACAAAATAAAAATAAAAAAGGGCAAAACATAGGAAATTTTTAAAAACCCTTTAGTGACGGTACATCCATCGCTAAAAACCGTTGGTAAAATAACGTCGGTAAAACTATTTACCCACGAAAGGCCTGTCGCTAAAAAATTTTAGTTACAGATTATTCTGTCGGTAAATCTTCCTTTAAGCGACGGATTACCGTCCGTTGCTAAAAATTCTTCGATAAAAGTGTTTTTTCTTGTAGTGAGTCTTCTTATTTTTGGGCTCGGCAGAGTCGCCACATAGCAAATCGCCTAAAAAATTCTTAGAGTTGAGGAGGTCTAAAACTCAGAGTCACCATCTTATTTTATGAAATAAAGAAAAAATAAGGAAAAAAACCCTAAAAGTCTTTAAAAGCCCAACTAGGCTTCTATCCACCGAATTCAATGATGGTGGATTTGGGGACTAAGTGGTACAACGGGAAGGTGTTAAGTACCCGCCATCCCATAACGATCTCTATTTTGTTTTAATGATTTTTGGCCTTTCAACACATAAACATGCATAAAATGAACCCTAACCTAACACATAGTTTTGGTTTGAATTCGACCACGAGGGGCCAAGTACCCTACGTAAGCGGCCGAACAAACAAGGATCAAAACAATCGTAGTTCAAGTAGACCCTACGAGAGGTGACCTAGACTTCGGTCTTTGATAGTAATGTAAAGAAATGAACTTAAAAGACTCCTCTTATAAGTTTTGGTCTATTGACCGACATTGGGTCGATGGGATGAGGGATATACTAGACTATTCTAATCTAGCCTAAACTAGAAAGCGGTATAAAGTTGCCTCTAGATGATGCTTACTTAGAAAACTTAGAACCATCTCGCGATGAATCATGTTAGAAGTAGATCAAAAATATGGAGAGTATATATTAAAATGTTAAATTTCTCCTTAGAAATGATGCACCAATTCTAAAGAAATATGGTCCAACCTTTCTAGAGAGAATAGCCTTCCTCAAACTGTAGCCAAAAGACTCTTTTTATAGATGTATGAAGCTGAGCAAAATGATAAGGATTGAGCAAAAATCAACTAATCGGCTGGTTTGTCGAGGATAGACCGGTTCACGTACCCAATAATATTTTTATATTTTGCCAGATTTTTGGGACATTATCCGTCCCTAATTCAGTAATTATCTCTACTTTAGCAGATGGGATGTACCAGATTTCGAAAATCATCTTCAAATGAAGGAGATTTACATGTATCATGGATTAATCACAAGATATTTCTAAATTATCTTGCCAATAACAATCTCCTAAAGGGACTTGACTCAAACTAGACTGGACTGGACCTATCTAGACTGAATAGGACCTGGACTCGATTGGACTTGACTTAATAAGGCTGGACTCGACAAAATTAGGCTGGACTTAATAAATTGAGTTCATTACTTATTACTAGGCCTACACTCATAATACTAATAAACCTTATCGATAAATCCCACCAACAATAAATAAATAAAAAGACTAAAAAAAAGGGATGTCTACACTTATATACCAGAGGTATGCAACCTTGTCTTGAGAGCCTTAACCTGCCTTTTTTTTGTTTTGTTATGTTATGTTATGTTTTTTTTTTCTTTTATTTTTTCAACGCTTAGACTTTTGAAGGTCAAATAACTACTCATCAATCTTTGACTCATTTTATGCTTTATCATCAAAGAAGTTTGGTTTCTATGAGAAAGAACATTTTCCATGTTGCAAGTTGAAAAACAATACTTGGAACAAATACATACACAAAGAGATTACCCGCCCCAAGGTTAGAAATACTGGCTTCTAAAAAGTTTGGTTAAGCTGCTTAGGATCTATGGGCTAGCAAGTGGAAAAATCAAGCACAGTGTAGGTAAGATAGTATGTGGTGACCAAACAATGTCCTCCGATAACTCGGAATGCATGTTCTTAGGAAGATTCGTGCAAACTTACATTCTTTTGAGGTTTTCTTTTTCCCCGTACCTTAACTTTTGCGTAATCGCCCCTTTTAGGGGCTTCGACCTACCGGCCTTTTCTTTTTTGCTTGACAAATGGTACATGCTACAAAGGACTAAGTGAGCTTTGATATGAGAAACTCTTGACATCAATAGAATACCTGATTATATTTTATGATAGGGATTGGGTTGCTTCTAGTAAAGGATGGTTGGGAGGGGTTGGCAAAGAAATGGGATCATGGCCTTGTCTTGATAGTCTTTTTTGGATTCTCCCTCAAATGTTTCAATTTCAAATCAAATTCTTTCATTAGGTTTATGACATCAAAACATTTGAATTTTAAGTTTTTAATGACACTGATCATCGCCCCTCAAACAAGAAAAAGAACTGTCAAAAAGAAATACCACTAGACTTAGATTGAAAATCATCTCTCCATTTTTATAAGTTCTTAAAGTGATTGGTCAATTTAGAATTGAAGCTGGCAATTGTCTCTTTTCTTTAAAAATTGGTATGCTCTCGACCTACTAATGATGGACTCCTAGAGTTACTGAAGATGGAAAAATTAAAATCATTCTGACTCAATCCTTTAGGAAAGTTCCTAGAACTCGAAAATATTTTTTGAATTTATTTGTTTTTCTTCATTTGATTTTTTGTTTTTTCAGTTTTACTCTTTTTCTCTTGGAAATAAAGGGAAAAGAAAGATGACTCCAACTAAGAAACTAATGCCTCGATAGGATATCATAGCATCACACAACATACCATACACAACATAGCATAAATAAGAACCAACACATAATTTGACCGGTAAACATGTAAACCGCTCGGTACACTAGTGTACCCACCGATTTATTTGGGAATCATTAGGAGTGGAAAATCCTTCAAAACGTACAGGCCGATAAACCTATGAACGGGTCTGCACGTGTGCCCCTGGGTACGTAATTGTACAAGGCTAGTAAAATTTTGGGGTGTTTACCAGTCGCTCACGCAGCCCTAAATCGTGTTTCCTGTTGAACGGTATGGTATATTCACTAGAGCGTACCGACCGGTTCACTAATAACCTCTTTTGGCGATTTCTCTTTTTTTGAGGGTACCGACTGGTTTTCCAACCTGTACACCATAACACCAACAGGTCCTCTCACGAGAGGGGAGATCTCCAAATAGTGTTAAGTGTGTGGTTGCTCCAGTTTTCGGCTAAGGTTAGTCCCTCAGCTTAATCTAGACAGCATACTTCTCACTCATAACTCCGACAGTTAATAATTAGTGTCATTGGTATTTGTGCATATTGTTTGATATACTGGCAAACCAAGTTGTCGTATGCACTATGACCTTGCATGTGAGTTGCACCGTCGAAAATCGGCTTCTTACTAAGAAGGTCGATGGTTTCTACCATTACCCTTAAATAGCTAAGCAGCAACACACGTACTTGTGTGGTTTCTAAAAACAAAGAACAAACATGTTATACTAATCTGCATATACAAAAAAAATTCTAGAAACAAACACATCAAGAGGGAAATTCATAAAAACAACAAAGATGTTTAATTGGAGTCCGGTCCTCTTAATTAGTCCCAATAGTCACCACTGTGGTGAGCTGCCTTTGAAAACGGTTAAAGGTCTAACTTGAATCACCATCGTTTTTTAAGGTTAATCAACAAGGGAGAACAAGACAACCCTATTCAACGCTAGACGTCCAATTAGAGTTGTGACCTACGAAATCAGATATTCTTATTCGGAAACTAATTTCTACGATGGGAAGGTGTTACGCACCCCATCATGCCTCAAGAGTCTCTAAATTGTTTTGTTGAGATTTTTATCCAACATATAATAAATCGAAGTGAAAGTTAAGATAAACCTAAGTTTTGTTTGAATTCAAAACTATGGCTTGAATGGCCTACGCACCTAACCAGACAAATTGGGATCAGAACCTCATAGCTCGACCAACACTAGGAGAGGTGACCTAAATCCAAGTCTGTGTTTCCTTAGAGACCTAATTTAAATCGACTTCTTGTAGTTGACTGCTTTTAGAACTCTTTTTAACCAACTCCTCTAGTTGCTTTAGAATTCTAGTTTGGGAAAAAATTAACTAGAACAAAATTCTAATTCTAAAAGAATCCTATTTCCATCAGAATTCAAATCCTAATCAACTCCTTCCAGTGGCAAGCTTAGGCACTGTTCTTCTAATTTTTATCACAGAACGAAACTTGGTTGTTGGGGGAAGGTTTTTAACGTAATCCAATCTATAACGATTCCAAACTCAAGAGGAAATGTTTCGCTTCCTCTGAATGTCCCTTTTTGAGTAGCTAGAGGGCCTGTTTATAGGTCTGGGAGCAGCAGAAATGCAGGAGTCATGCTTATCACATCTAAGAGATATGGCTCAAATAGACTGAAAAGTCCATCTTGACCTTATCGGCCGGTTCCTTGGAAGACTAGCCAGTTCCCCTCCCTCAACATATATATATCTAAATCAACTCTAGAGAGAAAAGACCACCTATTCTCATAAACAATACGTGACAAGTATGATTTCAAGGTCAGACAATCAAATTTAATCCTAAGCAAGTATTATCTAGGCATTGGCTTGGCTAGGACCAACTAACTTGATTAGACAATCTAGACGGCACTAACTGGATTGGGCTTAACTAAATATATTGAGCATTTATCATTAAGCCTGGACCAAGCAATAATAAGAAGCCTAATAAATATATGGAATAAAGCCAACAAAAAATGGGGCTTCTATAGTCCTGAAAGAGCATTCAATGTCCTTCTGTAGATAATGTGAGGATAATCTAGTACTTTTCTTGGTTAAACTTGTTAATCCAAATGTGTTCAAGACCAAACACCAAAAGCAGTGTTTATGGTTTTTAATAGCTTTTATGTTTTGTGGAGGTGTTTCACACACTTTCTCTTTTTCTGCCAGACGCTCAAGAAATGTTATTTAAGCTGTCTAAAGCAGCTTTGACCTCTCCAAAATTGATCCAAACACCATCTAAATCCATCGTACTTTAAAAGTCTTTTTGACTATGGAATTCAAGAACCATTGACTTCATATATATACTAATGACAAATTATTTTTCCCTTTTCGATGGAGAAAAAATCATAAGAATTTTACAGTGGACAAATTATTTTTCCCTTTTTGACTCGAATGATCAGCAGGCGCTGGGGCGGCCGGCCTTCTTTGCTTACATCGGTAAGAATTATTGCTGATGGCTCCACGACCCACGGGACCGGGCAAAGAAGATGCTACCCGAGGGTGCCCCGATGACGGAGATGAAGACATATCCCCCACATTGGATATCTCCGACTATATGGGGGGAGATGATAGATTGGTGGGTTGCGGATCCAGACTGAGATGCCAAGAGTAAGAGGCGAGGCCAAAAACAGACAGAACAGAGATCCGACGCACACGGGGGGGTCGGTGGCACACAACATCGTCCGTCACATGAATGCGGTCCAGAACCCGGATCTGGAGGAGGATGAAGTCATAGCTCTGACGTATAATCAGACGCACATGCGGAAGAAGGACAAGGACGAGGCGCACTGGGCGGGCGACTATGTTTCGGATATTGCCCAACAGATCGATGTAAGTCAATTTGTTAAAGTTGTTAATTCTTTATCTTTTATCCTCAATGTCTGTTGTGTTAATTAATGCCCTAACATATCTTTAAATCACTGTTTTTGCAGGCCTCGTATGAAACAGCTTAGGGGTCCGACTAGCAATCCGGACAGCCATCAGCGTCAACTAGTACGGGTGCCAGTACTGGGGCGTTAAAGTGATGACTGGATACGCCAGAGGTCGTCAATCGGTCAAAAGGCCGCATACGCGGCCTACCTAGCACGACTGCTCGTGCCGTGATAGGAGCGTCCCCACCCCCCGTTGCCCCTCCACAAACACCGGCTCCTCTGCGTCCATTGGCCAAGGAAGAGATCCAACGCATTGCTACAGTGGTGTTGAGGATGATCAGGGAGCAGGATCAGTAGGACACCCCTGCGGGACATGCCGAACCGGCACCGGATCAGCAGGATCTAAATCCGGGACTCGGCAACCCCTGATGAGCCCCTTCTCGTGCCCGATCCCAGCTTGTCCCCCCCGCCCGGTCCCAACTTGTCCCTCCCGCCCGGCTTGTACTCTTCCCACCTCCTCTAACCGGCTGTATCCGGTTCCCGGCTTGTACATTACGAGTTTTTTTTATAATAAATATTTTTTAAAGTTGATTATATATAGTTGTTTTTGTCTTGGGAATTGTGCGTTGTTGTTGAGGATTGAATTTTTTTATTACAGGTTTGCGCACTAGAAAAATAATTTTTTTTAAAAAAATAGACTTTTAGCGACGTATTAATTCCGTCACTAAAAGTGTACTTAATTCTAGAATTTTTAAAAATCTCATTTAGCGACGGAATATTCCATCGCTAAAATATTTAAATTTCACCAAAATGAAAATAAATAAAAATACGTAAAATAGAATTAGCGAAGGAATTTTCGTCGCTAATTTATAAAAAAATCAGTCCCAAAACTTTTAGCTACGAGCTTTTATACGAGGGACTTTTAGTGACGGTATTTCCGTCGCTAAAAGTTTTAGTGACGAATTTAAGGCTTTTAGCGACGGATTCTCCCGTCGCTAAAAGCATTATTCCTTGTAGTGTTAGATGCGCCTACGCCTTTAATAACCATGGGCAAAATAAACCTGTTTTACGAAATTCTTCTTTTTTCTTCTTTTAATGAATTGTTGTTCTAAATCCTAGACAGTGTAGGGTTTTTCTTCTCTTAGTATCAAGGTCGAACCCTACATACTAACTCCAAAAGTTTAAACTTTCACAACTAAATCACAATGGCCAAAAACAGAAAGGGTCCGACAGCTTTTGAGATTCAATTTCGATCCTTCACTAATTCTTTCAATATGAGACTACGGCTAAGAACCCACATTTGTAAGAGGATAAGGTGTGAGCTCTGTCATACCAGAAGACCCACGAGACGAGAAAGGATAAGATGAATAACATTGTACATGAGAGTTTGTTTCCAAAGTTTGAAAAAATATTTTCCATAAAAGTTTGTATTTGAATTTTGGATATCTTCATCGCTTATCGGTTGATCATGCATTAACTCTTTATATTGTATATTGATTATTTTGTAGGATGCATATCTGCAAATTTGTTGTCTAAGAATGCTTCCGATCAATCATCAGGCTCTTCGGGTATGAGTGACGAGGCATTGAAACTGTGGTACGAGACACCTGGGGTAGTGAATCCCAAGAAAGGATGTGTACGCAGCACCAACTTGCCTTCATGTGCGGTGATGAGATCATCCTCTACTAAGCACACGCAAAGAACGACCAGAAAAAAGAGTTTGATGCGGATAACATTGCCCACATTGCAGATGTTGTGGCTAGATACATGTCTGCTCGTCAGGTACAAATATGTTCACAGTTATCAAGTAAACCTTTAGTTGGTTAAGTGTTATTTTACAATTATTAGCACGTGTCATATTACGTAGGAAAATACTTCCCAACCCCATATCAATAAAGCAACTGGTGAAGAAATGGACGACGACGAACAGGATGCCGCTTTGGGCATTGACCGAGCCTGGCATGTTTATTCTCCTCCCCTTTTGAATATTTTAGTCCCCTCCCCTATTGGATATTTCAGTCCCCTCCCTCCTCGGTTCCTTTTCATGACTCCGAACTTGTTTTTGATTCATCCCCTCAGTTGGGAAACAGATTGCGTATGTGGCATTGTATATATTTGTGTTAAAGAAGATGCATAGTCATTGAAATTTTGGATGGATTGGTTGATTAGGGTAATTCCAGATGGATTGGTTGAGTGGTATTGAATGTGGATGGATTTGAATGTCCGTGTGATTTGAATTACAGGAAACAGGTTTAGATTTTATATAAAAAAAACTTAAAAAATGATTTTTTATCAATGGACTTTTAGGGACAAATAACCCGTCGCTAAAAGTACGTTAACCAGATCTGCGATGCCTTTTTAGCGACGGATAGCCCTTTTAGCCTTTTGCGACAGAGCTTTAGTGGTGGACTGTCTGTCGCTTAAATCTAACCCCTGTAGGAACGACTTTTAGCCACACACGTTCTACCGCTAAAAGTCTTTTAATTTTTAATTTTTTTTGTCAAAATACAAAATCTTGAAAATACCTTTAAAGATGAAAAATTTTGTCACTAAAAGTAAATAATTTTGTCGGTAAAAGTTTAATTTCTATTGACAAATCGCATTATTTCGTCGCTAATACTTTAGTGATGGGATTTTTGCCACGGACAGATATTATGTTAACAAAAGTTTTTAGTTAAGGAAAAATGGCTTTTAGTGACGTTCCAAATCCGGTTATTGTTGAGAATGGCTTTATTGTTGCAATATGTCAAAGCCACCTACCCGCACATCCACGCCTCCCACAACTAAAGGTTCAACCATCTAAGGGAGATTACATGTCTACCAGGAGTGTGCAGTGATTTTGCTTCTATATCAAGTGGCTTATTCCATCATTAAGCATGTTTTTGACTTGGATACAAGATGTTTCATGCATTCTACGAGCTTGTGCATGTCCACCTTCCAATCTTCAAACATTGAGATCCAGTTGATTTGTTTCTTAGAACATGAGTTCTCTTATCAATTGCGATGCGAATAGGCTCGCCCCTGAGTGTGTTCGAGCTGCTCTAACAACAAGACCCTTTCCCATTTTTAATGGGAAAATAATGATAAAGAGGAAAGAGAACCGCTCATTTGCTCTCATCATGGTATGGGCTAAACTACGCCAACTAAATTTTAGTGGAGAATTACTTAAAAATTTCCCTAATAATGACTTACCAAGAAACTATGACTACAACATTAATCGAAGATCATCAACACTCAGAACAATTGGTGGCCATTAGGTGGGTGGGAGGCATTCTTCTCGTGAACGTGCGTCCATAATCACATGGTGGCAAGGTGCTCCGATAAAAAGATACTTACTTTTGGTGCCCATTGGCCATTACGAGCATAAATGGTTATGGTGCATCCAACATGGCTTATAGCAACTACATTAACATATAATGGAAGGTTAGTGCCTCAATTAGTATAGTGTGGAACCCTTTTTTCAGTGACGTTTGTCGCTTAATGGGGTGCTTATCTACTAAGTAATCCAAACTAGAATTCGTTGACATGTAGAAACTTTTAACAAGAACAATAAGAAGATTAAGCAATAACTGTGGGGATACAAATGCAAAACAATTTATTGTCAAATTTATTTCTACTTTTCGTGAGTTATGACAGAATAGTTATTCTATTGTTGATTCTAACAGAATCAACGAATTGTCTATCTTTACACGATGTTATGTTATGTATTTCTACAAATTCATTCCTTATTAAAAGACATACATATTTTCGTTAATGCACTTTGTAACAATAAAGTGAGGATGTGAAATAGCATACAGGTAAAAATAGACGTTCTCACCGATACGCCCAATTGCGTGTAAAATTTCACTCTGGATAGTGCCGAGAATGCCTATGTCATCAGCATGTGTGGTCGGCCATGTTTTGAACCACCAATGAAGATTAACATCTTCATTTTTGCTCATTATTGGTGAAATAATTCATTTTATGTATTTCACTTTACCTGCAAATGTTCATGTCATTTCAAGTGGTATTTCTTAGAAAGGAGGGTAGTTATGAAGCATCGTGCTAGGCACCGCCTCACCCAAATCCCTTGCTTTGTTTGTAATGTTGCTTTTACTATGTCATGCTCCATCCGTTTTACTCGTCCAAAAGGTAGAACGTTTCTCCCCTTTGCTCCTTTTCTCTTCATTATAGTAAAGGGAATGATAGAAACCAATTAAGAAAAATGTAAAATTGATTCCCCATAATGTTGGGAATTACAACTTAGGACGATGATGTTGTCTAGAAAACGTTAGAAGTTAAAATTGCTTTGACAAGATCCCCATTTGTGATCGGGCTTGAATCCGGCCGAAAAACTATTTCATATTGCGAATATTTGTTGTTCCAGCCAAGGCCGCTATTCCTGATCTTCTTTCTCAGATGTGGGGTCAGCAAGCCTAGCTTTCATTATAGTTGCAACTGGTACCAAAATCATGAATTTTTTTTTCTTGAAAGCGGTTCTACGGGTGCTTTTTCTACCTAATTTGGGACGGAAACCCACTCGGTGAGATGAAATTGCTTTGACAAGAGCCCCATCTGGCAGTAGAGACTGCCTTAATTGGTTTAGTAAAGTACCCATATTCTATTGCAAAATCCGTCATATATGTTCCTTAGTCATCTAATCAAGAGAAACTACGACTACAGTTGCACTAAGTCCTCCCTAAAATATGTTGAGACACTTTCTTCTCACTAAGTCCTCCCTAAAATATGTCGAGTAGTGTCACTGAATGATTTTTATTTGTTGTTTTATTCTGTCTCATTAAGTTACTAACTACTTTGGTGAAGGGTATCAGAGCCTTTAGCCATAATCTCCAACAGTTTTTTGAGCCTTTTGATGATGTCATGTGGATTTTATGTGGTTGAAGGGGTTTGGCTTTGGCAGCTTCAATATTTCTTTTTTTTTTTTAATAAGTTCTGTAACACTTTTTAATGTCAAAATGTCCTCAAAAAGATTTTGCAACACTTTAACACCAAAAAAAAAAGCGAGGTTATGAAATTGTCTTTGACCAAACTTCTTACTGGAAAAGTATATGAAATAAAATCTACTTTGCTCTCCAAGATCAAGAAAAACTTGGTCAGTCTTTTTACTCTTTTCTTCCTACCGTAGCACCATGTCACATAATTGCTTTCTCATTTTACTAAACCTTTGTATGTTAACTGCAACTTACTACCCTCAAAATGACCCAGTAATCTCATTACATATATTTACCCCTCGTTTTAATTGTGTAGTGCTACCCTTACTATATATTTATTATTGCAAATTTTAACTTTCATATTAAGTAGCATATGCATCTAAATCCCCGCCTTTAAAGAATACAACTACAGTCTGCCACATCACTAGCCAATAATTTTTAACAATCATTGGTGAAGTTCCAATATTTGCTATAAAAAAAATTGCAAGAAAATGCTCCGCGAAGATCACTTGACTTGGGCGGACAATTTCTCCTACATAATTGATCGACTAATTTTGAGGTCTTTACATTGATGTTCTATCAAAGGCCATTTATTCGTGTTTCTTCCTATTAAATTTGAGCTCTACAACACCTTTAGTAAAGACTTGAGCTCATATGGAGACGTTCAAATCTCAATTAGTAGTTTAAATATCTTAACGACTACAGCAGTTTTTTTTTAATCAAATTTCACTGGGATTTTCCACAAGTCCTTTAAAATGACAGGTTACTTGACCGAATATTTGTCTATTTGCTACTAAGTGTGCATACACTGAAGATATATTCGAGTTGAAAGGCTAAATTCACATCTCATTAACTAAATTCGCAACTTTTCTTATTAAGAACAAAAAATAGTCACTACCGCATGTAATAGTGATAAAATTAAGGACATTAATTCAGCAAAATAGAGTCTGAACACAGACTTAAGGACTTAATTTTGTTTGATCATGACGAGTACAAGAAAGTACATTCTAATTTAAAGGGTAAATTTAAATGGGAAATCTCTTCTGTCTTCGGAAACTATGGGAAACTACAATAAGCAAAAAAGTAAATTCTAAATTAATGGGTAAATTCAAAGGGTAAATTAAACTCATTACCCTTGACACGTGGGAAACTACAATAAGAGAAAATGACCGCATTGCCCTTGCTGTTACCCCAAATTTGCAGATGATCGTAAATTGAGTGTACCTGATGAGTTGACCCTGCCAATGCCATGCCGTGTCAAGCAGCCACGACAGGCCTGTAACTACTTGGAATCCCACCGCCACAGCAAAATCCCCTAACACATCTACCGCCTCCGGTCTCCTCCAAAACCATTCCTCTCACTCCGTCATCAAGTTAGCAGCCCCTCCCATGGGATGATGAACAACCACCACTATGGCTAGCCACTGGTAGTAAGTGTAGCAAGCTCAAAGCTGAAGGGGGCGAGTGAAGTGTACCCTAAACTAACTTTAGTGTCAACTATCCTAGCTTTAACACAGTCTTTATCTTTCTTTCTTTTTTGGGTCATTTTGCCACCTACTTTGAGCACTTTTAATCCAAATATCTTCCAATCATGTTATTCAATTCTACTTAAAATTGATTAAATTCAATTTTATGAACTCATTCTGATTTAGTCAGAAATCAACTTTTGATAATCAATGGCAAACCCCTCGTACTTGGAATCCAACCGCCACTGCAAAATCCCCTATCCCATCAACCGCCTCCGGTCTCCTCCAAAACATAAATTCCATAGTTTGAGCTCTTGAAAATCCTCTATGCATACAAAAAACGTAAACTTGTGAAGTAATGCCACTGCTATCGGTATGTTCTTCTGGCATAAAAGAATTTTACGGCATGACATCGAAAGAAAGTAATAGAGAGTAAAATTAAAGCGTCATTAACGATTAAGACGTATAAAACCAAAATTACCATTGAAGAGTTACGAAAATCTCATTAATGTTCTTTAAAATAACTAGGTCCTGTACAGCCACATCATATAAAAAAATTCTACTTACACAATGGCACCTTTTTTATCCATCGTACCTAGCAGAAAAGTTCCAAGGGGACTTCATTAAAACACCCTTAGCTCGGGTGCCTTTTTAAAAATAAAGATGAAAACAGAAATAAGTAGATAAAAAAAGTGACTGGAATGAAAGAGAAAACACATTTCTTTCATGCATTTCTTTAGATGGATAACAAGGAAAGAGATGAGAACTTACCATAAATACGTGGACTTACGTACTTTCGCAAAAAATAATTATTTCATTGTGTTCTTTTCACTTTCTATTCCCAGCTAATTACCCGCTCGAAAATTTCTAATCGGGTTTTCTTTTTTACTTCTCTTTTGACCACTTTCTACATAATCCAAACAGAGCCTCATAATACACAAAAGGTACACGTAATGCTTGTAGTTTCAATTATTCACTGCGTCCTTTCTTACATCTTTTCAGGTTTATGGAACCGCTACATAGTGGCACCTACCCAACTCAAATGGTTAGTCACGTCAAAGATCGACTACCGCACTTCAATCCGGAACAATCGGAGCTGGTGAAAGGGTCATTTGATTTCATTGGTTTAAATTATTATACTACTTCTTATGCCGCCTATACCAATTGCCCATATCATCGACACAAAAAGCCTTCCTACTTGACAGATTCTTGCGTTAGCATAACAAGTAAGTAATTATGCAGTGAAAGTTATAGGAAAATGTTAAGCTCACCCTCTGATATGATTTTTACTTCTCTTTCCCATGAAGTCAATGGTGATAATTGTTAAACTTATAGTCATGAACATGGGGAGAATGGCATATGAGATGGTGGAAATAGTCTTTGCCAAGTATATGCAAAATACTTTCTAAATATTTCTTCAGAGGCTGATCTCATGTAAAGCCAGGGAGACCACGGTCACTCGTTAATTAGTTCAACTTTTGACATTTGTTATATTATGGTGTAGTGTAAGTTTAGTTTTACCATAAGTATGCCATTACTAATATTAAAACTTGGAAACGAATGATTTTTCTTTTTTTTGGGTTAGAGTGGCGCAGGCCGAACCTCTTTGGTGGCTGCTAGCCTACTTCATCTTTCACCAAGAAACAAAAAGGGAAACTTTTTGTTACTCCCATTGAAAGTCTTCCACACTTTTTACCTTCATTTGTCAACTAGAAAAGATACTGTTTTTTTGGGTTAGAGTGACGCAGGCCGAACCTCTTTGGTGGCTGCTAGCCTACTTCATCTTTCACCAAGAAACAAAAAGGGAAACTTTTTGTTACTCCCATTGAAAGTCTTCCACACTTTTTACCTTCATTTGTCAACTAGAAAAGATACTGTTAAAAGTCAAAATTTTAGTGGCCACACTTTGTAACATGTCTTTTTGTTCCTCCCATTAGTGCAAATGATATGTCGATATGTTTTGTTCTATGCAAGTTTTGACATAAACATCTCTAATGTTTGATAACAATATATGTTATATGCTGTTGAACCAGAGGTGAAGGATGGAGTACCAATTGGAAACGAGGTACGTAAAGTCTTTATGTACACGATGCGAATAATCTAGAGCCTAAATATAGTGATATACTAATTTTAGTAAAAAGTTCTATTCCACACGCTTACATGTTTGTCACTAATAGGTTGTCATTTTGTTATCACTCACTTGAAAACCATTAGCAAGCCAAATTTTGTTTCTAAGATCTATGGGCGAGAAGTAAAAAAAATAAAATCAGATAGATATACTTCATTGTTAGTACTTATTTTTCTTATGTGTTTGGAAAAAAAACTTATGTATTCAGATAGATATATTACGTATTCATTGGGGTATATCTAGTTCATTTTGGTACTAAGGGAAATGTGATAATGTTTTTTCTAAGTTTTGTACGAATATCCTATCTTTTGACCAGTGAACAAGTTACTTCGTAGGAATTAAATGTTGTCTACTGTATAATGACCTCTTCAATTATACTTAAGAACCAATATTAGAACTCGCATCTTACTTAGTTGACACACTGGATTAGACTGGCTTTATATATATCCTGAAGGCATTCAAGATACTCTGCTCTACACCAAAAAAGCATATGGTAACCCAACAGTCTATGTTACCGAGAATGGTATGCATGAACATCGTACTTGGTCTGCATGCACATCTGTTTCTATACTTGCAAATTAAACTAGTATTCTGATCACATTTTGTGCTCCCCATTTATCTCTACAGGAGTTTCTAGACGGAATCCCTTGGAAAACTTGACTGATACTCTGAGAATGTATTACCATCAGCAACACCTATCAATGCTTCAAAATCGCACTAGGTTAGTGTTTTTAGAGAGGTAAAGGAAAAGATGTAGATCAATATGGTCAGTGGCGGAGCCAGAAACTGTGTACGGGGTGAGCACCTAATTGAAAAAGGAAAAAAAATTCTAAGCCTAACTTTTGTGACAGTGTATTGAACTTAATAAACAGACAATTCAAACGAGCGTAGGTCGAACAGACATGAGTGAAACACTCACAATTTTATGAGTAGTCAATTTATACACTCACTTCCTACACCTGGTAAATCTAAAGGTAACCGAAAATTTGTGTGTCAATTTAATTCTAGATTACACACGAATGCATTTTATCGATCAAAATAGACTTCCTAATTTTTGTATCCTACCTTTTGTTGAACGCATAATCCATTTGCAAGTACGAAAGCATAAAGAAATCAAGGGACAATCTTATATTCCATAAAAATTTATTAAAATTTACTATACACAAGAGTCAACACGTAACAACATAGTTATATAAAGAGAATAAAGATTAAGACAATTACAGAGATAAAGATTGACGTTGCGTCAATAAAATATAGTATAAAAAACGTTTATATAAGACGTTTATTTGAGTGTCATTCTTTTAATGCGTCTTTTATTTTGATTCTCTAATTTAAACGTAATTTGTTAAAGTGTTGTATTTTTCTAGGCGTTTTAGCAAACGTATTTTAAGGGCATTTTTCCGATAAAATGTTTATCTTTTGTGTTCATTTATCATACCATCATATATTAGTACTAATATAAAACACATGGAGCTCTTTCAAGAAAATCATGACCATGAATTTAATCAATGGTTGAAATTCAAGCATTTAAGTCCATAAACCCACCTTCCAACCTTTCTAAAAACAGCCCCTCATCTGGACATCACCGGCCGCACCTCTCTCTCTTCCTCCCCCTCATCTGGACTTCACCATCTACAAGACTACAACCAGCCCCCTCATCATCTACAAGCAGTTGTGAAGGAGGCAGCAGGTGGGCACCAAGCAGTTGTGAAGGAGGCAACAGGTGGGCACGTGCCCCCCCTGTGCCCCCTGCTGCCTCCGCTACTGAATATGGTTGCATGCTTGCTACGCTAACAATAAGGTGAAAATACTATGGGGTTCACCAGATGACACACTAGTGGAGCCCACCAAAGTCAGGAGAGTCTATGGGTCCATGTAGACGTCCAATCGCACCCAAGTATATTAATCATTTTGACCTGTGAATTAGATTTTATATCTTTTCAAGTATGCATAATATCCATTAATAGGATCTACACAATCAATATATAGTTTACTTGCCATAGAGTACCATCATGAAACACTTACCTCCATTTTTCGTAAATCAATTTCATTTTGAAGATTCACACCTTTTGATTGACTACTTGTCTAGGAATAACGCCAGCGATGTGAAAGGATATTTCATATGGTCGTTACTCGATAACTTTGAATGGTTGGATGGTTACAGCGTTCGTTTTGGCATCATGTACGTAGACTATGGTTTGACGAGTGCACTCGGTGAAAGAGGAGGAGGATACTTAAATAGAACCTACAAATGTTCAGCAAAATGGTTCACAAACTTTCTTCGCCCACCGGTAAACTAGTTTTAACTAGATAAGAGACCAATGTATGTTCTCTATATTGTATGTGGAACCACCCTATGACCCTATATGATAAATAAAACAACGAGTTTGTGTCCATCAAGGACAACACCATGTAATTATGGCTCTACTTTGCTGAATAAAAGATGAGTTCCCAATGTTTTGTGTTTATGATTCCTTGTAGAGTACTTGAGTTTTTTTTGGATTGAAGGTAGGAATATATACCAAGATCAGGAGAAAGAAAATGTACAAAGCATAGTTAGTATGGATGAGAAGTACATCCATAACCCTGGAACACAATAGGAATAAAATATGGATGACAACTCCATCCGACATGAGTAGATGACTAAAAAGAGTGCATGAAACAAAACTCCACATGGGTAGCGACAACAATGACCCAACGAAGAAGGAGAGGCAGAGGCTATACAGCTATCCATTCCTGCTGCGCTCCTTGGCCTGATTGACTAGCAAAAGAAGCCTAAGCAGAGGCAAAAACCAGCACACCATCGTTACCCTGGGCGATATGCATCGAATGTAACTTCCTACAGCACAGAGTCATCCTTGACAAAAGTTGAGCTCTGCTGTTGACTGAAATGAACTAGTGTGAATATGAGACAACATTGTGAAGAAGAAAGTAAGATTATAGCATGTAACAAATTAGCATTGTGCATCCAGTCAATTGCAAAAAGTATAGCAGAAATTGTTGCATTGAAAGGATCTGAAGTAGAACTAGCCACCGTACTTGCCCCGATTGGGACCCGAGAGGAGTTGAGCAGAACCAAGCCAATGCCATAGTGAGACAAATCCTTAGTCTGTACCACTGAGATGGAACAAAAGGAAGAGGAAATAGGAACACAACACGTACACTCTACCAAGAAATGAAGAGGGAAGGAAGGGGATAAAAATGTGGAAAAGATGTAATATGGGGAGTAAGGCTGGGAGTTGATCGAAGTTCTTTCTGGTGAATTTTCTTGAAGCATCGAATAAAAGAACGGGTAGCAGTATTGTGACCAAAAGAGCTACAAGCAGTACTTCTGGTATATGGTGTTGTTTTGAAGCAGGTTGTGAGCTTCTTTCTGTATGGGACCGTTTCAATAAGTATACAACTCTTTTCACACGGCCGAAACAAAGTCATAAATATTTTGTGCTAGTTTACGTTTCAGGCAATTCCAGCTGTGCCGGCTAGTAAGTCTAGTTGTTTCCTTTTTCATGTTAAGGGAAAGATAATAATATTGATGTTTATGAAAGTATGTACAAGGGAGCCTATATATAGGCATGGTAAAAAACTTAAAGAATATTCTAGATTATGAAAAATAACATAATAACCCATTACCTATACAAAACCTTATACAATAACATCAACATTTCCCCTTAAACTCAAGGTGAGAGAGAACGAGCCAGCTGGAGTTTGGAAACTAACTCTTCAAGTCGCCCCGGAGGATATGATTTGGTGAAAATGTCTACTGTTTGTTGAGATAAGTGACATAATGTAAACGAACAACGCCACGAACAACATGTTGACGCGCAAAATGACAGTCTATCTCAATGTGTTTGGTGCACTCATGAAACACATTATTGTGAGCAATCTCAGTGTGACTTCGATTATCACAATATAAAGGTGTAGCAGTAGAATGTGTGACTCCCATATCCTTAAGTAGCCAACTCAACCATAACAACTCCAGGGTTGTATCAGCCAGTGCTCCGTATTCAGCTTCTGTACTAGAACGAGCTGTGAGGGTCTGTTTCTTACTTCTCCAAGAAATAAGAGAGGTATCAAGAAAGATGCAAAAATAAGTAGTAGAGCGTCGGTCGGTAGGATCCCCAGCCCAAACAGCATCAGAATATGCATGTAGCTCAAGAGATGAATAAGCTGAAAAATGTAAGCCATGAAATAAGGTACCCTTGATGTGTCAAAGAATGTGAAGGACTGTGGCAAAATGAGTCATACGTGGAGCAGAGAGAAATTGGCAAACCAAGTGCACAACATATGCAATATCAAGGTGAGTGACGGTCAAGTACACAAGACTGCCAACCAATGTGCGATACAAAGTAGGATCACGAAGAGGTGTCACTACAAGAAAAATAACAATTACCGACGGAATAAATCCGTCACCAAAAGCCCAAATTCCGTCGGTAATTCCTTTTGCGATGAAAATTCTGTCGCCAAACCCTCGTCGCTAAAAACTTTAGCGACGGAATTAGTGTTCCATCAATAATGTCTCTATCATTAGGGACCAAACTGTTCACATTTTAGCGATAGAATTTCCGTTGCCAAAAATATTTTTCAATTTTTAGAAAATTAACATTTTAAATATATATAATTGAAACATAAATACATTTTTATGCATTTTAAAAAAACTTACCATTAGCGATGGAAATTCCGTCACCAAATTTCATATCTCAAAATAGAAGATGAAAATTTCCGTCGCAAAAACCATAATTTGGAGCTCAGTTCAATTTTATGTCGCTAATTCTGTCACAAAAACCATATTAGGAACTAAATAAAAAATTTAGTCGCTAATTCCGTCGCAAAAATCATATTTAGAAGTTAAAAATTTTGAAAACAAAAATCTCTTAAATATGCATACTAGCTTATCCTATTATTAATTCAGGCAATAACTTGTGACAATAATAATCCAACATCCCACAATTAACTGAAGATAACAAGTATTGTGCATCTGTTAAGTAACACTAAAAGCTAACAATTGAGTTGATGCATCTAAATCCAGTAGTTGCTTGGTTGATATACTAACATGAACAAAATATTCTCCAACAAATGTAACGTGAGATCTTGTCACATAAGGCAATCATCCACCAAGCTCATCGAAGTTTTCATCATTGCCATCCTCAGTAGCATCGGTCGCGGTAACTTGGGCCTATAACAAAGCAATCAAAGGCATGTTAAACGATGTGGGTAATAAGAACTACAAGGAGCATGCATCAATGTACTTGCATCAATAGCATGATGGCTAAGATAGGAGCGGCTAAGACATTAGAGCCTCTTCCAAATAAACCAAAAAACACTACGTGACCAGCATTCATAGTGTCCACGTCCTTTTGTTAAGGTGTAACATCCATCTGAACTGACATTCATTTACAAGCACAATCACGCCAAGACCTTTGTTGCATTGTCGGAACCTAAGTGAGCAAAAGGATAAAAAGATTTACGGGCATTATCAACCATAAACCACAATAACCTACAACGATGTGTTCGGCTCAAAATCTCTCACCTGGTCACTAATGAGACTTGTAACAGGGTCACTTTCGATGTCTTGTTTTGTGTTAGTTCCCCCTTCTACTTCACTCTCCGTATCAAGAGGAAGAATTGATGAAGATTCAAACATGGCCTCGTTGTGAGCAACTTGATCTTTTCCTCCCTTTTTGCCTTCACAGCAACAACAATTTACATCAGAAGAACAAGCGTTCCATATTTCTGATCCGACCTTGTTCACACAAGCATCATACTATATACACAGAAAACAATATGGATATAGATGTGCTGTACCTCCACTGCAAAAAAACTGAAAGCTTTGACCAATGTGCTTGACTAAGTCTGCGTCATCTTCTGCAACTGCACATGTTGGGGTAACTAAGTATTTTCATCATTTGCTCCAATAAGATTTATCAATATACAGAAGGGAATTCCTTGAATGCACAAGCTTGTATTCTCACAGTCCCAAATTCTAAGTACTCAAATTAAAAGATAAAACTGTCTATGGGCAATATTCTTCCTTATTCATCATGACTTCATCAGATTGAAAAACATATTTTGTTCTAGGGTTTGCTTTTTGACAACAAATCCTAAACATCAGTAAGAAGTTTAATCTTTAGAAAGTGGACCCCTTTTCACTTAATTTCCAAACAATGAATAAAGTTGTTGCAGTAACTAGCCATACAACAATAATTGTTAAGTAGATAGATAAGTTAATTGGTTTGAGGTTTGTTCACCTCTGAAAAATAGCATTAACCAAAAAGTCTATGGTGTGGCATTCCATCAAGAGCGGCATGTGATCATCGATAGTATACACTTGTTTATGAACTAAAATAATTGCAGCATTGTATTAACGAACTAGAACCAAAAACACTGCTTATAAGAGTTATCAAGTACTTCAAATAACTGTATAAGTTAGCAGCTACCATATTTACGTAATTTGGCGAGAAAGCACATTACAAAGGCTGGAGAATAACTCATCAACCAAACTAAAAATAAACGAATTTGAACAATGACACAAAAAGTGCCAGTCAGGGGTGGGGCTACATACATACCCTTAACTAGATACACATCTCTATTAATATCTGGAGCAATTTTAGCTTTAGAGACATTATTTAAAAGGATGTGTATCTCGTAAACAGGGATCGGCATATTTCCTAATAACTTCAAAACCAAATTAGTAGAATAGCTACAAAACTACTTGTTTCTATACGTCATTTTATGATAAGTATATGCAATAAGAATAGTTCTAAACTGTGCTCTTGACCTCCAGGTTTGTTTTCCTTTATCATCTTCCATGTACCTTGTGCTTTTTGAGAAACTGTACGCATTAGACGGCTAACAAAAGGATGGTTCTAAACTTCACAGAAAAAAAAGATGAGAATCATTATCAAAATCATCTCACAACCAAACTTAATCAAAAGCCTAGTCCTATACATCCTTAGCATCACAATGGAGTTGTGTATCAAATATTATTTATCTTTCTTGGTTATTAAGTGTACCAAACTGAGGTCTTGGTCATACACATGTTTCTACTCAAGGATCTTCCTACTTTTACAAAATTTTGCAGAGCTGAAGACAAGATTATCACTTACAATTACAGGAAAGAGAAGGCAGCAAAAGGTTACCAGTTTCAAAAAGCTAAAGTTTCATCTTGGCTTTGACTCTTTCAGCCGGCATCTGCTTGCAATATAAGTCAAACTTTTCATCAGATCCAAAAGTCAATAACTAGACCAGCGTTAAAAGAAAGCAAAGAAGTGCAATCCAAAGTTTTTAACAGCCAACTAGCTTACACAACTATTAAACAAATTGAGAAGATTATCACCACCTCGATAGGAGCCTGCTTTCTGCTACAAAGAGACGAAAACAACACAAAACTACCCATATGTTGTCTAAACCATCTTTCTCAAATGTATCCCTCACCATTTTGCCAAAGCCAGAATAGTAGTGAAACACTGTATAGCAGCTTAAGAAGAATGTAAACCCTAATCACCAACTTAACCAAAATATTTCCAAAAATCTAACAAAGTTAACAAAGAAGCATGCAATCCCATCCACATACACTAACTACTTTCAACACATCACAGTCAACTATAATCAACCGAAATGAGTTCAAAAGAACACATACCACGGTCTCATATCCATCAATCAGTTTTGCACAATCAACAATGCCTTTTGAGAAATACTTTATTCGCTAAGTTTGACCTAGGCATGATTCAAGGAAGTCTTATATGAATCAGATGACCTCACGTGTAGCCCATTAGCTAAGTGGCGATGCTAATTGTAATCAGTGTCCTAATTGAATATAATTGCAGAGAGGAATTAAAACAAGAAAAAGAGATTGAGACGTGAGAGTGAGAGGAAGTGGAAGTGGAAGTGGAAGAATTACCTGGCAAGAAGATGAGAGTTAGAGGAAGATCGGCAGATTGAAAACCCAAACGATTCAAATAAGAACCTTAATCTGATTATTACATCAATCGAGGGTTTAGGGCTCCATACCAAAATCAAAGCCCTAATTGAAATAAGATGGAGAAAAGAGGCTCCGCACAAACCTTCAGATTGTGGTTGCCTCCAAAACGGTGACAGGGATGGGAGGGATGGTGGCGCCAAGGGCTCCCGCCCACCTTCTCTTTTCTGTTCTTTTGGCACTATAGAACTCCTTTTTGTTTTATGTTTTTTCAATTTTTATGCTTTATTATGTATGGTTCTATTTTTTTTTTTTTTAATTAGTAAAAGTAGTTTTCTGTTATTAAAAATTAAAATATTACATTTAGCGATGGAAATAACTCCGTCATTAGAATCCATCCCTAAATACCGTCGCTAAATCATCTTTGACGAAACATTCCGTCGCAAATTTTTGCTTCCCGCCCATTTTTCCCTCCATCATTTTTGGAGGCATAATAGTGATGGAATCTAATTTCATCGCCGAATTCCATCGGATTAGGTGAGTTTTAATGATGGAATTTATTCCATCGCTAAATTCCGTCTATAATAAGCATTTTTCTTGTAGGGTGTACCATCAAGAGCAGTAAACCATAAATTAGGCTCAAGAGGAGTAGAAGCGGTTTTGCTACCAGTTTAAACCAGCACGAGAAAGGAGATCAGAAGCATATTTAGCTTGAGAAAGATAGTATCCGTCAGAGGAAGTGGAAACTTCAAGTCCAAGAAAGTAATTAAGTGTACCAAGATCTTTCATCTCAAAGTGGTGATTAAGATCTTGCTTAAGAATAAAAATGCCATCAAGATCACTGTCTGTGATAATCATATCATCCATATATAGGAGCATAAGTATAATACCCTGAGAAGATTTCCAAATAAAGAGTGCAGAATCATATGCACTTGATGCAAAACAACATTTCTGTAAAGTGGAACTGAACTTGGCAAACTAGGCACGGGGAGCTTGTTTGAGACCATATATTGCACGACGAAGCCGAAAAAATTTGTTTAGAGGATGAGAGTATCCTGGAGGAGGCTGCATATAGACTTCCTCACTGAGGTCACCATTAAAAAAGGCATTCTTGACATCCATCTAAAATAAAGGCCACTAGCGAGCAGCAACAACTGCAAGTAAACTACAAACCGAGGTAAGGCGAGCTACAGGAGAAAATGTTTCTTCCAATACCATAATCCTGTGTAAAGCCCGTTGCTACCAAATAGGCATGATGCTCAATGGAGCCATCAGAGCGAGTCTTAATCTTATAGACACATTTGCATCCAACGGCTTTGTGTCTAGGAAATGGGTTTTAGTCAGTGCTTATAACTCATCGTGCATCGCTTGCTGCCAAGCAGGATGAGAACTAGCCTCGCAATAAGAATGAGGCTCATGTAAAGAAATAAAAGGAAAAAAACAATGAAAGTCCTGAAGGTTTTCGTGCCAGCTGTGGACGATCATGAAGGGAATGTGGAGATTCAGTAACCTCATAGGCAGATGGTGGACCTTGATTAGTTGTAGCAGGATCAGCAGGGCGGGCAGACATCTCAGGAGGGGCCGTAAAGTCATCAGGAAGTGGCATGGTGGTTTTATCAAAGTCATAAAATAGTGGAACAGATGCATTAGTAAAAAATGGAACACTGGATTAAGGAAGTAAATGAAAATAACAGATGGAGGAGAACATATAATGTTCTCAGAAAACAACATGGTGAGAAATACGTAAACGATTAGAGACGGCATCCTAACACTGATACCCCTTATGTCCAACACCATACCCTATGAAACAGCAAAGTCGTGCACGAGGTTCCAATTTTGTACGCTCGTGGGGTCAGAGAAGAACAAAACAAGCACAACCAAAGACTTTAAGCAAACTATAGTCACGTAGAGGACCCATATAGATGATCATAGGGAGTTTGATTACCAATTGTTGGATATGGAACACGATTGATGGTATAGACAGCCGTAAGAGTAGCTTCCCCCCAAAAAATTTCAGGACACGAGGCAGAAATAAGCAAAGCACGAACACTGTCTAAAATATGAAGATATTTGCGTTCAACATGCCCATTTTGTTGGGAAGTGCTGGGACATGATCTATGAGTAAGGGTTCCATCCTTTTGAAGAAATTGGAGAAACTCTTCTGATTTGTATATTCCGTGGCATTATCAGTACGAAAAAGCTTAATATTGTGAGAGAATTGATAACGATGTAACAAAAGTATGATAAATTTGAGATAATTCATATTAATTTCACATCAAATATAACCATGTAAAATGAGAATAATTATCAACAAAAATAACAAAATATTTGGATCCTCCCATAGTAGTGTTTGGAGAAGGCCCCCAAATATCAGAGTGAACGAGATCAAATGGAGCAGAAGAAATTGGAGTACTTAAATAAAATAGAAGTGCAATTTGTTTAGCAAGCTGACATGGTAAACAATCAAAAATTTTAGAATTGACGACACCTAACAAACCACTAGATACTAAAGGATGTAGCCGAGAAAATGAAACATGACCTAAATGAGAGTGTCACATCTTAAGAGAATTTTGTAAAGCAACAGAGGCAGCAGACTGATGCAGAATGGTAGGACGATCAGAGATGGACAAATTGATGAGCTCAAACAATCGTCCAACTTTACGGCCGATCCCAATAGTTTGGCCCGTCTCTGGATCCTGCACACGACAACTAGTACAAGAGAAATGTAAGTCAAAACCAAGATCATAAAGTTGACCAATAGAGCTAAGGCTTAACATAAGAGAAGGAATAAGGTGAGTATCACGAAGAGACAAGGTAGATGTAGAGACATGACCAACATGATTAACATGCATATGAGAACCATGCGTAGTGGGACATATGGTGCTTAAAGACAAAAGAAAAATGATCAGATGTCATATGATTGCCACACCTAGAATCAAAAAAACGAAGATGAGTTACTTGAAGTAACTGAAAGAGTAGAGGAAGACGGAGTACCAGAATTATAAAAGATTTGTTTTACTATTTCAGCAACACCATTAACCGAGAGAGCGGAAGACGAGGAATCGTTCAGCGCATTAGTAGCAGTAGCAGCAGAGTGGGAAATAGGCTTGAACCTGTACTGAACCCCCAGTTTCGGTGGAGCACGAGTTGAACTGGTGTTCTTGGACCATTTTTCAGGGTTACGAGGACAGTTTTGTGGGAAGTGACCAGTGCCAATCTTACGACATAGTCTGCAAGGGCGTACAGAGCAATCAAGAACCAGATGACCTAACTCATGGCAGTAGCGGCATTCCTGGTGAAAGGAAGAAGAAGATAACGAATGTCTCGAAGCTGATGAGGGAGAAGAGATGTGGGAAGGTCAGGAAAGAGCAACAAGAACAGTATCAGGCCTTCACAAATTTCTTCAAAAAGAAGTTCAGCAATGGCATTGTCTAGGGTAGGTAATGGATTCTGATGCAAAAGGGAGCTTCAGATAGATTGATAAACATTAGTAAGAGACATAATAAACTGGAAAAAGGCGAAGGTGGTCACGGTAAACAATAAAATGAGTTGAATCCTCAAAACAAGTCCATGATGGTTCTGAAAGTTCCAATTGATCCCAAATCCATTACATCTGAGAAAAGGAGCTATTGATAGATTAACCCGTTGTTTCAAATGGTGAAGTGAATCATGAAGCTGGAACTAATGAGCAAGATCTGCAGTAGTGTATCCCTGACCCTAAAGATCCAAAATTTATTTGGCAGTATTATAGAGACCAAACTATTGATAGACAGATGGAATAGAGGTATTGCGGAACCAAGTAATTATCTGATGATTTTTGCTATCCCAATCCTCAAGTCATTCAACGAATTTGGGTTGAGTTTCACCTGCAGTTTGGACGAGATAGTAATATCGCCAGCAACGTAGCGCCACAATTTTTTACCTTTGATGAAGCTAGGCATAGCTTGGGCCCACAAAATGTAATTAGAACCATCAAGGATGATAGGAATAGGCTGAGCAGGATCCATTGCAGTCACCAAGCAAAAAGATATGTAAGAGCTAATAAAGGAAGTGAACGAGAGGCTCAAAAAACAAAAAAATATGAACGGAGTTTGAGCAAACAGATGGCGGGAATGAGTTCAGAATGATAAAAAAAATGGTGGGGATTGGTCTGGAACCTGAGAAAATCGGGTCAAAACAATGTGAACCGGTCAAAATAAAACAAACTGGTCTAAGTGAACCGGAAATAGCAAACTGGGTAAAAGGTTGGGTCGGGACCATGTCGGGTTGGGTCGGTCAGGCGGGTTGGTTGTGGGTCAGCCCAGTACCTTTTTGGAGACCCGAGCGTGCAGGGGCGCGTGAGAGCGTGTGAAAATGCGTGAATCTGACGGTAGAAAATTTGTGCGGCGCGTGGGGGTGCATGGAGAAGAATTTGATGGCATGGTTGGCGGCGCTGTGATCGGTGAAGAAAAAGGAATATTGTGGTGGTGTTTGATCAGGAATTGGAATTTAAAAAAAAGGGATAAAAATTTTGTGCGAAAGAGATAGGATACCCTTGATGAACAGTAAAGGTGGGCGATGGCTAGGTAGAGGAGATGATCGGATCTTTACGGCTCTAATACCATGTTAAGAGGAAAGATAATAATATTGATGTGTATGAAAGTATGTACAAGGGAGCCTATATATAAGCATGATAGAAAACCTAAAGAATATTCTAGACTATGAAAAATAACATAATAACTCCTCGACTATACAAAACCTTATACAATAACATTAACATTCAGCAGCTAAGAGTGGTTTCCTTTTTTCTGAGTTTACATTACATCTTGCAGTGAGAAGATTACTTTTGACTTCAAGATGACCTTTTTCCATGATGCAAAAGGTTTTTAACCAAGACCTCTTTGACTCAAGTTAAGAGTTCACCTCAAGTGCAAATGCCTCAATTGGGCTTTCATTTCTACCCACCTTGCCTAATATGGGCCAATCTCTCAAAGGCTCTACATGACCCATGCTCAAACACTGCAATGGGTGAAGGCACCTCATGAGCTAAGCTCTCACAAAAAATAGCACCTCTGAAAAAACATTTTCTAGGAAATAACTCCATCTCAACTCTATTCATATGTAAAGCGCATACATTTTGTTGGTTGATGCCAACTTCATTGCCTCAGAGAAATCCATAAGTAAGATGTAACACCCCAAAATTTGAGGTTGGTTTAAGGTAAAAACTCCAACTAATTATTTTTTAGACCTTTAGCGAAAAATTTGGTGATCAATATTTCTTTGTCAACTTTAGCGACATTTGTTTTAAATGAAATGTTGAAAATTAGTGGAGCTGAGTGTTATAGTTTATGAACTTAGCGACAAAGTTTATTTTTAGAAACCATAAGTTACAATTTAACGTTAACAGTTATAAGTGATATTGACTGAGTGTTTAGTGACGATTAGTGTAACCGAACTTTATGGGTAATCTTTTAGCGACGATTAGTGAAACAGGGTTATGTAACAACCCGTTAAAATTTTCTAGTACAATAATTTATCGTAAGTAGTACTTTGGGCCTTTTCGTAATATTAGAAAGTTTTAGGTAAGCTTTGAAAATTACCTAAAGTCTAGGGGCTTTTGGTAATTTTCTATTTTAGGGTTTTTTTTTATATATAAAACACTATACAGTAGCCGGCCCTATTTGTTTTCCCCGTATTCTTCTGAAAATCGGCAAAGAAAAGAGAGAGCGTAGAGAGAGAGTAGAGAGAGAAAGTGGAAGAAAGGGAAATAAAAGAGAGATTGGATCAAAGTAAGATTTGGAGGATCGAATATCGTGGTTTAGAAGAGAATTTCATAAGGTAATTACACCTAACTTGTGACTTATTGCAGTAGTACATAACTTAACTTTTAACCTTCCAGAATTTGTACAATCTACTTGATTTAAGTATTGATATGGGTAAAAAATACTCACAAGTAGGAAGATGACACTTGTCAACACCAGATGGCTCCAAAATTGTTCCTTGATTCTTGGAGATGTGGGAGTGGAACTTGCCCACCTTTCCACTATCCTACTATCTCATTATGAGCAATAACTGCCCAAAAAATTCTTGTAACCTCCCACTAATTAGAGTAACTCCTCATTAAGGAAATGTAACCGACCCTTTAATACATTCCTATAAAATGGAAGTGAAAAGGAAGAAGAAGGTAAGTTCTAATGATCTAAGTTATTTTCAGATACTCTCTCAAAATTACTTACTGACTTAAGCATCAGAGACTCATCGCCGAAGCCCCCTCCGAGGTCCCGGTGCATTACCGTTTGATCGTGTTGTGCTTTGCAGGTCTGCTCACATCCTTGTTTGGTCCCGGTCAATTTTTTACCACAACATTTTGGCGCCATCCGCAGGACTGACCAGCCAAGCAGATTCTTGAAGCAAACATGCAGCAGCGTAAAAAGAAGATTTCAGAACTCCTGCCAGAGAACCATCCACAGTTCTGACGGTGCACAAAGTGGCCCACATATGACTGTTGGTTGACTGCAGTGTTCACCATGCGATGATGCTCTATCAAGCCACCCCAGGCTACCACCGCATCATTATAATTGTGACGCAACCCCACTGGTAGTCGTCGCTGCAAGAGAAAAGCAAGCATAGAATGGTATTCAACATGGCCATACACAACTGCCATCGTTAGGTGGTGCTCCGGTTGGTGGACGTCGCCCCTCACAGCAATGGGTCCATCCACCGCCGTGGGTTTTTTCTACCATTAAATCCAACTGTCGCCACCATAATCTCCTGCCGTTTTGTTGTCAGCGCTCAATGGACATCTACCATTAGTCTAGCGTCCCAACAACTATTATAGGATGTAGCAATAACCAGCGGCCGCGCTGTCGCGATATAGCCCACCGAAGACCCGTTGCAGATTTTCTAGGCGCTAGCAACCGCTGTCGCCAATCACAGTCTCGACAGTTCTCCGCCGTTGCAACCGAGTGGCAAGTTGTCAGCCCCATTCTGACCAACTCCCACCAATTCTATTCCGTCCAACTCCTCGCCACAATGGGTGCATCAACCAACCGCACAAACTGCAGCCATCTACGATGGTGCACCGTTGCAACACAAAAAAGAAAAAAAAAAGGAAAAAAGAAAAAGGGAAGGAGTTCTCTGGCAGAAGAATCATTTGCAGCATCGACGGTGCACAATGGCCATCTAACATTTGCAGCACAGACGGCCACATGGATGCTCACACGGCGGTCAGCGTACAATCGTTGGTTCTCAACAGCGTTACCACCGCAACACACGCCGTCAAAATCGCAGCGTCGTTGCCGAAGCGCAGGCTACCATCGCCGCCACCAAACACTCCACCATAAAAAGGGATCCACAAAAACAGCCGCATCGCTGGAACCGCGAGACCAAGGAGCTGCCGCAGAAAACACGTCCTTCTCTAATCGTCGGTGCCGCAGACAACGCCTCTACCCACAACAGTCATCAGTGGGTATCTCCTCCGCTCACACAGCTACTGCAAAGCTGCCGTAGCAGCAACAAAAAAAAAGGGTAAAGTTTAATTGACACTGGTGCCACCAGGAACACCGCCTATGATGGTGATGTTATAGGGAGACGCAACGCCTATCACCGCTATTCTGTCCAGTTCATCTCATCTAGTCTCCGCTACTGTAAGTCATCCCCTCGCCTCAGCGCCACCAAATATGCATTACCTTGCACAGTTCTATCAAGATGCAGTGATGACGTCTCTATTCTGTGCAATCGCCGAACGGACCTACGCCCGTTTGCCCCGAATCACTTAAGGCCCATCACCATAGGTAGACAGACGACAATCCAGTTGCCATTGTTAAAAAGAATCAAGTCCCAGACGACAATCCAGTTGCCATTGTTAAAAAGAATCAAGTCTAGGGCGACACTGTCGCCACCAGTATATCATCGCCGGCGTCAATGGACAACTTCTATCTGAAAGAGAGAGAGAGAGAGAGAAGTCTCAATCCATGACCGCGTTACAACAACCACCCCAATCGGAGCCTAAGTAACCATAACGACCGGCGCCCCCTGATCTGCTGCCCCAAAGGGGTAACTGCAATGCTTCATCCTTCTCCGGTCACCCCCGCCTCAATCGGTGGCTCCACCGACCAATCAACAGAGAATTACAATGCAAAAAATAAATAAATAAACACATAGCAATCATCGAAGTCAGAACACCGAAGCAGCCACCATAGGGTTCAACCAATTCGCCACCTTGCCGCCATCGTGACCAACCATTGTCACCAAATGATAGGCTACTACAACCACACCAAACAGGCCATCGCTGTGAGCCTTCGTCTACATGGGTTGTCGCCGAGCACACGCACCGCCGCCTTCACCGTCACAGCCACCAGACGTGTGACCTTTGGCGTCTTTGGAAAGCATCTGATCAGATCTGCTGCTACAAAAAACCTATTCTTTGGGATGATTCCCTTCACGGTGGCGTTAGGGCACCCTTTTTCTTGAAAGAGAAGTTGAGAGGCTGACCCTATACATCAGGTCTCAAGTGAAAAAATAAGGCCCTCAATACAATCACCTTGGATCGCTGCCATAATCAACGGATAGTGGTCTTGACAATCGGTGACATTGATCTCCGACTAGTGGTGCTACCGACCTCCAACCAACATCACTGTCACAGGCGAGATACGAGCTAGGCCAGATCACCAATGATGAGTTCCAACGGTGGCGGCGCTGTGGCGACACCACGACTGACGCTTTTGGTGAAAGAGAAACCAACTTCATCATGTGCACTTTGTCCTTCTGAAGAAATTATGTTTTAACCCCATAATCTTGCATATTTCGGGTTCTTGCCCATAATCAAGATTTATTTAAATCTTATAACATGATTTATCTATGCATATTAGCCTGCACATGAATGGCCATATTAGTCGCTAAAACTTGTATCCACAGGCTTGTTTGTACATGACATATACGCAATGGCTATGATTTTAAGTGTCAGCGCGCTTAACACATGCATGCGTATTGCTTACATACTTTAGCCTAAACCTATTAATTTTTTGGTCTAGCATTGGCCTATTGCTTCATTTGACTAAGCACCTTCAAGGCATCAGAGGACTAATAATTTCTTGTTATTATACCTTGCTTGTATCACGCAATACGATACATCCCAATTGTCTAAACCAACAAGGTAGTAATGGTGTCACGGAGCATGATTAGTACTCATATTTTAGCGTTAAAATATAGTTACCTTAATCAGCTTATATATGCTCCCCTGTTATATTTTCTCGTGACATATTTTCTCCTACCGCGAGGGTTTTGCACCCACGAAGTTCAAGTATGTGGAAACCGCATTAACGATAGCATCCTACCTGCCTGGGGCCACATGCTGACTTGTGTAATGGACACTTACACGTTACCTGCAAATCCGATGCTTCAACGCATATCGAAAAAATGTAGCAATTTTTTCTTGCTTATGGAGTGATTCTCAGACGGACTCCACGTCCTCTATTTACTTAGACATGATCATGGTCCTCTAGCTCTATCTTCTTGTTCGGCCAAGCAGACAAGCTATAGTCCTCTAGCTTTTACCTGCTCGTCCACCTGAGCCAATAGGCTATGTACTTAAAGTTTTGTAAGCATGCCCTACACAATGACTAAGAAGTCATCATTGCATCTATGCCTTCTTAGTCAAGAGCTACATGTATGAGACTATGACCACTCTCGCACAGAGCCTGCATTCCCCTTCATAGGAAGGCTGAGCAGCACGACCTGCTCGTCACCACTCATGCCATGTAAGAATCTATCATTCAGTTGTAAACCTTGGTCAATCGTCCCTTTCGGATGTATCAAACACCAAAAACCACCACAAGTCAACGGCAACCTATTGAATGATGCCTCACCTAACCTCTTCATAATGAAGCTGAGGGCTTTTGCCACCAACGTCCAAGGTTACTTGATGGAAAATTCAAAAATAATCTCGCCTTGTGCATCACAAGAATGACCAACACTGTTGCAATGGCCACATCATTTTTATCGTCATTAATTCAAGGAATAAATGACCTAAGAAGAGATATTACGAGGCTCACTCTTAAGTGCCTTTACCATGCTCTAGCCACTCATGACAAACACCATGAGAAGCTGAACATCACAATGCCAGTCATTATTCGGTATCCCATCATTGAGGATATTATGATGGTCTAGCCGAGCACCCGTGCTCATCTCTATAAAGAGTCACCTAAACGTTGGCCCAGCTGAGCACTCATGCTCTTTTCTCGAGGAGTCACGTAAGCCTCGCATAGTAAAGATCATTCGAATTCGTAGTTCACTGCTCATCAGACCGACCTAAGGAACTCTGATGGACTCCTACTCTGCCAGTCCGAGCAAGCGAGCTGTTGATCATCAACTGTGACAAGTATAAAGGTCGTCATAATTGGTCTGCTAACTAGTGACAAGAATAAAGTTATCACTCAATTTCGTCACTAATTGCTTGACGAAATAATTTTGATGAAGCTATAGTGACAACTTTGAAAATGTTGTCACTGTTTTAACTATGAATAGTGACAAAACTAAAATGTTGTCACTTTTGAAAAAGGAAAATGAATTTTGACAAAGTTCTTGTTGTCACAAAAATCTTAGGCAGGCTGCAAAAATAATATTTCTCGATTCCCTTTTCATTCTAAATTTTTAAGATCTCTAAACACTCCTAAATACACAGAGATGTCAGCAGAGGCCATACGATCGCCAATTCCTCTCTCTCTCTCTCTCTCTCTCTCTCTGTCTCACACGTTCTACTCCATCGACAACCGATCACCCACACTCTCTCTGTCTTCAGATTTGCCGTTCGGATTTGGCTGCTCATATTCTACGTGTTTTCTTAGGTTCGTAAAGCACACCCACAAACTAACTCCCTACCTTTCTATCTCTCTCTTCTTTATAATGGAATTAGCGCAATTAAAGGTTTCGAAGGGTATGGTATTGGACCATTGGTGAACATCTAAAGCCACCATAGCAGATACATCCAAAGTGGCTCCTGAATTGCATCTATGGTGTGCTTGCCAACCGCTTAAACACTCTGTATTCTGTATTATGATACTCAAATGGGCAAGGCTCCTGGAATGAAACCCATTTTCGTTTCAGCTATTTAATCTCTAAGACAGATAGTTTGTGGTGTAGATCCTTTTGTTCAATTCACCTTGTAGAAGTTATTCTCAAAGTATAGCACAACCTTGGATGTTTTGCAGTATTATACAGTACATTTAGATTATAAACTAATCGGTTTTTTGTTTATTTCTGGGCTTGATGACTAATGTCTTAACTAGGTTCTTTCAGATTTTTTTTTTATTAGAAGGTTCTTTTAGATATTGGCACCTGATTTAACTCCGTCTTGGAGTAATAGGAAAATTAAGTGTCCAGTGTTTTGCCAAGTTTTTAATTTATTCAGCTCATGTATTGTTGTACATTAGTTCACTTGCCACGATGGAAAAATGAGGTACTTCTATTAAAGGGGTTAATGTAGTTCATGCTTGATAGTACTATCTTGTGTATTAAGGATAACATTTCACCTGCCATAGGGAATCTTTTGTCTTTTGGGTAGGAATGTAGGCCGAAGGTCGATTTGTGGTCGTTTTTTTTTAGGTTGGATTTGATCTTAGACAATAATTGAGGTTTTTATTGGTGATAATTTAGTTTGATTATAATTATATCAGAATTCGGGATCCCTTTAACTGTTGGCTTGAAGCTGATCTTTGCTAACTAAAAAACATGTTTATTTTACTCCAATAGAACCAACTAATATGCATGTTACTGTGCCACCAGAAAAAAGACAAAGGTATATAATCAGTGAGTAGGCTTCCCGTGTCTATCAATTTTGTGTGCAAGGACAATCATTGTGTAATGATCAATAAATATGGTCCTCTTGCATACCTTTTTTTTTTGTTTCCAGATATTTATTGCCTTCGCACACAGTCTTATAAGTAGAGAAATGTACTCATTCTACTTGAATTCGTTCTAGATATTGTTGTTACATGACTGCGAACTTCTGAAGTTTGTCCCTTTAGCTTCTATGTTTCGTTCAGGCATCGTTCTGCTCGCGCATAGACCTGCCTACTTTGAGAGTTCAAACACAGTGTTAGGTAGTTTTTAGGTTTTCTACTGGAATGTCTGTCTTGTGTATAGAATGAGAAGCCTTTAAGACTGGTCGTATATTTCATCATCGCCAAATTGGCTTGAAGTGTCTCAACGCCTCAATCGTTAAGGAGCATAGCACGAGAATGGGAGTGAATAAAGCATTTAATTCACTCTATTCTGTACAGATTTTTCTATTATTTGATGCACCACGGTTCATCTAAATAATTCCAATTCTACTGCCTGAAAAAACCAACAGGTGTATCTCATTATAGGAATTATAACAAAGGGACAGAGAGGGAGAGCGGAATGTACTGGAGTGATCAGGACTCCAAGCATGGCAACTAATGGTTTGAGACACAGATTCACATAGTTACCAATGGCGAAGATTCGCCCCATTTAAATTTTGTACTTATACATGTAATATTCTGGAAATAAGTTATGCTAAAATGCTGGGCCTGTAATGTATTTTCTTGGAGACGATTGTCAGAGGGTTCTGTTCCAGTATTCAAGCCTGAATTGACTGCAATTCTTGTCTCATTTATAACTACATATTGACATACTAGTTTTCACTTCGTCTTGTTCAGTGTGATAAAAAGGTTTTGTAATCTATGAACTATGTAGCTCTTGCATGCCCATATGATTCGTTATGAAACCACCGAGCTTTTGCTCTTTAATTTGAGTAGCTTTAACTTCACATAGCTACCAATGGCAAAGATTCGCCACTTCCCTGAACCCTCTAATGACTGTTCCAATGGTTCTGTGACTTGCCTATGGGCCCAACACACCTCTCAAACCAATCCAAAGACCAGGCAGATATAGTTTTATTCACTACATCCAAGGCGAATCTTGTGTATTTAGGCCTAATGGATATAAAGGAATTACATGCTGTGCAGGGAGGGGGAAGAGGTTTGAAGTACTGAGGTGGGTCAAGCTTAGTCTTAGGCTAATCTAATTATGTTTTCGCTTTGACATCTTAGCTCAGCTTAGGCTTTAGATGTTTGTCCATGGAGGGGGAGTCAGGACCTAAGATTGAAGGACCTTCAACAAAAACTTACTTGTACCAGCATTATTGAACTAATTTTGGGATTGGGCATCTCACTTTTCTCTCCGGTTAGCAGATAGTTAGTTACCTCTTATAAATCCATTTCAGAATTCATTTTTGATGCTATGCTTTTCTAATTTTCATTTTTGATATTGTTTGTGCTTACATGTTGGGTAATGTTGGTATTCAGGGTCGTAATTACTAGAGCAGTGAGGAACACACTGAAGAAGCAAAGGTAAGCCGAATAATTATTGAACTTGATACAACTTGTTTACTGGATTAAAATCCCTGTGTTTATGATCACAAGAGTTTTCTCTTAATGTATATCGATAAATGCTTTACCACTTATGATAAGGAGTTGGCTGAGTGTGATTTGGTTATGGAATTGGCTTGAAGTGACAGACGGTGCATGTTTCGAGACAACAAGCCAAGCACATAGATGTACTCTCTGCTTTGAGGAAATTCTACCCAAAACAATACTGATGCTCTCATTTTCTTAGCCATCGCTGTACTGTAAGTCCATCTCTCTTTATCTCCACAAATTGATTAAGAAAACCCACCCACTTCAAGATTTGTGGCCCTGCCTTCTTGTTTGGGGTTCCTGCTTGTACTTGCTTCCTCATTTGTTCATACACCCTATTTGCCCCCGAGTAGGATACAAACATTAATACATGTGGTCCACAGATTTCATAATCTATCTTTGGCATTTACAGTGGGTTTTAAATATGCTTTTTAGTAGATCTATAATTCAATCTGGTTTTTGAATGCACAATTGTCTGCATTCATGGTATAAGAACATCAAAATACTCACTTATTGTTTAAGAGGTTTCATGTTGTATGGTGGATTTGTTATGTTTTAGGCAGTAGTTGCTACACAAGCTTCTCTCTAGTATAGCTATAGTTGTCATATTTTTTAGTGTGATGATCATGGTTTTTTTTTGTGCAGTGAAAAACTTTACTGAAGACGAAGATGCAGCAACATCCTTGTCCTAGAGTCATTGTACTCGGTGATTCTGTAAATGGAACCCTTTTAGTTTATATTACCATTAAGAAGACTCTTGTAATGGATGGTGTCTTTATAATCGATGGTTTTGAATTTAATTCTCCTACATTAAAAGTTTATTCTCGTTATTTTTCTAGAAGAGAAATATGTACAGAGAATAAGATTTCATCACGTGGCAACTTACAATTATCACCATTATTGTGAAGAGAAAAGATTGTGGTTGTCACTACATGCTCGTCACTAATGTGTATAGTGACAACAGAAAAAATTAAAACAGTGACAACTACAAGTTGTCAATGAATGTTCCGGTAGTGACAACACAAATAATTGACACAAATGGCAATTTTGACAACATAAACTTTGACACAAATGAAAATTGTGACATCATTGTCGTCGTCATGAGAGAGAAACATTGACAAGATTTCTTGTCACTGGATATCAACCCAAGTCAATTGGGAGGGTTATTTAGTGACAACATGCAGTTCTAGTGACAACTTTTTAGAACATTAAGTGACAAAGTGAAAAATTGTCACTAAATGTGATGAAAAAGTGACAACTTTAATGTTGTCACACGGCTTTAAGTTTTTGTGACAACTTATTTGATGTCGTCACTTATAGTCTTTAGTGACGGGCCAATAGTGACAACTACTGTGACAACAAATTTTTGTCACTAAACCAATCAGTGACAACTTTGTATTTTTTTGTGACAACTTTCGTTGTCACTAATTACCAATTTTCTTGTAGTGAAAATGTAGCAGTTTTTTCTTGCTTATGGAGTGATTCTCAGACGGACTCCACGTCCTCTATTTGCTTAGACACGATCATGGTCCTCTAGCACTATCTTCTCGTTTGGCCAAGCGGACAAGCTATAGTCCTCTTGCTTTTACCTGCTCGACCACCTGAGCCAATAGGCTATGTACTTAAAGTTTTATAAGCATGCCCTACACAATGACTAAGAAGTCATCATTGCATCTATGCCTTCTTAGTCAGGGGGGCTACATGTATGAGACTATGACCACTCTCGCACGGAGCCTGCACTCCCTTTCATAGGATGGTTGAGCTGCATGACCTGCTCGTCACCACTCATGCCATGTAAGAATCTATCATTTAGTTGCAAACCTTGGTCAATCGTCCCTTTCGGATGTATCAAACACCAAAAACCACCACAGGTCAACGGCAACCTATTGAATGACGCCTCACCTAACCTCTTCATCATGAAGATGAGGGCTTTTGCCACTGACGTCCAAGGTTACTTGACGGAAAATTCAAAAATAATCTCGCCTTGTGCATCACAAGAATGACCAAGACTGTTGCAATGGCCACATCATTTTTATCGTCATTCGAGGAATAAATGACCTAAGAAGAGATATTACGAGGCTCACTCTTAAGTGCCTCTACCATGCTCTAGCCACTCATGACAGACACCATGAGAAGCTGAACATCACAATGCCAGTCATTATTTGGTATCCCATCACTGAGGATATTATGATGGTCTAGCCGAGCACCCGTGCTCATCTCTATAAAGAGTCACCTAAACCTTAGCCCAGTTGAGCACTCATGCTCTTTTCTCGAGGAGTCACATAAGCCTCGCATAGTAGAGATCCTTCGAATTCCTAGTTCACTGCTCATCGGACCGACCTAAGGAACTCTGATGGACTTTTACTCTGCCAGTCCGAGCAGACAAGCTCCTTTAGGCCTCTTAAAGTCTCTCATGCTCGAAAATAAAGTAAAGATAAATGAAATGAGCTCTCCTTATATCGAGATATTATTGTAATCCAATAGAGATATTATTGTAATACAATAGCCAAGATCTTATGACCGGTGGGATAACCAACATGTGGCGACAATCAATCAGCACAACAGGGGAGGTAAGTTTATCCTTGTACCCCTTGATAAAAACTTTGACAAAATCGAGTGGACACGGTACTTCACTCAAATCCTTTATAATTCCTCTGCCTCTACTCGCCCAGTCAAGTAGATGAGCTTCATTCGAGGTCTAAGCCTCTGCTCGCAAAGCCGAGCAGACGAGCACATTAGACCCATCCGCCTCTACTCGCCCAGTTGAATAGATGAGCTTCATTTGAGGTCTAAGCCTCTACTTGCAAAGTCGAGCAGACGAGCACATTAGACCCATCTGCCTCTACTCACCAAGCTAAGTAGACGAGCATACTTCGAGGTTAGCCTCTGATTGAAAAACCGAGTAGACGGGCACCTTTGGTCTTAGCCTCTACCGAGCAGACGAGCGCATTAGACCCATGCCTCTACTCTATCGAGTAGACGAGCGCCTTTGGTCTTAGCCTCTACCGAGCAGAGGAGTGCACTAGACCCATGCCTCTAGTCTGCCGAGCAGACGTGCGTACTAGACCCATGCCTCTACTGAGTGGACAAGCGCCTTTGGTCCTAGCCTCTGCTGAGTAGACGAGCGCACTAGACACATGCCTCTAGTCTACCGAGCAGACGTGCGCACTAGACCCATGCCTCTACTGAATGGACGAGCACCTTTGGTCTTAGCCTCTGCCGAGCAGACGAGCGCTTTAGACCCATGCCTCTGCTCTAGCCTAGTATACAAGCTCCCTCAGAGGTCTCAGTCTGTGCTCGCAAATTCGAGCAAACGAGCACCATTAGAGCCTCTAAGCCTCTGCTCGCCAGGCTGAGCAGACGAGCACATTAGAGCCTCTCACCTTGCTCACCAAGCCGAGCAGACGAGAACCTTTGGAGCCTCTAAGCCCTTGCTCGCTAGGTCGAGCAGACGAGCACATTAGAGTCAGTCTCTCTGCTCGCCAAGCCGACCAGACAAGCACCTTTAGAGCCTCAGCCTCTGCTCTCTAGGCCGAGCAAAAGAGCACATTAGTCTCCCATCTCGCCAAGTCGAGTAGACGAGCACCATCAGAGTCTCCTAAGCCTCTACTCGCTAGGCTGAGGTGACGAGCACATTAGTATGTTTCTCTGCTCGCACAGCCCAGCAGACGAGCTCTTTTAATACTCTACTCGACCAGTCGAGCAAGATAAGTACATCCATGCTTTCTACTCGTCCAACCGAGTAGACGACCACATTTAAGGCCTCTACTCGGCCAATCGAGTAGAGACCTTTACTTTTGGTAAACTTCCAAACGCGGAGGACCCTAAACAAGGGCCCAAAATTCGATGCTACGACAATTGTCCTAATTCCGCATTCTTAGTCCCAAAAGAATACGGAATGGGGGGCAAATGATATGGGTAAAAAATACTCAACTGCGGGAAGATGACACTTGTCACCACCAGATGGCTCCAAAATTGCTCTTTGATTCTTGGAGATGTGGGAGTGGCACTTGCCCAACTTTCCATTATCCTACTATCTCATTATGAGCAATAACTGCCCATAAAATCCTGATAACCTCCCACTAATTAGAGTAACTCCCCATTAAGGATATGTAACCGACCCTTTAATACATTCCTATAAAATGGAAGTGAAAAAGAAGAAGAAGGTAAGTTCTAATGATCTAAGTTATTTTCAGATACTCTCTCAAAATTGCTTACAGACTTAAGCATTAGAGACTCACTATCAGAGCCCCCTCCGGGGTCCCGGCACGTCACCGTTTGCTCTTGTTGTGCTTTGCAGGTCTGCTCGCATCCTTGTTTGGTCCCAACCGACACTCGTTCGGTCTAGGTCAATTTTTTTGCCACAACAAGTATCCATCCAAAATGGTACAAAATAATTCCAAGGTATAAGGACGGATGGAGTTGGAGTAGCTAATTTATTGTGTAGTCTGTTTGGGTTGCCTTACTTGCTTTTGCCGGTCAAATAGTAATTCAACCTAAAAATAAAGGAAAGAAATGGTTTAGAAACTACACATTAAGCTTTCACAAAACAACATAGACAAGGAACAGTTTGTAGCGAATGCATAACACACATCCGGGAACGAGATGATCCTAAATTAATGGCTTATATATTTCTTTGTCCTTTGAGTTTTTACATTTTACCCCTACTGCTGAATTTTTGGAGCTTTGCCTTTTCTCTTTTTATGCAGTTCTTTGTTGGTGGCAACTGGAATTGAGTAAGTATCTCATTTTTCCCTTATTCATCTTCGTTGCTATAAAAGTAGGGTTAATTACAAAACTGTCCCCTGAGGTTTACACGTTTTTGCACTTTGCTCCCCGTGTTTACAACTTTTACAATAATGTCCCCTGAGGTTGACAAAACCATTGCAAACGACTCCAAAAACCAACGTCCGTCCAAATTCGGCAGTTAAGTCCGCTTGTGCACAGCACATGCCATTTTGACATGGGCAAATTAGTCCATTCCTTACCAAAACCCTCTGAAAACCCTAAATATCTCTCTTCTCTATCTTCCTCTCCTACCAAATCCACACCGCATCCACGCCGTACCCCGCCAGAATCGTCAGCATCCGCACGTACGTCCTCCTCCCTCACCACCCCGGCCTTGGTCAGGAAATCCTCCAAAGTCATCTCCGACTCCCGACTCCCCCTCACCGTCGCCGCCGCCTCCTCCTCCGGCGACGATCTCCTTCCAGACCTCGTCCACCGTCTTGTTCCCCCCGTCGCCGGCGACGGGGGAGGGGAAGGCGTCGGAATCGACGTAGATGTTCTTGAGCAGCTAGTCCATGTTCATGGAGCCGAAGCTCTTGCTCTGATCGGCCTGGAGCCCGAAGGCAGCGAGGGAATGTATAGAGGAGTCGCGCGACAGATCTGGATTGGCCGATGACGTAGACGCCATCACCTTCGACGACGCCATATATGTACCTCCCCCCCAATTCTCTAGGGCTTGTGCGGGATTTCGTATGCAGATGATCAAATTCAGCGTGAGCCTTGCGGACAGTTTGAACGTACTCTCTCTCTCTCTCTGTAATTTGCTAATGTCTCCTCAAATCCTCTCGGCAGTCACTTCTCTTCTTCTTCCTCATTTCCTCTCCTCACAACCCAAATGAATTGTTGTTCTGAAGCTTCAAGCCCCATATGAGTACATTGAGCAGAAAGGCATACCTGCAAGCATCTATCTGCATCCTATATGGCAGTAGAGCAACTTTCATCAGCTCCAATGACCTCAACAACACCAACACAACGCTCGCCCGAAGAAGGTTCGAACACCGGCAAAGCTAGAACGGTCTTTACACCAGAAGCTACAGCAACATCGCGCTGTGGAAACTCGTTGCAAGAGTAAAGACGAACGTCTGGACTCGACTCCGGCAACCTATGCCAGAACACACGGCCGGGTAGACCAAGGTGGTTGTATTCATTGCTCCCCTCTCCTTCCACAACCAAGTCAAAGCTCTTGCAGTGCTGCCTATACAACCAAAGTCCTCTATGAATAGAACCTTTAGTATGTCCTCGAACGGCAAAAGGCTGGTCTGAAGTTGTAAGCAGACACCGACCCTCAATCCTTCTGGGTGCCCAAAACTGAGCCAAAATGCTGCCACGCATTGCACAGAGAGAGAGAGAGAGACAGAGACAGATGGCATAATGAAGATGAAGATTTTTTTTTACTAAAGTTACAATTTTGCCCTTTACTTTAGTCAAAAAAATAGCACATGAAAGGACGTGACTATTTTAACGGCTATTTTGGACGGACGTTGGTTTTTGGAGTCGTTTGCAATGGTTTTGTCAACCTCAGGAGACATTATTGCAAAAGTTGTAAACACGGGGAGCAAAGTGCAAAAACGTGTAAACCTTAGGGGACAGTTTTGTAATTAACCCATAAAAGTATGTCACAATTCTTTAATGATTTATGGTTTCTTGAGTGATCATTTAGGTTAAATGTAATTTGCATCAGCCAAACCACTTAGGATTGATCTGATAACTTTAAGGTCTTCTTTCAAACCATGATGTGAAGAGAAGCTTATATAAGCTTTAAAGCTATAAGGGAATTTAGCTCATGAGGCATAACACCAAGCTCTGAGAGGGCCGGTTAATTAAACGGAAGATTAGGAAATAAGACAAAAATACATGAGAATCAAATTTTGAAATAGTTTCGTTCGGTACATCTCTCTGGCTGATACATGATGGCATGGCTTTGTATCAACTTTTGTCTCGATCTTTGTTAGGTGAAACTGAGTTTTTCTCAGAAAGAGAGAGTTCGAAGTTAGGATGCTCCAGCAATATTTATATACAGATGAGAAAATTGTTGTTGGAAAGAGGAGTTATGCCTGCTGTATGACTCATTCCTTGATGTTCAGCATTTAGTCACATAAGGTTGTCTAATTCGTACAAAGCTACAAATTGGGGGGTCTTATTGTCTTGACAGAGGAATGACGCACTTATTTACAGAATTGCTAGTTAACTCTACAGTTCCTTCATGGTTTATCGGCGTTAGGTACAAGGCCGCAAGGGCAAGATGCAGAATTGACCACCACAGTTTTCACTTAATGAAACCGATGAGAGGCACGAGGCTAAGATGACTACCGAGGCAACTGTTGAGAATTATGTGAAGGACGCCATTCCCAATACAGCTGTACAAACTGAAGGGTCACAAAATGACCATCTGGCATGCGCAGCATGTAATTGCTTTATTATCCGGTATCCACAAATGGTTGTACAAGTTATGAATTTATGTACTATAAGTCTCCTTGGTGTCTTTTTTATCATCAATTCACCTTAGTCTGCTTTATGCCTGAATATAGAAGTACGGCCCCAGGGATTAGTGTTTTATGCGTTAACATAACATGCTTTGCTCTAGCTACATACTAAAGCAAAAGCATGTAAAGTACCGACATTGCTTAGGCCTCAATTCACCTTAGAATGCGTTGTTTCTAAAGTACCCACATTGTTTAGGCCGCACGTATGCTGCAAGAAAGACACATAAACATGTAAGGTTTTTAAATTTTGGCTTTGGCAGCTGTTTCTTGACATAATTTAAGTTGGCATTGTATACATTGCGTGTTTGAAAGGTTAAGAAGTACAAGATAAACCCTACTCAAGCAACCATGTGGATCGAGTCTCGTAGACGTAATGAGAAAAATGGAGGCGGCTTTCTTCCATAAACACGTAGTAAAATTGCAAGTTCCACATAACGTGTGTTTGTTAATTCCTCAGTAAGATAGCTTTAGCATGAGCCATGATATGTCATTGACTAACTTTGATTTTGTAGGATGATATTCAAAGACTCCAAAAGGCCTCAGCATCCGAAGATAGCACCGGTGAGATTGACATCCTTACAAAAGTTCTAGGCAAACAATGACATGGTAGAGTGAGGGCTATGGGGTGGATGGCCACTCGTGCAACACACTAGCCTTGCGTGAACAGTCCAATAAAGAGAAGGCACTAACTAAAAAGGTCAATTATCTTGGAGCTCAATTGAAAGAGATCGGTGAAGTCAAGGAAACAATAACCTCGATGCAGGAAATCATCAACCATTTTATGCGCCAGCAATCCACAATTGAACGCCCATCTTCTACTTCTCAGGTACCATTTCTACTTCATTACTTGCATAACTATGTTGACTAGTGGAATATGTACCATTTTTTCTTCATTAGAAATATGTTGTAGACTTGAATTCTCTCCTTGGATGTGGCGTCTTTCTACATCTCTTGCTGTGTTGTGCACTGTGTGTTTTGCTAAGAAGTATTGTTTAATCAAATTTAGGTGAACAAGGATATTATACGTTGCAGGTTTTGTCTATGGTTATTTTCTTGTCTAATATGAAGAGTTTGGTTCTGTAATTATAAAGTTGGCAGTTTTGGTTTCTGTATGAGTCTACTCCGAAAGTGATTGAATTAGGATTCTTTTCTTTAATTTTTGTTTTTATTGATAGGTATCCATCCTTGAGAGTGAACATGCAAAGGGAAAACAACAAACTTCAACCATCCTGCTGGTAGGGTGTAGTCCACTATTCCACACCCCTTAAGCAAAATCCAATTGCCATAGTTCAAAGGCTGTTTTTTTCCGGGTCATGACTTTGGCAAGCACCATTTTTCAGTGTCTTCGATGTGAATCTTAGGTGGTTTGGTTGTGTCTGAAAATTCTTGTATTTCTTTCCCTTCCTATGTAGTAGGTAGTGGCTGCCAAGGTGAGTCGTCTAGTCTTCGCTAGCATAATTATATTGTTGAGCCTAGAGTACTTTTTCGCATAATGAACAAATTTTTCTTTGTAAGGTTGTCATGGATGTGAATGCAAATGGATGTAGAGATGCTAGACTTGGGAGTTACCATTGATGATATCCAAGATCTAGCTAATTTTGTGACTGCACGGGATTTGTCTAATGTTTGAACAAACTGTTATAGGGTTAGTGATGGTTTTCTTGAACAATTTAAAGTTGTATGAGAGCCTATGATGCAATCTGAATGTATTAGACTTCTTGAATTGTGAATCATTAACTTTTAAAATGTTGTTAATGGTTTAATGAATGTGATTTGTTCTTCCACTTCAATCTTGGTTTCGTGTAAGTCCTTTTTTATATAAATTGCATAAGAAAAAGAAAATGGATACTTATGGAGGGGGTTGGTGGCATCGGAAAAAAAAATCTAAAAAAGCTTATAGCGGCGGTCAGCATCGTTGGCAAAAATACTTTAGTTAATATTTTAATTAAAAAAATAGCTATGGTGGTGTCCATGACCGCCGGCATAGATGGGAAAAAAAAAATCTAAAAAAGCCTATAGCGTCGGTCAATTCGGTCGCCAAAAATAATTTAATTAATTATTTAAATAAAAAATATGTAGCTATGGCGGCGCCTAATGACCGCCGGCTTAGATAGCCACTGCCAGCAAAAGGAGCATTATGTGTTGGGTTAGGGGACAACAATGCCGGCGTTTGACCGCCGGCATATGGCTACCGCAACGCTACTAAAGGCGGCACTCTTGTGGCGCCGGCTTAACCTATGCCGGCGGTCCTGGAGCCTATACCGGCATTTTTCGGCCACCGGCGTAAGGCTTTTTTCTTGTAGCGCGGGGGGAGAGAGAGAGAAGAGAGAGAAAGGAAAGCGACGGCGTGGGAGAAAAGAGAAAGTATTTTAGGTTTTATGGAAACATTTTTAGCGACGGATTATACCGTCTCTAAAAGTTACTTTTAGGGACGGACGTTTAGCGACGGAATATTCTGTCACTTAAAACTATAAAAACTATTAAAAAAAGATTTAGCGATGAACTTCAAACCGACGCTAACTTTATTTCCAAAATTCGACTGAAATTAAAAATTTTGGAAAACTTTTTTAGCGACGTAAAAGCCGTCAGTATTGACCCGTCGCTAATGTTTTCAAGGACGGAGGATTCTGTCGTTGAAAACCTTTAGCGACGGACGTTTAGCGACAGGTCAATACCGTCGCTAAAAGTATCATATAATGATGGAAAGGCGTCCGTCGCTAAAGACAGTTTTTCTTGTGGTGACATATACACATATGTATGTATATTATGTATGTCACATAAGAATGTTCCTACCCTATAGGAAAAAAGGAATAAATATTTACACACACACACACACACACACACACACATATATATATATATATATATATATATATAAAGCATAGCATAGTTAGGAGAAAGGGATGAACAATGCAGAAGATTCTTTGTGAGACAAGTAGGGGGATAGGCTTAAAACAAACAGAACTTGTCAAAATTCATGGAACAAGTAAACTAGCCTGTTAATCAGAAAAGACTTTTCAGGCCATGTTTTACCGGCCGGTTAGCCTGAGAATTAATTTGTGCAAACAATTTTCTTTTGAATAAAGCCATCCGGTTATTCTAAAAAGACTTTTCTGCCAAAAAAATTCACGGTCAAACAGGCCGATTAATCATAAAGGTCCTTCTAGAAAAAATTTCTTATATGGTAAAATCAACCGATTTTACAAAAGTCGTCTTGTTTAGTTTTTACTTTTTGATTTTTTTAGAGTTTCTCTTATCTTAGCTTATCAAGGCCGAACCCTAAATACTAACTCCAAAAGTTCAACTTTCACACCTAAATCACAATGGCCAAAAGCAAAGAGGGTCCGACACCTTTTGAGATTCAATTTCGATCATTCTCCAATTCTTTCAATATGAGACTGTGGCTAAGAACCCATATTTGTATGAGGACGAGGTGTGAGCTCTGTCATACCAAAAGACAGAAGACCCACGAGAGGAGAGAGGATGAGATGAAGAACATCCTACATGAGAGTTTGTCCTGAAGTTTGAAAGAATGTTAATGTACGTTCCATGTAAAAGCTTGTCTTTGAATTTTGGATGTCTTCATTGCTTATCGGTCGATCATGCATTAACTCTTTATGTTGTATATTGATTGTTTTGTAGGATGCATATGCTGCAATTTTGTTGTCTAAGCATGCTTCTGGTCAATCATCAGGCTTATCGGGTACGAGTAACAGGGCATTGAAGTTGTGGTACGAGACACGTGGGGTCATGGATCCAAAGAAAGGACGTATACGCGGCACCAACTTGCCTTCATGTGACGTGATGAGATCATCCTCTACTAAGCACCTGCAAAGAGCGACCAACAAGAAGAGTTTCATGCGGATAACATTGCCTGCATTCACTACAAGGAAAAAGACTTTTAGCGATGGAAGTAGTTCCGTCGCTAAAGGTGATTTCAACGACGGAATTTCCATGGGTAAAAACGTTATCCAAAAAAATATTTTACCGACGGATTATTCCGTCGGTAAAAATATTGCCGACGGACTTTTAACGACGGTATAAACCGTCGCTAAATATTTTTAGGGAATTTTATAAATTTTGATGATTTTATAAAAAAATTTAAGCAACGGAATAATACCGTCGCTAAAAATTTATGTCTGTTAAAATGTTTTTACCGACGGACCTTTAGCGACGGTATGATTCCGTCGCTAAAACTTCTTTAATACACAGATTTTTCTCTCTCTGTTCCCCCGTTTCTCTCTCTGTCCCTCATTTATTTCTCTGTCACCGTTTCTCTCTCTGTCGGCGTTCTCACCTCCTGCGGTCCCCCCTCACGGCGACCCACCTCCTCAACGTTCCTCCCCACCACCACACCGGCGAAAGGCCCCGCCTCCGTCTCTCCCCACTAGCCCCCCACGCCGGCGACAGGCCCCCGCCACTGTCCCTCCCCACCAGCCCCCCACGCCGGCGACATATCCCCGCCACCACCACACCACCCTTCCCTCTCCCCTCACATCTGCCGTCTCCATAGCCACCTTGCCGCCCCGCAGCTACCCCACTATTGCCACAGCCACCATCGCCACAGTTCATCCCCCTCTGCCGCACCACCACCCTCTGCCGCCTTTCGCGCACCACTGTCGCTGCCTTCCGTGCGCCATTGTCGTCATCCGCCTCGCACCTCCACTGCCTAAACTCACTTTTTTTCCCGGTTAGAAATTATTTATCATATTGAATCTATTCAAATATGCTAGAAATGAATCTGTTGTTATAATGTAATTTTATGCTAGAAATTATTTATCGCATTGAATCTATTGTTATAATGTAATTGTATTTAATCTGTTGTAATGTAATTGTATTTGATTTGTTATAATGTAATTGAATTTAATTTGTTGCAATGTAATTAAATTTATTTTTTTGTAATGTATTGTATTGTATTTAATTTGTTGTAATGTAATTGTAACGATTAAACCCTAATTATCCCTAATTTGTTCCCAAGTAACCCTAATTGAACCAAATTAACCCTAATCAAACCGTAATTATCCATAATCTAACCAATTAACAGTAATTAACCCCGCGTAACCCTAATTGAACGAATTAACCCCAATTAAACCTGATTAACCCTAACTGAACCAATTAATTGTAATGAACCCCGATTCAACCTAATTGAACCAATTAGCCCTAATTAATCCCGATTTACCCTAATTGAACCAATAAACCCTAATTAGCCCTGATTAATCCTAATTGAACCAATTAACCGTAATTAGCTCCGATTAAACCTATTTGAACCGGTTAACCTTAAACCCTAAACCCTAATTAAAGCATAATTAGCCCGGATAAACCTTAACTATCCTTAATTTGTTCCCAATTGGATTGTTAATTGTGCATTGAGCATTTGAGACATTGAGATTGTTGACGGAGGATGGGACCCAATTGGATTGAATGTGTGATTTTTATTAATTTTTATTGCATTGAGCATTTGACAATTGAGAATTGAGATTGTTGATGGAGGGTGGGACCCAATTGGATATATAGTGTGATTTTTATTAATTTTTATTGCATTGAGCATTAGAGAATTGAGATTATTGACAGAGGATGGGACCCAATTAGATTAAGATCCCCGTTAGGTAGCACGGACAGGGACACCGCGTCCGATCGGTGCCGACACCGAAACAACATATTTTGGCTTTATACTTGTGGACACCTCTTCAATGGGTGTCCGACACGGTGTCTGGAAATTAAAAAATAAATCAATGTCTTCGAACACCGCTGAGAGGTGTCGAACACGTGTCTGGATGTGTCGAGGTGTCGGTAGGTCACGGACACCCCGTCCGATCAACACCGACACCGAAACATGTCACATTTTGGCTTTATACTTGTGGACACCTCTTCAAGAGGTGTCCGGCACCTCTTCAAGGGGTGACAGACACGGTGTCCGACATTTAAAAAATAAATCAATGTCTTCGGACGTGTCCGGAGGTGTCGGATATGTGTCGGTAGGTGTCGGACACCACTCCGCACAGTTAAGCGTAACAACCCAATTAAACCTAATTAGCCCTAATTAGGACTAATCAACACTGCTCGCACAATTAAACCTGGCTATTAGCTCAAAATAACCCTAATTACTCATAGTCAAGCCTAATTAGCTATAATTAGCCCAAAGTAATCCTCATTAACACTAATTAGCCCTAACATAACACAATTAAGCCTAATTAGCCCTAATTAGGACTAATCAACACTACTCCGTAAAATTAAACCCGGCTATTAGCTCAAAATAACCCTGATTACTCCAATCAACCCTAATTAGTTATAATTAGCCCAAGGTAATCCTCATTAACACTAATTAGCCCAGAGATGAATGCGGTCACTCGTTGTTTATAAACCCAGCATTCTTTATATTCGTTGTTGTTTTGCGAAGTCCATTGGGAAGATGGTTCAACTCGTTGCCAACGAATTCTATTTAAAGTGGAATTGGTAACATATGCAACGATCTTTTTGCAATTTTGATATTTCAAAAAGATTGTTGCATATGTTATCAATTTCTGAACGCATGCATGCATAAAAACCCTTAGTTCCCGTTCAAAGGTCCTCATTACAAAGTAATGCTTTGTAATGAGCATTTGGATGTCCAGTTTAGACAATTTGGAAAAGATAATTGTTTATAAAACAGTGTTTTGACTCATGCTTTGTGTTCTATGTCGTGGATATTTGGTACACGTTCTCGTGTGTTTCTCCGGGTGCATACAGATCTGGTGTTCTAACATCCGTCAAACCTTGCAAGGCAAGGTTAGATGAATGTTAGAACACCTAATCGATGTCGTGTACTTGGAGAAATACGGGGAAGTGCTGTCGAATTTTCCGCAGACATGGGACTAAGCATGAGTTATTCATTATTTTATAAACATGTGCTTTTCTGAATGGGATAGGACCACTACCTGTTAGAGAGTGGAGGGGAAATATATAGATATGTTGTAACATTCATGCATTCATATTTACATCGGCAATGCCTAATGACTGGTCATAATTGAAGGTGGTATACAGTACGATAATTCAGTCGTCATGTCCGTCGATCGAAGTTGGATGAAAAGGAAGAATGCTGAAGATTTTGAGTATCGCGTTGACGAATTTCTCGACTTCGCTTATGCGCATGCTGCACATGTTGACCTTGATAAGATAAGGTGTCCGTGCGGTACATGTGAATTGTTGCACTGGAGAAAAAGAATTGAAGTAAAATGGCATCTTCGTCGGTACGGTTTTATGGGTGGATACACAAGGTAGACGCAGCACGGGGAAACGACAGTATTGTCGTCCAACCCGGCTAGTCAAACTGAAGTTAGGGAGGAGGCACGATATGATTACCGAGATATGGTTATGGATGCTGGGCATGCTAATGTTGACTAGGGTACCGACAGTCCACAACCGCCGAACGAGGGGGCTCATTAGTTTTATGAGTTGTTGAGAGCTGCGGAAGAGCCGCTGTGGGATGAAGCTCTGAAACACACACGGTTGTCTATGGTTAGTAGGTTATTACAGTTGAAATTAGACCACGAGCTGAGTGAGAAAGGTTTTAACGAGTTTGTTATCTTAATCAAAGAAATATTGCCCGAAAGTGAAAAGCTACCGCCGTCGTACTATGACGCGAAGAAGATGATGAGGAAACTTGGGTTGAGCTATGAGCGGATAGATGCGTGCAATAACGATTGTGTATTATTCTGGAAAGAGAATAAGGATTTGTCACGGTGTCCAGTATGTGATCATTCGAGGTACAAACCGGACAAAGGAAATAAGAAAAACATTGCATGGAAGATATTGCGATATTTCCCGGTCACACCACGGCTTCAGAGAATGTACTACTCCTCCAATACGGCTGAACATATGAGGGCTCACCGTGAGACTCGTAGCAACGATGCCGATGTGCTGACACACCCAGCTGATGGAGAGGCGTGGAAAGAGTTTGACCGCAGGCATCCAGTCTTTGCTCAGGAAGTTCGGAATGTTAGACTTGGTCTGGCAACCGATGGGTTCAACCCTTTCGGTCAGTCTACCACGCCTTACTCATGTTGGCCTGTTATTATTGTCCCGTACAACCTTCCACCAGGCATGTGCATGAAGAAGCCGTAAAAGTTCTTGTCGTTGCTTATTCCGGGGCCGAAGAGTCCCGGCAAGAACATAGATGTGTATTTAAGGCCGTTGATTGATGAGTTAAAACAGTTATGGAATCATGGAGTCAAAACATATGATGCATCCCTTAAACAAAATTTTCAGATGAGGGCTGCTTTGATGTGGACTATACATGATTTCCCCGCATTGGGAATGACGTGTGGCTGGAGCACACATGGGAAGCTAGCATGCCCTGCTTGTATGGGCGTGAACCCCGGTCATACGTTAAAGCACGGCGGAAAGGCCTCGTGGTTCGGATGTCACCGTAAGCTTTTGCCACCGGGCCATCAGTTTCGTAGGCAGAAGGATAAATTTGACGGGACAATCGAGCGTGAGGTTGTCACACTGGACTACCCATCTGGTGAAGAAGTGCTCTCATACCTGGAGGCACTTGATACTGACATACCACACGGAAAGGGTGTGCCGGATCAGAAGATTCTAGGGTACGGGAAATAGCACAACTGGAGAAAATTTTGTATCTTCTGGGAGTTAGCCTACTGGAGGACGCTCGTTATCCGAAACAACATGGATGTGATGCATATTGAGAAGAACGTTTTTGATAATGTGTTCAACACAGTGATGAATGTCAAGGGCAAATCGAAAGATCACCTTAAAGCGAGAAGGGATCTACAACAGTTGGGTGTACGCCGTGAATTGCATCCTCGGACAGTCAGTGGGAGGACGATACTTCCGAAAGCACCTTACTGTCTAGACAAGAAACAAGTGGAGAAGGTCTGTCAGTGGGTTAAGAATTTGAAGCTTCCGGATGGGTTTGCGTCCAACATATCTCGTTGTTGCAATGTATCGAATGCAAGTTCCAAGGGATGAAGAGTCACGACTGCCACGTATTCATGGAGAGATTCATTCCTATTGCCTTCCGGGGACTGTTGCCACGGGTTGTTTGCGAGACTTTGACTGAATTATCTCATTTCTTTCGAGATATATGTTCTTCTACGATCCGGGTGAGTAACATGGAAGTGCTTGAGAAGAACATTGTGGTGACGATTTGCAAGCTGGAGAAAATCTTCCCACCTTCGTTCTTTGATTCAATGGAGCATCTGCCTGTTCACTTGGCATATGAAGCTAAGATGGGTGGACCCGTGCAATATCGGTGGATGTATCCCTTCGAGAGGTAATCTTTAAATTGTTACAGTTGTTCGTTTACACTTAATGCGACATCTGTTATCATTGATATTCCACCTAACTCGATTCGCTAAACTTCTAGGTTCATGTTCCATTTAAAGAAAAAAGTCCGTAATAAGGCTCGGGTTGAGGGCTCAATTGCGGAGGCTTACGTAATGGAAGAACTTGTAAACTTTTGTAGTCAATATTTCGGGCCTGATGTTGGTACAAGGTTAAATCAACTAGGCCGAAATGACCCCGGATCAAGCACAAATTTGGAAGGGCAATTGTCAATATTCAAGCAGTCAGGTAGTCCGTTCGGCCGAACGTATACTCGATGGCTAACGGATGAAGAGTACAGTGCTGCAACAATATATGCCCTTCTAAATTGCGATGAAGTTTCGGCATTCGTTGAGTAAGTTAAAGTCTTAATTCACTTACATTGCTGTACATAATTGAAAGTGTGTGTTAAGCGAGTCAACTATATTGGTTTGCAGTGAGTTCGATGCGGAATCTTTAATCACTGATCCCGCTGGACTTGAATCTCATCGGAAATCACAATTTGTACAGTGGTTCAAAAGGCGTGTAAGATTGTTTAACGAAATTATATTATGTGTTATATACAGTTCTGTGGCCAATTAGTATACTGATTTATCCTTAATTTTTACCGTCATCTACAATAGGTTCAGTCAATGGATAGACCAGTGGCCTCCTGCTTGAAATTACTAGCTGAAGGCCCTAACAAACAAACATCCTGTTACGGAGGCTATATCATCAACGGGTTTAGGTTTAACGTAAAAGATGATGACCGAACAAAACAAACCCAAAACAGTGGAGTCTTGGTCAACGGCGACTGTTATGCCGAGAATTGCATGGACTTTTACGGAGAGCTAGATGAGATTGTTGAGCTAACATATCTGGGTTCCCAAAACCGCCTGGTAATGTTCAAGTGTACGTGGTTCGATGTCACATGCAGTAGAGGAATCCGTGTTAGCTCTCAAGGGATTGTAGATGTCAATGTCAAGTCAAGACTTGCATCAGACGAGCCCTTTGTGTTTGCTAGTCAAGCTGTACAAGTCTTTTACGCGGAGGACGTCGCCAATCCCAAATCTCATTGGTATACAATTATCAAGTCCAAGAAATTGCCCGTGACATATGACAGTGAGCTAGACTCCTTTCAAGCCGACCAACCACGTGTCTTGTTCCCTGTTGAGGTCAACAACGAGGAGGACGATCTTCCTCTTCCAACAACACTTCTTGTAGGAGAAGAAGTCGTAGATGATGACGCGGAAGACGTGGAAAGTGTTGGAGATGATGTGACCGAGTCTACTGATGAAGAGGATGAATTAGAAGATGAAGAGGACGACGAGTCCCACGAAGAAGAGGACGACGAGGAAAGTGATGAAGATGATTCCCAAACTGAAAATGATTGACTTGTAATGTTGTAACATCACGGAAAAAATGTAGTAACATTTTAGAACTTGGTTCATATTGATGTGTTTTTGCACCTCCGTTCATATATATATATATATATATATATATATATATATATATATATATATGATTTCTGCCAAATTATTGTTTTTAACGTGTTAATGTCTTTGTAATTTATCTATATGAAGTCAGATATGGATAGGATACGGGCTATTCGTGGCCGGGCTGGACGCCGAGCTGCTTCCTCCCCGGTGGGTCCCACCTCGTCATTGCCCACTGATGACGAGGCACAGAGTGATCGCGTACAGCAGATGGGGCCCCAGCTCCAGCCCCAGCCCCAGCCCCAGCCGTCGCCCCAGCCCGACGCAGATTCATCCCACACGCGCGTTGATTCTCCTTCTTCCGTGGGTTCTACCTCAGGTATAGTTGATAACGGTGTTTAGTACATTTTCGCTAGCCTTATATTTAAAGTATATTTGAACTGTATTAATGTCTGTGTTTTGTAGGATCTCGACGAGGCCGTGGTCTGACACGCGGGGTACACATCGACCCCCAGCGTAAATAGAGAGTTACGCTCACCCAGGAGGGCCTGTAAGTAAACAAAAATATCACATCATGCCTTACTAGAAGGACTGGGATGCATGTAAGTAAACAAATACTTATTTGGCATGATCCTGGAGAATCAGGCGAGGAAGAAGATCGGAGTTCTTGTGAAGGGCCGATTTTTTGAACCACGCCTGTACTGGAAGGACTGGGATGCCGCTGCGAGGGAGTCCCTATGGGAGGAGTGGCTGGTACGGTGAAGTATTTTTTTCAACGATAGTATTTGTTTAATTAGAGTTTGTTTTCTGTTGTTAATTTGTGTTATTGAATGCCTTACATGAGGGGTTCACGTTTGACTCGCCTGAGCAGCCGACACTGGGGCAGCAGACCTTCTTTGCTTACATCGGCAAGAATTACCGCCGATGGCACCACGACGCACGGGACCGGGCGAAGAAGATGCTGCCCGAGGGTGCCCCGATGACAGAGATGACGAGATATCCCAAACATTGGATATCTCACGGTGTATGGGGGAGATGATAGATCGGTGGGCTGCGGATCCAGATTGGGACGCCAAGAGTAAGAGCGGGGCCGAGAACAGACAGAACAGAGATCCGACGCACACGGGGGGGTCGGTGCCACACGACATCGTCCGACACATGAACGCGGTCGAGCACCCGGATCTGGAGGAGGATGAGGTCATAGCTCTGACGTATAGTCAAACGCATGTACGAAAGAAGGACAAGGACGAGGCGCACCGGGCGGGCGACTATATTTCAGATATTGCCCGGCGGATCGATGTGAGTCAATTTTTTTAAGTTGTTAATTTTTTGTCTTTCTATCCTCAATGTCTGTTGCGTTAATTAATGCCCTAACATATCGTTAAATCACTGTTTTTGCAGGCCTCGTATGAACAGCTTAGGGGGTCCGAGCAGCAGTCCGGACAGCCATCAGCGTCCACTAGTACGGGTGCGAGTACTGGGGCGTTGAAGCGATGGCTGGATACGCCGGAGGTCGTCAATCGGCCGAAAGGCCGCATACGCGGCCTGCCTAGCACGACTGCTCGTGCCGTGATAGGAGCGTCCTCACCCCCCGCTGCCCCTCCACAGACACCGGCTCCTCGGCGTCTGTTGGACGACGAGGAGATCCAGCGCATTGCTACGGTGGTGGTGAGGATGATCAGGGAGCAGGGTACCGCTGTTGGAGATGCCGAGCCAGCCCCGAATCAGTAAGATCCAGATCCAGGACTCTACAACCCCTGATGAGCCCCTTCTCGTGCCCGTTCCTAGCTTCCCCCCCCCCCCCTCTGGCACCCGGCTTGTACTCTTCTCCCCTCCATTAACCGGCTGTATCCGGTTCCCGGCTTGTACATAATGAGTCTTTTTTATAATAAACATTTTTTATGATTGATTATATATATTTCTTTGTGTATTGATTATTGCGCGTTGTTGTTGAGAAATGAAAATTTTATTATAGGTCTGGGTAATAGAAATATTCAAAAATATTCAAAAATATTCAAAAATATTTTTACATTTGGCGACAGATTAATTCTGTCGCTAAAAGTGTACCTACTATCAGTTAATTAGCGACGGAATATTCTGTCGCTAAAAAGCTTATTTAGTGACGGCATCTTCCGTCGCTAGAAAATAAATTAAAATACTTAAAATAGACGAATATTCTGTCGCTAATTAAAAATAAATCCGTCGCAAAAACTTACATATTTGACGACGGATTTAAAAATTCCGTCGCTAAACTATTAGTAACGGGCTTTTATACGAGGGACTTTTAGCGAAGGTAAATTCGTCGTTAATTGTTTTAGCGACGAATTTACCCGTCGCTAAAAGCCTTTTTTCTTGTAGTGATTGTAGATGTTGTGGCTAGATACATGTTTACTCGTCACAAACAAATATGTTCACATTTATCAAGTAAACCTTTAGTTGGTTAAGTGTTATTTTACAATTATTAACTAGTGTCATATTATGTTCTTTTAATGTAGGAAAATGCTTCCCAATCCCATATCAATAAAGCAACTGGTGAAGAAAGGGACAACGACGAACAAGATGCCACTTTGGACGTTGACTGAGCCTGACGTGTTTTTTTCTCCTCCTCTGGCGTGTTATTTCTCCTCCCCTCCTGGATATTTCAGTCCCCTCCCCTCCTGGATATTTTAGCCACAGACATTTCTTTCGCTAAAAGTCTTTTATTTTTTTTATTTTTTTTTGAAAATCTTGAAAATATCTTTAAAGATGAAAAAGTTTGTCTCCAAAAGTGACTAATTATGTTGGTAAAAGTTTAATTTCTATTGACATATAGCATTATTCCGTCATTAATACTTTAGCAACGGGATTTTTGCCACGGACGGACATTCTGTCAACACAAGTTTTTAGAGAAGGAAAAAATGACTTTTAGCGACGTTCCAAATCCGGTTATTCTTGAGAATGGCTTTATTGTTGCAATATGTCAAATCCGGTTATTCAACCTTCTAAGGGAGATTACACGTCTACCAGGAGTGTGCAGTGATTTTGCTTTTATATCAAGTGGGCTTATTCCATGGGTTAATTTTACGCTACACTCCATACTTAGGGGTCAGTTGCACCCAGCACCCCCTGGTTCTAAAATTGGAACCCAGCACCAAAATTTCAAAAATCTTGACTTCCATCACCTTTTGACGGTCAAAATGCCTTTTGACCACACGTCTGTTAGTTTTTAAGGGGTAAAATGGCCAGTTCCGTTACTGTGTCCAAGATTGCATCCATGTGGCATCTAGATGGCATCCTAGGTGTTTCACTGTACCTCTCCAACAGATTCTGCTTATGCACTCTCTCTCTCTCTCTACGCTATCTTTCACGCTAAATCCCCTGCCTTTCCACTCTTCTAACCGCTCATCGAGCTCCTTTTGGTTGCGGGAACAAGTATGGACAGGCGCCCCAAATACTGCTAGCTCTTCCACAATTACATACCTGATGTCATTTGTCAAAACCGAAAACAAACCTAGCGACCAAGCCCCGTTGACGGCAGATCTGATGCCGTGTGCCCTCTAGCGCAATAATCTCGCGACGAATCCCAAATCCCCGATCTCCCATCAAAAACCCAATCCTTCCACTCCCGAATTCATCAAACCTGCACCGCCCAAACCCATCAAAAACCCATTAATCCTTCAGGTAGTCAACCGCAATCCCGCAATTAGTCAGCCACAATCTCATTAAAGTGGAAAGCATTCGGGTAAAGGATCCAGAAAATTTGGTGTTGGTGAGGATTAGAGAGAGAGACAAAGACAGAAATTAAGAGGTGGTGGTGTGTATTAGAGAGAGAGACGAAGACAAAAAATTTGGTGTTGGTGAGGATTAGAGAGAGAGAGAGAGAGAGAGAGACGAAGCCAGATTAGAGAGGCAGAGAGAGAGAGACATATTAGAGAGAGAGAGAGAGAGAGAGAAATTTGGTGTTGTTTTTCTCTGTGTATAATGGCCCCGTTAGATGGAGGTGGTGTGTATGTTTGTGTTTGCGTGCATGTGGAAGAAGCTTACGTGTGTGTGTGTATGATTATATATATTTCTTTGTGTATTGATTATTGCGCGTTGTTGTTGAGAAATGAAAATTTTATTATAAGTCTGGGTAATAGAAAAATTCAAAAATATTTTTACTTTTGGCGACGGATTAATTCCGTCGCTAAAAGTGTTCCTACTATCAGTTAATTAGCGACGGAATATTCCGTCGCTAAAAAGCTTATTTAGTGACGGCATCTTCCGTCGCTAGAAAATAAATTAAAATACTTAAAATATAATTAAAGACGAATATTCTGTCGCTAATTAAAAATAAATCCGTCGCAAAAACTTACATATTTGACGACGGATTTGAAAATTTCGTGGCTAAACTATTAGTAACGGGTTTTTATACGAGGGACTTTTAGCGAAGATAAATTCGTCGTTTATTGTTTTAGCGACGAATTTACCCGTCGCTAAAAGCCTTTTTTTCTTGTAGTGATTGCAGATGTTGTGGCTAGATACATGTCTACTCATCACAAACAAATATGTTCACATTTATCAAGTACATCTTTAGTTGGTTAAGTGTTATTTTATAATTATTAACTAGTGTCATATTATGTTCTTTTAATGTAGGAAAATGCTTCCCAATCTTAAATCAGTAAAGCAACTAGTGAAGAAAGGGACGATGACGAACAAGATGCCACTTTGGACGTTGACTGAGCCTGGCGTGTTTTTTCTTCTCCCCTGACGTGTTCTTTCTCCTTCCCTCCTAGATATTTTAGCCACAGACATTTCTTTCGCTAAAAGTCTTTTATTTTTTTTATTTTTTTTTGAAAATCTTGAAAATATCGTTAAAGATGAAAAAGTTTGTCACTAAAAGTGACTAATTATGTTGGTAAAAGTTTAATTTCTATTGACAGATCGCATTACCGTCAATAATACTTTAGCAACGGGATTTTTGCCACGGAGGGACATTCTGTCAACAAAAGTTTTTAGAGAAGGAAAAAATGACTTTTTGCGACGTTCCAAATCCGGTTATTCTTGAGAATGGCTTTATTGTTGCAATATGTCAAATCCGGTTATTCAACCTTCTAAGGGAGATTACACGTCTACCAGGAGTGTGCAGTGATTTTGCTTTTATATCAAGTGGGCTTATTCCATGGGCTAATTTTGCGCTACACTCCATACTTAGGGGTCAGTTGCACCCAGCACCCCGTGGTTCTAAAATTGGAACCCAGCACCAAAATTTTAAAAATATTGACTTCCATCACCTTTTGACGGTCAAAATGCCTTTTGACCACACGTCTGTTAGTTTTTAAGGGGTAAAATGGTCAGTTCCGTTACTGTGTCCAAGATTGCATCCATGTGGCATCTAGATGGCATCCTAGGTGTTTCACTGTACCTCTCCAACAGATTCTGCTTATGCTCTCTCTCTCTCTCTCTCTCTCTCTCTCTCTCTCTACGCTATCTTTCACGCTAAATCCCCTGCCTTTCCACTCTTCTAACCGCTCATCGAGCTCCTTTTGGTTGCGGGAACAAGTATGGACAGTCGCCCCAAATACTGCTAGCTCTTCCACAATTACGTACCTGATGTCATTTGTCAAAACCGAAAACAAACCTAGCGACCAAGCCCCGTTGACGGCAGATCTGATGCCGTGTGCCCTCTAGCGCAATAATCTCGCGACAAATCCCAAATTCCCGATCTCCCATCAAAAACCCAATCCTTCCACTCCCGAATTCATCAAACCTGCACCGCCCAAACCCATCATAAACCCATTAATCCTTCAGGCAGTCAACCGCAATCCCGCAATTAGTCAGCCACAATCTCATTAAAGTGGAAAGCATTCGGGTAAAGGATCCATAAAATTTGGTGTTGGTGAGGATTAGAGAGAGAGACAAAGACAGAAATTAAGAGGTGGTGGTGTGTATTAGAGAGAGAGATGAAGACAGAAAATTTGGTGTTGGTGAGGATGAGAGAGAGAGAGAGAGAGAGACGAAACCAGATTAGAGAGGCAGAGAGAGAGACATATTAGAGAGAGAGAGAGAGAAATTTGGTGTTGTTTTTCTCTGTGTATAATGGCCCCGTTAGATGGAGGTGGTGTGTATGTTTGTGTTTGCGTGCATGTGGAAGAAGCTTACGTGTGTGTGTGTATGTGTATGTGTGTGTGTGTGTGTGTGTGTGTGTGAGAGAGAGAGAGAGAGAGAGAGAGAGAGGGGTTGTGTGTGCATATTTAGTGTTGACTAGAATGACAAATAGATTTAATAGCTAAAAAGACAAAGTTACCCTTAAAAAACTAACAGTCGTTTAGTCAAAGCCCATCTTGACCGTCAATTGGTACCGGATACCAAGATTTTTGAAATTTTGGTGTTGGGTGCCAATTTTAGAACCACGGGGTGCTGGGTGCAACTGACCCCTAAGTATGGGGTGTAGCGTAAAATTAAACATTTATTCCATCATTAAGCATGTTTCTCACTTGAACAAGAGATGTTTCATGCATTCTATGAGCTTGTGCATGTCCTACTGTAACTTCATGCCACCTTCCAATCTTCAAACATTGAGATCCAGTTGATTTGTCTCTTATCAATTGTGATACGGATAGGCTTGCCCCTGAGTGCGTTCGAGCTGCTCTAGCGACAAGGCCCTTGCCCATTTTTAATGGGAAAAAAATGATAAAGAGAACTGCTCATTTGCTCTGATCATGGTATGGGCTAAACTACGCCAACTAAAAATTTAGTGGAGAATTACTTAAAAATTCCACTAGTAATGATTTACCAGGAAACTATGACTACAACATTGATCGAAAATCATCAACACTCAGAACAACTGGTGGCCATTAGGTGGGAGGCATTCTTCTCGTGAACGTGCGTCCATAATCACGTGGTGTTCCGATAAAAAGATACTTACTTTTGGTGCCCATTACGAGCATGAATGGTTATGGTGCATCCAACATTGGTTATATTAACTACATTAACATATAATGGAAGGTTAGTGCCTCAATTAATATGTGTGGAACATTTTTTGCAGTGACGTTTCTCGCTTAATGGGTGCATATCTACTAAGTAATCCAAAATGAAATCCATTCACATGTAGAAACTTTACCGATAACTCTAAGAAGATTAAGCAATAACTGTGGGGATAAAGATGCAAAACAATCTATTTTTAAATTGTCAAATTCATTTCGATCTTCTTTTCGGGAGTTATCAAAAAATGGTTATTTTACTGTTGATTCTAATAGTATCTATGAATTGTCTATGTTTACACGATGTTATGTATTTTTATATATTCATTCGTTGTCAAAAAAACATATGTATTGTCGTTAATGCACTTTATAGCAACAAAATGAGGATGTGGAATAGTACACAGGGTAAAATAGACGCTTTGCAACACATTCGACATGTTAGTTAGAAAATTACGAAATATTAAGGTGACTAGAATTAACGAGAGAAGGAAGTGTGTTGATTGACGCTACGTGGAGTCTCATGAACTTTGAGAATCCTAATGAAAATGTAACGTCCAGGCCATTACTGGTATTGGATTGCGTCCAACCAGTGCAAAGCAGGCACCCACATGCCCAATTGTGTGTAGAAATCATCAGCACGAGTAGTCACCCATGTTTTGAACCACCAACGAAGATTAACATATTCGTCTTTGCTCCGTATATTGGTGAAATATTCCATTTTACTTCACCTACAAGTGTTCAAGTAATTCCAAGGTAATTATGAAACGTGTCGTGCTAAGCACCGCCTCACCCAAATCCCTTGCCTTGTTGTAATATTGCTTTTATTTTTTCATGCTCCATCAATTTTACTCGTCTAAAAGGTATAACTTTTCCTTCTTCTTTTTTTTCCCCTTTTTTTTTAATTATAGTAAAAGGAAAAAAATTAACCAAAAACATAAAATCGACTCTCCAAAGTGTTGTCCAGAAAAGGTTGGAAGTTAAATTGGCTTTGACAAGATCGAGCCCCTTCTGACACTAGGGATTGCCTTAATCTTTAGTAAAGTATTCATATGCTGATGCAAAAGTCCGTTACATATCTTCTGCACTCATCTAATCAAGAAAAAATACCACTACAATTGCCTTAAGTCCTTCCTAAAATATGTTCAGACACTTTCTTCTCACCGATGACCTAGATGGTAAACGAGTATCTTACCGTCGCTGAATATTTTTTATTTGTTGTTTTATTCTATCTGTACAAGTCACTACTTGGTGAAGGGTATCAGAGTACTCTTTAGCCAGAATCTCCAATATTTTTTATTTGTTGTTTTATTCTATCCTTTTTTTTATATATATAGTCGGGGACTAACTTTTAAGTTCAAAAGTTCCTCAAGACGATTTTCGGAAACTTTTTCAGCACTCAAAGTGAGGTTATGACATTGACTTTACCCAAACTTCTTCTTACTAGGAAAGGACATGAAATAAAATCTACTTTGTTCTCCAAGAGCAAAAAACACTTGTTCAGTCTTTTAATCTTTTCTTCCTATTATGGCATCATTTCATATACTCTTTTCGTCCCAATTTATTTTATGATTTTTTTTTTACTTACATGCTTATTTAGGATATATATGATTCATATTTTACGATTTTTTTCATTCTATCCCGAGAGAGAGAGGGGAGGAGAAGCGGCTGGCCCGGCAGGGGGGGGGAGTGCGAGGAGAGAGAAAATGGATTTGGTAGAGAATTAAAGGTAGAGAGAACAATAAAATAAAATAAAAAGATAAATTTAAATGAGACGTCTATTCTTCGGAATCATATTATCGTATTAGATGTATAGTAAAAGTACAAGCTGAGAGGATGCCTATCACTATGTCATTTGGCAGTCAATTAATCAAATGACACATTTCTCTCTTTCACGTCAATATGTCACACTTAAAAACCAATTCCTATGATTATCTCTCTCTCTCTCTCTCTCTCTCTCTCTCTCTCTCTATATATATATATATATATATATATATATATATTCATTCAAATCATTAAAAAATTTCCCCAATTTAACATAAATAATCTACCTAATTTTATTTCATAATAAGTAATATATATATACATATAAACATATAGATTTGTGTGCGTGTGGGTGGGTGGCTTGGTGGGTGTGTGTGTGTGCATGTGTGTGTGTGTGTGTGTGTGTATAGTTTGTCTTCTATTTTATTATTTCTTATGCTTTATATATTTTTATTCCCTTTTTGGTGGGGTTATGAAGATAAACTTCAACAAATGAGTTATTATTACTGTTACTATTTGGAGATATTATTTCCACTATGTTATATTGCACTTCTCTTGTTGTTATGTAAGAGTAACACTTGTTACTAAAACTGATAGAAAACTCACAAAAAAGTGAAAACAAGATTAGTATCGTTACTACTCATTTTATAGTTACTCTTTGATGTATAAATGTGAGGTTCATATGAGTTTTGTAGCAGTTGTTACTCGCGCGTGTAACACACGAGATCAAAAGTAGTATATATATAGTGTATAAAGCTGAAGCTAGATAATGTAAACTTATCTTTCTGACTCGGCATGCCTTTTATTATGTCACTTGGCATTCAACCAATCAAATGAGTTTTAATTTTCACTTTCTTTTACCTTAACATGTCTCACTTGAAAACCAATCTCTCTCTCTCTCTCTCACTCAATTTTAAACTTATATCTTTCGTTCAAATCTTGAAACTTTCTTATATTTTAGTCGAATTTTTTTCCATAATTTAGCAAGCTTAATCTTGCTCCTTTATTTCATTGTAAGTCACAGACATACACGCACACATATATACATATATATAAGTATCTCTCATATTTTATTTTCTCGTATCTTGCGTAACATTTATACACTCTTCTTGATAAAATCTATTAATACAAATCTCAACACACGAGTTATTATTATTCTTACCGGTAGGAAACTCATAAAAAGGTAGAAGCAACATTATTATTACTACTCATTTTGCTTTTACTATTCAACATATAAGTACAAACTTCTAGCATTTCTACTCCGGTGTGAAATGCATGGGATCACTACTAATAGGGCCAATTAAATTTGTTACCCTTGACACATGGGAAACTACAATAACAATCCTGATTGTCGGTTTTTTTTTTTTTTGTGACGATTGTGTCAGTTTTAAGCTAAAATGACCGCATTGCCCTTGCTATTACACCAAATTTGCAGATGATCGTAAATTGAGTCTACCTGATGAGTTGACCCAGCCAATGTTATGCCGTGTCAAGCAGCCACGACAGGCCTGTAAGATCATCTAAGCTAGTAGTATCCCATCAGTAACCACTTGGAATCCAACCGCCACAGGAAAATCCCCTAGCGCATCTACCGAGTACCGCGGTACCACCTCCGGTCTCCTCCAAAAGCATCCCTCTCACTCCGCCATCAAGTTAGCAGCCCCTCCACAACCACCACAATGGCTAGCCACTACCTCCACCCCTTGAGTTAAAAGTGAAAAAAGACAGGATGGAGATAGCTTTAGACTTGAGTACATTATAATGATTCTCAATGATCTAACGCGTTTGTGTACGAGGCGAAATGTGGGATGAAGAGGGCAGTTGATCTCACATGGTTGTGACTTCAGGAGAGAAGATAAACGGCGGAGGTTGTCAAAAATTGTAGCTAAGAAGAGGATGATTTTCATCGGGAAAAAATTGGCCCTTTTGGGTGGTGTTCATGGTTGCAGTTAGCAGTATTGAAGCATATGAACAATAGGGTGGGCAATTTTTTATTTTAACATTTTGATTTTGGTTATTCAACATCAAGTTCTTGGCGGTGATTCATGGTGGGGGTACGCATGATGGCCTTGTTGGTGAGCAGTGGTGGTGCTGTTCCTGGTGGCAGTAGAGGGGCATCCATGGGCTCTTATAATTATTTGGAAAAAATTTGGCTTCTACTCCGGTCAGAGGAATCTTCCTCTTATCCTCTATATAACGACGATCAATCGTCTTTAAATGTTTCTAGTCACTTTTATTAGTGACGCTAAAAAATGGCTGTCACCAGAAATATTTAGCGACTATTAATTGTCAATGTACACGGGGTTTGTGGATGACTCCTACAACTCGGGTAGAAGTCAAAGTTTGTTTGTTTATTTATTTTGGCAACTATATTGATGGCAAGATTGCCCTGGGGGGGGGGGGGGGAGCTCGAAACAAAGTTGATGAGAAGGGTAGCGAACTCAAAGAAGAAGGGGGCAAGTAAAGTGTACCCTAAACTAACTTTAGTGTTAAGTATCCTAGCTTTAACATAGTCTTTTTCTTTCTTTCCTTTTTGTTTCGGCAAACATCTTCCAATCATTATCCCATTCTACTTAAAATAGATTAAATCCAATTTTACAAACTCATTCTGATTTATTCAGAAATCAACTTTTGATAATCAATTGCAAACGCCCTCGTATTTAATGCAACTTTACAAATTTGTGTGAGGTCCAAGGCTGGCTCTATATAAAGTCAGGGAAGGAGCACATTAACAATAAGAAGGAAACAAGAAAGCAGCCATGGCACTACGAGGGCTTCTCCTCTTGACCATTACTGCCTGTATCGTCTCCATCACAGTTGCTGAAAATATATATAGTCCTTTTAACAGACACGATTTTCCATCCGATTTCATATTTGGGGCGGCTTCATCTGCTTACCAGGTTTAATGCCAAATTTTATAAACTTTTGCATCCAGCAGAGGAATTTATTTTCATTAGAATTTTTCTATGCTTTCTTTTCCAGTATGAAGGTGCATGGAAGGCGAGTGACAAAGGACAGAGTATATGGGACACCTTCACAACCAAATATCCGGGTATCACTCGTTAGATATAATCAGTTTGGTGTGTGTGCGTGTGTGTGACTGGGTGTGGGTGTGGGTGTGACAATATCTTTCTTTTGCCCAGAGAGGATAAACGATGGCAGTAATGGGAGGGTGGCAGAGGATACTTACCATCTTTACAAGGTACACTTATCAAGAGAGTTGCATATACTTATAAATGTTTGTAACTAGTCGTTCTGCTCCACTGAGACTCAGACTGTGTGTATAAGAACCTTACGAAATGCCGCAGGAAGACGTGGGTTACATGAAGTTTATGGGAGTTGATGCGTACAGATTTTCCATCTCCTGGCCAAGAATTTTACCCAGTAAGATCATTATTCTGTGGTTTATCGCCATAGCTTATGCTATCATTAATAGTTTACCATCTAAGATGATTCATTACGGTTTATGGCCACGACCTCAATATTCCTAGTATTGGTAGATCTTGTATATGAGTGCATTTAACTCGAGTGGTTGGTTTGGTGATTAAGGAGGTATGTTTTCTTCCTTGACTTCTTGGGTTCCAATAATCTTGTGGTTAGTACTTAATTAGGACAATATATGTTTTCGAGGTACTTCATATCCGTTGATGGTTAAGTTAGCGTGAGGACACACTTTAATGCCAACAAAAATTCAACAATTTCTAGGGAGCAACAAAAAGGCCAATTAGTGATTGTACTTATATTATCCTGCAAACATGTAAGAAAAATCAGAAAATATTCGAATTCGGTTATATATTGCTAAATACGAGCACGGATGCCTAATATTACGAATCATATAATACGATTGGTGGACAACAAATTCCGGAATACAATATTGACATAATCTTCTCATTGCAATAAATAGATGGGAGGACAAGCAGCAAACCTAATGCAGATGGAATTGCATATTACAACTATCTCATTGACGAGCTCATAAACAAAGGTAGGGCTACTGTTGGACACTTCTCTCTTTATCCTCAACATCTATAATCGCGGTATGATCTTAATCCTAACGATGCTGATCAGGTATAACACCTTTCGTGACCATATTTCATTGGGATCTTCCGCAAGCACTTGAAGATGAAGGAGGCTTCTTAAACGACAATATTGTGTACGTACTACTCAATAAGTATACCAACAGTAGAAAATCCTGTAGGTTTTAAATTTTATTTGAGAGGTTCTTCTACATACACTAAAAAAACTCCTCGCTTTCCCAATTGTTTATTAACCCACATACCATCTATTTCACTAAACGAACGACCTCAAGGAATTTATTAATTTTTTTTTCGGAGTTTGAGGGATCCGTGCTGCTTCTAGCGACTGAAAATCTGTTGGCAAAGTTGTGGTACCTCAAATGTTCATGCCTGACTTGAGTTGCTTGATTATGAAGTCTAAACTCTGACTAATTACTTCGACTACATTTTCTATCAAAATCTATGGACAGGAACCATTTTCGAGATTATGCGGATCTTTGTTTCGCCATGTTTGGTGATAGGGTGAAGCACTGGATTACAGTGAATGAGCCATGGTCCTATAGCGTGTTTGGATATGCATACGGTTCATTTCCACCCAATAGATGTTCCGGAGGCGCAAACAGCTCGTTTGGTAGATTCGCAAGATTTGCACGCAATCAGGAGTGTGATGCAGGAGATTCGGGCGTCGAGCCGTACAGTGTTTCTCACAACCTGCTGCTTTCTCATGCCGCAGCAGTCCAAATTTATAGGCAGAAGTACCAGGTTAGCATGTCAATATGAAGCATCTCGCTAAGATTGTGGACTATAGACCGGGAAGAAGAATTTTTTAAATAGTAATTAATGGTCTTCAATGAAGAAATAAACATTCATTTGGAGGGGGCCATATATTACCCATAATATTTTTTAGAACTTCCAAGGATTTCAAACAAAGCGTTGTAGACNCCCCCCCCCCCCCCCCCCCCCCCCCCACCACCCACACACACAAAAAAAGGCCCTAACTGACTGACAAATAGCAACAACTAATGATTGCTAAAAATAATTAGCATCAATAGACACTTCCAGCAACAAATTTTAATAATACTTTTTAAAGTCAATAATATTTAGCCCATGTACTGTGAGTTTGGCAAAACACTGGTTTTGAAAAATCTATAAAGCCCAGTTCTTTAAGCTTCGGAGTTTTGTCCCAAAACGCCCATTTTAAGTAAAATTGTTTATTGTTATCAAATTATTGTGTAGTCTAGATCGTAATCATTAACATAGCTTGATCTCGAGTAGGCGGCTCAAAAAGGCCAAATTGGTATATCGCTCAATACCGAGTGGATGGTTCCCTATGATAACACGTCAAAAAAAGACCAGGAAGCTGCAGATCGAGCACTTGCTTTCATGTATGGATGGTAAGTAGCAAAAACGTAAATTCCTTAGTTTGAGCTCTTGAAAATCCTCTATGCATATAAAAAATGTAAACTTGTGAAGTAGATAGTCAAAAACAACATTATCGTATTTGAATTATTGCCACTACTGTCGGTATGTTGTTCTGTCAGAAAAAGAATTACGGCATGACATCGGAAAGAACGTAATAGAGAGTAATTTTAAGATGAAAAATGATAAAAGCGTCATTAAATTTTAAGCCGTACAAGACCAAAATTACCATTGAAGAGTTAATGGAGTTACGAAATCTCATTAATGGTTCTTTAAAATTACTATGTCCTATACGGCTTCTATGACATAGCACCTTTTTAAAAAGTACCAAGTGGGGCTTAATTAAAGCACCCCTAGTTCGGGTGCTTTTTGAAAAATAAAGATGAAAACAGAAATTAGTATATAAAAAGTGACTGGAACGAAAGAGAAAACACATTTATTTCATGCATTTCTGTAGATGGATAACAAGGAAAGAGATGAGAACTTACCATAAATACACGGCCTTACTTTTGTCAAGAATAATAATTTCGATGTGTTTTTTGCAAGAAAATGAACAAGTTCTTTTTACTTTTTATTCCCAGCTAATTTACCGCTTGAAAAGTTTCTAATCGGGTTTTCTTTTTACTTTACTTTTCACCACTTTCTACGTATATAATCCAAACAGAGCCTCGTAATACATAAAAGGTACCCACAATTCTTATAGTTTCAATTATTTACGGCGCCCCTTTTTTCTTTCTTGCGTCTTCTTAGGTTTATGGAACCGCTACATAAGGGCACCTACCCAACTCAAATGGTTAGTCACGTCAAAGATCGACTACCCCTTTTCACAGAGGAACAATCGAAGCTGGTAAAAGGATCATTTGATTTTATTGGTTTAAATTATTATACTGCTGCTTATGCCGCCGATACCAATTGCCCGGATCATCGACACAAAAAGCCGTCCTACTTGACAGATTCTTGCGTTAGCATAACAAGTAAGTAATTATGCAGTGCTATTATAGGAAAATGTTACTCTCACCCTCTGATATGATTTTCACTTTTTTTTTTCCATGAAGACCATGGTGATAATTGTTAAACTCATAGTCACGAACATGGGGAGAATGCATATGAGATGGTGGAAATAGTCTTTGCCGAGTTGATACGTAATACTTTCTAAATAATTCTTCAGAGGCTGAACTCATGTAAAACCAGGGAGACCACGTTAATTATTTCAACTTTTTGACGTTATGGTGTAGTAAAAGTTTAGTTTTACCATAAGTATGTCAGTACTGATATTAAAACTTGGAAAAAGAATGATTTTTTTTTTTTTTTGGCTCAGTGTGGCGCAGGCCGAACCTCTTTTGGTGGCTGCTAGCCTACTTCATCCCCACCTAGAACAAAAAAGGAAACTTTTTGTTACGCCCATTATGGATAAGCCCACACTTTTTTGATATGTTTTGTTCTATGCAAGTTTTGACATAAATATCTCTAATGCATGTCTAATAACAATATATGTTATATGACGTTGAACCAGAGGTGAAGGATGGAGTACCAATTGGAAACGAGGTACGTAAAGTCTTTATCTACACGATGCGAATAATCTAGAGCCTAAATATAGTGATATACTAATTTTAGTAAAAAGTTCTATTCCACACGCTAGCTTACATGTTTGTCCTTACTTTAACGTGTCACTAGTAGGTTGTCATTTTGTTATCGCTACACTTTATAGCCATTAGCAAGGCCAAAATTTGTTTCTAAGATATATTGCGTACTTCATCGCTAGTACTTATTTTTGTTATGTGTTTGGAAGAAACTCATGTATTCAGATAGATATATTGCATATTCATTGGGGTATATCTAGTCTAGTTCATTTTGGTACTAAGGAAATATGATAATGTTTTTTCTAAGTTTTGTACGAACATCCTATCTTTTGAACAGTGAACAAGTTACTCGATAAGAATTAAATGTTGTCTATCTATATAATGACCTCGTCGATCATACTTAAGAACCAATATTAGAGCCTGCATCTTACTGATTTGACAGACTGGATCGGACTGGCTCTATATATATCCTGAAGGCATTCGAGATACTCTGCTCTACACCAAAAAAGCATATGGTAACCCAGCAGTCTATGTTACTGAGAATGGTAGGCATGAACATCGTATTTAATCGGTCCACATGCATATCTGTTTCTATACTTGCAAAGTAAACTACTATTCTGATCACATTTTGTGCTCCCCATTGCCCTCTACAGGAGTTTCTAGACAGAATCCGGTGGAAAACTTGACTGATACTCTTAGAATGTATTACCATCAGCAACACCTATTAATGCTTCAAAATCTCACTAGGTTAGTGTTTTAAGGAAGGAAAAAGAAAAGACGCAGATCAATATGGTTGCATGCTTGCTACTCTAATTAACAATAAGGTGGGAATACTGTGGGGTCCACCAGATGACAAGCTAGACGTTCAATCGCAGTGAATATGTTCTTCTGTGCGATTGTGTTCGTAAAAGTTATGGACCTATGAATTACTAGATTTTATACATTTTCAAATTTGCATAATAGCCATTAATAGGATCTGCACAATCAGTACTTGGTTTACTTTCCTTAGACGACATTCGTGGGAAACTTACCTCTATTTTTCATAAATCCGTTTTCTTTTGAAAATTCACACCTTTAGATACACTAAACAAAATTATTGAATACTTGTGTAGGAATGACGCCAGCAATGTGAAAGGATATTTCATATGGTCATTGCTGGATAATTTTGAATGGTTGGATGGTTACAGTGTTCGTTTTGGCATCATGTACATAGACTATGATCCGCTTCTGTCAGCCACCGGAAATTTGAAAAGGACCTACAAAAGCTCAGCCATGTGGTTCAAAAACTTTCTTCGTCCAGGTGAGAACTAATGTATGTTCTCTATGTTGTATGTGGAACTGCCCTATGACCCTATGTGATAAATAAAACGAGTTAGTGTCCATTACACCATGTAATTATGGCTCTACTTCGCTGAATAAAAGATGAGTTCTCAATGTTTTGGGTTTATGATTCCTTGTGGATTACTTGAGTTATATGGTGTTGTTTCGAAGCAGATTGCATTGTGAGCTTCTCTCTGTATGGGACCGTTTACGCTTCAGGCAATTCCAGCTGTGCCTTTTCCCTGAGTTTGTTTCCTCCTGAGTTTGTTTCCTTACGTCTTGTAGTGAGAAATTACTTTTGACTTCAAGGGGACTTTTTTCCATGATGCAAATGACTCGAGTGAAGAACTCACCTCAAGTGCAAATGCCTCAATTGGGCTCTCATTTCTACCCACCTTGCACCTCTGGGCCAATCTCCCAAAGGCTCTGCATGAGCCATGCTCAAACACCCCAACTGGTGAAGCCTCCTCATGAGCCGAGCTCTCACCAAAATTAGCACCTCCATGTGTAAAGGATCCTAGCTTCCAGCCTGCTTCCTCCCAAAGCATTTTCTAGGAAATAACTCCATCTCAACTCTATTCACATAAAGCGCATACAATTTGTTGGTTGATACGAACTTCATGGCCTCAAAGGAACCCCATAAGTAAGAGCTTGAAGACTGAGCAGACACGACAGACTTGTCTTCTCCCATACTCAAACCGGTAGATATCTTTGTCAATGATGTAGCAACAAGCCTTCGAAAATAGTGTATAACTTCAACTCACTCCACTACAAGAAAACAGGCTTTTAGCGACGGGGAAATCCGTCGATAAAAGCCCAAAATTCGTCGCTAAAAGAATTAGCGATGGATTCACCGTCGCTAAAAATCCCTCGTATAAAAGCCCGTCACTAATAGTTTAGCGACGGAATTTTTAAATCCGTCGCTAAATATGTCATTTTTACCGACGGATTTATTTTTCATTAGCGACGGAAAATTCCGTCGCTAAAGGTAATTTCTATATTTTTGCTAATTTTAAATTTCTGAATAAAAAATATTTTAGCGACGGAATTTCCGTCGCTAAAAGTGCTCGCAAAATTATTTAGCGACATTAATTGCGTCCCTAAAAATCTCTTTAGATCATTTACCAATAGATTTTTAATGACAAAATTTCGTTGCTAAAAGTATGTATCTAAAAATATTTACCATTTTGTAGAAGGACTTTAGCGACGGAATTCCGTCGCTAAAACCCAAAAGGCTGTTTTTTCTATTTTTATTAATTTTTAAAATGCTAAATCTGTTTTAGACAGTTACTTCTTATCAACTAATCCAACAATAATTGAATTATTTAAACTAGCATTCATCTTTACCAAATTCCAAGTAAAACAAATAAGATTTAAGTTAGATGTTCACTGAATATAATGTATAATATATCACATCAAACAATCTCAAGAAAAATACAAGTTACATTGAAACTAAAAAAATTATAAACCAAGGATTTGCTCCGAAGCCTGCACACACAAAAAAAATATCATTAAGGTTTAACAAGTATTTCAAAACGATTGAGGAAAACTTAGAACATGGTGCAAAAGAAAAACATATATTGGTCGCCACCTTAAAGTCTTCTAGCTACATACTCGCTTAAGTAAGCTAAAGTTAATGCAACACGGAAATAAAACGGTTTTGGCTAAAATCATTAAGGAGATTGCTTTTTCAGTACTGATGTTTCATCAGACATGCCTACCAACTTAAGGACAGAACAGACTTCAATTGATGTTGGATCACTTAAACCACCGTCCTAATGGCTCATTTAAGAAGCAATAAGGCGGGTAAAGCAAAAGAAAATTCAGAGACAATGGAAACTAAGGGTTCGTACGCTTACCATATTTGTTTTCTGTTTTCGTTTTCTGTTTTCATTTTCATGATTTTCATATTCAGTTTGAAAATCCGTTCCTGTTCTTTTATAATATTAAAAAAAAAAAAATTAGCTATTTTTTCTTATATTGGGTTAAGTTTGAGTGAAAAACAGCTGAAAACACCTTTTAGGTGTTTTCAGTTTTTTGTTACTATTTGAGTAATTTTATCCAAAACGAAAACAGAAAATGGTAAAAGTACGAAAAAAAGAATCTTTTTCATCATCATTACTAAAAATAGAAAATGAATATGGTAAACGTACAGGGCCTAACTCTCTCAAATTGTTTTTCTCCTAAACTGGCTGCAGGCTGTAATATCTAAAGATGTCAAGTTGCACACTAGTATGCATCTTCTGGTCAACTCACTAAAAAGCCATACTTAGGCCAACAATAAGCTCCATCCCCATCCCCAATCCCCACCGCCGCCACTTTCTTGAAAGCTAAAAGCATACAGTAGTTTCACATGAACAAGAAGATCCTTTGGTTCACCAGGTGCCCATACTAAGGTTCAACTCCAACAAACACCCTACGACAGTGACTAGTTGCACTTGCAATTCGAATAGCACATAAATCGCCTTCTACAGTATCTTGAAGGGGAAGGATACTTCTGCTTCTTATATCGGCAATTATTGCTCCAGGTGCCTAATATACTAGATTATGTATAACTGTGTCCATTTGAGGCTCGGTGCCATCACATATGCCGCATCCGAGAATGACCCTATCAGAAGATTATTTGATATAGAACTATAATATATCAAGCAGTCACCAAATCACCTGTTACAAGTCTTGACATATTATCATGTCCTTAATCACAGTTGGGGGCAAGAACTATAGGAACAATATTTTTATTCACTATAGGTCTAGAGCCAAAATTCAACAACGAAAATGCTTCAAATGGCTATTGTCTTCTCATAAAGCATGAGCCAGCTCAAGTCAAATTGTAACAAAACCATTTAAAAGGCTCCAATTCAGAAAATCTAAAATGACTCCTAATCAATCATGGGAAATAATATAGCTCTAACGTTTCAGTTATTGATTTTGTTCCCACTTTAGTTGAGAGATCCTCAAAGGCGTGAAAATGAATATAATGTATGCTTATCAGACATTTCCTTAAAACTTAGTTATGCATCATCATTGGTCCTATTTCTCACGGTTCCTAATGGGATGTTGAAACTAGGTAACATCGGCATCGTGTTGCGGATTTTCACGCGTAGTCTATTTTAAAAGCCAACAAGACCTTGAACGAGCAAACAACAAACAGTTGCTTCATATAACACATGTACTAGAAATTAACTCATTAAATCCGATAATTAGCATAAAGACGTGTGCAAGGATAGGTGCTCCAATGTAGATAGACAACTAAAAAAAGGAGACTCATATACAGAAGTTAGGCATAGACCCAAAAGGAACACGTAAAAAATCTATAACAACGAAAAGAACTGAAAGAGTTAAATAGAAGAGATGCCAGCAGAAATGCGAGATTGACTGCAAAAGTGAACCAAAGCTTAAGTACCTTCTTTGAAACATACGAGGTAGTGTCACTCCATTTGGAGTCAGCACGGGACGTGCCGAATGATCGCAATGGAGAAGCCACGGTGGTCAAGGTTTGGTCACTTGCAGAAGGCCTTTCCTCCACCGATAAGGCTACAGTACTATAGGGTGACTCGTTATCGTCTCGGTCAGCCATCTCATCATACCCCTTCACAACTTTACCTCTCGATTCACCGTTTTCAGGTAGACTCTCAAAGATCCCACGACTGTTGCCTGAATTAGCGGCATCAGTCGATGAACCCACAAACCTGAATTCCACACACAAAATTACCTTGTTTTCACTGTCAAAATAGCCACCATGCGGTGGCCGGCGACAGTGGAGATCGGCGGGACAGAGGAGCGTGGGGCTGTAGCAGCCGGGCGTGCGTGGCTGTTACGTCGGCGGGGCGTGCCTAGTTGCTGACGTCGGCGGAGTTGTGGTGGCAGGGGTGGCAAGGGGGTGAGGCAAGGGGTGCTGTAGAGAGGAGAGAGAGAGAGAGAGAGAGAGGCAGAGAGAAAATAGGAAGAGAAGGTTGTACAGCGGCCGGGAGAAAGAAAAGAATGCAACTAGGGTTTGTATTCATTTAAGTAACTTTTAGCGACGGATTTTAGCCGTCGTTAAAAGTCCGTCGCTAAAAATTATTAAAAAATTTTAAGGGTGGACTTTTACCGACGGAATAAATCCGTCGTTAAAAGTTCGTCGCTAAAAGTAATTTAAAAATTATTTTCCAAAAAAAGAAGTTTTTCAAAACTGAAGAATTTTTCAAATTCAAATTAGCGACGGATTTACCGTCGGTAAACATCCGTTGGTAAAAATCCGTCGCTGAAGATACTTACCAACAAAAAATTCCGTCAGTAAATATCTTTAGCGACTGACTTTTATCGACGGTAAATCCGTCGCTAAAAGTGCTTTTTAGCGACGAAAATTGGTCCGTTGCTAAAAAACCGTCGCTAAATACTGTTTTTCTTGTAGTGCTCCACCTTGTTACCATAACACAGGCTACCCCGAAATGATATCTCTATACTTTTTTTTTTTTCAAAAGATGCACCACCCTGACTCCAGTGAAAATCAAATTAGTGCCCCCACACCGAACTCTCCAAACCCTCATGCTCAACCCAGGCGAAATTATACCCCACATCAAGAACTTCTACGAACACAGGGAAAAATGGCTGTCTCAACCAAACTTAGATTACTGCACAAACTCAAAGATGCTTGTATCCTAGACTAGCTTTCCAAAATACGCCAATGCGTAACCTTTGCCGAATGATAACCAACACTGACCTTGCATGCAACACAAGCCACCTCGTAAACAGCAGAAGCCCAACGATGCTTATAACCCAAACGGCTCCATCCAAAATGACAATCCATTCTGTATGGCACCCAACACCAACATTGCACGGGACACAAGCCATACGGTCCGAAAAAACCAACTCATAAGCAACACAAGCCTGAAGGTGCTTGTAACCTAAACGGCTTCACCCATCAAAAGCGTCATGCGCTAAACTCAACTAAATATGTACAACACCCTCAAAGTCAACTTTAGTGGCCAGCGTTCTCTTGCCTTTGCTGATGACTGGCATCCCTGAAACCCACAATTATGGCCTCTGCCAACAAATTCGGTTATGGCAGCTAGTGCCAATAAACCAAAAGCCATGCCCTAGAGTAAACTCACAAAATCCAGCGATGTCTAGCACTCCGAACAAGCCCATCAAACCACATGGTGCCACTAGCGCCCATAAAACTCAAAGGTGCACAGCACCTTTTCCTCAGAAATGAAACAGGATATACAAAGTGGATAACAATCCCATCCAACATGAACATATGACCCAAAAACTACGACAAGAAACAAAACACCACATGGGTAACAACAGCAGAGACCCAATCAAGAAGGAGAACCGCTGGCTATACAAAAGCTATCCAATCCTGCTAAACTCCTTTCCCAGATCGGCAAGCAAAAGAAGCCAATGCTGAAGCGAAAGTCAACACACCTTATTTACCCTGGGTGATATGCAACGAATGCAACTTCCTGCATCAAGTAGTCATCTTGGACAAGCGTTGGCAACCTACGACTGAGGAGCACTATTTTCGGATCTGGTGTAAAATTTGCAAAGAAGAGAGTATGAGTATATTATGTAACAGATTAGCATGTTGCATCCAATCAAAAGCAGAAAGAATAGCAGAAATTGTCGCACAGAAAGGGTCCACTGCTTTAATATGCACGGTAGTAGCTCCCATCGGAACCCAAGATGAGTTAGGCAAAACCAAACCAATTCCAAAGTGAAGTGAGTCCTCAGCTTTTAACATTGAAATAGAGCATAAAGTAGGGGTAATAGGAACAGGACATTGCAATCATTTGAAAAATGAAAAGGGTAAAAGGGAGGATAGAAGTGCAAAAGTGGGGAATAGAAGAGTAGGACTAAGATCTTATTTGAATTCAAGCTCCTGAGACATCTAAAGAAGGTACAAGTAGCACAGATCTGACCAAATGAGGTACAAGCTTGCAACAAAGTAGATTTGTACAGAAAGGCACACTCTTGAAAATGGAGGCACTGTGACTAATCCAAATATGCCAGAGAATAACCATTATCCAAAGAAAATGCTTCATTAACCGATAATGATGAAAAAGTGGCTTAGTTAACCGGTGAGTCAACCAAGTTTCAAAGAGCTACTATGAGTCTCTAAACCAGAGGTTCCACTCACCGTCTGCCAAAGGTTTTGAACCAAGTCACATTCCATAAAAAGATGAATATGAGTTTCAGAGGACAGGGAACATAATGGACAAATATCTGAAACTGTACATTTAGTTTTGACCGATTCAGACAGTAGTGGTAATTGTTCATACAGAAGCTGCCAAAATACTTGAATTTTTTAGGGAGAGGGAGTTTCTAAAGTTTCATCCAAACTCCGGTACTTGAGCCACGCTCTAATACAGAGTGGACCATACTTTGATGCAACAAAGCCTTAAAAGTTCTCTTAACAGAAAAAGGAGTCATTATTCCCATATAGCCAAAATGTAACATCCTGAAAAATGTCTGAAATAGATCTCCCATATCCAACATGTCATTTGAAACCCTATTTTAACGATCTTTCCCTACTAACAGACTACGCAAATCCAAGACATTACTCGTGTTTGCTGGATATCAAGAAATTCCTTTGAAGGGAAGTATTTACTTTTTAAGACTTTGGTTAAAAGAGAACTTGGTTGAGTCCAAAGCCTCCAAGCCTGTTTAGTTTAACGGGGCTTGATTTAATAAGCAGAAGTTTCTAATCCAAGTCCTCCAATACCTTTCGGTAAACAAAGAGTAGGCCAGGCAATCCAATGAATTGACTTTTTGGTTGCCTGATCAGACAAACAAAACCGAGCAAGAATTTGATCTAACTGTGAGCAAATATGTACAGGAAATCTATAGACAAACATGTAATGAACTAGGAGAGAGGAAATAATAGATTGAATTAACGTTGCACGACCAGCCTTGTTAAGAAGTAAGCCCAACCAATGAGTGCAACGGTCTTGAACCCAAGTCACAAGACTATGAAATTTTTCATTTTTCTAAGTCAACACATCCAAATTAACACCCAAATAACAACCAAAGGATGAAGAGGCAAGGAAATCAAACCCCATTTCCATAAGAGCTTTATCCGAACGAGAAGCATTAGGGCTAATTGTCAGAGCAGACGTGTTCCAATTAATGACCTGCCCCGACCATTTACAGTATAAAGCGAAAACATTCTTAACCTCAGAAAGTTATGACTAATATCTTTTCGAAGTCTAAAGAAAAAGATACAAGTCTTCCGCACACATAAGGTGAGAAATTGAGGGAGAAGTTTTCCCCAATTTGATACCTTCAATTTTCCCCGCATGCTCCGCGGAAAAAAGTGCAACAAATAAAACCTTAGAGCAAAGGATAAAAACATAAGGTGATAAAGGATCACCTTGCCTAATACCACATGACAGAGAAAATCGAGAGGTAGGGGCTCCATTGACTAGTAACGAATAAGTAACACACATCGAAGAATTAGATGAGCCCAATGCTTAGGAGAAAGTACTGCCCGGATAAAGTTTCATTTTAAACGGTCGAACTCTTTGCTCATATCAAGTTTAAGAGCCACCATGATAATGCCTCCTTTTTTTTTTCTTCGACGAACATCACTACAAGAAAAAAGGCTTTTAGCGACGGGGAAATCTGTCGCTAAAAGCCTATATTCCGTCGTTAAAACAATTAACGACGGATTCACCGTCGCTAAAAGTCCCTCGTATAAAAGCCCGTCACTAATAGTTTAGCGACGGAATTTTGAAATCCGTCGCTAAATATGTAATTTTTTGCGACGGATTTATTTTTAATTAGCGACGGATATTCCGTCGCTAATTATATTTTTAGTATTTTAATTTATTTTCTTTTTTGTCAAATTAGCGACGAAATAATGTTTTAGCGACGGAATATTCCGTCGCTAAAAAGCTTATTTAGCGACGGAATTAATCCGTCGCCAAAAGTCAAATTTTTTTTGAATTTGTTTTTTATTTTTCAATTACCCATACCTGTAATACAATTTTCATTTCTCAACAACAACGCGCAATAATCAATACAGAAAGAAATATATATAATCAATCATAAAAATTATTTATTATAAAAAAGACTCATATGTACAAGCCGGGAACCGGATATAGTCGGTTAGGGGAGGGGAGAACAGTACAAGCCGGGCGCGGGGGGCGAAGGGGGGGGAAGCTAGGAATGGGCACGGGAAGGGGCTCATCAAGCGTTGCCGAGTCCCAGATCTGGATCCTGCTGATCCGGGGCCGGCTCGGCATGTCCAGCAGTGCCCTGCTCCCTGATCATCCTCACCACCACTGTAGCAATACGCTGGACCTCCTCGTCGTCCAACTGACGCTGAGAAGCCGGTGTCTGTGGAAGGGCAACAGGGGGTGAGGACGCTCCTATCACGGCACGAGCAGTCGTGCTAGGCAGGCCGCGTATGTGGCCTTTCGGCCGATTCACGACCTCCGGCGTATCCAGCCATCGCTTCAACCCCCCAGTACTTGCAGCCATATTAGTGGACGCTGATGGCTGTCCGGACTGCTGCTCGGACCCCATTAGCTGTTCATACGAGGCCTGCAAAAACAATGGTTTAACGATATGTTAGGGCATTAATTAACGAAACGGACACTGAGGATATAAAGACAAAATATTAACAACTTAAATAAATTGACTCACATCGATCCGCCGGGCAATATCTGAAATATAGTCGCCCGCCCGGTGCGCCTCGTCCTTGTCCTTCTTCCGCACGTGCGTCTGACTATAGGTCAGAGGTATGACCTCATCCTCCTCCAAATCCAGGTGCTCGACCGCGTTCATGTGTCGGACGATGTCGTGTGGCACCGACCCCCCGTTTGCGTCGAATCTCTGTTCTGTCTGTTCTCGGCCCCGCTCTTACTCTTGGCGTCCCAGCCTGGATCCGCAACCCACCGATCTATCATCTCCCCCCATACACGGTGAGATATCCAATGTGGGGATATCTCGTCATCTCCGTCGTCGGGTTCTATTGATTCAATTTAGGGTTCGGTTGATTTGAGGCATTTAATTTAATGTTCAATTAGTTCAATTTAGGGTTCGGTTGGATTAGGACATTCAATTAGGGATTCAATTAGTTTAATTTAGGGTTCGACTCGATTAGGGCATTCAATTTAGGGTTTAATTAGGGTTCAATTATGGTTCAATTACTTCAATTTAGTGGTCGGTTGAATTGGGATATTCAATTAGGGGGTTCAATAAGTTCAATTTAGGGTTTGGCTGGATTAGGGCATTCAATTAGGGGTTCAATTAGTTTACTTTAGGGTTCGGTTGGATTATGGCATTCAATTAGGGGTTCAATTAATTTAATTTAGGGTTCGATTAGATTAGGGCATTCAATTATTGATTACTTCACGCAATGTATGAGTGTAGGTATGTGTCAGGACTCAAAATCTAGGGTGGTTGGTGAGCGTGTGTGTGTTTGTATTGTGAACGTGTAGTTTTACATGCTAACAACTTCTATTGCGGCTTTCTTTAGTTGAGTTTAGCTATAATTAGGGCACATGCTAGCTTCTTGTTTATTTCTCTTTTCTTATAAATCCCCTAAGTGATAATTCCAGATTACATGATTGAATGTCATTACGCAGGGGTGATTACTAGGCCAACCGAAAGAGAGGGTACTAATTTAGGAACCAAAGACTTGTTTCTATCTGATGATTTCTGAATCTTGATATATGCAAGGGCATTCTCATAACCTCTCCCCTATTGTTTGGCCATCAAAGAGAAGAGTTGCGACGGCATCGACCACTGACCAGATGAGATTTCCTTTTGTACTGGAACAAGGCAGCTTTGCAAGTACAGTTGTCCAAACATGCCTTTTTACAGCTCTCTACATTTGTATTTGGATGCAAGGGCTGGTCAAGGCCAAAAGTGAAACTGAAGTCGGTAACATTCTTGAGCTCCAAAAAGGTATGGAAATTTTTGTGAGTGCAAGCCAAGGGGGTAATAGGTTTGCATACCAGATTCGGATGGAAATCACGTACCAACGTGAAAAAACTAGAGTTTCCACCATGACAACTACACTCACCATCCGAGCAAACACTGGAGTTGCCACACTTTGTCGGGTAATCGCAATCATTTAAGCCATAAAGTTCAAAGAGATTTCCAGCTACAATAATATTAACATGATGAAAACCATGTCCAGTATTAATTTCATATAATTGATAAACATTTAGATGTCCATCTGATTCCAACCTCATATATCGGAAAGCAGATATTTGAAGACTCTCGAGTCAAACCGTGCATAGGTTGGCTGTACCCAAAACTGAACTCCAAAGTTATCAATTATAGGTCTATTTAAGTAGAAAGTAGCATATTGTTTGGGGGGATCAGAACTAATATAAGCAACAATTTCAGATTCCTTAACGGATAGGTAATACTGACCAGTAGCCGGATTGAATGAGGACTCACTAGCTATGAGTGTTTGGCCCAACAGAAATGTTTATTAAGATCACTACAATTTTCATGAAGCAAAAAACAACCCACATACCTCTAGGTTTTGAAGATGGGCGGTGCGGCAGTGGTGGCGGCGGTCCTTCGGTTTTGAAGATGGGCGGCAGTGGCGGCGTCGGTGGCGATGGCAGGCTATACCAACGTCGGGGGCTGGGTTACCGGGGATGGCGACGGAGGTGGTGACGGAGGAGATATCGCCGGTGAGCGTTAATAGAGAGAGAGAGAAACGGGAGAAAGAAAAGCAGATGGATCTGGTCTTTTTAAGACCATTACCGACCGAACACACCCGTCGGTAAAAGTCCGTCGGCAAAATCTTACTTTCACCGACGGGTATTTTTACCGACGGAACTATTCCGTCGCCTATATGTTTTTTAAAATCATTGAAAATTAAAAAAACCTATAAAATATTTAACGGCGGTATATTTCGTCGGTAAAAACCCGTCAATGAAAATACGTCGGTAAAAGGTTTTAACGACGGAGTTTTTCGTCGTTAAATAGTTTTACCGACGAATTTTCATCGACGGTTGTATCCGTCGCTGAAAGGACTTTTAGCAACGGAATTTTTTCTGTCGCTAAAAGTCTGTCGCTAATTCCCTCTTTTCTTGTAGTGCATACTCTGTTAAATCTTGAGCTAACAACATATTATCTGAAATACTTTTATCAGGCACAAAGCATTCTGACTTGGTGAGATAAGATCTGACATGACCGGCTGCATCCAGTTAACCAGAACTTTAGAGATGATTTTGTAGATCACATTACATAAACTGATCGGACGAAAATCAGAAGCAACTGACAAAACAAGCACTTTTGGAACTAAAGAGATAGGGGAGCAATTAATTTTTTCGCAACATACGTCCCTGAGTTACGGAAAGAAAGAATTGTGCAAATCACCAAAAGACCTAGAACATCCCAACATCTTTGATATAGAACTACCGGAATACCATCAGGTCCAGGGGCTTTATATTGTCCCAACTGATATATAGCTCTCTTAATGATCTCATCTGGAGTAAAAGGTTGGTGTAAATGAAAAAAAATGAATAGTCGAAAGAGTAACCAATGGTAACTCACTTAAATAAGAGAACAAGTCTTCTCAAGAAAACATAAGGTTATAAGTAGGCTGGAACTTCTAACTATAGTAAAAAACGAGGTAAATTTCAATTTCTTCCACATCCACCAATTCACGACCTGTATCATCAGTCTGGGAATGAATATAATTAAGTTGATGGCAAATGATAGTAGACGTATGAAATAATTTGGTGTTACGATCACCGCTATCCAGCCACGCAATTTTTTATTTTTGAGCCCAGAAGGATCACATTCTAACAATAAGTCCAGCTTACGACGATTATGAAAATCCTCCAACTGACTCAATTCTGAGTCTGAAACCTTAGCTTGAGGAAGAAAAAGAGAAGCCTTCACCAACTTCATTTGAGAAGACAAATTGCCAAATCTACTAAAGCTCCAAGCATGTAAAACACCTATTGTGGATTGAAAAGTACGCATAAGGTGAAAAAGAGGATACCAAGTAACAGTCTGGCACAAACATTCAGAATCAGAGGCATTAGGGATTAGATACCAAATAGCCTCTAATATGAGGGGAAGAAAAGCACATACATAAGGCGAAGTGTTACGGAGAATTGGGGCATGATCAGAATGCTGAATAATTAAGTTACTAGTCGTAGCAGAAGAAAATAGAATCATCCATGTCGGGATGCCATCACCCGGTCAAGTTTTTCATACACAAAATTGTGCTCAGAAGAACCTCTGACCCAGCTAAAAAGAGGTCCAACCCAATTAATGTTCGGAAGACTAAAAATTTCCAGAAAGTCGCGAAGACTTTGCATTCCAAGAATTACAACGAATGAACTCCTATTTTTTCCTCCGGAACCAAAACATGATTAAAATCATCGCACAAACATACACTACAAGAAAACAAGGATTTTGCGACGGACTTTTAGCGACGGAATTAAAACGTCTTTCAGCGACGGATATACCCGTTGGTAAAAAGTCCGTCGTTAAAAACTTTTAAAGACAGAAATCTCCGTCGGTAAAACTTTTGCCGACAGACTTTTAGCTAGGGCTTTTTGCCCGCTAAAAGTTTTTATAGAATTTTATAATTTTCGAAGGTTTTTAAAATCATTATAAGCGACGGAAGTGTGCCGTCGCTAAAAATTCCATCGTTTAAAGATATCTTTTGCCAACGGCTTTTTAGCGACTGTGTCGTTCCGTCGCTAAAACTCCTCTTCAAAATTCATCAGACCGACCATTCTTCTTTCTTCCATTTCTCTCTCTGTCTCGAACATCTCACCCACCGGCGACACCACCGTCCTCCCCCCGTCGCCGCGCCACCTCCGGCGATAGCCCTGTCCTCCCCTCAACGCCGCGGCACCTCCAGCGACATCCCCGTCCTCCCCCTAACGCGGCGCCACCTCCGGCGACAGATCCGTCCTCCCCCCGACACCGCCGGTTAAAAATCAAATTCAGGTGAGTTTGTGTTCTTCCACAATTATACTGTTTTGATTATTGCTTTTAGTCTTCTCAGCGAGTCTACTCTTAAAATGTTATGCCATTTTTCTGCTTCGTTTTCTTTGTAATATGTTAAATTTAACTTCATGAATGTTCTTTGTTGTTGCAATAGAGATTTACCTATTAATTGTTGAGTAATTCTTACTTAAGTTCAGTTTGAGGGCCACCTTCACATTTTTACACTTCACTATATACATGTTACATCCATATGGTTAGTGCAGAAGGGCTTGATGTCTTTTACATCGTATTTGTTTTAAAAACACCATTATAGTCCGCACCATCTGAATATGATAAATTCAGGGGTTTTGTGGGGTTGTTCACATGCACCTAGGGTTATTACTTTGATCCTAGATGCTCTGAAAGGGCCTGCCGATCTATTTGAGATCTTATCCCATCCATATCTACCTCAGTAGGATGCAAACATGGATACCACCCTGAAAGGGATTGCTACAAAACCTCTTAGATTAACGAACTTTAAGACATGTTGTGTGTAACTTATTTAGCTTCTAGACTTAGACGTTGTAAGCACGGTCGTTATCACTTTTGAGTTGAGAGCAGTGGATAGATGATCCTCTTTCCACTCATTCTAATAAGTTAAATCCTACGCACCCTTACAGTCATAATAATTGGCAATCTTTACATAGTTCTACATGCTGATATGTACATATGTGATGTATGGACTTCTCTAATCCTCTGCATTCTAATAGGTTTTTAACTTTTGGTGGGAGATAATACCATTTACTTTGCAACTTAATTTGCGGTATACTCTGGCTTTAATGCATGATACATAATACACATATGTTCTTTACAGAAATGCTCATGAATTCGATCAACAAGGTAACCAATGGGATTAATTAACGGAAAAAAGCTATGATGTTCTTCTACAATTCACATAGAATGTTTATGCATATCATTCCTATTTAGTTTTGAGATTGCATATCTGAATGTAGTAGCTTCTTAGCAACATCAAGTTGGCTTTGCGGAACAAGTATGCAAGTAGGCTAATTTGATGTGCTTGTTGTGTTCTCTGCGTTTATTTTATGCGTTGTTGCTGAGGTTTATCTGTCCTATCATTTTAGCTACAACTCACTGTGGATTGCACTTTTAGCATCGCTTTAACATAATTTTCTACCTTATTGGATTGAGTCCGATCGACACCGACACCGAATTGAAATGTCCTATTTGGGCCCGTGGTATTGATTTAGTTACTAAAAGCTTAAAGGTCTTATACAGTGTGACATTTAATAGATTTAATTAAGCTATGAAATTGATGCTCATCAATTGAATAATGCTCGATTGGTTTTTCATGTGAAAGTAGGTTAAATGGCTTCTGCTTCGGTGAACAAGGACGTTTCAGTCGGCAGGCACTTCTTCAAGGTCATGATGCCTGGTTTTCACGACGGACTTATATGCCATCCCTCTTTCTATGTGTTTCGTGTGTGTACGCACTATTATCTTTGGTTAAACACTTACTTGTCTTACTGTATTATGAATATGTTAGGCCATACCGGTAGCCTTTTGCAGTCAGCTTACTACAGTGAGATCAAAGGAAGCAACTTTAACCAGTCGCAAGGGGTCATGGCTTGTTAAAATCAAGAAGAAGCGCGGCCAAGAGGAAATTTGTTTCGAAGAGGGTTGGAACAAATTCGTGCAGCAACATGACCTTCATCTAGGGGACTTTGTTGTCTTTGAACACATGGGGCATATGCGTTTTCAAGTGTTGGTGTTTGATCAAAGCACTTGTGAAAAAGCATTCCCCCAATGTTGAACTCTTAGCCCTAATTAAATCCTAAATTAAATTAATCTCATCGGATATGTGCATTTTGAACAATTTTGTGTTATTTGAACATTGATTATTTGTTTGATAATTTTAGGTTGTTAATTGTGCATTTGAGAATTGTGATTATTGATTGATGATTTTAGGTTGTTAATTGATGATTTTAGATTGTTAATCGTGCATTTGAGCATTTGAGATATTGAGATTGTTGACGGAGGATGAGACCCATTTGGATTGAATGTGTGATTTTGTATTAATTTTTGGGGATAATACCATTTTAGTCCCCTAAACTATCCCCGCTTTTTTATTTTGGTCCCTGTACTTTAAAATTCGTTAAATCAGTCCATGTACTTTGCATCGTTATTAATTTAGTCCCTCCGTTAGCATTTATGTTAAAACTCGGGGGTATTTTAGTCAAATAATGAAAAAATATGGGATAATACCATTTTAGTCCCCTGAACTATCCCCGTTTTTTTATTTTCGTCCCTGTACTTTAAAATTCGTTAAATCAGTTCCTGTATTTTTCATTGTCATTAATTTAGTCCGTCCGTTAGCATTTCTGTTAAAAATTTAGGGATATTTCAATCAAGCCCTAGCCTTATAGTCCTCAACCTCTCCCCCTTACCTTTCTCTCTCTTCTCCCTTCCCCATCTTCCTTTCCTCCCTCTCTTCTCCATCCTAGCAGTCACCACCAAAATCATGAACTCCAAATTTCATCCCTTTAAAACTAAACCCATCAATCATCTTCCACTAAAATTACATATGACTCACCACATGGAACATCCCTTACTTGATTTAACATACCCTTCCTCCTCCCTCCCAACACCAACATCCCAATTACAGCAAAGGAAACTAGGAAGCCCACCCAATCCCTTCCATTCTCAGATCTGCAACGAAAAATGACAAGAATCTGCAAAGAAAACCCAAGAAGGTCACCCATATCTATGGAAGGCTTATGCATTCCACCAATTGCTAGAGAAAAGGCAGAAGTGGGGTAAATGAATCTGCAAAACCCAGGAAGGTTGCCCTTCTGATTTCCACGTTGGACGTCGTCTTCTTCCTCCGCGGTGCCGCCGTTGACACCATCACCCTTCTCTACCCAGAGTCTCAATCGACTCACCACATCCACAAGGCGAAGTTCCCCAAGATTGACCATAATTCCATCACGCCCATCACTGAGGAATCGACGCCATTCGCCATTTTTTTTTATCCGGCTGGTGGTGATGGTTGATTTACGGTGGTCGCAGCAGATGTGGGGGAAGAAGAATGGGGGAGAGTGGGGGGTTAATGGCAGGAATGATGAACAAGTCTTTTTGTGGCTGAGAATGGTGGTGATCGAACGGCTGGTGGCGATGGTTGATTTATGGTGGTGGTAGCAATGGTGGAAAGGCGGCGGGAGGAGCGGTGGTGTGGGTTGGGGGAAGGCAGAAAGGGAAGAGATATGAAATATTTTTTCATTATTTGACTAAAATACCCCGAGTTTTAACAGAAATGCTAACGGAGGGACTAAATTAATGACGATGCAAAGTACAAAGACTGATTTAACGAATTTTAAAGTACAGGGACCAAAATAAAAAAGCGGGAATAGTTCAGGGAACTAAAATGGTATTATCCCATATTTTTCATTATTTGACTAAAATACCCCCGAGTTTTAACATAAATGCTAACGGACGGATTAAATTAGTGACAATGCAAAGTACAAGGACCGATTTAACGAATTTTAAAGTACCGGGACCAAAATAAAAAAGCGGGGATAGTTCAGGGGACTAAAATGGTATTATCCCTAATTTTTATTGCATTGAACATTTGAGAAATGATAATTGGGAATTGAGATTGTTGACGGAGGTGTCGGACACGTGTTCGGTAGGTGTCTGACACGTGTCGTAGGAGTCCGACACGTGTCCTAGGTGTCAGACACGTATCCAGAGGTGTCGAACTCATATTGGACACCATATCGACACCCTATAGGAGGTGTCGGAATTGAGATTGTTGAATGTGCATTGAATTTAGGTTAATTAGGTTAACGCGACATTCTTAGCACCCCCTAAAATCTCATAGTGGTTCCAGCACTGGCTATAGTTAGCCCTAATTAGTCCTGATTAAGCATATTTTAATTAGGTTGAGGACTGAATTTTTTATTATATGTTTGGACATTAAAAAATTAAAAAAATGACTTTTAGCTACGGATTAATTCCGTCGCTAAAAGTTAACTTAATTATAAGCTTTTATGTTGTTAAAAATCCAATTTAGCGACGGAGCAGTCCGTCGTTAAAACAGTTATCCTATCGCTAATTTCGCAAAAAAGAAAATAAATTAAAATACGTAAAATAGAATTAGCGACGGATATTCCGTCGCTAATTTATAAATAAATCCGTTGCAAAAAGTTCTATATTAGACGAGGAATTTTATAATTCCGTCGCAAAATTTTTAGTAATGGGCTTTTATACGAGAGACTTTTAGCGACGGTAGTTCCGTCGCTAAAGATTTTAGCGACGAATTTATGGCTTTTAGCGACGGGAAACCCGTCGCTAAAAGCGTTATTCCTTGTAGTGATAGAGTCCTTAATGCCTTCTAAGGAAGAAAGCAATTGATTCCCAAGTCAGATGGCAAAACTTAACCTAAGGATGACCATAAATAAACCTGTAACGCACGATCCCAGTTCCTGACCCGAGGCTCGAAGCAAGGATAAAATTTTGATGAACACTGCTTATGTTCAGACAGATTGAAGAACGCCAACCAAGCCATAAACCACCACTTAAACCAACCGGATCCATTCGAACAAAATCAACAAACCCAAATTTACGAAAAAGCAACGCGATTTTACAAAAGGATGTCTTAGTTTCCATAAGGTAAACAACATCCGGATTACGCACACGGATCAGAGAAAGAACTAATTGAACTGTGAAGAACTGACCCATTCCCCTACAATTCCAAAAGAGAATTAACATTGAGCAACCCGTGATTGGTAAGGCTCAATCACCAAAGCCCTTGCACCCGAGACAAAGAAACCTAAATCATTTGCTGCCCAAACTCCATAATAGTACCCCAAATGACCAATGTGAAAGGAATGAGCAACCGAATTAGGAGTACTAGTAATATAACTATTAATTCCAGAGACATGTAGAGAATCACTAGCAGCAGATTTCAAGAGAGAACCCAAAGGATGGACCAAAGATTTCACAGAGAGGACTTTGAATTTTATTCAAACTAAAAGCAACTTGAGTTGCATCTTCATCTCCACCTCTGCTACGCTTCCTGGAACTAGAAGAGTTGGGAGAAAAAGACTCTTCCATATATTGATTCGTCGGTTTCAAATCACTCAAAGCAGTCGTAGTTGGATATGTAACGGCGATTCAGAGCTTTTTAAGAGTTGAGCTACTAGCTGTTGAAATCGAAGCAAATTCTAGAAATGCGTTTCGACTACTAGAGGAGGACGAATAGAAGATAATTCATGCTTAGGCCTGACTATAATCTCCTGAAATAGTGAAGGACCTAGGTGATCCTCCAACGTCAAAGTCTCTTGACCAGTTAAATCCTTATCTATTGAAGAAGAAACGCGTAGGATAAAAGCCGGTGAAACTAGGTGAGGAGAAGTTGGACCAGGTTCGGTAACAGTCATGGATATTGGACCTTGAGAATCGGCCATGAAACTAGGAAGGGAGTCCAAATTTGTGCCATATTGCAGTACAAGAAAAACAATATTTAGCGACGGATTTTTAGAGACGGACACTAACCCGTGACTAAAATGCATATTTAGCGACTGAATCACCCGTCGTTGAATATCAGTCGGTAAAGGGTTTTACCGACGGAATGTCCCGTCGGTGAAAACATTTACCGAGGGATATTCACGATGGACTTTTACCAACAGAATATATGTCGCCAAAAAAAATTCCAATTTTCTATTTTCAGTCGATTTTTAAAAAGAATTCCCAAATAATTTTTTAAATATATTTTGGAAAACATTTTTCATCGCTAAAAGCCGCGAAGGGTCCACAAACTTGAGTTGAACTGGAGAGTCTGAGGGCCGGTCGAAAGGCAAAGAGTCCAAATTCGTGCCATAGTGCGAAAAGAAGGCCCAGATCCATGTTCTGTTCAATCCAAGTTAGACATAAACATCTCTGACGTCTGATAATTGTATGTGTTTTATGCTATTGCATTAGAGGTGAAGGATGGAGTACCAATTGGAAACGAGGTATGTAAAACTCTTATCTACATGATGCAAGTAATCTAGGAGCCTAAATACGGTGATATATTAACATTACAGAAAATTCTACTCCGTACCATACTTAGATGTTTGTCCAGAGTTTAATGTGTCACTAATAGTTTATCATTATGTTATCACTACATTTATAACCATTAGGGAGGCCAAAAAAAATTTCGAAGATGCGCGACAAGTAAAAAGCAACAATCATAGAGAATATCGTTTATTAGACGTTAGTATTACAATTACATACAGCGGCTCAATTGAATGCTTCTTTTTTGTTTGTCAATTTTGCACCATTGTACACATTATTAGATAGCAACTTCGAACCATATGTTGATACTTATGAGGGAGAAGAGACAAAAAAATTGTCATGCTAGCGACAAATGGTACAAATATTTTTTGCAACAAATAATCCTGCTTATTTGCATGCGTAGCTAATATTGTACTTTTGTTATGTGTTGAGAAAAACTTATTGTACCGAAAGACATATATTCCATATTTATTGGTATATATCTAATTTGATCTATTATGAAAGGGAAATATGATAAAGTATTTTCTATTTTCCGTGTGGATATCCTATCTTTTAAAAAAGGAACGAATTGATTTGTAGGAATTAAAAACCAAATATCTATATGTTATGTAGAAGTCATCGATTATAGTTTAAAAAAAAAATCTTAGAATCTGCATCTGACTTATTTGGCAGACCGGATCCGACTGACTGGCTCTATGTATCTTCTGAAGGCATTCGAAATACTTTGCTCTACACGAAAAAAAGCATATGATAACCCAGCAGTCTAGGTTACTGAGAATGGTATGCACGCATGAAAGTCGTACATGGTTCGCATTCATATGTATTTCTATACTTGCGAATGAAACTAATATTCTTATCACAATTTGTGCTCCCCATTACCCTTTACAGGAGCTTCTAGACAAAATCCTATGTCAAATTTGAAAAATATTCTAAGAATATATTACCAAGAGCAACATCTATTAAAGCTTCAAAATCTCACTAGGTTAGAGTATTTAGAAAGGAAAAAAAGAGATGTAGATCAATATGGTTCCATGCTTGCTACTCTGAGAATAAGGTGGGAATACTATGGGGTCCACTAGAGGACACATTAGTGGAGCCCACTAAAGTCGTGATAGTGCACGGATATATGTTGATGTTCAATTGCACCCAAGTCGTGATGGTTGTGTTGCAAAGTTTTGGGCCGATGAATTATATTTTGTACCTTGTGGAAAGTGCATAATAGCCACTAATAGGATCTACACAATCAGTGCGTAATATATGGTATCTTCTAATACAATCATGGATAACTTAACTCTATTTGTCATAAATTCATTTGGTTTTAAAAATGTAAACCTTTCAACGGGCTAACAACATTACCGACTACTTGTATAGGAATGACGCCAACAATGTGAAAGGATATTTCATATGGTCATATTGTAACACCCTGTACTTTTTTCAAATTGTGAGAAATAATTATCTGTTGGTTTGAAAAAATAAGAGGGGAATAATGTTCTATCGATAGTGAGGAGTTGATAACAAGATCAAAACATAATATTAAAAAAATTTGGGGCCATTTTGTAACTACGAAAAATGTTGGGGGCTATTTTGCAATTATGAAAAAAGGCATGACATGTGGCCACATTCTACTTTTTAAAGTAGTGATCAATGGAATTAAAATATAAAATAAGGGATACAATTTTAAAAGAGAAGAAAGAAAATAAAAACAAAGCAAAAAAACAGAAGAAAAAATAGTGGACGAGAAGAAGAAGAAGAAGAAGAAGAAGAAGAAGAAGAAGAAGAAGAAGAGGGAAAGAAAAATAAAGCTTGGAAGGTAAATTCTTTTTTAAAAATTAGTGCTTGTGTGTGAATCTACTGTGAAGTGGAGGGGGGTGGGGGTGTTAGAAGTCTGTGTGTGTGTGTGTGAGAGAGAGAGAGAGAGAGAGAGAGAGAGAGCGAGAGGGTATGTGTGAGTGTGTACGCGCGTGCGTGTGCTGTGGGTGTGTTCAGAGTGTCGGGTTGTGTGGTGTTATGGTGTATGGTGTGGTGTTATTGTCTGTAAGTGGAAATTGGGTGAGTGTAACAGTGTGCGCATGCGCGCATGTGTGTTTTCGGTGTGTGACAGTGTGTGGTGTGTGATTCGGGTGGGGGGTGTGGGTGCGTGTGTCTATGTCTGTGAGGTGAAGAAGATGAAGAGTATTTGTTTTCAGTGTGTGTGAATAATCTTTTTGAACATGAATAGTAATCATAATCGTCGCTATAAATAATTAACTTTTAAGTTGTCCCAAACTTTATTTTTTTAAAATACTTTCTTCTTAGATTTTTGCCTGGTGCAAAAGAGTAACCCCCATTATTTTTACGAGACGTATACTGTAGAAACGGAAATTATTTGAGATTTTTCCGTATCTGCAAAAGACGCTAAACAATTGTATTGGCAAAAAAAGATTCTTGATTTATTTAATATATATAATCAGTTGTTTTTGTCCGGATTTTTTAGGAGCACCTTGTGTCATTAAGATGTTTCAGTGTCTAAATTATTCTAACATTTTGATACTGATAGCTATTTTTAACGGAATCGGCCTCTGAGTGTCGATCTAGATATCGGTTACGGATTTTCGAACGAAAAATATATGTAAGCACCTCTTTAATCCAAAAATCAATTCAGGTTGCTATAAATGGTGCTTTGAACTAGTTTTGGAAATTTTGTTGGTGCAATGGCCATTAGGTAGGTTTTGATAATTTTTCACTTGAGAGGGGGTGTTTTGGTAATTTTACCTACCAGACGTACTTTTTTGGAATTTGATATTTTGGTGATTTTACTTACGAGACAAATGTTCTCGTGATTTAGATATGAAAGGGGTGTTTTTGATAATTTTACACGCGAGGGGTGTTTTGGTAACTCTACGTACTCGGTGAGTGGGTCATTCTAGGAATAGTTGCGAGTTAGTATTGAGTTTATAATGTCGTAGTATAGACTGTATTGCAATTATTGATTGTTTCGTTTATGTTAATGCAGAAGATTTTCCAGTTAGGATAGCTTAGCTTTGAATACATGTAAGGGATTTATGTCCGAACCCTAAATTCGCCGGCTTGTGTTATTTCTTGCTTATTCTTTCCATTGGTTCATGGGTATTCTTTAACTCTGAGTGATGAATTGATATCAACATTTTTATTTGTCACTGAAATCCTAGTATCGAGCCGTAATTAGTTATTTGTATTCATGTCGATGCTCAATTCTTATTACATGCCGAGTATTGAATTATTTGTTATTTCAGTTATTGTTGTTTTCTGTATATTGACATGAGAGTCTGTTTTATAAGAGGCGTTATAACGATGGTTTGTTCCTGCGTGGAACGCAAGCTAGTACCTTGTACATTATGCATATGTAGTATGTATTGTACATTGACTGTGTGGCTTTGCTTGTGCTCAATGTCAATATCATTTAAACTTGTAGATATTGTGTCTGAAAAATGATTGTTTTGAGGTATGATCGAAGGGGATTGAGTTGAAACTATTTCATATATTATTTCAAACTATTTGTTATTGTTTGAAATCGTTTGGAAGTTATCATCGAATTAACTCTTAAATCATTTTGTAAATCCTTAGTTAATTCCTTGAGCGAACTTACTAAGCTCTCAAAAGCTCATTTTTATTTTGTTTTCTTCTGTAGGTAATGAACATCAGTAGATTGCTCGGGGATAGGCTAGAGCCTGAGTGTGATTTTGGAGTATTTGCCACTATTTTGAGTAGTAGAACCTGCGTGGGTCAACATTGTTAGCTCGTTTCGTAAAGAACCGAAGTTTAAGTTTAAGTTTGATATTTTTTTTTGTGACTGTGTATTTTGGAGAACTTGTCTTATGTGATTCGATGTGTCATAATACGGCATTGTGTGGCTCAACAACGAAAGGAGCCATAGTGGAAAAAAACTGTTTAGGAAAAAAAAAATTCCTCATCCCCCAAAAAAAAAAAAATTTGCAAATTCGACACAAGAATCCTAGATTTTCAAAAATCATAACCCACTCAATTGAAAACCAATTTCGATGGGTCTTATATCGTTGGAAAACTTATTGTTTCTAGTAGTGTTATGAAGCTCAAACAACAAATGCATCAAGCCTTTGAAACTGGATATGCTTTGTGGATGGAGCTAGGCCTTATTGAAGCTATTGATGTAGCCTCTTGTCGCTACCAACTAGATCTTCTATCCAAGTGCACGGTGAGGGCAGTAGCCCACTCGGGCAAGCTCATGCCTGACTTTTTATAAATTTTACAAGGTCAATCAGCGAACAAATAAAAAAAAGGGAAGCGGAGGTTGGGAAAGAACTTGTAATAAGTTCGATAGAATGAAGTCCGCAGGGCACAAACTGAAGAAAGGTATCTCCTTTTCGGTCTTTCGTTTCTCGTTCTCGCTCGGGACCCAAAACGAAGCCTTGATAGGGCTCCTCCCCATCTATATTGACTGGGAAGAGCATTTTGCACCCACATGCTTGAATTTGAGGTAAAAGCACCCAGACTCATGCCTTTTAGCATAAAGATCAATCTCATGGGCTACCTTTGATACATGTACTCTGTTTCCTTTTAGAGTGAACCCCTTGGCGACAAGCCTAGCCTTGTCTTCGACCACTTGGAGAGGTTGCTTAAGTTGAAGTGTATATTCTAATGGAATCAACCAAATATCATACGTCAAATTGAGCAAAAACAGGATTCATGCTAAAGAATTCAAGTTTATAACTAGGGTTTGCAATATTTCTCTGATAATAAATCTGTTGTTGCTCAAAATTTGCAGATACGATCAACGAATCATATAAAACAAGATATATGAAAACCAAGTTCTAAACCTTCACGAATCTAGATACATCATCTACATGTAATCTAGCTTTCAAAGATATAAAGCCCCCCCTTCCCCACCCCACCCAAACGCACAAAACGCCTAAAACCCCAAGACCCACCCGAGGCCCTATCCCCCCCACCCGCAGGACATCACGACTTAACACACCAAAAACCCAAGGCACCAAAAACCGAGACACAGTGCCTTGTAACCAAAACGGGCACCCTACAGCCAACTAAAGAGCCCTAAATACTGCCGGCACAAAATCAGGCCGCCGCCGGCGATAAAGATCTAACCCTAGCAACTCAAGCCTCTGCAATCATCAATAAAAATAAAAAAAACCCATGACCAACACCCCGATTTAGACCAATCAGATCTAAAAGATAAAGAAAAAATCCTTGATCTTCATCGATCTGAAGAGATCCGGCGAAACGGCGCAGGTGCAGACATCATCACCATTCCCGATCTTGGCTGGGTAGGATAGCGCTGGCCACCGCACCGTAGTCGTCCACCGCAGTCCACCGTCCTCCATCTGCGATCTGCCGCCGGCCTCGAAGAAGCCCCTCCTCAGAGCAAAGACACACTAAAAGAAGACAAAAAGAATACCCAGCCCTAGGCCGATTCCGACCACCGCCCCACGCGCGCCATCGCACGGTGGGGCGGCCGCCGTTGATATTCTGTGGGAAGTTTGTTTAGAGAGAGGTGAGAGAGATATTTTTTAGAGAGAAGATAGGGTAATGTGCTTAGGGGTTTGTGTGTGGGGTCTTGTTTGTGGGGAGGGGGGGGGGTCGAATACAGTCTAGCTTAGTCCTGGTTTGTGATGGTTGGTTTGCTGCTCGGCTTTATTGTGGCCGTTTATTGGAGGGAAACGCCGGTGAACTATTGTGAACCTTGCAAGGTTACATGCCTCTTGTTTGCATTGTGATCCCTTCGATGCCGAGTACATCTTTGATTTTCATCCGGTTTCAGTGGACTTTCTCATTGTATTTTTGTGTTGTTTAGAATTATAGTGTTTCGTTTTTAGTTTACTACGTGTTTTATCACCTTTAGGCTTTCACTTATTACTTAAAGTTAATCTAAAATGTAGGATATGCTCTGCTTTAGTTTAATTGTAATTGATTTTAGGTCTATAGGTTTGTTGTTAATTTCTGACATTTATGGTCGTGTATACACAGAATCACGGAAATGTCGTGACATTTACTCGCCGTTGGGCAACACTGTAACCTTTTTAATTATCAATGCTATTATCTTATTAACAAAAAATATATATAAAGCCTAAAACACATGCTTTCTAATCATGGAAACAACAAAAAACGGCTTTGATACCAATGTAAATCAAGGCCAATATATTTAGATTGCGGAAGCGTACCCATAGAAATGTATCGCACATTCATGTGAATTTTTCTGCCCACAGTAGAATCGGTTACATACTCGAGCCAATCTGTGTTACACAGTACAAAAGTCTCTTCTTCACCAACTAGTGCAAATGCATGTATGGGTTTTTTTTTTTCAATCTTTTCTTCTGCTTCTTTTTCTGCAGAGAATTAACCACACCCATTTATCTTTCCCTTTTCTTTCTTCTTAACAATAAGTTTCATGAATTACTTCCATTTATGAGAGACTTAATGTGCTCTCTTAAACTTGGGAGTTACAACCCATGGACTTCCCACGTAAGGGTTAGGGAAGACCCCATGGGTGTACCCGCTCCAATCCGAATTACCAACACTTGCATTACCACCTTCCCCTCTCCATCAAATTATACGTCTACCCGACCACGATTGTGGAGAAATTATACTCCGGGAGCCTAACATGAGTATTCTGCCCATGAGTCTCTCATATAGATCTATGCCACCGAGGTGGTTGAGAAATTTAACTGCTTCAAAACAGAAAAAGAGAGAGATTTGAAGCCATTCACATCCTCGTGCACACATGGAAATGCAACTGGTACCACCAACTGAAGTCAAAAATCTGAATCTCTCTTCACCTCATCTGCAACACTTAAAGAGATGTATGTAGTGACAGATAAAACAAAAATCAAAAGACCACACTCCCTCCAATTTCCAGATATCCAAATTTATTTGGGAATCTCTTCGAAGCCAAGAAAGGAAATGGTCATGGCTGAACTTCAGTCAGCTGCTGAACCTTTGGACAATGAACTCATCCTAAACCTGACTTGGATGTCAACACCAGCGGTGCTGCCACTGAGAAATGCGAAAAACAAGTGAAGGCCTCACAATTCTGTTGATTGTAAACCGCACAAACGACCACCATAGAGCGAAAGAGCTAAAGTGCAATAGGACACTTACAGATATACGAAAACTTAAACAGGTATTGATATCTAAGGTAAACTAGTAGGAGCCTGTCTAAAATGGCTATATGATACTGTATATTGTTCCCTTCATCTATTTTACAATTATGGACAAGTAATACACCAATCTCATATAGTACAGACCATACCATGAGCAGAGACTGAAGGCAAAACCTTCTTCCCTCTGCTTTACTCTCAAGTATTTAAAGAGAGAGAACTTTGTTCCCTTCATCCCGTAATTCTACATTTGCTGACAAATTCATTTGAGAAATTTACATGTATAGCCCACAACCTTCGTACCTCAGCCTGTCCAATCTCAAGCCATGGCTTTGCAGGCCCACTGAAATGTATAGCAGCTGCACCTTCCAACATCTGGAGGTCAACTTTGGGAAATCGATAACCTAACCCAGCCACATGCCATAGCGGATCTATAGGTTGCACATGGTCCTCAAATGCAATCAAGGCCGGAGGAAGTGCTCCAGGATTCCATAATTCCAACCCCGTGTTGAGGTTCTGCAAATTAAAAGGCAAGGGAACGGATGAAATTATGTTATAATATCCCAAAATAAATTTTGGACAGTCAAGATTATGAAACTACTCTTTCAACCACCACCGAGAAACAAGGAGAGATTAGATATGAACTGGAAGGTACTAAATTTCTCCATTATATGTCAATGCAGGCATTGTCAAAATTTAATAATTGGTGTTCTTCATAGGTAAAAGTTCAGTATGAAAGAAGAGTCCCATTAAATTTTATGGGGGAGGGGATTGATATCCCCATACGGCCATACCTAATAGTAGCTGTAAAACAACTCAGCAGCAAGTACAGTAGAACCAAACAAGAAATAATTTGACCCTTGATCGTCGTAACAATGATGAATTTACGTAATGTAACAACCAATTGCCAGCAAATTGATCTAGATCGAATATACTCACTAGATTAAGCCACTGATGATAAGTAGCAGTGATGTTGGAATTCCTCCAAGCTTCAAGATTGAATATATTCATCCCATACAACCAGCCACAACGATCATAATCCAATTTAGATGATATAATTGAGTTTGTAAAATTGAAGTAGTCCTTATATTTCCTTCCAGGGCAACAATCCAGTCCACACCACGAGTCGACAACTGCACCAACAACTTTCCCATTGAGATCTATCTCCCAAAGTGATGATAAGTCGCGTTGTACAACAATATCATCATCCAGAAATACAACTTTCTTCAGGTCTGGAAACAGCTGTGGAGGCACTAGACATCAGATAATAATCAAGGTTTCGCAGGAAAAACACTTTCAATCTTTTGTTGGTCAAGATTTTGAGCATAAATTACTACCTCAGGGATGTACATGCGAAGATGATTCATAAGGGAGGTACAGCTGGGGCTTAGAATCCCTAGCTTTCTTTCAAGACCAGTGATATATTCAAAGTCCTCTTCCTTTAAATCATGATATTTATGGCTCCGAATCAGATGATGAATCTCCAGCATCTCCTTGACTCCAAGATTAACTTTGTGAGACCAATCATACTGATGCAACCCCTTAACTTCCATAGCTGCTGAGTTGATGGGATTTAGAGCAAACCATGCATGCATTGGGGTGTAGGTTTTCTTGTCCGTCACAACGTGAAATACCATTTTCTCTGGGCTGAAAGAGCTTTTAATAGTAGAGGAGATGGCCACAGAAGCAGCTAGGACATTATCAGTTAGGAGTACAACATGATGGAATGAGGGGTCACTCAGTCGCGAAACAAATTCAGGCGGAGGTAATCGAGACCGAGCCATGGCATTCACAGCATACTCTTCAGACAACTTGAGGCAAAGGCAATGTAGACTTTTGGGGACACCGTGTGATGCTAAATGCCAGAAAATAGACTCATGCCTCCGAGCCAATTGCACCTTGCGCTCCATATTCAAGACCTGCAGAATGTATCGTATAATATGACTGAGACTCTGCATGAACAAGTTTGCATAGTGATGCCACTATTACTGCAAAAGCACTATCTTAAAATGTAGCTGTCTATCATCCAGAAGTTCGTAATAAAACTTTGAAGTACTTTAGACCACCAGTGGAGCAGTCATGGACATGGAGGAAAATTATTAAACTCAGAAGTCTAGTCCAACCACTCATTCAATATCAGATTGGGAATGGAGTCAGGACATGGTTTTGGCTAGATAATTGGCTCCCTAATGGACCTATTGTGAGTCAATATGGTTTCAGAATTGTGTATGATGCTGCAAGTGATCTAAATGTGAAGGTGAATGAAGTAAAGGACCAGGGTACCTGGAATTTACCTGTAAGATCCCCTAGCTTAAGGCTTTTAAGCAATCAACTATCAACTTATCAGAGTACTGAACGAAGTGAAGATCATCTTAAATGGTTGCCTCAACCAAATGGTAAATTCAGTATCAGCTCAGCCTGGAATACTATAAGAGTTACAAGCCCTGCAGTACCTTGGTGGAAAGTTATTTGGTTTCCTGGACACATACCAAAATGTGCTTTTATCTTATGGTTGTTGTGCCAGAGGAAACTGAGAACTAAAGATAAGCTTAAAGCTTGGAATGTGCTGAATGAGGATCAATGCAATCTATGCTCTAAAGCTCAGGAAAACATAGAGCATCTCTTTGGAAATTATAAGCTGGTACAGGAAATATGGTCTCAGGTGTGGAGAAAGTTACAAATACACCAAAACAACTTCACAACGTGGACTGCAATATTGCAGCATGCCTGCCACAGCTTCAGGGGAAAAAGCTTTAGGGCTAGATTAAGCAAATTAGTCTTGGCTGTTACAATATACAGCATATGCGGAGAGCGTAATCAGAGAACTTTCACAGGGGAACAACAACGAAGCTCTGAAATAATTGCTAAAATCCAGAAATGGGTGTTCTATAGAGTATTGAGCTGGAAAAGAGCGGTGGCATCTAAGACAAACAAGGAATTATGCAGAAACTGGGAGCTGCCAATGACAGTACTGCTCAATTGAGTTTTTGTTTTAATGTAATTTGATTTGCAGAAAAAGAGAAATATTGTAATTGAGTAGAAAGAATGTAAGATGATGTTGGATTTCATTTGTAATAAAAGGACCTTTTTACCAAAAAAAAAACTTTGAAGTACTGCCACAACAAAATGTACATCGATGACCTAATGTTGCTTGCAAATGGAGATCCGGTCTCTCTGGGGATCCTCCATCCCAATTAGTTACTATGAACAAATAAATTACTACAGCTCAGGTGTCAAATCATTGAGAATAGGGAAAAACTTGGAACATGTCAAATCTTGCGCCACTTAATTCTAACTCAAATCTTGCGCCACTTAATTCTAGCTCAAATTACAGTGCATAACTTCCCGACCAGAAAACCTAGCCCCGACCCTTCTTAAAAGAGAGGAAGAAATTCAAGGCTCAAAAGCATCATCTAAGAGAGTCTTTGAACCCTTGAATAGTAAGACAAATTTCGGCTTACAGCTTCCCTATGAACATTGTGAACACGTCCGAAGATATTAAACATTATTGCAACAAATTCATGAATAGCTTTAAGAAGTGAAAGGAAAAAGCAGTTGAGCCTCCTATCATACTTGTTTTTAAGCTTGTCAGAAAATCGAATTCAAGGTTAAACAAGATTTGGCTTGTGAAGAGTGTAACCTTGAATTCGATTTTCTGACAAGCTTAAAAATAAGTATGGTAGCCCTTTTTTTCCCAGAACCTAATTAAGTTCCAAAATTGAAGCTTACAGCAAGCATGTTGTGAGTTTTTCTTTCTATATATATTTAACTTCCAAAAGAAGTGAATGGAAAAAGCAGTTGTATTTTATGATGGGAGGTTACACTCTTCACAACCCAAATCTTGTTTAACCTTGAATTTGATTTTCTGACAAGCTTAAAAACAAGTATGGTAGCCCTTTTTTTCCCAGAACCTATTTAAGTTCCAAAATTGAAGCTTACGGCAAGCATGTTGTGAGTTTTTCTTTCTATATATATATAAGGAACTGTAAAAAGGGAAGAGAAAAGATGGAAAAAAATTCAGAAGAAAAGCTGTAGTAACTTGGATGTTGCGACATTATATGGGGTGGATAAATGCAATGAGATCATAAGAAGTTTTGTCCTCATCAGTCAGTGACTGCTCTCCTTCTACCATAACTAGACACTAGCTATAAAACAAGGAACGGTACCATAATATTCAACCTTTGCCAGCTCAATATGATGAAAAAAGACATACATTCTTTAACCGAATTTAAAAAACTTATGTTTGAGATCATCCAAACCCGAGGTCTACAGTGTCTCAACCTTAGCAGCACAAAGCAGGAGCGGGAGAGGAGTGTTGAAGCATAAGCACGCAAGGCTGAAAACAACGAACAAACTACTAGATACGGCATGTAATATTCTATGTGACCTTCCTCATCGTTATTGAAGACAAAGGGTGTGAAAATAGCATTCATGGTTTCGGACTGGGTAGATACTGTCCTGTGGCAGTAGCGGAAATTGTTTGAGAAGTTGTGTTAGTGGAACGTGGGATATTCTTTCTTCACTTCCTCTTCCATTAGTTTTTGGGAGCAAGCTTTCGTTGAAGCTTGAAGCTAGCTCCCATCTCTGCATGAAATGATCTACCGAAGAGTTCCCTAGTGAGAATCCCAGTATCGAGAATCTCATAGGGATTTGTAGCCCTAATGCAAGGGTCCTGCAACTAAGTCCCTTATGAAAGGTTGTTATCATGACAGATACTAGATATATTAGACACTCACCAAGAAGGACATCGGCAACTTTCCCACATCAGGACCAATATTGATCAAAATAAAAGGTGGAAATTAACACATGGGCTTCATAAAAGTGTAACATTATAGAAATGAATAGGAAAAGTAGGCATCGATAAGGACTAGAGCACGTAGACAGGTTTCGCCACTGGGTTTTGACCTAGCCATGTTTGAGAAATTCCAAAATTATCCATACGGCATATAGTATGATATCAAGAGAGGGATTATATATTGAGATTTCGCTATTCCTTAATGTTAGATCACTAATGTTCTACACACGTCAAAAATCCTGAAGTCCAACTGATTTAAGTGTGAAATCAAATTTGGAGGCAGCGCCATGGGTATCAACCTCAGAATGGGCCTGTAAGCAATAAAGGGACCACAGGAGGTCAGCACGGGAGCACGCCATACCGTTGTTCAATTTAAAGGACAGTTACGCAGCACGTGATGCGCATTCGGAGTGGTTAACAGCTGAGATTTTCGAATGCTTTCATTTTTCCCATGCTTGCATTTTCACCTCACAGTTTGTTTCCTATGCTTTTGGTTAATTACTTGATTATTGCTCATGTAATCTATGTAACGAAGTAGTTTTCACTAGTTCTATTTGTCCTTGTTAACAATTTCAAGCTCATGGTTTAACCAAACTTACGAAGCAAACAGTTGGATCATGTGCATCCAGGACCAGATTGGTGCTACGAACATCCAAATTGCTTCACTTTAGAAAGCCATAGACGAGATTCCAGATCTGAGGGCGATCAATGGAACAGGTGCAAGGAGAGATACCAGTGACGCATCAGGCGTTGGGGGAGCTTAAGGCCAGGATGCAGCAGCTCATGACCACTCGAGCAGGAAATCAAGGGGCTTTGACTAAAAACCACAAGCGATCTAATAGCAGAGGAAGATACATCAGGCATTGGGGGAGATTAAGGCCATGATGCAACAGCTCATGATCACTCGAGCCAAAGATCAAGGGGCTTCGTCTAACAACCACCAGCACTCTAATCCTAGAGGATTTTATGATCCTCACGTAAATATTCACAAGTAACAACTAGTAACTCCTGTCATTATACACCTAAACTAAAATATTATAGACTCACCGGTGAAGATCCTTATGGGTGGGTTAGAAAGGTAGAAAGATGAAAATTTGAAAGTGCCCTTTGCTTCGATCCATTTTGAGGGTCAAGCCGAATATTGGTATGGTACTTACATTAAAGGGAAAGTAAGGTTAAAGTGCAAGGCATTTGCAAGCTATTCGAATTCCGGGTTTGCTATGCTGTTCAAGGACAATATTGCGGTTGGAATTCGCAAATTAAGACAAACGGGTAAAGTTGAAGTTAATTTCAAAATGAGTGAAACATTCAGATCAATGTTGGTGAATGAGGGTGCATGTTTGATGAGAAGGATGATATCAGGCTTGATGTTGTGAAATTTGAATTTCAAGATTTATCCAGAGCAATATAAATGGCTAGGAAACAGGAAGCCAACCTCGATAATCTATGTAAACGCTCCAGAACCAAAGCTAGGAATTAAATTTCTCTCGCGGCTCCACTACAACCTCCTGTATATGCCAGTATAACATAACCACTAAACACCTACACCCTATAATAACCACCACCATCCTATGTTCATACGCAACACAAACCACGTCCACCCCTCCAAAGTCCAAATTTACGCCACAAAAAACTGCCCCTTTCTAAAGCACAGCAGAGCCTATTATGACGATAGAGGAAAAATGACTATGCTACTGGTGTAATGAGAAGTTTACACCAACACACAGGTGCAGAAACAGACAATTTCACATGATGATAGGACATGAAGAGGATGTCTATGATGAGGAATCAATCATATGGAGCAAGACAACATGGTCACCAAAAAAGATGGACAATCCTGCCCATGTCTATGATAAGGGATCATTCAAAATGGAGCAAGTTGAGATCACTGTCAAGAAAACAGGGAACATGGTCTTGTTATCTTCACTGATAGTGGCTCAACCCATACTTTTGGACACCAAACAGCAAGAAACTGGGATTGCACTTAATGTGACCACACCCATTACTGTGAAGGTGGCAGATGGAAACAAAATTATAAGTGACTCTCGCTGCAAAAATTACTTGGAGCAGGCAAGGTAAAACATTGTGTGTTAGGCATCCAATCACTCAGGAGTCTAGGAGTGGTCCATATTGACTTTGAAAGGAAGCTCATTACTGTTGACAATCAAGGATAGAAGGTTAGTTTCAAGGTGTAGCACTAGGGAATGAGATATAAAGATCATCTCAGTTGCTTCCATGTTCATATATATGTCTTCCAACACTGAAGTACTCTTTGGTCAGGTATACACTCTTACTACACTACCTACCACTAACTCCGTAGAACACAGTTGTCTGCCTTACTCCAAAAGTATGAAGATCTGTTCGTTGAACCAAAAGACTTACCCCCCACAAGACCCCAAGACCACTAAATTCCTCTCATTCCAATTGCCCAAACTGTTAATATAAGGCCCTGTAGATTCCTATTCTCTCAAACGACTGAGATTGAGAAAATTGTCCATGAAATACTGACAGGCAGGGATCATTCATCCGAGTACATCTCCTTTTAGTTCCCCAGGGGACATATTCTAATTCCTATTGTAGATGAGCTCTTGGATGAATTGCATAAAGCCTGTGTGTTTTCAGAATAGGGAGATAAAGTATCAGCAGAGCTTACTAAGTTCAATGCTATGGTTATTACAGGAATTCATTGCTTACTATGGAGTGCTGAGTAAGCCACTCACTGAATTATTACAGAAGGACAGCTTTTGGTGTAGTGATACTGCCATCCAAGCATTACCAGATTTCTCTAAAGCCTTTGAAGTTGCAGTAGATGCCAGCAATCAAGGGATAGGTGCAGTGTTCATGCAGCAAAAGAAGCCTTCAGCATATTTTAGTAGGGCCTTTGGACCAAAAGCTATGGCCATGTCTATCTATGAGAAGAAGTTGCTAGCTCTAGTATAGGCCATCTCTCATACGAGTGTCTATCTGAGCCATCACCATTTCATCATTCAAACTGACCATGATAGCCGCAAATATCTTCTGGACTAGATGTCAACATCATTGCTACAACAAAAAAAATTTAGCTAAACTCTTAGAGGTTTCTGATTCTGAAATTCATCGTGGGCAGGTATGGACAACCAGGCAGCTGATGTGTTGTTTAGAATTCCAGAGTATGCTGATAAAAGTGATCAATGTTATGCTATTTCTGTTGTAAAACCAGCTTGAGTATGTAATCTTGAAGACAGTTTGGAAGGAGCTTTGTATTTCTAGAATCATACGACATTGTTGGTTCTAGATCCCTGCGCTATTTCAGGGTACACTATTGACAATAGAGTACTCAATAAGTAAGACAACAGATTATGGACTAGCGGGCCACTCAGGGATTGCAGCCACATTCAAAAGGATCTCCAGCCTCTTCTATTAGCCGACTCTAAGGCAGGATATCACATGATGGATTAAAGGATGTGATACATGCCGAAAAACAAAACTGAAAACCTTCACCCTAGGCCTACTGCAACCCCTGCCTATTCGCTCTCACATGCGGACAAGTATGTCAATGGACTTCATAAAGGGCCTCCCAGAGTCAAATAAATATGAAAATAAATTTTGGTAGTCGTGGACAGACTTAGCATAGTATCTCGATTCCTTCCTCTCAAAGACCCTTACACTGCCCCTGAAGTAACTGAATCACCAAGTTTTTGAGCTACATGGCTTCCCTAAAAACATCATCAGTGACAGAGGCAGTGTTTTCCTCCGCCATTTTTGGCATAAACTCTCCAGCCTGCTTGATACTAAACTCAACATCAGTACAACCAACCACCCTGAGACTGATGGACAGACAGAAAGGATGAATTAGTGCTTCAAAACTTAACTCAGAACATTTTGTGGATACACACCAAAGTCCTGGCATAAGTGGCTCTCACTAGAAGAATTAAAGTTTTTATGACTGCGAAATTTTCCCCTTCTAAAGCTGTCTATGGATAACCCCCTAAGGCGTTAGCCCTCACTAGCACCGAGACTTCTACCCTTCCTGTTGGTGACAAGTACTTACAAGACAGAACAAGTCCTGGATTTGCTAAGTCCTAGAACAGCCCAGCCTCGAATAAAATTCTATGCTGACCAGAACCGCACTGACAAGACCTTCTCAGCGGGTTTTAGGTGTACTTGAAGTTGCACTCTTACAGGCAAACTAGCCTAGCTTTGAGGCAAAACTTTAAGCTGGCTCCTAAGTTCTTTAGTCCTTAGTTCCAGGAAACTCCTAATATGGTGACGTTTCTCTCTCGGAAACTCGCTTTTGCGATCCCAAGTTAGGAGCTCCATGGAATCTCGTCCCAAGCTAATATGGGAACTCAATCCCGTTAGTTGGATAGAGATGCATGGAACAAGTGAGATAATACCTAAAAATCAAGCCATTTTCAAGTCAATTCCTTGTTTCTCTCTTTCTTCAAGTCCTTAAAGCCCCATTGTCTGTTGTTGATGGTTATGTAAACTATACTAAACAAATGATAATACTTTTTACGCATTTATTTATTCAAGTCGCTCCCAACCTCAGATTCTTCTTGGTGCTTACGCTCTCCCGCCCCCGCCCCCGCCCCTGCCCCCGCTTTGTGTAACTAAGCTTTAGCCCTTTTGATATTCTTGAAAAAAGTGGCTAAGTGCCTACAAACTCAACCTACCCCCTACATCTGTCTTCCACGCTGTTTCCTATGTCTCTCTCTTAAAGCCAAAATTGGGCCATAACATTTCTCCAATCACAGACTTACATCATGAATGCCAAACAACTTGTCATTGTGGACCAATGTATCATCAAAAGAGGCAATGAAGCTGTGCCAAAGCTCCTGGTCACTTGGTCACACCTGGGAGGATGGGTCCATTCTCCGGCAACGTTTCCTGCTTTTCCACCGGGACTGGGTTGGGCTCTTGAAAGGGAAGGGAATGTAAGGAATCAAAAGGGACCACAGGAGTTCAGCATGTGAACATGGGAACACACTCCCTGAAGATCAAAGTCCACCAAACCAATTGTTGAATTGGAAAGACGGTTACACGGCACCTGAGGCGCACTTGGGAGTGGTTAACAGCTAAAATTTCCGAATCATTTCATTTATCACGCACTTGTTTTGAATTTCAAATTCCAATTCACATTATACATAAAGTAGTGACTTTAAGAAGAAATATGTGAAGAATTTTGATATACGATTTGTCACTTTTCTCTCTATCAAGCAAATGAACTTCTCTTCCATTTTCACTTCACCACTTATTCCCTCTGTTTTTAGTTAATTTACTTGCTAATTGCTCGAGTAATCTGCTTAGTGAAAGTAGGTTTCGTTACAGGGCCACTGAAGTATATTAGGACAAGAGATTCATAGGTGAATACCAGCAGTTACCAATTCTGATGTAGTTAACACACGGTTCGTGGCCTAGTGTTCAATATCAGAAAGTAACTGCTACATAAGTAGTTATCAATCTTGATGGAGAGGAAAAAACAAGGCTGAAGATTAATTATCAGAGCCATATGCGAGAGAGGAAAGTAATGGTCCTACAAGTGGTCCTACTAATGACAGTATTGCATTCCTAAAGAAGGCTAGACGATAACAGTAGAACAAGGACAGACCCATAGGTAACAAAATGAAAAAGGAGACGGGGTGGGCGAGTGAAGAAACACTTTCCACCGTATACTGGTCCTGGGCAGCATGAGTAAATGCGGAGGATGCTCCCCTATTTATCTGCTGCCTTAAGTTGGTGAGCCAGATCTTTTTACTCTTTTTAAAATCCCATATGTTGTTTCGTCTTATATCAATTGCAGGCCATAAGGCCGGAGTCTCTTATTTCAGATGAGCTTTAAATATTGCTATCAGCCACAGAAATGCATAACCTCAACCACAAGGTTTCTCCACCCTCAACACCCATACCCCGCCTCCCCCAACTTATAGCGAATAATCTTGCTCCGAGCAATAATAGATCATGTATTCCTAAGGGATATAACTCCAAAATGCAAACCATACTCAAACTCAGTAATGGTGGGGGATGACCCAGGAACCAACGTTTCGTTCAGTTTGTTAGGCCTGTGGATGTGAGTCTATTGGCACTTGTAATAATTTGCTAATGGCACTACCTTGAACAACCTCTAGGGATGCGTTTGGGTTTAGGGGGTTTGATCCGTGGTGTATCCGTGAAAAAACTCTCTCTATCCCTCCTTAGATTCTAGGGACTATGGGATATGGACGAGGCTATCGAAAAATCCTATTCTACAATTGACAGTTTTCTAACCCACAGCCCGGTCCATTGCCTATACGTGATTGATACAACCAGCATCATGTTGCCAACCAGTAGTTATTAAATGGACAGGAAGAATCCAAAAGGCAAAGAAGGGAAACAAGACAAAGTTGCAGAAAGTAATAATAATGAAGTAAAATAGGTGGTGAGTGAAGTTTGTGCGGCTACCATGGCTTTGGTCTTGAAAGCAAAGGCCTTGATATCTTGTCTGTTTGACGTCATATCCTGGACAAGTTCCCTGAATGATGACGCTGGTAAGCCTTCCAGCTCAGCCTCCTCCGTGTTTGCTTCCACCAATGCCCTTGTTAGCTCTTCACTGAGCTTCATGATGCCAAAAACAGACAAAACATGGTCACGAAATGGTGTAACTCTGGACTGTGTAGCCTTTTCAATGCCGTGTTGACGTGAGAAAACCAAAAGTATGACGACAAAAATCACATGTCGTTTACGTCAAGTTGGGAAATGGGATACCAAATTGCAATACCAACGTTATGAGTGAGTGCCCTTTCTACAGCTCTTTTGGCTGCTGCTCACATCCCCCATAATGTGGAACCAGCTAGGTCTGGGCCTCGTATTCTGCTCAATGATTACATATATATCAACATCACCACTTCTTTTATTTAAAGTATATATGCTTTTTATTTCTGACTAGCATTTGCATTTTTTATTTTTGAATAATCATATCGAAGCTTACATTATTGTGAGAATATGCTCATTGTGTGTTCGTTTTCAAGAAATAATAATTAAGGGCAAGTGGGAGTAGAGTAATGGGGGTGTGGGTACGCAGGAGCCACTTCCCACTTGTCCATGAAAGCATCCAGCACTAAGTTGGTCACAGGCACACCCACAATGCGGTCACCTACGGACTGTACAACAGCATATATTAAGATATTCTCAATCTCATCATGGTCAAAGTTATCATAAGCAAAATTTAGACAAGTAGGGTATCCCGGGAAATTTGTGTTCAAAAGCATTTAATTTTTTGTTAAGGCAGTTTTTAATTTTAGAAGAAATCAGTAGGGCACGACTATTTAAATCACATATTGCATTATTATTAATTGATAAAAATCAAACCAAACTTTCACAATGAAAGTATTCGATTTTATGACTTCTATCAAAACCTTTTTGGCACATCTTTAATGGCTGATTACTGACCTAATTCCTAGGAGTCGAACAAATAAATCTTACCATAAATATTATAAAAACCTTGGCAAGTCATTGTCATCTTCTACTTTATTCTTCTTCTTCACATGTACAAGTCACAAGGTACATGGGAACGGACAAGATACCCACTATTACATTATCTAAAGTGGACACCACACCATGTGTCCATTTTCGGGTAAACTACACCATTTCCAAATAGAAATTGAGCACTCATCAACCGTAACATCTTCAAATAGTGAATCAGCTTCTCTCGCTTTATTTTTTTTTTTATTTGATCTTGAAGTTGACATACCTTATAATTTTTCATCTTTTACACAGAAAATCATTGGCCAAAAAAAAAAAAGTATCAACTTGTTTAGATAATATTAAGAATTATTACAAAAATATACTGCATTAGAAAAATATAATTGTGACTGAGTGGAGTAAATTGCAAAATACCAACAATCGATGAATAATGATACAACCAAAAGAAATTAAAATACAAATTTGGAAACGGAGAAACTAATAACCAAACGGAACGTTAAACTTAAAGCGTGCACACTAATATATAAAGGCACCGGTCTTGTTTAATTAGAACAGGGCATTGAAAATCATAGGTACAAGTACTATAAATTAAAATTCAAACAAGAAGGACCACTTTCACCCAAGTTAGACCATTATTTATCATTTTTTTTTTACTTTTTCTTTTTGTGTTTATACACGAGAGAGCGGTGTGGAAGCTAGTTATGCACCAATTTAATAGCTTAATGATAAAATTCTTTCGTGTGCGAAGTCACAAAATTCGAACAGCGAAATGGTATTTTGGCAGAAGAAAATTCATCGTTGTAGAAATGAAAACAACAGACTTGTATTGAGTTGAGATCATGACACGGTAACAAAATATATGGAGGACGTGAAAATGCAAGCGTTAAAGAATATTTGAAAGCGGAAATATAATCTGAAAAATTTTAAAAGGTTTGGACCACCAACTTTCTTGGTGTAGATTGAGCTACTTTGACATAGTTTGCAATTAATAATTCTTATTCTTATGTTAACTAATTAAAAAAGAAACTCCAACTTGATGCTTAAGGCCAAAACCTGTATATCAGACATGAATGTTCCAATCAACAACAGTAAATTCAAAAATATAAAAACAAAAAATATAAATAGCAAGGGCATTTCAGTCAAGTGGCAAAATTACTTACCAAAGGCGAGTCGCTCCCGCCGAAAAGCCTCCATCCCATACAATCTGCTGCACCCACGGAGAAACAAACCGAGATTACAGATTTGCCCTCAGACAAGACAAAAATCACAAACTTGGGAGCTCAAAAAAGACAAGAGTTAATCTAAGCCGGATTTTCGTACAGACTTTTGAAACTACTAGTCCAATGAAAGCAACACAAAACGAGGAATTACCGAGAGAAGAGGAGCAAATCGCAGCCGATTCCAGCACGAGAAAAGCAACTCTAAAGAACACGAACGGCAAAACAACCGCCATCACCAGCACGGCGGGTAACAATAACGCCCGCCGGCGAGTCGCCGGCAATCCCTTCCCCTTCATCACCTCCCAAAAACCACCGCCGCCACCGCCTCCTCCGGCCGCCAAATTGCTCGATATCTTTAGCCTCTTAATTCCCCTGGTGGATATGTAAAACTTCATCGTCTCCAGAGCTTCGATTTCCGCTTCTTCTTCTCGAACAAAACTCTCATATCAGACGCAGATCTGTTGTCACACAAAAGGCTGAGATGTCCGTACACTCAACCAACGTACACCAAAACTATGGAAAGTTAGATAGTGAAAACCCTGAACAGGATTTATTGCAGTGGTGATCCCTTTCTCTTAAAGGATTTGAATACTGCCGTCCAATCAGTACTTTTGATAGACAGCATTAAATGCAAACACTCAGTAAGTCAATTAAAAAAAAGGAAAATTTTAGTGCAGAATTTGCAGATCAAAAGCACTAACAACCAAATACTACCATGTTATTACCTTCGATTGTCCGAAGCAGTATCTACGCATACACACACTGGTGTGTGTAAACACAAGAGAGAGAGTCAGAGAGAGAGAGAGAGAGAGAGTAAAGGATTTGTTTGGGGGCAGAAAAGCCAAAACTGATGCCGCGTTAGAAGCCGCGGGAAATAGATTGCGAAAAGGCATATATAGTGGAGGGATAAATGGGGTGAGGGGCAAAGAGATGTGGGATTTTGCCTGAATTTGCGATACTTTCGTAACCACTCGCCTTTTGTCACCGACACTTGGCGCCACACACAAACAGAATAACAAGGCAGACAGACAGCGCAGGGATATTGATGCAGTGGACAATCAGTGGTGTTTGGACTAGTACTATGTTGCCACGTGATCAACAACATGTGAGATGAGGATTGTGTTGAAGACTTCTGTTCTGGCTGGGCATCGCATGCTTATTATGAGTTTAGACCCTCCCATTCCCATAGTTTTCTTACATATAATAATCTTCGAGAATTACACTAGTGTGTCGGTAGCTTCGCTAGCTTACACAGCCGAGTAAACTGGATTATATATATATATATATATATATATACATTAGGGAGCCGGAGTTGAGATAAAATCGTGTAATCTTGGACATAATTTTGAACGTTTTCATGTCTTATATGCTTAAGTTTTGCTTCTTCTTCTTTTTTTTTCTTTTCTTCTTTAACATCTATTTATCACATTTCATAATTTTCAAATTTGAAAATCGTCATTTGCTCGCTTCCGTTTCAATATGTTGTGTTGTTTTAACTTGAGATTTGTGAAATCCTTCTCTAGGATGTAACATCTTTAATTTCATAAATGGTACCCTGATATATCTCTCATATTTCATATAATATACATTTTATAAAGTCAAAACTGAGATGAAGTTGCTAAATCTCTGCTTACTTAGACGTTTTCTACTCTTTCCACCTGAGCCTTTTAAATTTGAAATTTATTCTATAAACCAATCCCTAAACTAACTCCAATATATGCAATCTTCTTCTTATACAAAATGGGTAATTATATCCAATAGACACATGCTTTTATTTAACTACCTTTAACACCTAAATTAGTTGACAATTTTCAATTTCCATAATTTTATGTTTATCATAATTTTCCTAAAGTATTTAAAATTGGAGACTAATTATTTAAAAAATGGAAGATTTCAAAAGGAAACTAATTTTCTCTCTGTCTTTAACCCAATATTGATTTGTTTATCAATTTTCATAAGTTTCCAAAAACGTTTTTGAGCTCTGCCATTTACACTATGTTTGATAGCATGAAGGATTGTGTAATGTAGAAAACCAAAAAATTTAGCCTCATGTTTCTAAAAAGAAAATTTTTTAATGCTCAAAAGAAAAAGAAATTATGCGTCCTCTCTGATTAGTTTAAGTTATTTATTATTTCTTTGGGGATTTATCTATGAGGTACAAGTTATAATTTGTGGATTAAATTAAAAAAAAATCCACAAATTTTCCTACATATCTCCACTCTCCAAAATTATATGTAATATTCCCCATATTTCCCTCCTCTTTTTTATCGACACAGTTCTCTCTCGACCTCTCACGACTTCATCTTAGTATTTTTCCCTTCCATGCCCCATCATTTTCTATTGTTCTCAGTTTTATATGTTGTTTAGGTTTAAATATACTCTACCTTTAGAACATATATGATGTACTGATACAAATGGTTACTAACAATTCACGGCTCAATACTTAACAATTATAAGAATTACAATTTGACACTTCTTAATTCATTAATATTCATATTTTTTTTTATCATTTTTTGTGTTGCTGGAGAAATCTGAAAGAACTCAAAGCACGGCAAAATATGTGCACAACACAAGAAAGTCAACGGTTATCACGCCTTAGAGGTGTCCGATGTGGGGTCTTTGATGCCTAAAGTAATATCTGCGGGAAAGAAAGCTAAAGGGCAAAAAGAGGGCGGTGTACATTATTTGTGCTTTACTTAAAGCTCATAGAAGCCTTTATATTGGGAGAGATGAAGGGAGTTACTCAATTGTGGTGTCTCAATGGTAATTACCGTATAGGACTGTGCAGCTCGGCTCATCTCCAGTACGGTTAGAGTCCAAGTTCTTAATGACCTGCACGACGTAATAAAACGACTAAGATGGCCTTAGTTAGATATGAATGTTACAGAGAACACATGGCGTATGCTAATTGGTAGCACATATTTGTTCTTAAATTTGCAAAAACATGTTCTATATATGGAGATTGGAAGCAACTCCAATAGTATGATCATTCTAATATATCATAATTGCAAAGTTTATTTTCTAGTTTATTGTATCATCATAACAAAGTTTATTTTTCAAGCTTTATTATGTTTTCAATGTTCCATTTACAATAGTCACAAAATATTATTCTTTAAGGGACAGAATGACGTGCATAATTAAGCACAAGAAAGTGTTTGATAAATCCTTTATATAACTAGATGTATGTACACGCGTAAATCTTCTTTAATATCCTATTCCTCTCTACTCTGCACACAGTTGAGTTTCGCAAATTCTCTTGCCTTGTGTTTAGGAGGAGTGTTGTTAACCAGCTTAACTTTATTTCATGATTCGATCATGAACATAGTTTTAATGATGCATCTATGCTTATCTTTATGCAAAATTAATTGCCTCTTTTTAGTATTATTAACTCCACTTCTTAATTAAGCTGTCAATTGAGAGATTCAAATTTAGAGACACCAAACTTTGCTTTTTTTTTATCTTTTGAAAGAGTATATTTTATATATAGCACTTGCTAAGTGGAAAAATTAAGCAAGAATTCCAAATATAAAACTAACATTGGGAGACTATGGCAACGAATTTACGTCATACTAAATTTCTTAGGAACAATGATCGGACTATGAATGTACTATTCACGATCAATTCTTGGAACTTCAAACTATGTTACTGTCTATATAAAATCTTTAGAGGGCGTTTGGGATTGATTTTGGAATGGTCAAACCTGATTTAATCTATATTAAATCATGTGTGTGAGTGTTTGGCAAACAAGATTATGAGATTTAATCTGGCTAAAAAAGCTAAAAACTGATTAAATCCATAATCCTGGAAAGTGAGAATTATGAAATAATCACTTTTTCCATAATCAGGTTTGACCTTTTTATTTACCATCATATTCCCATGTTTTTCACAAAAAGACATTTCATATCCTTTTAACTAATTATTGGGTGTGACTTTTAAGATAGACTTTATTTGTAATTTGGTAAGTTATCGTACTATAAGCACTAATATGAGATTGTTGGTATTTTTAATTCAGAATAAGAAGTAACAACTTTTGTATGTGGTTGAAAATAGCTTCTTCAATATTTTTTTTGTATATTGTGGTAATTTGCAAATAAAAGTTATGTTAACATTATTTTACTAAATGGATATTAGAAACTTTATTTATGTACTGTCCTTTATGGTCATTTTACCATATCAAAACTGATTTAATCACTTTCTATCCAAACACTTTTCGTAACTTTAAGCTAGTTCACAACTAATTTTGCCAAACAACAAACTGATTATGCTTAAAGTAGATTAAATCTGAGTTTGAAAACTGATTCAGATTTAAGCTGAAATCTGTTTTTCATAATCAATCACAAAAGGCAGAATTTTGCTTAAATCTTAATCAGTTTTCAAAATCAGATATAATCTACTTTAAGCAGAACCACTTTACTGTTTGGCAAAAGTAGTTGTAAACTAGCTTAAAGTTATAAAAGTGTTTGGATAAAAAGTGCTTAAAACAGTTCCATTATGGCAGATTGACCATAGAGGACACTTAATAAATTAATTTTTTATATCCATTTAGAAAGATGATGTTAAGATAAATTTTATTTGTAAATAACTATATTACACAAATAAATTATCAAAAAAGTTATTTTTATATACATACAAAAGTTGTTTATTTTTTACTTTAAATTAAAAACACTCACAATTTCACATTAGTCCTTATCTCCACGCGCCGACAATTTGGACAGCAAGAAATCCGGAGAATCCTGCTCAGCGTAGCCTCGACATCATTGGCCTACAACTTGATTTAGATCCTCCAAATCTGGATGAATCAGGCTTGATATCTTCCATCACTCAAAATCTCTCACACCCACTTGCACTACCTGATGATTCTGAAACACAAGATCTTTATCTACAGTCTCCCACTCGTGTTCTCTCATCACAAAATAACCGGACCAGTTTGATTGGAACACCACAAATTAATTGGAACCCTTTTGAGACTAGGCCCAACATTAATTTAGCTAAATTTGTCCTGGGCCTCTCAGATTTTGGACTCTCTCTTCTAGCCCAACCCATCAACCATCACATTTTCTCCATTGCTTGGACCAACCCCCCTGCACAAACTATAATACCAAACATCTTAGCCCAATATCAACTTACAGATTACACTGCTGGCCCTTCAACTGTTACGCCCTCTAGCCCCCAAACACCTCCTGCCCATAGCCTATCTCAAGACCCAAATCCCGCCGAGCTACTACTTTCCTCAAATGACCTCTACCTTGCCCCGCCAAAACCTCTTGATGGTTGTTTCTTTGACGCCACGCCCTCCACCCTGGCCCAAAACTTGGACCTCCTAAAAAATGATCTCATTCTCAAAGTTGCATGTCCTCCCCATCCACCCTGGATAAATACAGCCTCAGCATTTCTAACCCTTGAAAATGATCCATTTTGGAATGAGACTCAGGATAAAGGGAAACATCTAAGCAGGGAGGATCACAAAGGTACAAGTTGGATGTTTAAAGCCCCAGAATTTTCGGACGGAAGTGATGCATCTGAAAAAAATTCTGAAGATGGCTCAGAGTCATCTGTTCTGGCCAAAAGACTTGAGCAACAACCTTTAATGGTGACTTCACGTAAACGCTCACAGTCCCCCTCATCCACATCTGCGTTTCCCACTGCAATGGAAACACCAACTACAGACTCAAAAATATGGGAACAAAGCAGCATTTCTTTTTAGGAGGAAGCTTATGATACTGCGGCCAAAAGGATCAAATATTTGCTGCCTAACCTTCCCAATCCACCAGGTGATCCTCCGTATGTACTTCCGTCACATATTTTTCTTTCCCCTGAATATCTTTACTGGTGCATGTTACTTTCTTGTCCTCTGCCTAGTAGTTTCTCTCCTTACATAACCTCAAAAAAAAAAAACTAGCACCAACTATTAGTCTAGATGATCTTTCCTTACGTACCCATAATTTTTGAAAAAAATTCAAATATGAATATTGCTCAATCCCCCCTATATTTCGCATAAATCATGGTACAAATCTGAATTCTTCTCCTTACCGTTCCCATATTAAAAATTGAAAACTATATGTGGATTGCATCCTTAATTCGCCTCGCCTTGAGGTCCTCGAGCGAGAAGACCTAGACCTGCTCCTTCGTCCCTGCTCAGCAGACTCTAGGCTTTCAAAAAAACGAAGCGTATGCACTAGGGACTACCCTTTTCCCCTAGATTGCTCTTCTCCTGTATTTCCTATCTCTCCACGGGTTTCGGTGTTGCCCCTTCGCAACCCCTTCACCATCAATGAAGCTGGTTAGCTGGAACTGTCGTGGGCTAGGTCAAACCCGCACAGTTCGAGCAGCTCTCAAGTTGATCAGGGCTCATAAGCCCCAATGTGTCTTTCTGCAAGAAATGAAACAACATGTTTCGATCGTTGCTAGGAAATTTCGAAAGCTGGGTTACGACAGTTTTGCGGGCATTGAACCTTCGGGCCTTCTTGGTAGGAAATGAGGCCTTTGGGTGGGATGGTCAGAGGAAGTTTCGGGCTCTATCATATATCAAGACAAGAACCTGATTCTTATTGAATTTCACTCAGTGAATGAAACACCTTGGATATCCGGGTTTATTTATGGCCACCCTGTCTTAGCCAAAAGACAGGTCACATGGTCCCGTCTCTCAGATATCATCACATCTGTCTATCGGCCCCTTATGTTAGTTGGTGATTTCAACCAAGTTCTGACACCTTCCGACAAAACTGGCACAAATTATATGTCTATTCCTGGGCACAATTATCTTCAAGATTTCCTCAATTAGAATCATTTAATGAACCTCCATTGGGTAGGACCCCCTTTCATATGGACCAATAATAGAGAGGGAATCTTTTGCACTTATGAGAGGCTAGATAGATGTGTCGCCCATCCCTTTTGGCTCTCTCTATTTCCAAATGCTCACGTCACAAACTTGGGAATACAAACGTCAGATCATGCCCCCATCCTGCTGGACACGTTTCCTTATGAACAATTCCTAATAAGACCACCAAGATTTGAGGCGATGTGGTTGAAACACCCGCAATGTCATCAAATAATCAAACAGGCATAGAACATCCCCTGCGAGGGCTCCCCTCTCTTCCAAGTTACCTTTTGGGGACGCAATATGATTAAGACTCTGAAGATTTGGAATAAACAAAGATTTGGGAATCTTGGAGCTCAAATTGATGACGCTAAAAAAGAGCTTTCACATTTCCAAACACAATTACCGAATACAAAAGCCTAGAATATGGAAATGAAAACAAGAGAAAGGTTGGATTGGCTTTTGGACTGTAAAGAAATATTCTGGGCTCAGAAATCCACTTTAAGATGGCTACATCTCGGGGACCGAAATACTAGCTTCTTCCATACGTCAACTATCATCAGACGACACCACAACAGAATCTCATCCCTCTCGGATGAGCTTGGAAACTCCTTTCACACTCATGCCACCATCGCCTCCTGCTTGCTCACTCATTTTAAAAAGATATAATGTTCTAATGCTACTCAAGCAGTTAGTAGCTCGGTTATGCCAAGTGTGCGAGATTTATCTACCTCCCTTTTACCAAACCAAAATGCCTGGTTAGATAGACCGTTTACTGGTGCAGAAATCAAGACAGCTCTTTTTGATATACACCCTGACAAGGCACCAGGCCCAGATGACATCCCAGCCATCGTTTACCATCAATGCTGGGATTTCATACAACTACCGATTACCTCGACAGTCCTCTATTTTCTCCGCTCCGGATACCTTCTAAGATAAACAAATAAATCCTTCCTTGTCCTGATCCCTAAAAGTGGGTCACCCTCAACCACTAGTGACTTAAGAACAATCTCTCTTTGCAACACTATCTACAAAATCATTTCCAAAACCCTTGCCAACCGTATAAAGCCTATCCTTGCTCATCTCATCTCAGAACATCAGAATGCCTTTGTGGGAGGTAGACATATCAGAGATAATATCTTCATTGCCCAAGAACTTACCAACAAAATACGAACTTCGAAAGGACAACAACAAAATCTTGGTATGATCAAGATGGATATGAGTAAAGCCTTCGATCGTGTAAATTGGAATTTTTTGAAGGCAGTCTTAACTCATGTCAAATTTCCGCCACACTTCATTCACCTTATCATGGAATGTGTCACGACGGTTTCCTATGAAATACTGCTTAATGGCTCGCCAACGAAATGATTCCAACCTCAGTGCGGACTTCGGCAAGGGGGCCCTCTGTCCCTGTATTTATTCATCCTCTGCGCCGAAGTTCTTTCTGCCTCTATGAAGAAAGCTCAATCTCTGGGAAAGATTCCAGGACTAAAAGCCGGTATCAGAAGCCCGCCAATAAATCACCTATTCTTTGCAGATGATGCCTTACTGTTCACCAAGCTTAATCAAGACTCATGTCAGCATATTAATCTAATCATTCAGCGATACTGTGAAGACTCAGGCCAGCTTATAAACCACAACAAATCCTCCTTATCTCTTAGTCCTAATGCAACTCAGCGAGACTCGAGCAACATAGAACAATGGTTAGGTCTTCAAGCGTCTCTAGAATTTGGCAAATATCTCAAAAGTACGCTAGATATTGTCATCAACCAGAAGCTCTTTTTCCAAAATCTTATTGCCAAAATCCAACAAAGATGGGTTGGATGGCAAAGATGTCTTCTTAACAAAGCTGACCGTGCAACTCTTCTCACCTCATTACTCATATCCTTACTAACCTACCACATGCAGGTAATTCTCTTCCCAAAATATGTCATTAAAGCCATTAATGCTATTTTTGGTCGATTTTGGTGGTCAGGTGATGACAACAAAAAAGGAATCCATTGGCTCAACTGGCATACCTTATGTGCACCAAAAAACCACGGTGGCCTTGGCTTTAAGGAAATTGGTGCCTTTAACATTGCCCTTTTAGCCAAAATCAGCTGGAAAATATGGACTGATCCGGACTGCTTACTAGCACGCATCATGCTTGGTAAATACTGCACGTGATCCAATTTTCTTTCTAGCCCTGATAAAGGACATTTTTCGTGGGGATGGCGAGGCATAGTGGCAGGAAGAAATGTTCTGAAAAGGGGGGCTGAGATGGCAAGTCGGAACCGGAACCAAAATTTCAATCTGGCAGGATAAATGGATTCCCAACTGCGCATCTCAACCACTCTATTCTGGCTCAGACACAACCATCAGAAATGGAACCGTAAACCACCTCATCAAGGAAGGCCTCTGGGATATCAATCTCCTAAAGCAACTTTTCAGCCCTTATTTGATTCCTAATATCATCGCAATACATATATCCCCTCATCTTATCCAAGATCAACAGATTTGGCAGTTTACCTCATCTGGAATATTCTCTGTCAAAACTGCCTACGATATGCTTCATAGTCATAAAACGAAGGAATTACGTAGATTGTGCCACCTTACCTCCTTACCCAATATGACAGAAAAGTTTTGGAAGTCAATTTGGCCTTTCCGCGTCCCTTAAAAAATGAAATTCCTTCTCTGGCAAATCCTATGGGATCGTTTGCCATTACAATCAAAACTTAAGCGCTTCAATATTATCCCCTCTGATAATTGTCCTCTGTGCCTAAATTCATCAGAAACTCTTGATCACCTCTACAATGCCCTAAAACACGACCCATTTGGTTCGGGGGCCCTATGGGGATCAAGACTGACGCTCTCATTTGTCCTCTGCGGGAATGGCTCGTTGCATGGCTACAGAGACCCTCTCTACAAAGCAATTTTAGTAACCAATTGATTATCATTATATCAACTCTCTGGGGGATCTGGATACATCGAAACCATATCATCTTTCGCCAATCTGAGTTCAACCCGGTTCTGATTATTAAATATATTAGAGTCTTATCCCTCAATATCACCAATGCCTTTAAAAACCCTGTCGGTTCTCACTCTCTAGCCAATAAACCTTCTCCAAAAACCAATCTCTTGCCTTTTATCTATCACAATATCCCTCTCTCTTGCATCTGCCTAAAAAAAGAACCTATCAAGCTCCTCATTGCAATAAGCTTCAATAAAATTTTGCAGAAAGCAGGAGTGGGCCTATCTTGTTTTAATCATTTTTAGCAGAGATGCGGATCTGCTGCCATATCTTTTACTGCCTCGGATAGAATCTGTGCACAGGCAAAATGGCTTCTAACTGTGTTAAAATGGTCTGATCACGTCACTATTTCTACTAACTCAAATTTCTTAATCTGTCAGATGACGGACTCTGAGGATATATCAGATAAGGTGGCACCAAATTTCTATGATATCTGTCATTTTGCAGTTACTTTACACTTCTTCAGTATCGACAGAGCTACAGTCTTACAACTTCAAGAGGCCAGATCCCTAGCAGCTTTTGCATGTAAAGCCCAAATCAACGTCTATCAGGACTGGGTTAATGCGCATATGCTGCCATGAGCTTTCTCTCTCTTGTCTTTATCTAAAGTTGTACTTTTGCATACTTCCCTCTCTCTTGGTGCCATATTTTGCTGTTTTGTACTTATTTTCTTCTTGTTCTAGCTTGTAATGCATTTGGCTGCCGCTGGCAAACTTGTGTAACTTTTATTATCAATGCAATTCTCATAATTATCAAAAAAAAAAACTCAAGATGGATTTGTTCCTTTTGCCACCTGAACAAATCTAGCCTATCACGGAGTTTTTTTATTTTTATGATTAAAACTGTAATTTTGATATGTCTAGTCTGTAGTGTATGAAGATTAGAAGCAATGACCTTAAATTATCAGGAAAAATAGGTAAACTCGTAAGAGTGAACAGCTCGTCCAACTAGTAAGTTTAAATGAGGAGAAAAATGACTAAGAGGAGAAGTAAAAGTTGGTCCAATTCTTGCCCAACCTCCCTTGGATATTGACAAGAAAAGGACAGAAACTTGAGTTGTTCGATTCCTGCAAAACACTCTCCTGCAAAATCGACAAGAAAATGAGTGCACCAAACACTGTAAACAAGTATGGTGAATTCTAATTTGAGATGTTTGCGAGAAGAACACCCGCAGTGTGATCTTTATAAACATATCATGTAAATATATATGTGCATCCAAAAAAGAAAAGTATAGTAAATGCAAGCACGTGAAACACGTCACGCTAACCATTTTCATTTTCCTTATTCAGCAGGTTCTAACTTTACAATCTTCTTCTTGTAAGTAACAGCTTCATAAGCTATAACCATATAAAGTACTAAATTATGAGCCAACGCTAAAACTATCCTATCACTATATGAAAACAAAATTAAAACACGTAACGTTAACCATTTTCAATTTTTTTTTTTGCTTCATAAGTTATAATCAAATAAAGTACCAAATTACAAGCCAACTCGAAAACTATCCTAAATATCACAATATGAAAACATAATCGATAAAATGAAGAAATCCAATGGTAACACTTAATCTGACTCAAACCCTGTAAATCCAATTGACACTACACAGTCCTTGGCGCCTGAATTCATCAAATGTGTGTCTATCATGACAATCAAGCAGAGAAGGTCTTCTTGTTGGGTTCAAAAACATATTTCATCAATGATTCCTTGATAGACAACAGCTCAGGAAATTCACTCTTCAGCTTGGACGCATCCATTTTGTTGTTGCTGCGAGGAGCGACAATTACCTTGGCTTGTTCTTCGGCCGTGAAATTGACCCACTTCAGATTGGGGTCGATGTAGTTCTTGTACATCTCCAGAACCTCGTTGTGGCTTATAACCCCTGAGTTCGTGAAGTTCCATATCCCCCTACAGTTCCTTTTTGCCATCTCGATTGAAATGGGCAGAAGCTCGTCCAAGACAGTCATGCTGTTTGGAATATTGACAACCTTGTCATATTGCGTAATTTTGGTAATGAAGTTACGCGGATTACTGAGGTCTGATGATATTGGCATCCTGACACGGAGGACGCAGACATTGTCGTACTCTTTAAGTAGTTCTTCAACCTGGAAAAGGCAAGAAATTTTATTAAACCATCAACTACACTACCACTTTTATAATGCTAACTGGGATAAAATTAATTGTCGAGGAGTTACCATTGCCTTGGTTTTTGAATAGTATGAACCAGTGAAGTTAGGGCTGTCTTGTTCTTTAAACCCAACGCCCGAGTCTGCTGGATGTGTGGCATCATACTCAAAAATACAACCAGTCGCATAATTAATCATTAGGATCCCGTGGTCTCTGCAAACATCTGCCAAGGTTAAGGTACCAACAACATTCGTGCGAATCGTTTCTGGTTTGTGAGACTCGCACCAATCCACATTGGGTCTGCCAGTCACTCCAGCGGCATTAAAAACATGGGTCGGTTGGACACTCCGAATATCTGCCAAAAGTTGTGACCTTTGCTCCAGGCGCCCCCTACCATACTCGAAAGGTATCCCTTGCTTCTCACAAATCTTCCCAAGAAGGCCCCCGATCCAGCCGGTTTTACCATAAATTAAAAACTTTAAACATGGCACTTCAGGAGATAGAGTGCTTTTAGCAGCAGGGATCACATTTGCCTTCTCGCCACTGTTTTTCACCACATTAGAGGAATCTGAAATACCAACATCCGATGCATTTCTTTCAATTCCAGGCATCATAAGCATCCTTGGATGAGGGAGTAGTGCCCCAGAAACATCTCCCCACCAATGAGGATTCTGGACGTACCATTCCTTGGTTTTCTTTAAACCCTCTTCCCATGTAGTCTTTTCAGACCAACCCAAGTTTTTCAACTTCTGATGATCCAAGAAGTACCTCTGGTCGTTGAAAGGCCTGTTTTCCACAAACTTAATTGTTGCATCTGCATCCAAAGAAAATAGATTGCAAATATCCCTAGCAACATCAATCACTCTCCTCTCTTTATCAGTCCCAATGTTGTAAACATGGCCTAGTTCACCCTTGTGGAGAATGATTTCAAATGCCTCTGCAACATCCTCAACATAGAGATAACTCCGCACATTAGACCCATCCCCATGAATTGGAAGCGGCTTTCCACTCATAGCTAAGAGTATAAATTTTGGGATCAGCTTTTCGGGATATTGATTCAGCCCATAAACATTATTTCCTCTGGTAGTTATCACTGGTAACCCATAAGAACGTCCGTAGGCCATGACGAGCATCTCAGCCCCTGCTTTAGTTGCAGAATAGGGATTGGTTGGAAGTAGCTGAGAAGCTTCATGGTTTCCTACCAATGCATCCCCATCTGTCTCCCCGTAAACTTCATCTGTGCTTACATGGATAAACCTTTTTATTTGGCCAGTGAGTTTACAAGCCTCTAGAAGGACATGAGTGCCATAAATATTGTTCTGAGTGAACTCAAAGCTATTCCCAAATGAGTTGTCGACGTGGGTTTGCGCTGCGAAGTGCATGATTGTATCAATGGACTCTGAGACAAGGATGTAGTTGACAATATCAGCACTGCAAATGTCTCCCTTGATGAACTTGAAATTTGGAGATGATCGAGATGGGTTCAGGTTCTTTAGGTTTGAACAATAGTCAAGTTTATCGAGAACAACTATCTTGTACTGAGGATAATTCCGAATGAGCCGATTAGCAACATGCGACGCAATAAAGCCAGCCGCCCCGGTAACGAGGATGTTCTTGGGTTTGTATGCAGCCATATCTAAAAACAAACCAAAACAGATGGTAAGAACCTCAAACAGTTCAAACAATTAAGAAATTTCCATTAATACATCAAATTTTTAAACAAAGTTTTAAGAAACATAATTATCAGGCAAGGCAACAACATACCATGGAAACACAGCTGTATTTGTTGGACAACAACATTTCGGGGACATTATCTTTGTACGTAATTACTTTAAAACTTCTAACCAAACTATGTTCATAAATTGCCATGTCTACCACAATATTAGTAATTAACTATTGAGCCCATGAGAGAGATGGATAAGCATAATTTGAAGGAATATATTGATAACCAAGTAGGTTTCTTTCACCTTTATCTTCACTAATAAGTCAACTAGTGACTGGCATGTAATAGAAACAATGTCAGCATATATGTGATTGATAGAAGAAACACACCAGCTCAAATAAAGAAGTCGTGTGTAAAATGGTGAATAATTTTAATATGTATAACTGCTGCTTTCACAACCAACATAAAGAGGAACACTAGAATTACAAAGCGGTCACGGCTAATTGAATGTTAAATGGCTCGGAAAACTATTTTCTAGAGAAAAAAATGGCAGTTGACTCGTTACAACAATGGGTGACGAATCCAGCATATGAAACAAGTTCGTGGCAGAGAAGAAAGATATTAATTAACTGATTAAAGGAAACCGTGTAGCACAAAGATTCATCAAATTTTCCAGTTTGTGATAACTTTGTAGAGATAATCAAATAAGGAAATCCTACATTGCACACTAACACTAGAAGGTAAAATCTAGGGACTTTGCATCAGTCTAACAGAAGCATAAGGCATGCTTGGCATGTAATGAATCATCAGCATTATTTAAGAAACGGATCAAGAATCAGATGCACATTTAACTAGTCAACAACATGAAGTAATTAATAATGTAATCAAGCCTTTTCTTTTCCTGTGGATGCCAAATATCTGCAATCATGCTCGTAAGAGGCAGAGTTAGAGTGAATTTGATCTCTCTAACTAAATTTGACACATCCACATGTTACGCGCAAAAGATGAGTTCGTAAATGATGAGCGGTGTTGATTTGGAAGGATGATCGGGAACCAACCATACTTTTGGTTAAGCAATTTTGGGGTGAGGATAAATTGACATTTAAGTTTGAGAGGTGTGTTACTCAGGGAGTGAGTAGACTGTCATTCATTCGGAGCATTGAGTGGGACAATTTCCAAGTTGAAATCAGTTAATAGAAGTATAGTTTTGTATACGTTACTTGATTGAGTTAAATCTATTCTACAACTCTTTACGATTAGAAGGAGAGAATTTGACTTAGGATTACAGTTGGAAATTCATTGCCGCCGACACAATAAGGGTGTTCTTCCTTAGTACATAAATGCACAAAAAGTATGCATCATATGAAAAGGAGCCTGAAGAAAAACAAACGATTTTCAGAAAATAGATACATAAGCACACAAACACAAACACCTTTTCCATTTTTCCTTTGAATTTATTCTCAATTTGTTTTTGGAGGGGGGCACATATATGTACCAAAGCATGAAAGATCGAGGGCATACATCCACATGGGGAGTGCGATAAAGACAGAAGCAATAGCAACAGACGATGTGCAAAAACATATGGAGATATCATCCTGATTTTGACAGTGCTGTCACAAACACAATGCAGATCTAGAGAAACTGACATCAAAACTAGCACGATGCACCTGTAAAGCGGCCAGAATGTACTGAAACAAGTGCCAAAGCAGTTACTCAATGCAAACGGAAATCAAAGCACAAAACAATCAATCGAAACAGAACAACAACAACAAAAAAAAAACCACTAAGATAGCACAACTGATTATACTGCACTTATTTTACGAAAAAAGAACGACAGATTTAGCACTCAATTATTGCATGAAGTTAGAACTACAGTCAGAAAGAAACACAATTTGTTGTAGTACCCATTACACTAATACAGAGAAAGAAGGAGTGTGTGTACTTACAATGAGAGCAAATAGGTCTCCCTGAGACGGAGAGTGAGCAGACACAAACGTCCAGGGGAAGAGTATATCTAAGAGAGAGAGAGGACGAGAAACAGAGATCCGCGGTTGAAAAGGGGGAGTCGAGCAAGGCTATTTATAAGCATGCCCTCCCTTTGCCAATTGCCAACAACACGCCACCTCCACTCTTAACTTTTCTCCGAATTCTTTTTGTTTTTTTTTTTGGCATTAATAGTTTTTACCTTTTTATATGTGAACGTATTAAGTTCAACTCGACCAAAGTATTTGTTATTTTTATTACAGTTATAAAGATTTATTTCTTTAAAAGAAAATATATTTTATTTGCATGAGTTCCTTTTACTTTTTAATATGTGAACATATTCAGTGACTCCGACCAAGATGTAGATGTCTTTATTGTTTTCAGCGATTCAACTTCTCAAAGTCTTTTTTGTTTTTCTTTTTGCATTCATAATCTTTACTTTTTAATATGTGAATGTATTCGGTTCTCCTCGACTAAGGTATTTATTATTTTTATTGCAGTAGTAAAGATTTCTTTCTTTCTTTGGAAATTTTTATTATTTTCTTTGCATCAGTGACTTTTACTTTTTAACATGTAAACATAGTAAGTGATTCCGACGACTAAGATGTATTTATTGTTCTAACCGATTCAACTTCCGAATTCTTGTTGTTTTGTTTTTGCATTCGTGTTCTTTACTTTTTAATATGTGAACGTATTCACTTCTCGTGAACCAAGGTATTTATTATTTTTATTGTAGCTGTAAATATTTATTTCATTAAAAGAATATATTTTCCTTGCATTAGTGCCTTTTACTTATTAATATGTAAACATATTCAATGATTCTGATCGGGTTGTATTTATTGTTTTGACTCATTCAACTTCAAAAAATTCTTTTTTTCTTTTGGCATTCATATTCTTTACTTTTTAATATGTGAACGTATTTACTATTTCCACTGCAGTAATAAGGATTCAATTCCCATCACGATCCTCCACTCACACACTCGAGTAGAGGTCGTTAATGAGGTGATGCATGGACCAAAACTTGTAACTTCCTTTTTCATATATTTGTCTTTGTAACAAGAGCTCATGTTATGTTCACTAGGCACATTTAAATTGAAGCCTAGATTTGGCTTTAATCAAGGCCAATCTAACTTTCCTGAAAAAGATAATTAGTTCTGCTCTGAAGAATATCTTCCAATGTACTCTGTAATAGAAAGGAAATGACTGATGTGATAAGAAAGGAGCCAAAGGAGGCATGAATACTGACGACGGTCCTAAATAATTGATATTGTTAACCTAGAAAAGTCCAATTTTTTATACTTAATATGCTTTTTTTAATGACATAACACACCTCGTTTTCGCATCCAAGATGCAGTTTACTTTCGCTACTATAGTCAAAGAAAAAAAAATAGATAAAGAAAAAAGAAAAAAAATAGTTCTCTTATTTTCTTTTGCTTTAGTTAAGTTATTGCGTTGCTAGGCTAAGCTCTTTGTTTTCGGTTCTTTCTTTTTGTCTGTTTTTTACTCAGTTGTCTTTTACCTTTTTTTTAATTTGGTTGTACTTACCGGATGGGGTTTTCAGCTGGGTTCGTGTGGTTTACTTCGCCGCCTTATTTTGCTTTGTAATCTTAGGGGTTAAGAATGTTGGTCTCGTTTTATTCTCATATTGGTATATATTTCTCATAATTCTCCAAAAAAAAAGTCAAAGAACAAAAAATAAAACTAAATTGTTCTGCTTCAACTCTAATGGACAATAAGAGAACTTGGTACTAACAACAGAAATTCAACACGTACTAACATACAGACAAGACGAAAAAGATTTGTAAGAGTACTTGTAATGAAACCGTTAGGTAGATCGTGTGGTTCAAATATTGGCACTCATGGGACTTATGCATAAATGTTTTGAATTAGCAATTGACTTTTATGTCCATATATTTTCTCATGTAATGAAACTGTTAGGTAGATCGTGTGGTTCAAATATTGCCACCCATGGGACTTGCGCATAAACGTTTTGAATTAGCAATTGACTTTTATGTCCATATATTTTTCTCGGTGAGGTAAACATTGTATTGTTTATGTAGGTTGCTTTTTGGAGCGAATTTTTTGGACAGAGCGCAAAGGTATTGCTTTAAATTCATTCAGGGGTATAATATGTTGCTCGTTAAAACTGCTCTATGATGCCGTATTGCAGAAATAATAAGTACCTAGGCAACGAGTTAGCACTTAGGAATGTGAATGTGTTCACGTCTAAGCCTACTAACGTTTATGGCATACCTAAACCACCAGGGTAGCTGGTCCAATATATGGATCAAGGTCAATGACATGCAAATAATTCATGACATCCGTGTTGTTAGGGAAGAAATTGTGTTTCAGCAATTTCACTTTTACTTTTTATTTGGGGTGAAAGTTTACGCATATAGATGAAAATATTATGAATGCTCCCAAATTAGTATTTCTACTCCCGAGAAGCGTTCCAAAATGACTATTGCAATCAAATTTTGTTAGGAAAATGCCTATTTTCACGTCATGTTACGCTTTTAACACTTACATTAGTCACTAAAAATACTTTAGTGACAAAACAAGGTCATTGTATAGAGAGATCAAAATGGTAAAAAAGCATAATAAAGTATGAATAATGTTTCTAAATTCTTTGATGAAAAAGCTGCTAATCATCTCAATAAAGATGCACATAATTAGTAACGCCGCAATAATGCCAAAGGCAAATTAAATGGTACCTACCATTATACTCACATAAGCCAAAAAAAGGTACCTACCACTATACTCACATAAGCCAAAAAAGGTACCTACCACTGTCCACTGGTATTAAAGGTGTTTAAGCAGGTTTTTTGGTTAAGCAAGAGAATTTTATATGAGATGATGTTTTGTGTTTACGATTATACGAGTAGACATGTTACTTTCTGAAAATCAAAAGAAATAATGTTTTATTATGGCAAATCTAAGGTAGCGTTTGAAATCAATTCTAGTTTTGATTTCTGTTAAAAAAAAACAAAAAACAAAAAACAAAATAGCTATTTGATTTCCCAGTTTTTATTTTAAAAAATTTCTTTTGGATGTTTGATTACCCAATTTTTATTTTGAATTTTTTCTTTGGTGATGGTTTGCGGGGTGGCCAACGGTGGTGGCCGGTGGTCGCCCGCGGTGGCTGCCGGCGACCACCGATGACCGGTGGCGGTGGCTACCGGTGACTGGCAGTGGTCGCCAGCAGTCACTGTAACGCCCCGAATTTTTGAAGCGTTAATATCAAATAAACAGAGTCAGAAAATCTCAAAATATCAAAAAGTCTCCCTAGTGGTCATTCAGAGCATCTACTAATCAATCCCAAAGATACATCAATAAATGCCATAGCGGCCTAAAGCATTTATACAATCCAAATTACTTTGACAGGGGGTTCCGAAATAAAATCTAAATAGACTCAATTTGTCTTAATTATCACATTTTAAAAAAATGCTATTACTGATTCTGAGATAAAAACCGTTAACTTTCAGTCACACAACTAGCCCTGTAATCCAATCTCACCTACTGATCACCTGAAAAGAAAAACAATAAGGGAGTGAGCCAAATGCCCAGTAAGGTCGCTCAACGGACCAACCAAAAGGGATACAAAAATGTCTGAAGAACGAAATTTCTGAGGTACAAAACTTTAACCGAACATATACGAGACAGAATTTTAAAGTGCCAAAATATATTTTCGTAGAAAAACAGAATTTCAAAATGTCAAAAATAGATCCTTATACAGAGACAGACACTAGAGAGCCATTCAAAATAAGGTCACACATGTCATCACTGACACGTGAAACCAGGTTCAGAAAAATAAGATCGTGATCTCTAACTCACCCCACTAAGTTAGCCCACATTCCAATCTACGTGGGTAAATCAGAAACAGAAACGTCACATATACTGTGACATGGCTCACAAAATCATCTAAACATATTTTCAATAATATAGGCTAGACAGTACCAATAAAATCAATGAGTACAAAAGGATACGACAATGTCTAACACTAATCTAACATGTGGAAAGCACTAGAATAAACTTGTACACAAAAAGAGCTGAAATGAGAAGATAGTAAATTTTCTTCTACAAAGGAACAAAAACCAATTTCAACCAATCAAGTGAAGCTAGAGTTCATGAGAAAGAAATTCATGAATCAATGTAAGTACTGAAAGCATAATCAAGTTGGACATTTACTTCCAACAAAATAATTAGTCAAACTGGCCTGGACAGCGTAATGTCACGGACCGTTTGCTAAGGAAGCTGATTTTTAGAGGTTACGCCATGCGGGAGCTCATTAGGCGCTTACGGGACGCTTCGTGGACGCTTACTTGGCGATTACAAGGCAAGGCTTCCGGAAGGTTCCAGACTTCTCTATTCTATTTTGAACATGTGTAAAATGTGTAACATGTGTAACATGTGTGAATATTCTAGAGTAGGAAAGTATTCTAGAATTCTAGAAGCATAATAGGATCCGTAGGATCGAATGTATCTCCACCGTTCGTTGAGGAGGTGGACTAGTATAAATAGCCAAGGCCTCACTTGGCCAAAGCATCCAAGACACATCGAAGACACATCCAATACATCTTTGTATTCAAGCTTTCTCCAAGTAGTGTATTTTGGGAATCCTTTCCCCAACCTCTTGTGTTCCGCTGCATATTTGTTTCCAACTTCGCCCAGCTCTACGGTTAGGCTGACTTAGCCGAGCAAGCGGGGGCTTGATCTAGCTAAGTGCCGCACGGTTTCGGCTTAGGGAAGTTCGGTCCGTGACAAGTGGTATCAGAGCTTGGTTACGACGAGTCGTGCCAAGCAAGGAGCAACAATGGCAGGCAAGGATACTAGCGTTGAAGCATCCGGAGTGGCCGAAGAGAATGTGGTCGTGGTCGAGCGTGGGCGAGATCCATTACCACCCGCCGGTGGGAAGAAGGGTGGTCGAGGCCAAAGCAAGTCTAGTGATGCACTTGCTTCGTTGGATGGCCGAACGGGTCGCTTGGAGATTGCTATGGGTGATGTCAAAGATCACGTGGGAATGGTCGAGCAAAATCTACAGACGTTGGAGGATCACGTCTTAGAAGAGCTCGAGTCGCTCAAGAGGGCGTTGGGCGCCCAAGACGAGCTACGTGAAAGGTTCACGGAGTTGTTCACAAGTTTGCAAGAACAACTCGATGGGGTGAAGGCTAGCGTGGAGGAGACGAGGCAAGACGCGGCGATGTGCAAGAGAGCTATCGCGGGTGGAGCGATTGCCATTCCTAGTCCAAGGGTGGACACGCCTAAGCCGAAGGAGTTCGGAGGCAAGAGGGACGCCAAAGAGCTCGACAATTACTTATGGCACATGGAGCGTTATTTTGAAGGTGCTAGCATAGTCGACGAGGCGACTAAGGTAAGGACCGCTACTCTCTACCTTACGGATACCGCAACTCTATGGTGGCGAAGAAAGCATTGCGATATAGCGAAGGGTTTGTACACCATAGATACGTGGGAGGTGTTCAAAAGGGAGATCAAGAAGTAGTTCTATCCGGAGAATGTGGCCTACGAAGCGAGGAAGCAAATGAAGGAATTGAGACATAAGGGCTCGATAAGCGACTACGTGAAAGATTTTACGACCCTTATGCTACACATTCCGAATATGATGGAGGAGGATCTTCTCTTCAACTTCGTTGACGGCCTCCAAGTTGGGCCAAGAAGGAACTTCAACGCGGGGCGTGAAGGATGTCGATGAAGCCATTGCGATGGCGGAGTCGTTGACGGAGTATGATAGAGGTGAGGGATCTTCAAGGTCGAAAGAGGAGGGAGAAGCTTCGGAAGGCAACCACGCCAATGGTGGGGGAGAAAGTCCAAAGGCGTGGCACAACCGGGGAAACCAAGCTAGCACGAGCAAGTCCGAGGGCCATGGCAAGCTAGAAGAAAAACGAGTCAAGAACAAGCCCAAGGACGGATGCTTCTTTTGCGGAGGGCTGCATTGGGCAAAGGATTACCGGTGACAAGGCAAGTTGGCTGCCTTAGTCAAGGAGAAGGCCGAACGTGAGTCGGTACGCATAGGCTCAATCCAAGTCCTTAACGCGCTCCAAGGGAAGAATGTGCCGCAAGTCCCGACGGGTAAGAGACAAGCTTCCATAAGCACGGGGTTGCTCTATGTGGAGGCAAAGTTGAATGGGAAGCCCGCGCATGTGATGGTGGATACAGGGGCGACTCACAACTTCATGACGATGGATGAGGCCGAGAGGATAGGTCTCAACGTGGTTGACGGGGGAGGATGGCTAAAACCCGTCAATGCGGAAGCGAAGCCCCTACAAGGCATGGTTCGAATGGTCGAAATATGCCTTGGCAAGTGGAAGGGGTTCGTGGACTTCTCTGTCGCTCGAATGGACGATTTCAAGGTAGTGTTGGGCCTTGATTTCTTGCGACAGGTGAACGCTCTTGTGTCACCGTACAACAACGCGATGTGCATAATGGAGCGAGGCGCGGCTTGTGTGGTGCCTTTGTTCGGGGGAACATCAAGCACCATGACTTTTATGCGGCTATCGGGTATGCGACTAGTGCAAGAAGTCGAAAGGGAAGAAGCCAAGAAGAGTGAGGGCACTTACTTGGCGAGTCTCAAGGTTGAAGATCGTGTTGTGCTGCACGAGTTTGAGAAGCGGCAACCACCTAGGAGGAAGGTGGGCGATCAAGGCAAGCTTGACCGGGGGGCCAAGCTACAAAACGTGGTACCATGTGGCATGGCGCCACCAAAGGAGGAAAAGTTGTCAACTACTTCGAAGGCAAAGGGGGAGATCATCAAGCTAATCAAGGAGGGCCTACAACGCGATCCCTTAGCCAAGGAGTTGCTACAGCTTGTGAAGAGTGGGAAGACCCAACGATATCTGGTGAAAGGAGACCTACTCTACACAAAGGATGGACGAGTGTACGTGCTAAAGTGGAGAGACCTAAGGAAAATGGTCATACGAGGGAGTCACGACACTCAGTCGACGGTGCATCCGGGGCATCGACGGACATATGCCTTGGTGACTACGGCATACTTTTGGCCTCAAATGAAGAAGGAGGTGCAAGTGTGTGTCAAGACTTGTCATGTCTGCCGACAAGTCAAGGGGGAGAGTCAAGCCGATGAAGCTAGACTCTTAGATGCATCGCAAGTTTTGCATGACTTGCAAAGGCGTGAGGCCGAGTACGTGCTTGGGGATAGGCTTGAACAAGGACGAGGTGTTCCACCAAAACAGCACTACTTGGTCAAGTGGAAGGGATTGTCGGAGCATGAAGCGACTTGGGAGTTAGCGGAAGAGCTCGGACAGTTCGAAGACCTCGTGGATCGGTATCACGAGGAGGTTGCGACGAGGGCGTCGCGCAATTAGGTGGGGGAGAATGTCACGGACCGTTTGCTAAGGAGGCTGATTTTTAGAGGTTACGCCATGCGGGCACTCATTAGGCGCTTACGGGACGCTTCGTGGACGCTTACTTGGCGATTACAAGGCAAGGCTTCCGGAAGGTTCCAGACTTCTCTATTCTATTTTGAACATGTGTAAAATGTGTAACATGTGTAAAATGTGTAACATGTGTAACATGTGTGAATATTCTAGAGTAGGAAAGTATTCTAGAATTCTAGAAGCATAATAGGATCCGTAGGATCGAATGTATCTCCACCGTTCGTTGAGGAGGTGGACTAGTATAAATAGCCAAGGCCTCACTTGGCCAAAGCATCCAAGACACATCGAAGACAAATCCAATACATCTTTGTATTCAAGCTTTCTCCAAGTAGTGTATTTTGGGAATCCTTTCCCCAACCTCTTGTGTTCCGCTGCATATTTGTTTCCAACTTCGCCCAGCTCTACGGTTAGGCTGACTTAGCCGAGCAAGCGGGGGCTTGATCTAGCTAAGTGCCGCACGGTTTCGGCTTAGGGAAGTTCGGTCCGTGACAGTAAGGCTTGGATTAAGGTATTGAATAGAAATCAAATGCCTTGGGGATTCAAAGAATTTGTAGGTTCCACATAGCTAATGAAAGATAATGACCAAATAAAGGCTACACAATTGACATAAAAGTCACTGTTAACCAACACCCCATGGCATAAGCTGAATAAAGCAAGGAAATTCTATGGCCCACCATTAAAACTTCAATGAAGGTTTAGAACCAAACAAGAAAACATGGGGATGCTGGCTTATCAAATAGAGTAGTTCCAGGTTTTGTATATTCTGAAAGGCTGAACATGCGAATGAGAAGGGCAATACCCAACAGCATAAACACGAGTTAATGGCCAAGATGTTGCTTACACGCGTACTATGCATAATCCTATGCAACTCTTATGCAGATCGTACGGATTGAACACGATAAAATTTTGGGCTAATTATACTTATGTCCCTAATATTTGAGAGTAATTACAGGTAAGGATAATAGTTTGGACAAATTACACTTGTGTCCATTGACCAAACGGAACCCTAAAAATCCTAACGGTTTTAACAAAATGACTTTATTGTCCTTATGTTAGAAAATTATTTTTTAAGGGTTAATTACGCACGGCACCCCTAAGGTTTACCCTAAATTACACACGGCTACGTTTAAGTATTTCTATCACTCCCCGCCCCCTTTAGTTTGTCATTGTGTTACATATGATTCATTTTCGTTAGGGCACCGATAGAAAAAATTAGGGCAATATTAATTTATTACGATATCCCAAAAATACCCTTTTGACTTCCTCCTCTCTCACCAGAAAAAGCAAGCTACCCCGCCATTGATAACATCCGCCATCACCGCCGGCGGCCATCCACTGCCCACTTACACACAGGCACATATGTACAGAGAAGTTCGTGGGAGGAAAGAGGATAGAAGCAACAAAGGAAACCTTATTTTCAATGCAATCTCCTCACAAATCAATTCCCTAAAGTACACAACCCAAGCTAAATTCCCCATGAGAGATTCATCGCGAAAACACCGTTTATAGAGCCGAATCTAGAACCCGCTGGATGACGACGGCTCCTCGTTCAGTGTCTCTTCGCGGCCGGAGGAGTCAATCGCCGCCGCAAACCCGTCATTCGCTCAGTGACGGCAGCGTCGCCTCAGAATGGCTTCCATTTTGTAAAATTTGGCATCTGGGATGTAATCTACAAGCAGACAAATAGCAACAACGCATAAATTTGCGATGCCCCCAAGATATTTTACCGAGAACGTTGGAATGGGTTTTTGCTACTAGTGAAATACGTACCAGGAGAGCTGCGGGCGCTGATTTTAGGAACAATAGGTGCATTTTTGGTGCGCTTTATCACCATATCGAAATGAGAGAAGTGAGGGTCCTTGGCCGTGGGGCGAATGGAGCTGGAGCCAATGAGAGGGAATTCAGAAAGACGAGAGTTGAGGGGAGGAAGTGCAGCTGGTTTTGCTAGTGAAGACGCCATGGGTTCTGTTGAAGGTGCAAAAGTTGGTAGGGAGATTTATCAAGTTTGAAGCAGAACCTCGCTGGTAACGCCGTGAGCTTTACGAAAAGGAAAACAAATTTCCATTGCGTCGGGATTTTTGGTATGCTGGCGGTAGGAGGAATGGGTGGGTGGGTTGGGTAAATTTGTTTTTTCATGAAGGGTATTAGTGTCTTTTTATTAATTCCGTTAACCCCGTCAAATGAAAAATAAAAAAATGTAGCCGAGTGTAATTTTCAAAGATAGGGGGGTCCGTGTGTATTTTAGGGTAAACCTCAAGGGTGCCGTGAATAATTAATCCTTTTTTTAAATGCCATTGTCTCTTTTTAGAAAAGAAAAACCCTAATTTTTTTTACTCTCTCTCTCTCTTCCCCCACCCTTTCCCCACCCACTTCGCCGCCACCCACGTCCCCGCCCTTCGCGGTCCCCCCAACCCTCCCTCCCCCGGTCACCCCCCACCCAAACCATCTGCCTCCGCCCTTCGCCGTTGCTACAATCACTGACCCCTTCCCCGTCATCGCAACACCCTCCCCCTTCCCCGGCCAACGCACCCACCCTCCCCCGTCGCCGCACAGCTTTCTCTCCTCTCCTCGAGTCGGACGCTGATCATCACTCAAAGACCTCGTCATCAAGTCTAGATCGCTTCCCCTTACCACGGCGTGATCAAAATACCCAAGAAATGAGTTAATGGAACATTGGCAGGTGAGAAAGGGCTGTCGGCGGTGTCTCAACGGCGTGGGTTTGCCAAGGGGCTTGCCGACGGCGTATCGACGATGTGGGTTTGCCAAAGGGCTTGCCGGCGTGGTGGGGTGGGTTTGCCAAGGGGCTTGCTGGTGTGGTGGGGTGGGGCAAGTCTGCCGAATAGTGGGCCGAGAGAGGCTGCCAGCGGCGTGGGGTGAGGGAGGAGGCTTGGGCTGCCGGTGGCGAGATCAGATCTGGAGAAGAGAAACCCTAATTTTAAGGTTTCAAAACCCTAATTTTTAAATCTGGGTTTCAAATCCTCCTAATTTTAGGATTTCAAAAGCTTAATTTGCAAAGTAGTTGCAAACCCTAATTTTAAAAAATTAAGGTTTAATTTGAAAATTATAAAAAATATTTAGGATATACTGTACAAGGGCAGTATTGCCATTTTTAAAATATGTAATGATGAACAGTATACTTTTTGGATGGAAACCTAACGAATGGATACGAGTGATACATTTGAAACACTTTTGGTCACGGAATGTTACATTTTGAAACTTTGTGTTATTGACTGTAATTACCCCATAACCTCAGGGACATATGTGTAATTAGCCCTAAAATTTTCTTGTAACTGAAATTTATTGACTCCAACAAAAATACAGATTTGAGAAAACTATACACCTTTACAAACGTAGGATTGATTGGCCAACGCTGATTCGGATTTCAAAAATAATAATTTCTTACACGAACGATTGGTCCAACGCTAATTCTGATTTCAAAAGTAAATCCTTACTTCCAATTGCACGATTAAATCTAAAATTTTGATCTTCTCAATCCAATTGTATCAAAAGCCTTAAAAATTAACGTACCCAAAGATTCCAAATAGGTTCTAACAATAAAGAAAATTCGTAGGGTTCCTACTACAAATCTCAATTCAATAATCGAATTAAATTCTTACCTCATTGTAATTTGTAAATCTCAAAAAGTCTATTCCTAGAGATTCTTTGGAGACTCTTCTGAAGTTTCTTGTGCTCTTATGAATGTACGTAACTATCAGACACCTAAAAGATATATATTTATATTCTTAAAACAATTAAAATTTCAAAATACCCGTTACATCCCAAACTCTCTAATTTGATTTTTTTTTATTAAGCATTTAAATATGAAGGGTCTAACAGTCACCGCCGGAGGTGGCGGCCGGCTATGGCTGTGGCTATGGCTATAGCAGTGGGAGGGTGGAGGTGGTCTCAAAATAAAACCCAAAACTATTACATGGAAGTTTTTAAAAACAGTCATGTTTTAAAAATTGATTTTCAAAACTGAAGGAAAAAAAACAAAAACTGTGTGCGAAACGTGTTTTTTTTTCTCCAATTTACAAAATTGAAGAAAAAACTGAAAACGAAAAACATTATTTATAGTGGGAACAAAAAACGACTAACTATATATAACCAATCTTGGATGTCTTAGGCATATCTTGCTGAGGCATCCGGCTTGATATTTATTCTCTTGCATATATGGAAAACGTGATATATCTTTAACGTAAAACAAATATCATGCACCAATGTAGTATTTTTTTAGTTCATGTGGTCTAAGGAGCTGGATCTGGGAAGTAAGATAAGTATCATGAAGTATGTTTTTAAAATACTCGGCCAAAGAGTGCCAATGAGTAGTTCTTTGAGAGAGGCAGCCTCTTTAGAGTTTGCGCAGAAGATGCCCTAAAACTTATTAATCCTACGGTCATCTAAATTAGGTTTTGGAGTGGGAGTTTAGAGGTAAGGGTGCTTATATGGTGTACAGTGAGTTTATTAAAAGTTGTGCATGTACAACTATTATGCCATTTAGGTTCCAGGATGTGTTTTGAAAAAAAGATGGCATTTCTGTTTTTCCAAATGAGCCAAAGAGAAACAAAACAAATAGGGAGAATTGATAGAAAAGGTGAATGAAAAGATAATTTTCTTAGAGATCATTATAAAACTGAGTACAATGAAGCCTTTATATAGGTAAGAGAAAACTATCCTACCAGAAACAAAAAAGAGAATCCTATAAAAGTTAGGAGAACTCTAGAATAATCTAGACATAGGACAAGAGCGATAAGGTAATTTCCATATTAATATATATCATCTAACATCCCCCCTCAAACTCAAGTTGGTGGAGAATGAACAAGCTTGAGGTTGGAGGTTAAGTCTGAGATCCAAGTTGAGATGAATTCCATGTGTAGAGTCCGGCAATACAAGAACAGAACAGGAGTCTCGGGGCGAAGTCCAACAACCATCAAGGTCTTGGGGCGAGGTACGGCGACTAAGAACAGATCAGGAGTCCCGGGGTGAAGTCTGACGACGATAAAGTCTCGGGGTGAGGTCCGACGACTAAGAAAAAGGCAGGAGTCCCGGGGTGAGGTCCAACGACCATAAAGGTCTCGGGGTGAGGTCCGGCGACTAAGAACAATGCAGGAGTCCCTGGGTGAGGTCCAACGACCATAAAAGATCTCGGGGTGAGATTCGGTGACTAAGAGAATTTTTTTTGGCTTTTTATTTGAGCAAAAAAGATAAGTTAGAGTTGATGAACAGCAAGAGTGGGTGGTGGCTAGGGTTTCAGCATAAGCAAGGATCACTATATAAAAAGGGCAGGAAAGAAAGACCAAAATTTTAAACTCAAGAAGAAAAAAAGAGCACGAAAAGAAACAAAGGCACATGAATTGGCAGGGCAAACAACAGAAGGCCATCCGCCGGAGTTTACGAAAATAGTTGAAAGACTCTCAAATCGACGGATCGTATAGCTCTGATACCATGATAGAAAAGGTGAAGGGAAACATAATTATATTAGAGATCATTATAATTTTGAGTACAATGAAGCCTTTATATAGGTAAGAGAAGAATATCCTACCAGAAACAGAGAAGAGAATCCTATAGAAATTAGGAGAACTCTACAATAATTTAAACATAGGACAAGAAAGAGAAGGTAATTTCTATATTAATATATATCCTCTAACAAGTACTCCTTCCGTCCCTTAAAAAGTGATCCATTTTACTTTGCACGTATATTAAGGATTTACGTTATATATTATGTGTCTTTCCCATTTTACCCTTTAGAGAGAGGGGGGAAGAGAGTGGGCCATAACAGAGAAAATTGGTTAGTATAGTATTAAATGTTGTGAGAGAAATAGAATAAAAAAAGTATAAAGTGCTGGGCCAGGAGAGAGAAAATGAGTTGGTAGAGAATTAAATGTGGTGAGAGAAATAGAATAAAAAAAGTATAAAAATGGTAACTATGTAAAAATACCTATAGAATCTTTCATAATTTGGAAGTGATCACTTTTTGTGGGACGGCCTAAAAAGGAAATATGATCAGTTTTTAGGGACGGAGAGAGTATTATATTAGGAAGTGGAAAGAGGCGGGAAAGGTTAGTGAAACCAAAAAGATAACCCTAGAGGGGGAGTGAATAAGGTTTTAAGACTACTTTAAAAATTAACAAATAACAAACCTCAATCTCAATAATTTAAATAAGCAAACAACCAATCTCAACACAAATGTAAAACGATAATGTAAAGAGAGAAGGGTTTAGAGATACTTGACAAGGAGATTTAAATGGTTCGGCTTGATATACCCTCAAGCCTACGTCCACCCCTTCAAGGAAGTCCCTTGAAAGGCCCTAGAATCCACTAGTATGATCTTCCTTACGGGTCCAGATCGAACCTATTACAATCCCTTGATGCTATGCCCACATCAAGAATAAGCTTTGACAAACCCAAAGCTCCAAAGCTTGACAACCCCAAGCTTTGATACAAGAACCTTTAGATGAAGAATTGTGTACAAGATTTCACTCTCAATAAGTAGATGAGTACAAGTTTAAGCACTAGAACAAGAGAGATTAGTGTATGATGACTTATGAAAGTGTATATCTCTCAAATGTAAGCTCACAATAAATGCTCTCTTGAAATGGATGAGAAATCAATGAAAACGAAGAGAGATTGAACAATTGCTTTTGATCTTTGAGAATATGAAGGATAAGAGAGCTTTGAATGCAATTGATGAATGTAAACTATGCCCAAGATGAGTATTTATAGGGTTGGGAATTAATATGACCGTTTGGGGTAGGTGGAGCATTAAATGCGCCAAAACGGTAAATGCAGTCGACTGTAATGTCGCATTGCAGTCGACTATATTCCCAAAAGTAGCCGTTGGAAATTCAAATTTCCAACTTGCAGTCGACTGTAATAGGCTACTGGAAGTATTGCAGTCGACTGCATTCCAATGCAGTCGACTGCATTCCAATGCAGTCGACTGCATTCCAGAAAATGCAGTTTCCTAATTTTTAAAGAATGAAAAACTTTTATGCATGCAAGGGAAACCTATGGGCAAGTTCTAGGTATACAGTCATCGTAACGATCATCTCTTTACGTCTAGTTTACAAAGAAGGAAATAAAGCGTTGTAAAATTCAATCGACGAATTCCTTCTTTGATGCGTTCCGTTGAGAGTCTTTGACCGTGTTGCTCGTCTAATAGTCCGTTTGCATGAGTATGAGATTGTTCCTATTGCTTCATCAACTCAATGCATGTTAGACAACATAAACATCAATGTTAGTTATCATCAAAACCAAATATAATCCTAGGTTAAATAACCGTAGGGTTAACAATCTCCCCATTTTTTATGATGGCAAACATTGATTCAAATAATATGAGATATATAAGATAATAAACGCAAAGAAGCATGGCAATCTCAATTATAAAACATAAGGGGTCATGAGAAGAAGTCATGACAAAAAGCTCCCCTTATCTAAAGTAATATAGGGCTCCCCCTAACTCAAGTAATATATGCTCATATCAAATCCACACAAGTATGAATCAACAATATTTTGTCCCCCTTTTGACATCATTGAAAAAGATCAAGGGTGTGTGTGAAAGTGATCAACTTATGTATCCATCCATAGATAATCATTATAGCCAACAAGGGCATTCAAACAAGAAAACATAAGTACTTGAATACCCATCAAAAGGTGTACCAAGCACCTTTTACGAAAATAGCACAAAAAGGAAGTGTAAAGGATTTAGAAATATGAGTGTGTGCAAATCAAATGAGATTAAATGAATATCAACAAAATCAATAATTTTGAAAAGAGAAACATCAACCAAAGCATGCTCTAAGCATATGAAAGAATGTTCAAGCATGTGAAGTGCAACTTGCATGATAATGCACAAGAGATATAACATTTAGTCACATATGTGAAGACATGCCAAGTTCTCCTCTAAGAGCGGTAAACCTCTTTGAATCTAGCGGTTTAGTGAAGATATCCGCTATTTGATGATTTGTGTCTACGAAATCGAGAACGATATCACCTTTTTGCACATGATCACGGATAAAATAGTGTTTGATTTCTATGTGCTTGGTTCGTGAATGTTGGATGGGATTTTTGTTCAAGTCAATGGCACTCAAGTTATCGCATAACATAGGTATGTAATCATACTTAAGTCCAAAATCCAAAAGAGTTTCTTTCATCCAAAGAATTTGTGCACAACAAGCACCAACCGCCATATATTCGGCTTCGGTGGTAGAGAGTGCAATCGAGTTTTTCTTTTTGGAACTCCTAGAAACAAGAGAGTGACCTAGGAATTGGCAACCTCCACTAGTACTTTTCCACTCGATTTTACAACCGGCATAGTCGGCGTCGGAGTAACCAATTAGGTCAAAAAAGGATGTGTTTCTAGGAAACCATAATCCTAAATCGTGAGTGCCATTAAGATATCTAAGGATTCTCTTGACGGCAGCCAAATGAGATTCCTTAGGACAAGCTTGAAATCTAGCACATAAACAAACACTAAACATTATATCGGGTCTACTTGCGGTAAGGTAAAGGAGTGATCCGATCATATCTCGATTGCGCTTAATATCAACATCCTTACCCTTTTCATCTTTATCAAGCTTTAATGAAGAGCTCATTGGAGTGTCAAAAGAATTTGATGCTTCCATGTCAAATCTCTTGAGTAGCTCTTTAGTGTATTTGGCTTGGTTGATAAAGATTCCATCCTTGCTTTGTTTGATTTGCAATCCAAGGAAGAAGGTGAGTTCTCCCATCATGCCCATTTCAAACTCCTTACTCATACAAGAAGCAAACTTTTCGCACAAGGATCCATTAGTAGCACCAAATATAATATCATCAACATAAATTTGCACCAACAATAAGTATTTTCCCTTAGATTTTATAAAAAGAGTGGTGTCAAGTTTTCCTCTTGAAAAATCATTTTCTAAAAGAAAACTACTTAGCCTTTCATACCAAGCTCTAGGAGCTTGTTTTAAACCATAAAGAGCTTTGCTAAGCTTGAAAACATGGTTTGTAAATTTTTCATGTTCAAAGCCGGGAGGTTGAGCCACATAGACCCCATCCAAAATAAAACCATTTAGAAATGCACTCTTGACATCCATTTGAAAGAGTTTAAAATCTCTATAGTAAGCAAAAGTTAAAAGCATTCTAACAGATTCAAGTCTAGCTACCGGTGCATAAGTCTCATCAAAATCAATTCCTTCCTCTTGGTTATAACATTGGGCCACTAATCTAGCCTTGTTTCTAACCACGATTCCGGATTCATCAAGTTTGTTTCTAAAAATCCATTTTGTGCCTATAATCCTAAAGTTTTGAGGCTTAGGCACAAGGGTCCAAACTTAATTTCTTTCAAATTGAACTAGCTCTTCTTGCATAGCAAGCATCCAAGATTCATGATGTAGAGCTTCAGAGAAGTTCTTCGGTTCAATTTGGGAAAGAAATGCTATATTAACATATTGTTGAAGAGAGCGTCAAGTTCTTACCCCACTCGAAGGATTACCTAAGATTTGATCGCTTGGATGATCCTTTTTGTAAGTTCAATCTTTTGGTAATGCTTGAGAGTTGTCCAAGTTTGAGGCATCATTGATTTCTTCCTCGTTTCCCCCTTGAGAACTTGATTGTTGCTCCCCTAGATCAATTTCTTTGGGGTTGCCTTGTAGTGTTTCACTTATGTCCAAAGTTCTCAAGTCATTGTCCATGTCATCTACAGTAACAATGTTAGTCCTCCGAAGAAAAGGATTAGTCTTATCAAAAGTAACATTAATGGATTCTTCAACAACCAAAGTACTTTTATTATAAACTCTATATGCCATACTATTATTAGACTAACCAAGAAAAATTCCCTCATAAGTTTTGGAATCAAATTTGCTAAGGCGATCCTTGGTATTTAAAACAAAACATTTGCATCCAAAAACTCTAAAAAAACTCACCTTAGGTTTCTTATAATTTAAAAGCTCATAAGGGGTTTTTAACAAAATTTTTCGCAAGATAACTCTATTAAGAACAAAACAAGCACAATTGACCGCTTCCGCCCAAAAGTACTTAGGTAAATCATATTCGTTAAGCATTGTTCTTGCCGCTTTTTGCAAAGACCTATTCTTTCTTTCGGCAACACCATTTTGTTGAGGAGTTCTAGGAGCCGAAAAATTATGTGATATTCCAAAGTCACCCCACAAGGCTCCTATTTTTGAATTTTTAAATTCTCTACCATGATCACTTCGAATGTTGGTTATCAAATAACCTTTTTGATTTTGAACACGTTTTGCAAATGAAGTGAACACATTTAGAGATTCATCTTTGGTAGCCAAAAAGAAAGTCCAAGTATAGCGAGAATAGTCATCAACAATAACAAAACAATATGATTTACCACCAAGACTAGTAGTAGGGATTGGTCCAAACAAATCCATGTGAAGTAATTGCAAGGGTCTAGAAGTAGATACCATTTTCTTCGGTTTGTGAGAGACTTTCTTTTGCTTACCCATTTGACAAGCATCACATACTTTATCTTTCTCAAACTTGATCTTCGGGAGACCCCTCACAAGTTCTTCGCTTGAAATATCCTTCAAGTGCTCCATGTGCATGTGACCAAGTCTTCGATGCCAAAGCCAAGATGTTTCACTAATAGCACTAAGACACTTGACATCTTGGTTAGCTAAATCATTTAATTGAATGGAGTAAACATTATTATCTCTATTACCTACCAAAATAGTTTTATTGTTTTTCAAGGATATTATAGTGCAATGAGAAGCCTCAAAGATAACTGTAAAACTTTTATCACTAAATTGACTAATACTTGGCAAGTTATGCTTCAATCCTTCAACATATAACACATTCTCAATTAAATGTGGTTCCTTATCAATAGTTCCTTTACCTTTGATTTTTTCTTGAGAATTGTCACCAAATGTCACATTTCCTCCTTCTTTAAGATCAATCGAGGTGAAAAGAGATATGTTGTCGGTCATATGTCTTGAGCATCCACTATCAAGAATCTACTTCTTGCTACTAGATTTTGCTTTGAGACATACTTATAAACACAAATCAAGTAGTGACTTTTGGTACCGAATTTTTCTTGGGTCCTTGGGTGTTAGTCTTGCATTTGTATTCTTGACCTTTCACAATACACATTTTCTTTCTACCTCTAACAAAAACAATTCTACAAGGACAATGATTAGTCGTATGCCCTTTCTTGTTGCACCAACCACAATGTGTAAAAGGTGTGCAATAGTTCTTTGGTCGTTTTGTATGAATATTCAACCTAGCTTGTTGTTGCAAAAATTTAGGAGGCATGGCCATGTGATCTAATCCAAGACCATCTCTGTTTAGGCCAATTCTTTGGCGTCCAAGCATGACATCCAAATTGTTTTGACCATTAACAAACTTTTCAAGACATTTTTTCAAATCACAAATCTCAACTTTTAAATCTTCATTTTATTTTTCTAAAACCAATGTTTTGGAAGAGATTTGCTTTGAGCTAGGAGTGTTAACAAATAACTCAACCAAATCGTTATTCACATATTTCACATATAAATGGTTGGAGATGCATTCATTCTTGGCATGCAACTTATTATTTTCCATTATCAACTTCTCAATTTCCTTATTAGCTTCAAGGAATTTCTTAGACAAAATAATATTTTTCTTGAAATTTTTCTTGGATTCCTCATATAAGCTATCATAAGCATCTTCAAAGCTATCATTATCACTATCACTATCGGAAGAAGAGTTTACCTCATCATTTGCCATGAAGCATACATTTGCTTGATCATTCTTCTCATTGTCTTTATCACTTGAATCAAAGTCACTCCATGTTGGAGTATGTTCGGCATTCATTGCTCTTTCCTTCTCCTTGTTCTCTTTCTTAGAGAATTGTCTTCTTTTAGCTCTTTCCCATACATCTCTTCTTTCCTTCTTCTCTCTTTTGTAGATAGGACAATCCATCTTCATGTGTCCCAGCTTGTGGCATTTGTAGCAAAGCTTCTCTTCGTTGCTAGCATTTTGTTGCCTTCTCCCATTATTCCTTCTAAATCTTAAGAACTTCTTGAAGTTCTTTGCAACCATTGCAATATCCTCATCATCAAATTCTTCATCATCATCACTTGACTCAAGGTTTGAAGATGAAGCTTTAAGAGCAATTGATGTAGCCTTCTTCTTGACGTCCTCTTGATCAAAGGTCTTGAGTTGCATTTCGTACGTCATAAGTGAGCACATCAATTCATCAAGAGGAAATATATTGAGATTCTTCGATTCTTGGATGGCGGTGATCTTTGCATCCCAAGCTCTTGGTAAGGACCTAATCACCTTACTTACGAGATCACCATTAGTGAATTCCTTGCCCAATTGCTTCAAAGGATTCACAATGTTAGTAAAACGAGTATTCATATCCGTAACGGATTCATTTGGAAGCATATGAAATAACTCATAATCTCTAAACAATAAGTTCATCTTGGAATCTCTAAGAAGAGAAGTCCATTCATGAGTGACTTGAAGAGTATCCCAAATACTCTGAGCGGAATTACACATAATGACTCTATTGAGTTCATTAGTGTCTAAAGCACAAACAAGACAATTTTTTGCTCTAGCATTCATACAAATCATCTTCTTATCATGATCACTATACTCCGATTTGGATTTAGGCTCTTCAACCTTGTCCACCACCTTTATCAGAACGAATGGGCCATTCTCAACAATATCTCACATCTCATAGTCTTGAGATTCTAAGTAGATTTTCATCTTAACTTTCCACACACTATAATTGGTCCCATTAAACAATGGAGGCCTAGTGGTAGAACTACCCTACATACCCCCAACCTAAGCCATGATCGATTAACTCTCTTGGCGTTACCCAATATAACAAGAGCTGAGGCTCTGATACCACTTGAAACCAAAAAGATAACCCTAGAGGGGGGGGGTGGTGAATAGGGTTTTAAGACTACTTTAAAAATTAATAAACAACAAACCTCAATCTCCATAACTTAAATAAGAAAACAACCAATCTCAACACAAATGTAAAACGATAATGTAAAGAGAGAAGGGTATAGAGATACTTGACAATGAGATTTAAATGGTTCGGCTTGATATACTCTCAAACCTACATCCACGCCTTCAAGGAAGTCCCTTGAAAGGCCCTAGAATCCACTAGTATGATCTTCCTTACGGGTCAAGATCGAACCTCTTACAATCCCTTGATGATATGCCCGTATCAAGAATAAGCTTTGACAAACCCAAAGCTCTAAAGCTTGACAACCCCAAGCTTTGATACAAGAACCTTTAGATGAAGAATTGTGTACAAGATTTCACTCTCAATAAGTAGATGAGTATAAGTTTAAGCACTAGAACAAGATAGATGAGTGTATGATGACTTATGAAAGTGTGTATCTCTCAAATGTAAGCTCACAATAAATGCTCTCTTGAAATGGATGAGAAATCAATGAAAACCAAGAGAGATTAAACATTGCTTTTGATCTTTGAGAATATGAAAGATAAGAGAGCTTTGAATGCAATTGATGAATGAAAACTATGCCCAAGATGAGTATTTATAGGGTTGGGAATTAATATGACTGTTTGGGGTAGGTGGAACATTAAATGCGCCAAAACGGTAAATACAGTCGACTGCAATGTCCCATTGCAGTCGACTGTATTCCCAAAAGTAGCCGTTGAAAATTCAAATTTCCAACTTGCAGTCGACTGTAATCTAATGCAGTCGACTGTAATAGGCTACTGGAAGTATTGCAGTCGACTGTAATACCTCACTGCCCAACTTGCAATTGACTGCATTCCAGAAAATGCAGTTTCCTAGTTTTTAAAGAATGAAAAACTTTTATGCATGCAAGGGAAACCTAAAGGCAAGTTCTAGGTAAAGAGTCATCGTAACAATCATCTCTCTACATCTAGTTTACAAAGAAGGAAATAAAGCGTTGTAAAATTCAATCGACGAATTCCTTCTTTGATGCGTTCCGTTGAGAGTCTTTGACCGTGTTGCTTGTCTAATAGTCTGTTTGCATGAGTATGAGATTGTTCCTATTTTTTCATCAACACAATGCATGTTAGACAACATAAACATCAATTTTAGTTATCATCAAAACCAAATATAATCCTAGGTTTAATAACCGTAGGGTTAACAGTTAGGTATAGTGATCCGAGCAACGAGCCATTCCTTGAAAGTTGGTGGTTTAAGTTTTTGGGGATGGACATATTGATGGAGGACCATATGTTGGCGATCTTTGTGCAAGAGAGAAAAGAGTGTTCTGGAGATTCGTCACAGAGATTGCATAAAGGGCATAAAATAGTTGCAATGATGCCAATGCGAGAGAAGAAAGTCCAAACAGGAAGTCGGTCGAGAATCATTTGCTAGAGAAAAAAAGTTATTTTAAATGGAAATTTGAGATTCCAAACTGCAGTCCAAAAGGAGGGAGAGATATTGACTTGTCTCGGTAGAGCGTCTCTGTGAAGCTGAGTGCTCTCCTCACACAAGAGAATTTAAGTGCAGGAGACCAAAAAGGTTCCCAATTTCTCTGAGGAACATAGAGGTTGATCTTTGAATCCAGCAATTGAGATGTGAATTCCCTTGATTTGGTCAGAGATTCTTCTAGGGAAGATGAGGTTCAGTTTGCTTGGCAAGAAGCCCAAAATGCTAGGATTGATGGTGTTTTGACCATTTCTTTTTTGTTTTGCATCATATCTCGGTAGAAGCAGGACTCAAATGGCCGTTTGTGACAACTTTTACTTTTTATACAAGCAGTTTATTTGGTATACGGATTTACTTAGATTGTACCATAATTTGGCATATAGTCTTCGTTACAGCTTGTCAAATCAGATTAGTTAAAGTTGAAGCGACAAAAATATACAACAAGCATTTAATTAAGGGAACTCATCCTCAATCAAAGTTAGGATGGACTCCTCTACCCCAATCTATATCAGACCGTTTGCCCCTCTCATGTTGGACGGTCCAAAATGGATCTTTTTGCATGGTATTTAACAAATTTTCCAATTTTCTCCATATAGCTAACTACGTATGCGTCATTTTAACATATCACCCCTACTTTTCCAGACAAATTGCCCACACATCTTGACATACTTATGTTTTCGCCATTAAAACACTTCCCCCTTACTTTTCAAATGAATTACACAATCTCTCACTGCACAACTGTAGCCATAAAAAAATACCAATTTACATCTTGTGCCACTAGTAATAATACCGTAACAAGACTGACAATTGTGCCATGGTCGACCAGTCTTTGAGGACAAAGTTAGGGATGTCACTTATCCTATGATCCATGACATTAAGTGTTCGCCAACATTGTAAATTTTGTAGTACTAGTTGAAATGTATGTGTTTTGCATGCATGCGGATGTTCTTGTTTCGCGGTAAAGAAAACATGACAAGCACTTTTATTTTTAACAATCTTCGGTTGCTCCATCAATATCGGGAATCATGTACAAGGGGGATGATAAACTCTTTCAATGCCTCATGCCGCTCCCCATATTTAGTTCATGGAAACTTGTCCGCTAGATATGCTAAAGGACTTGAAGAGGGATACTATATAGGCAACACTTTATATTTGTCCCGTCGTAGTTTCTTCTTCTTTTTATTTGTATCAAAACCTCTATGCATGACTAAATGTTTTAACCTTCCCGACCACTTAAAAGCAAAACATCTACAAGTAATACGATTAAACTAAATCGATACTTTTATCCTTTTACAAAATTGTTGTCTTGGTTGTCACAAAAGGTGCAAAAAGTGTCTTTGAGGACAAAGTTAGGGATGTCACTTATCCTATGATCCATGACATTAAGTGTTCGCCAACATTGTAAATTTTGTAGTACTAGTTGAAATGTATGTGTTTTGCATGCATGCGGATGTTCTTGTTTCGCGGTAAAGAAAACATGACAAGCACTTTTATTTTTAACAATCTTCGGTTGCTCCATCAATATCGGGAATCATGTACAAGAGGGATGATAAACTCTTTCAATGCCTCATGCCGCTCCCCATTTTTAGTTCATGGAAACTTGTCCGCTGGATATGCTAAAGGACTTGAAGAGGGATACTATATAGGCAACACTTTATATTTGTCCCGTCGTAGTTTCTTCTTCTTTTTATTTGTATCAAAACCTCTATGCATGACTAAATGTTTTAACCTTCCCGACCACTTAAAAGCAAAACATCTCCAAGTAATACGGTTAAACTGAATCGATACTTTTATCCTTTTACAAAATTGTTGTCTTGGTTGTCACAAAAGATGCAAAAAATGTCTTTAGCAAAACATAGAGTGTAAAATTAGCAAAAAATAGTGATGTAGTGAGCAAAACAACACATATTGCTGTTGTAATTCGTATTAAGTATCATATTTTGACAAACGACTGAAAGTACGATAGAGGAGTCACAGTGTTCCCTACTGGTTTCAATACATGGGGTGCTTCCGGTATGGATTCTTCCAATATGGAAGAAGAACTGTCCATCGAGAGGTGTAGGCATCTGGTTTAGCTTAATTCTGAGACGATACGGCATCAATGTCAACATTGGGCTAAGACTCTCGTTTGGTAAGTTTGTTGATTTTCGAGTCTTCACTTCCAATTTAGTTCAAAGAGTTGTGAATCACTTTTGGAGACTACGTGGGTTAGTTGAAGCGGAAACTATTGGCGAGCATTTTGTTTTCCACTTTTCTGATGATCTTGATCTAGAATGTTTGTTGATGGAAAGCCCTTAGAACATCCAAGCTGGTCTGTTAATCTTAACTAACTGAATTCTGTTTCAAAGAGATGTTTTATTATGAAGCTGTTGGTCAGATTAGCAATTATTTTGGTGAGGTTATGGCCATTGATTGGTCTTTAACAAGGCAGCAACACATAGATTATTTTCACGTTCTTGTTCGTGTGATTTTTGACTGAGCCTTTGGCTTCTGGTGCATTTGTTCTTACTGCGGGTGAGCATGGCAGCTGGGTATGGACTGCTTACGAAAGAGTCTTCCACATCTGTTATCGATGGGGGGTAACTGGTCATGTTAACCAAGATTGCCCTAGCGCTCTGTTACAAGCTCGGCAACGTATAAAGATGGTGTTAAGCCGTTATGCTAACAAATCTCCGTATGGTTTGTTCCATCAACCGCATCATCCCTTGTATTCGCTTCGACTTCATGCCTTCACAAACTCTAACTAGAATAGAACTAGTCACATTTACATAGTTCAAGAATCGAACGATTTGGTTATCGGTGAAGTTTTGTCCTTGTCAGAATTGGGTATATTTGAATCCAATATTTCATCCAGGAATAGCAGTCCTATTTTTCTTAGTTCCAGTTCAGTAAATTCTTCAATTGGAATAAAGATGTTGTGGACAATGATAACTTCTACTCGGTTTCAAGCAACGTCGCTGTGATTGTGACATCGTTTCCAGAAATTGCTCCGTCTCCGGCGAAGCATGATGTGGCAACTTCCATTTCCCAGGTCACTTGCACTTTGAACAGCTGTCAAGCTATATGTCTTACCTTTGGCCATGTTAGAGACGCGTGGAGTGTTTTCTCTGATGAGGCAATTCGTTTGTTTGAAACTATCTTTCCAGATAAATATGTGTTTGGATATAGGATTTGAACCCTGGATTTGACTTTGGTAGGGTATTTGTAAATCGCTTGGACAAAATATATTGTTTGGATAGTTCAAAAAGGAATTTTCAAAATTTTAGAGTGATTTGAACTAGTTATTTGTCAAATATACTCCAATCAGTAATTTACAAATCCACGATACTTAGATCCCTATTTTTTAGGAATAGTGCCTCCCACCTTTTTTAACAACCTTCTGCTTCCTTTCTTTCTTCTGGCTTCTCTCCCCTTCCATCAGACTTATCTGCCATCAGCTACACATGTACTCAATCTCGTTTCTTCTTCTGATTCAATTTAGTTCACTTTTTTTTATTGATTATTCTTCAACGCAAATTGGTAGGGTTTTTGCGCAATCGGCCATTTAAAAAACCATTGCCTGTGCTATTTGCGAGTAAAAGATGATGATGGGTTTTTAATGGGTGTTGGTGGGTAATTGAAAACTATGAAGGTTTCGGTTGACGATGGTGGAATTGTGGTCATGAAAGGTACTCAATGGCCGGTGGTAGAAGACAGTCGTGGGGCTGTTTCCTTGTTGGTGGGTAATTGAATTGGTGATTGGTGGTGGCTATGGCCGGTGGTAGAAGATGATGGTTTGATTAAGATTGTTTACATGGATCGATGTGTGTGTGTGTTTGTGTGTGCTTTTTTGTGTATGCCTGAGAGAAAGGATGATGGACAATATGTCTCGTTCGGTGTCGCTTATAAGGATGTTGATTCTTGAATAACAGTTTCTGCAATTGTTCTACATGACTGGCCTAGCACAACATGTTCAAGAAAACACACTCTATTTTTGTAGGACCCATCCGCCATTGTAGCTTGGCCTCTGAAAGTTCTTCAGTTCCGATGACCGCCTCGGCATCACCTCTGCGTCTACGTACTGATTAGAGAGCCAATCGTCCACCCCAATTCGTTATGCTTCCATTGGCGTCTCTCTATCCTGAAAGGCTATTCGTATTTTCTGCATAAGATCCTAAGCTTGTTTTCAAATCTTAATTTACCTTTTAGATCTTCAAGGAATCATTTACCAGACAGAGGGTTGAGACTAAAAAGATGGCCTGAAAAACAGAGACAATTTTGAATAGGAAATTATTGATAAACCGGAAATGAAGTGTGAACTTCCTCTTCCACCAGAACCCAGAGCTCGCAAGCTTCCATCGCCGTCATAAAGAACCGCCCTTTTTGGCGTTCAGCCTGTTGAACAAGAAGAACAAACTTGGCTTCTTCTCTATCTCTCTGTCACCTCTCTATTGTTGTACTATTTCCTGTGTGTTTTGCTGGACGGTTTGCGGGTTGGTTACAACTTATAAGAAGGAGGGGCAGGGGGAAGGGGGAGGATGTATTCATTAATACTAGGTATAGGTTTAGTTACTCCCAGAGAGCCATTAGATCTTCAGGACATGGAACTTCGTTCTCAATTGTTAGACACCATAAGCGATCAATAATGAGACTGGACAAATGGTTATATAGAATGAAATAAGGGTATCTCTGAGGATTGAATTGCCAAAGCCAAAAAGATCATTGAAGTAGGAGCTAGTTTGTTAACAATGTAAAGATTAAGTTTGGAGGGTTTAAACATCAAGAATCAGGAGAGCCAATGTAGAAAGAAGTGAAGGATCTGACTTGTAGAAAGACGATGAAAGTGCTATTAGCTGAGAGAAAACCAATCAAGATCGCCCCCATATATGTGTTATTCGCCTAACATTACTGTCATCGTATAACATCTTCCTGTACCTTTCATGTTGGTATGCTAGACTGGTCTGCTGAAAGCCCATTTTCCCTTTCACGAAATGCTATCATTGATAACATTTAAGCCATGAGCTAGCTTATTCGGCTCTTTGTTTGATTGAGAGATCTTCTGGGACATTCTTCATCTCATGAACTCGTCGAATTTGTCATTCTGCATTCACGGAGCATACTGACATAGTATAGGATGGTGGTCTAATAAAGCATCAGCTGCAGAGTTTGCCTTGTCAATAACATAATAGGATTTCCTAGGTTGAGCAATACTTCTGATCAACACAATCACCATTTAGTGGTAACTGCATCACCAGGCCCGAAAACATATTAGGTTGTGCAGCCTCAAAGAATGCGCATGCAACCCAGGCCCGAAAACAGATTGGGATCCCCAAGAGCAAGCTTCAGTTTTGCTTGACATGTCATGCAATAATTGAGAGGGCAACAAACACCAGGGAATATTAATAAATATAAAACTAATAGCCTAACTGTGGATTGAGTAATACATCAGGTGCTAGAGTAATACATGTCTGTTCTTCAAATCATGCTTTAAACTAGTACATGAACTATAAGTATAAAGCTTGGCATCCTAGAACCACTTCAAAGAGGTTTTAGCACTCCGGAGGCCAAGTTTTGAGCCGTGAAGGAAAACAACAAGTGGAGCTTGGCATCCTTATGCCATTCTACCAAGGTCTCAAGGCTCAAGAGGTTCCAACTCTTGAGTAACTAACCAAAGGCCAATAATGGCACGTAACTTTGAGTAGTACAAAGTCTGGGGCTTAATAACACCTTCATGTACATGGAGATTCTTAATGAATTATCGAAGAGCTATACACCAAATATAAACACTCGGAGAGCATAGTCAAAATTATAGTTTGACAAACCAAGCGCTAATGCTAATAAATCATATTCCAAAAGATAACGTCGTATACCAAACACTAATGAGAGGAGATTGTACTCCAATTGATAATGTGTGCCAGCCAAGGTACAACCCTCATGCCATAATGCACCAAGTACTCCATCGTAGTGACAATTAGTGTTAAGCCCAGCGGACAACTTTTGGATTACAACACAGCAATCTGCCATACTTATTCAAAGGGCAATGATGAAAATGTGCTTGTTATAGTCACCACGAACCTTTTGCATTTATACATTAAAGTTAGCTAGTTGAAGGCTAATCCTTTTAAACAAGAAAGGATTCCTTTGGGGTCGACCATCAGGGACGGCTAAACACGATTGTGCAATTCGTGGCCAAAACTCACATTATAAGCACGTTGTCATGACTATAGCTAAAGATTGTGAATTAGGTCCTGGAAAAGGAACGGTTTTGACCCTTGTGAAGTTCTTGAAAATCCGTCTCGTTCTTAGACACCGGTCTTGAGTTGTTACAGTTAAGCGTCTGTAGTGGTTCCTCCGTCACTTGAAAGTCTAAATAAAAACTTGAAAAAGAAAAGAAAAAAGAAAGGAGAAAGAAAAGCATCTCTCAAAAGGACAAATGCTATTTCCACCCCTTATATGTTTTTTCATTTTTGTTTTTGTTGTTAACCATATACTTTAGTGACAAACGGAGACCTTGTTAGCCATAACAAGAGGATAAATTAGCTTGTTACGGGATGCAAATGTCCTCCCCCATAAGAAAATTGGGGAAAACTTTCCTCTCATCCTTCGCTAGATTAAAATTTTTGTCTCTCCCATTTCAATTCCACCATATTTTTTGCCTCTTTTATTTTTCCTTTCCTAATTAATTGATGAAGTTGACATCATTAAAAACTATTATGTGATCCTAATTAATTGATGAAGTTGACAACGTTAAAAACTATTTTGTGACATCATTAAGTCGTATCTATGCAACTAACAATAACACCAAAAGAGCAATGATGCTGTTTTGAATATCATAGAAACATAGTATATTTTTAATTTACTGCGTGTAGGTTGATGTAAATTATTCCAAATAATATTTGATCAAATGTGTAATCGAAGTTTTATAGTATAATTTTTTCGATTTAATTTTAAAAAAAATAAGTTTCTTTCAAGTCTGACGCTATTCACGCACGCGCCCACAACCCGAAATTGTCACTCAGGTCAGAATGGGTTAGCGGGTCGGGCAAACGGAGACAGGCTGAAACCTTACTCGCGTAAGCCCCCCTGCAACCGCAAACCGAATGTTCGTATCAAAGCTTCGAAAAGTCCAAAGAAACTTTAACCCAAATCAGAAAAGTGAAGGGAGAAGCGAACATGAAAATACCCGTCCACGGATCTTAGTTTGGCGTTTGTTTTGTTCCTTATCAGTCGTTCCAGGTATTCTCTTGTTCCATTTATGTAGCTGATTGAAACACACACAGACACAGACACAGACGAACTCGGTTTATTATGTGATGCATTGTTGATTAATTGGACTAGTATCCGTGAAAAGCACAATGGGGTTGTCCCTTCATTTCACAATTTAGACCCCGTTTGACCTGTAAGCGAGAGGGTTGAACTCTCAGAGTACCTAAACGTTGACCTTACTCTCTGCTGTAGGCATTGTTTGACTTGTCTGATAATTTATTCGATTTTATTGGTCATCTGAGTATAGTGAAATCTGTAGGCGCCTTCAAATTCAAACCCAGGAGATTGTTAGAACGTCTAGGTGATACTAATTCTGGAGCGGATGGAGTAAGTGACTCTAGTTCTATTTAGCTTCTGGATCTGTTGCATTAGAAAAAAGCTGCAATCACCACTGTCTGTGGGCGTTTATGAAGTCCTTTTACTCGATGTGCTTGTTTAATTGTTAACAAATTGCACAGGCTAAGTGAGCATAAAATGTTTCTACTCGGTCAAATGCTTTGATGTCCATTACATGTTTGACGGAAACCGGAATACTGCAATTTATGTACTTTCTTCTACTCTGTTAAAGTTGCCGCTAAGTCATTTGACAAAAAGAATCATTTTTGCACTGTTCAGCAATGCTTAGGCAGAGAAACAAGTCATCAATGATGTGGAGTAGTGGTCGGAGGATGCCAGTTACAGTTACTTTTCTGATTCTAGTCTTTGTAGCTGTGGTACTGTTGTTTCGCGAAAATGGAGAGAAACCCAGTTCTTCAACTGGGGTTATGGAGCAGAAATGGAATAGTTTTGAGTCTTCGGTTCAATTTGACCCTACTGTGGAATTCAGAAATGGAACGGATATGATTTGGCAAGTACCTGATTCTCCAAAGGCAGTTCTCTTTTTGGCTCATGGGTGTAACGGGAGAGCTGCTAATTTTTGGGATCGATCCACTAAGTGCCCGGAATGTGTTGGTTTGCCTGAGGAAAGGCTTATTGTCCTCCATGCTCTCGCTCGGAAGTTTGCGGTTATCACTGTGTCTAGTGCTGGGAGATGCTGGTCATTTGGTAAGGAAAGATTACTTATTGGCGGATTAATCAAATGGTGGGTTAAGAAACAAAATCTTGAAAAGCTGCCCCTTGTAGCTTTGGGGGCTTCCTCTGGTGGGTACTTTGTTTCTGTGCTTGCCACTGATTTGAAGTTCAGTAGTATTGCAATAATGATTGCTGAAGGGATGTTTGATCAAATAGATATTCCAAAGGACTACCCTCCTACCCTCTTTGTGCACATGGCCAAAGACAAAGCTAGGAAGCAGAGGATAGATGACAATCTGAAAGTTTTGAGGGAGAAAGGCATCAGCGTTGCAGAGATTAAATGCTTGGAGTTCCCTTTGTTGCCTAATCTCCTAGCTGACAGGATTCCAGGCCTTGATCAGACCATTTCAGCACAGTTGTTTCATCTCTTTCGGGACAAGGGTTTCATTGACAAGAATGGCTATATGAGGAATGATGGGCGTGCATTACGTTGGGAACAAGCTCTAAGAGAGAGAAAGATTGTTTTGCCTGACAAGCGTTTAAGCAAACACATTCAGGAGGAGCTGAATCTAGCTTTTGCGTATCATGAGATGACTAGCTTGCATTCCGGGCAAATCTTTGACTGGTTTGAATCTCATTTGAGCAGATCAAGAATAACTTTGATTTAAAAGGGTAACCCAGTGTGGTTGTCAGGTGACTCTTGATACAACAATAATTTAGATCAGTGTCTTGCCAACGTCACCATAAGAAACGCAGACTAGGGACAGCAGTGGCAGTGTGGACTGTCGAGTGCTCTTTTTGGTCTATCTAATATGGGGAGATCTGCAAGAAGAAGTAGGCAATGTGAGTCTTGATACAAATCTGGATCATACTAGAGGTGTTCATACTCACTTGAAGAGGGAGTGTAAACAGTTGAGGATGAGCCTCTATTGCGAGGTAAATGTAGCCATCCATTAAACAAGAAAAAAGAGTTTCACAGATAAAACACTTAACATGTTGTTAAATATTGAGTTTTAATTAGACACTTCTTATAATTTTTTCACATGTTTGGTTGCTGTACATTTCAGAAGATTATTCTGCTCATCAAATTATTTCTTTTCCTTTATCTCTTTTTCCAACCTCCAATTAGCAATGTGTGTTCATAAATGAAAATTTTCTCTCCTAACTATGACGGTATAATTTCCTCTCAGTTGAGTCGTTAGTTTCTCAGAGATATTCTATACTTTTTGAAGCCAAATGGTCGAGGGTATGTTCGGTGAATATTGCTAAGAAATAATCAAGTGGAAGAAAATAAAATAATTCTCTTCAGTCCATAGGTCGATCACTTTCAACGTCTCTTAGTATCCATCTCTTTTGATCCATCATCTAGATGAACATAAACGCGGGATAACTAATTTAAGCTAATACTAAATTATTGTACCTGGACAAGTTTACATGGAAAGCCTTTACAATCAAAACATTTCACACTTGAGACAAGGCTCATATACGGCAGTGAGGATCTGCATTTTATTCTCCCACTCTGCTGTTTTGCAGCAGGGGTATTCTGGGAATGGCATACTAAATGAAGCTGGGGCAACGACTGCACCATCTTCGTCAATGTCTACCATCCAGCTCCGCCAGTTTCAGCAGCTTCGTATATACCTCAGTTGCAGCATTCTCGTAGGCAGGCCACAAATCTCCCTTGCTCCCAACTAGGGAGCTTGTTGGAGCGTGATTCCAGGAGGGCTGGGATCGAACTAAAGTAGCCTCAGATTCTCCCCTCACTGAAATATGGGTTATCGTTTATGTAGGTTTAGGTTATTAAGAGAGAAAGAGGAAGACAAAGCTGACCAGGCGTTAGGCTAAGAGAAATTTAAGCTGTTCCTGGTTCTGATACTTACTAGGGCAGTAGGGCTGGTCACTTCGCTGGGAGGCAGAGGGAATGTGGGAACGGGTCTTTCATAGCCCTTTTGTCAAAAGATACATGGCTGTGGGGGTGGCCACATCAGGCTCTTATATTACTGGTCTATCAATCAAAAAGCTTTGCTCAAGTAATTCATGCATCATACTAGATTTTCTGCTAAACGAAACATAGAGCTGCTGGGTACTAAATATCAAATAAATGAAAGTTCTTGTGTGTATGTATATTCTATGCATATTATATACATAATAGAAACCATTCATTGCGTATATATGTATATAATATGTATTTAATGAAGCCACTCCCAGTTTGGATTCTTCTACGTGCTTAGGCACCCAAATCCTGCTCCGTCTGCGTTCAACTACAAGTAATACTATGTTCCATGCGTTATTTCACTAGCAAGAATCAGAGCTCGTGAAAGCAGACAAAAAGAGTGAAAAAAGTTCAAATCTAACTACTGCAGTAAGAGAGAGAAGATGTTAATAACGTGAGTATAATTTTGTTAATAGTACAATGGATCTATTTACTGAAAATGTGACTCTCTTGTGAGTAAAGAGGGAACATTTACGAAATAGAGAGGAGTTTGTGGCACAAGTCATGAACAAAGATTACTACTTGATTACTATGCCATACTTGACTTTGTAGAAATTTCCAGGAGATTTTGCGCATTCTTGTGCTATTCTACGATCTGAGCTCTTTTAGGTCTTACCATGTATGTCTACAAGGTTTGGTACTCTTTGGCTTATAATAGGCTTGGAAAGTAAGTCGCAAGTGCTAATGAAGTCAAAATTGTTAGAGGTTTGCTCTCTCTTCCTCCCTTGCGTTGTTATTTTATATCCTTCTTTTGAGAAAATTAGAGGACGGCTTTGTATTTGTTCCTGAAAAGTTTTTTTGCTTCCTTTCTTTCTTCTCTGTTTTGTCCTCCCCTTCCCATTTTCCCTTTTATTCTGTCAGGTTTGATTTTTAGCCTTTTCTTTTCAGCACCCCTGTCCCATGGAGTTACATCAATTTTAAGATCAGTTTCTGAATTCGTTAGAGCAATGGGACGGTGAAGGTTGCTGCAGGCATGTTGAAATGCAAAGAAATTTGTGGCTCGATTAGATAAATTCATAGTAGTAGGAAACTTCCTATATGGTAAAATGTGCTAACTTGGTGTCCTTGTGATCTTTTTGACAAGCATATCTCATGTCCTGCATGGCATGCCAATAATGTTTTGATGTAGCTGATATCCAACTTATTTTGGCAGTCTTTCTCTAGGTAAAAACTTATTTTTCTGTTGAAGTCAGATAGCCACAACACACTTCTGTTTGTTTGGCTACATGAAACTTACGGTAAGTTTCTTGCGTGTTGTCCCTATGAACTAATCTCTTCATGGCAGCAAAGCCTTAACTTCGTTTTGTGTTTTTTGTTTCTTGGGATAGTTTTACACGAAGAATGGAGCCAAAAGCTCATTCGCAACTTTGTCCTTGCATTTTAACAACAATCCAATCATTAGAATCATGCTTGGTTTGTGGCGTTGGCTTGACTAGTACGTCCTGCAATCGCCCAAGGATCAAGTGAACTGGGTACACCACCATTATGATGAGAAAAAAAATTACATCTACTCGTCTATACTTTGATATCAGTGTTCATTCTGCTGAGAAAGGGAATGATATATTCACTCATCTGGACTTTGAAATCAGTGTTAATTGACTGGTCTGTTGTTCATATAAAGGTTTACGTCTCTTATATACGTACTTACATTAATCTGCATCTTGCAAAACATTTTATGTTAGTGGTGGAGCAACCTTGTCTACAAGCATTACTCTCTGCAAGCTGTAAAATGGTCCTGTTACAGAACTATTTCGGAAGCACGGGTGCTTTATTTTGGTCAAAGCACCAGTGTCGGGAGCGTATCGGTGATGTGCCAGAAATTCTTTGTTTTTTAATTTGAGATTTCAAATTCGGGAGTGCGTGCCAAAAAATAATTTGACATGTAAAATAGTGTTCCTCTGGGGTCTAAATGTGACATTTACTCTTCATACCTTTAGTTACAACAAAACTGAATGACAACCAGAAATGGTAAAAGGAAATCACGAAGGGCCTAGGGCTTTCTGGAGTGAAGGAGGGAGGGAGGTGCAAACTCACGTATCCACACCGGTACCAGGGTCCGGGCATCTTAGTTCTTAATAGTACTACTTGGCAACATGATCAGTATTGAGCTGTTATCTCTTTTTAATTTAACATTTGAGATTCAGGAGTGCGTTCCAATTAATAATGACTTTTCCGCTGTGGTCTGCATGTAAATTTTACTCCTTTTACCTTTAGTTACACCAAACCAAACTACAAAAGAAGCCGTAAAAGGAAATCGTGCAAAATCACGTATCCATACCTGTACCAGTGTCCATGCTTCATACTTCTTAATAATACTACTTGGCCACTGGATCAGCGTTGAGCTGTTACTGCCACACTTTTGTATAGGGGTGGAATTATAGCTTGTATAGAATAATTATTCTCATGCACTTTTAAGCATACTCTAGATTTTGAGCACAAGCCTGATTTTTTTAATGGAAATCCCAACATTCTGCATGATAATGACACCCAATCTAGCACTTTTCAATACATATGACTAAATGGAATTTGATTGCCTTCCCGCCCAATGCCCATGATAGTTGGAAATGAATGTGATTGAAACCCCCCCCCCAGCTGTGCTATTTATGTCTCTGCATCGTACCATGTATATGGTTCTCCATCCCCCTCTACATTTCCATATGTTTATAGTAGTACAACTTGAAGTCTAAATCACAGTTTGGCCAAACATGCAGTGACCACGTGAAAACAACATCTGTATATTTTGTTGATGTAATGCTATAGCAAAGTTCATTTATTGATTGCTAGGATCGTAGGGATTCGAGCTTATCTTGAGATTTCAGAATTTCCTTATTCACCAAGTATTTCTGTAATTCTATGGATGCTGACTTCCACCTATGTTCCTTTGGTTTTCCTTCCCACTTAGCAACACCAATCTTATGTCTTCTAGCATTACAATGACATTTGCAAAAACGAGGTGTTCAAATTGTAGCAAACATGTTTTCTCATGCTTGCACTGAGACAAGCTAGGATTTTAGTAGCATTGGATTCTCAGATCATGTGAACAGAAATCAAATAAGAGATAGATATCTAGTTGAAGTGTTTTTCACACTCTTATTCCGATAATGCTTGTTGCCCGAACCATCTCTAACTGCAATATATTTTCCATTTTTTTTTCTTTTTTCTTTTTGACTTTCTCTTGACATTATTTCTTGGACTAATCTGAAAGTCTTTGTTTTTCTCGTAATCCATGGTAGTGAAAACTCAGTCTTTCTCACTGGTCAGACTTTTTTTTGGTGGGAATTTACTGCTCAGAGAACTTACCTCAGTAGCTCTTTAGAAGGTATCACTTTCCTTTTTCTGGTCTTTGGTTCAGTTTGGTATGCATTTATTGTTGTGGTAATTTGTTCACCTGCCCTTCTGAATGCATATAGTTCATGGACTAGATATCTAATCAAGTTAGTTATTGATTCCTTCCTTTGGGCAGAATGTTGTCCCTTGGATTCTTACTTTTCTATGAACAATAGTTTTCTGATCGTTGTTTCTATTCAGAAGACATGGACCTTTTATTCCGTTATTCCTTTACATGCTTTGCTTTTCCGTCTTGGTCATGGAATCAAAGTAATTCTTATTCTATACAAATAGAGGATAATTAAAATGGAAGGCAAGAAAGAAAATATAGTTGCCATGGTGGTCAGTGACTCCAATTAACGTGCATTTGACATCTTAATTTCTTTCTTAAATCTATCAAAAGTCGTCTAATATAACTCGTAGGTTTCCTTGCCCAACCCCTTTACCCTTCTCCTCATCCCTCAACCCCCAAGTGACAGCCAAATTTGCATGCACATCTCTCTGCATTATTCCAAAAACTTTTGGATGAGAATCGTTGAATTGTCATTCACTGACAGTGGAAGGCAAAAGGCAGAAGTACAAGTAGACGGGAAATTTGCATTGTCAAGCCAGCTAAAACTAATTGGAGGGCGTACTAGTGATTCAACTTTCAAGCTTATGTAGGGCATTTCTACCGTTGAGATTTTCAGTCTCAAGCTTCTGAGAAATTTCAGTGTATTACTTTTCGGGGCCTTTTCTTGCGTAAATTGATAGTTCAAGTCACCTAAAACCGAAACCATGCAAGAGATAGGGAGATACCCAATTTTAGTGGCTATGCTTCAGTATTTATCGCTTTATAAAGTCTCCTTTGACCATTGTTTTTCATGATTATCCAATAACTCATTCACTTATATAATCCAATTGATTTTGTAGCTACTGTTAGTGTGTGGAAAAGCAAATCCTTTAAGCTCAATAACTTACATGTCAGATCTTTCTAAGTTATTGTTGTTTTAATGCTCTGACTAAGGTAGTTGTAATTTATGGCTTGCTTGGGTTGCTCTTGGGTGATATTGGGATCCAATGTTGTCGTTTTGCATCCCCTTTCCTTTACCCTCTAGACTGAAATTACCGCCCCAGTAGTTTTCTGAACCTCTCCAAAACCCTATTCTGCCTCTAATTCCCTGCTGATACTGTGTGCTGTGAGCACGAAAATGTTGGGTAATTAAACAGATACTTCAAGATTGCATCTGAAAACAAACCACTACTCTTCTTTATAAAAGGCAAATGTAAAGTTGGTATCCATCTGAATATACTGTAACATCATCACAGATTACTGACAGGACAGAAAATTCAATCCTAACATAACAAGCACACTACCAAACGAAATGCATCATGAACCAGACTGAAGATAAACAAATGCTGGATTAACTTAGAGTAGAATGAGTTTTAGGCTCTGGGCTTGAGTCGACCCTCATTAGCCTTCTTGAAAACGCGTGCCTGAGCTGCTGCTGCCTTGTTTGAGCCGAGGGCGGAGACAAAGTTGTCCCTGACTTGGTTGGTTGTGAAAGGAAACCGATTGTTCACCATGGAGTTCAGCAAAGAAGCTGTCCCTTCACGATACAGTGCCCCAAAACCATCGCTACGAGTGTTTGAAAGCGCTTGCTGCAAGCTGAGATGTGATCCAAACCCTGGAATGCTAGACACGCCCAATGCTCCGCCTACAGTCGTTCCCCACCAGCCGAATAGACCCCATATGTATCCTGGGTGAGTCCTCCAGTAACTGCATTTGACAACCATGAAATGCTTTAGTGCTTGTTATGGTTCAAGAGAGGCTAGATAAACATCTAGCATTTTGACTTACTCGCATGTACCACCGATGGGTGGGTAACTTGGAAGAAGTGGAGGTGATGGTATGGAGATGCCAGGAATGGTTGGGGTCCCCGGATCGATAGGCGTGGTACCACCGATGGGTGGGTAACTTGGAAGAAGTGGAGGTGATGGTATGGAGATGCCAGGAATGGTTGGGGTCCCCGGGTCGATAGGCGTGGTTGGTGGGCTTATGATGGTTGGTGTACTGGGGGTAGGGATACTGGGTGTAGGAGTGTAAGGGGTACTGGGGGTAGGGATACTGGGTGTGGGAGTGTAAGGGGTACTGGGTGTAGGGATACTGGGAGTGGGAGTGTAAGTGGGCGGGCTGTAGGATCCACCAGTTGGCGGGCCTCCTGTAGGAGTTGAAGGGGATGGATCGTGATGATGTCCACTAGGCGGGTTTCCACAGTTAGCAGGTGGTGTGCCGTGGCTGCTGCCCCCTCCATGGGATGGTGTGCCATGATGAGAAGGGGGTGTGCCTCCATAGCTAGGTGGACTCCCATGACCTGCAATTGGTATACCAAATCTTAGCCCCGCAAGATTGTTCTAAGAAGACGATAAATGTGTCATTTTCGAAACACTTTTTGTAACCGGGCATGTGGAGTAGCAGGGGCGTATTGTGAACGCACTTTCACGTGAAAATGCGTTAATTCCTCAATTGTTTTACTTTTTTTTGTCTCTGCTATTCAAAAGCGTAACATCTTGCTAACGGTGTTTTAGCGGGAAAATGGTGTGCAGAGGTAGCAAGCAAAAAGGTATCATAAGAGCATTGTTGCAGAAGAGTTGAAAAAATAGCTCAGTTAAAAAACTTAGCACAACAGTACAGGAAAATGAAGCAACTAAAAACAGCATAAAGCATCATCAACGTGTGTCTGTGCACGCCCGTGTTTACGTGAGAAAGAGTGTGAGAGAGAGAGAGAGGGAGAGAGAGAGACCTGTGGGGGGGCTTCCTGCATGTGGGTCTGGAGAAGGATAGTAGGTCTTTTGATCTCCAACAGTGGCAGCAGACATGACACTTACCACCAAGTTCTGAGAAAGCAACGTGGCCGCCAAGGCCCATATGAGCACAGAGGCCTGCTTGCTTCTCCCCCTCTCCATCTGTCTGTTTTCAAGAGCTAACCAAGAAGATACCAAGGAAAGGAAGAAGAGAACTAAGATATGGTGGGAGCTTTCCAAAGTAGAGTGGTGTATATAAAGAGTGAAGGAGGAGTGAAGTAAATATAAGCAGGTGAAGGAGTATGTGGGTTAGTTGATGTCTTGCAGGGTGCATTTAAGGTACCATTGATTGCACATTTTCAGTTAACACGAAAATGGTCTCTGCTACAAGTAAACATTGCTAAGACTCTTACGGTTTGAAAATCAAACACAACAACAACTTAGTTGTTTCTTTTTCTTCATTACTTCCTGATATTGCCATTTCTAGGGCACAGGATGGATTTGGGTGGTCTTAGGGGTTGCCAGTAGATGTTTCTTTTCCTTAAGTAAGTACTTCGGTCGCCATTTTTGGGGCACAGGACTGATTTGATGTGGTCTTAGGTGTTAAGGGGAAGGTGGTGGGTGTGGGGGTTTGGCTATATGTCTTTATATGCAAAGCAATAGTCATGGGAAGATTAGTACATAGACACATAATTAATATTGTCTTCTTTTTGGCCCTCGAGAGTGACACAGTCTTTCTCTTCCCCTCGGTCAGTCACATTAATTTTGATATCTCTTGCATGATATCTGGCCATGCTGCGTGCATTACTAATGAACATGAACATGTCGCGTTCGATGAAGTATATCTGTGATGTTGGGTTCCTATATGACTTTGGATTGGCATGTAGAAGAATCACCACCGTGTTGTTGGTTCACTTGTAGCCAGGTCAAAATTCCACAATTAACCTAACTTTGTTTTTTGTTCTTTATTTTATTATTATTATTAATTTTTTTTTTTATGGCAAACGTTTTTGTAGAAGTTCATTTATTTCCTGTGTTTCTTTCTAACTTAATGTCCATGATCTTTAGGAATGTGGAGGACACTTTGAAGTATAAGTTGTTGAACTATTTCCAAATATGCGCACATAGTGTAGATATATTTCTTGTGATTTTCTTCGATTAGAGCGGATACGAGAGATCAAATGACGCAAGAATTACTGTTGCATAGACACCAAATGACGCAAAATATCTTTGCCAACTGATTTGGCAGAATTATGAAGACAAACTATAGAAATCAAGTTTGAGGTGTGCATCAGCATTGTCCTTCTTTCTTTGGTTAGGGTTAGTATAAAATTTCCTCTTTTTCAAGTTAATACTTTGGAGTGGAGGGGTTGAAGAGGCAGGGGGGACATCCGGAGACTTTTGTGGTGAGACTCATAAACTGAAGGACAAAAAGTATGGGAATGAATAGGTGGATTCTCGAGGCAAAGCATCAGAGGGTTCTGGGGATAGACTGAAATATCAACAAGTGTAGGAAACTACAAGTAGTCACGCAGTGGCCATGACGTGATAAAGTTATATGTAGGTTTAGCTATTCAATTTTTTTTTTTTTTTTTGGTTGGACAGATTAGCTAGTCAAATTGGAGAGTTGAATCTAGTGACCTTAGTCCCCTAATATTTGTCTCAAACTATTCACTATAATTCAAATCTTCGTTGAAACGTTATTTGCGATATAGTTCTTGTTTAATCAATCTTCGAACTCAAAGCTAGTTTGGATTTGATTCTTCCTCTTCCGTATTTCAGTCCAAATGTCTTACATGCTCTTTCTCTCTCTCAAACACACAAAAGAACTTTGCAAAACCCTAGCTAGCTGCCCTTTAGGCGCATAAGGTGTGATTTAACGGTGAGACCATCCCGAACCCCCTCCATCTTTCATTTTCTCCATCTTTCCTCTAATAAACTAGATCTGTTGTTTTACACCTAATTGCCTCATTTCATTTCTCGTCTCGTCTTTCTTAGAGCTGTTGACTGTTTCTTCAGTCATGGAAAAGAAGTTGTTCTATCTCTATGGTGTTTGTGGTTTGTGTCGCTTTAGCCTCTGATCGTGTCTCCGAACGTTTGAAGAGCGGTTGGTTGATCACTTCTAAAAGTCAAGGAGAAGAATCTTATAAAAAAATTTAAATCTTTGTTTTCAGAGTACCTTTGTTTACCCCTTCGGAACATACTTGGTCTTTCGCGTTACAAGTCAAATAGGTTTCATGCGCAAAACCTTGGCTTTGGAGGTCCGTCCATCACACGAATCATGTTGACAGACGTTTAGTTATATGACCACCAAACGAAGGCATATTATCATTACAGAGCAGTTTGTTTAATTGCCAAACAGATATAGGTTAAGCCACATTGTTTCATTAGTCAAGTTTTAGCTCGGGAATAAGCTCCGTTATCAGACAAAAACTTGGAATTCTATGGTGCATAGGACAGCTCAAATTTTGAACCCTGCTTGGAACAAAATATTTTCTTTCTGGCCTTTTTTGTATTTCCATTTGGATTCAAGACACGTAAACAGTGAGAGATGGTTTTTGCTTCTCCGCCCCTTAATGGCGTGACAGAGAAGTAGGTGAGAAGGAGCACAAAAAAGGTAGGAGATGACATTGAATTGCAGCAGTAATGAGACAGCAATAATATTTTGTCAAACCCCTTGCCTCTGGCCTCTGGGGCTTCCCACTTTCACTTGTTTTGCCTTTAACAAGTCTAGTAACAGCTAGGCCATGCACAGAGGACAGCAAAGCTCTACTGTACGTATGGCATAGCTGAGATCGACTCCAGTAAGTAATTGTATGAATGAGGCCACAAATAAATATATACGACCCCATTTTGATTTGTGTAGAGCTGTCTTGCTGTGTAGTTCTTTCCCCATCAAACCTTAGGGGGCCGGCCAGCTTCCTCTTGGATTCTGAATTATCTCAACTTTCAAGTAAAATAGCCCGCTATATATAGTTCTAACTGAAGGAATAATATACATTGGTCTGATTGATACTAGTTGTTTGGGTTGTTGGTTTAGTTTTGCTGCCAAATATGCGCTCGCTTACTCTTCATGTTTGGACGACAACGATGTTTTGCGACGTTAGTTTTGGCTAAATGACGTTTGGTTCATGTAATGATCAATCTCAATTCTCGATTCATGTAATAATCAATCTCAATTTTCGTTACTAATTTTTTCTTTCACATCTTAAATTTTTGCAGTCGACTGGACATGACAATTTGGAGCTTTAAAAACTCTTAACTTTCCAGATCGGAACAGTAAATAAAGATGGAAGGAAACTGAAAATTTCTCTACTTAAAATGCAAAAACATGAATGTGGTGGTAGTACAACTTATGCTGAAAATCCATATCCACTTTTCTCCGGTATGGCTTTCCATATAACTTGTCTCCATATCCACTTTTCTACAGTTTTCCCTATCACTTCTGGTCACAAAATAGCAAAACAAAGAAAATTGTTTTTAACGTAATGTTGAACCGTACATAGGGAAGCATTTACGGCGGCAATCTCATCAACCAACCTAAGTAAAAGATGTATGCTGAACAATATCCCGAAGAATAATGTGATGAAGAAAGTGACAGTTGTGACTGCCGCAATCCAAACTAGCAGCATCAGCAGAAAAAAAAGAAGCCGCCCTTTTTTTAAATATTGGCTGAATAACAAATATTATGTACTAACTCGTAACATGGATGACAACAAAAACACATGTTTTAGAAAGAAAAAGAAAAAGTTAAAAGCACAACTTCTCGGATGACATTCCCATCTGGTAGGTTCCCCGTGACAATCCTATTTTGCTAAGAAATGGTATAAGCCGAATTGTACAGCACTGAGCAATGGCGCGGAGGGGCACAGTAGGCACGTGCCCACCTCCACCCTTTAGCATGAAGTAGTTTTTGCCTACCTCCATCCTTTGGCATCAAGTAGTTTTTGTACTATGAGTTTTATATTAGTGGTTTTGTTATTTTAGTGCCCCTCTAAATGTTTATAGATTTCAATAACTTTTTTGAAGTCATGACTCTTTTCAATATAAATATACACAAAATCCTATCACATAACAATAAAAAATTCAATTTATTTTCATTTTTATTACTATAGACATGTAGTAATACTTCTATTCCTTTGACGGATGCTTTACTGATTTTAATGTTTAAAATAGAATACAGGTACAAAAAATAGAATGTAAATTTTATTTCTCAAAATAACATTATGAGTTTCATCTTTATTAATTCTAAATTCAACGTGTCAATATACATTTAAAATCTTGATGTCTATTTTGTACCAAATTTATTTCTGGCTCCGTCACTTACGGCTTAAAGTAAGAGCTCTATTTTCGCTGTCGTACTAAATATCTGGATCCATTAATACCCGAGGCTCACCAGCCACAAGTAACGTCTGCATCCATCTGCTAGGCTTTGATCTAACATTTTTCAACTGGGCCATTGAGGAGGACGAAACTGTTCACGAGGAAGTCTTGACACAAAAGTAGTATGATTTTCTTTAATGTTTTGGGTTGGTTTAATGTTATTATAATGACTAGTTTGTTGGGCACATATATATATTTCACAAGTTACAAAATAAATCAAAACAAAATTTTTAATCCTTTCAAATATCCCTTTAACTAAAAAAGTTGAAGATTACTCAAAAGTCCCAAACATTGATAGCAGGTTAATTAGAGCCGCACTTTAAAGGGTGTGATATTTGCACTTCACATTAACATTGTCTTCGTCAATACTAAAGTTGCTCGCTGCAGTCAAATATACTTCTCCTTCTTTCTACTTCTAGTCGAAGTACTTAAAGAAACTTTCTTTCTTTTTTTTTTAATCAAAATCCTTGCAAATCCTAATTACTTAGAGGCATGTAAACTTCCACTTCATGCTCCATCTTTTGGAATGCCAGACTTCAATGGTTGAAAGAATAATTTGTAAATCAACACCAGAGACTCTAAGAGAATTATGTACTTGGCAAAGTTTGTATAACATATATTACGACCAAATTTCATTTTCCGACTAGATGACGAGGTCATCGCATACCGTATCTATCTTTGAAACTTATCAGATGGAGGGAGACAAAAGTGGGGAAGGAGGTAATTTTTACATTTTTTTTAATATGAAAAGAAAGGTTAAATCTTGAGAGGTTAAAAGTGGAGCATGAATATTGTACCCCTACCTTGCGACCTTTGTTGTAATTACAATACTTTTTCCATCTCCTTCGATTAACATAGAATATTGCTGCTAAAACAAACTTTAGAAGCAGTTTTTGGATCACTTAATGAAAAATGATCGAGATTAGCGCGATTTGGATAGTATATTCACTGCTTTAATTTTGGTGCTTTCAACACAATTTTATTTGCGTGTTAATTTGATATTCACTTTCATAAACACTAAAATTTAATTACTGCATCACAACTCCTTATAAACATATTATCCATCCTTCGTCGAATCAACCCAACTCATTTGACAATAAAATTGCATTAAATAATACTATCAAAAGTTCTAAACATCGGGTATGTTAAAATTTTTCAATATGGGATGTAATTAAATTTTATTCCCTCCGTTCAGTTGAATTTTCTCTGCAAGTGCATAAATTTTTTACTTCACTTATTATTTTTTTATTTTACATTAGTTTACCAAATAATACTTCAATTATTCAATAATTAGTTTAATTTGACGTTTAAACGGTACTAAATGCATTCAAGAATTTGAGAAATGCCAAAATGAAAATTTGAATTGAAGAGCGACTAAAGTCTAGCCCATATACAAAAGAATAGGACAGTCCATTTGGCATTGTAGTTATTTTGGGGCTCGGCTTTCTCAGCCTAATACCGAGGCCTAGCTCGATTTTGCATCCTCCAACAACGAACGAACAAACAAACACCGCCATTAGCGAGCACACGATGCCTTACTGAGATGGCGGGAATTCTTGGCGCCATTAGAGGCAACCCATCATATTTCCCGGGTAACTTCCTCCTATTTAGACCCAACTTTCCTCACTATCAAACCTCCGGAATCGATCACCAAAACCTAAGCAAACTCGTCACAACAATGGCCCCGCAAGAAGACCCGCAAACCCACCGCCCCGAAACCCAAGAACCGACTCCTAAGTTCCAAAAGCTTGATCGTCAGAACGGGTTGCACCAATCATCGCCCGACCCGCCGCTTTTTTTCCTGGTGAAGAAGCTCTCCGAAAAAGCTGTGCTGCCCTCGCGAACTTCCTCTCTCTCTGCCGGCTACGATCTCTCCAGGTAATTTCCCGAAATTGCACAGATGCAATATCAGCTTCTTTCTGGGCGTAGAATAGTAATCTTAATATTCCTGGTTTTCTTTTTATTTTTTGTGTAGCGCGACGGACACTAGAGTACCGGCAAAAGGCAAAGCTTTGGTTCCAACCAATCTAAGCATAGCAGTACCTCAAGGCACATATGCTCGTGTTGGTATATTTATTTTCTTTAGCTCTGTCTCCATTACCCGTCCCATAATTTTTGTCTACATGACTTTTGTTGCGAATTTTAGCTCGAATTGAACTGATATGATAATCATACAATGAATGAAATGGTGTTTGATGACACATCAAGCTTGGTTAATTACTGTTACATGATATTATAGGAAGAGGAAGATAGAGAAAGGTTGTGCATTCTGGTGTAAATTACAGTGGTGGAAGAGGGGGTATAAATAGATTACAGGTGGTGAAGGTGAGTGTAGCTTAGGGTAGGCCTTGTAGATAAGATATATTTACATTAACATCCCCTCAAACTTAAGATGGTGGATATGAAACTAGCTTAAGTTTGGACGTTAATGATTGATGTCATGTGTGAGGTGAATGACAATCCTTCACAGCATTGAGATCCAAATGTAGATCTTGGAGTGAAACAGATGATCTGAGCGATGCGTCAGTAAATCAATGTTTCGGATGCAGCTACCAGTGAATACAGAGTACAGTTCCAGCGACCAAGAGATTGGAGATATTGGGGTGGTTTCGAGTGATCCTTGAAGACAGATCCAGCGACCAAGAAATTAGAGGTCCTGGGGCAGTTGGTGAACCCAGAGTACAGATCCGGCGACCAAGGGATTGGAGGTCTTGAGGCGATTTTTGGTGATTCGAAAGGACAGGTCCAGCAACCAAGGGATTGGAGGTCCTGGGGCAATTTGCGATTTCTGGGGACGAAGATTTCAAGTGACCCACGTAAATGAAGGTCCTCGAATAAATTTTAAAAATCCCAAGTAAGATCTTGTAACCAATAGACTTAAAATCTTGGGCTGATGATGTCCGATAATCCCATATGAGAAATCTGGTGACTGTGACCTGAAGATCATAGATGAAGGTCTTGGCACGATTCCTGGCAATCTCAGGGTTGAGTTCCAACAACCACAGTGAATGAGACAACCACAGTGAATGAGTGGCATGATTCCCGAGAATCGCAGGGTTAATCCAACGACCATGATGAAAAGGGTTTTGGCATGATTCTTGGTAATCCCGGGGTTGAGTTCCAACGACCATAGTAAAGTGAGGATCTTGGTATGATCCCCAATGATTGATCCAACGACCGCGATTAGTGAGGGTCTTGGATCCCCAATGATTGATCCAACGACCGCGATTAGTGAGGGTCTTGGCATGATTCCCGGTGATCGCAGGGTTAATCGAACGACCATGATGAATAATGGTTTTGGCATGATTCCTGGCAATCCTGGGGTTGAGTTCCAACGACTACAGTAAAGTAAGGATCGTGGCATGATCCCCGATGATCGCAGGATTGATCCAACGACCATGATGAATAGTGCTCTCAGTCATCTCTTGTTTCTCTCTGTTATCGCTTTTCTCTCTAACCTTTCATCCTATGAACTATTTTTGTCTAACCTCTCTCCCCTTTTCGTTCAACGGATACAAGGGAGAAGTTGAATGAACAATGGATTGGAAACTTTGCCAAAAGATGAGATACGGCGAAACGACAGGGGGGGTATGACCGTGCGAGGCAAGTGATAGTGATGTGGGCCCAGTTTGGTAGTGATGTGGAGATACATACGTCAATGGCGTGATAGGCACGAAAACGATGATGTCAAGATGTTTGACAATGGGAGTGGCAGTCGTCGTTGGCTCGACGACAACATCGAGAAGGTCATGACAGTGTTGTAGACGAGTGATTGTCAATGGTGACGATTCATGATTAGTAGCAGAAACGATATTCATGATAGCTTTAACGACAAATCATGTGCGTTATGACGGTGGTAAAAGGGTTAAATTGGCTTTGTTTGTCTATAGCTTCTGCCAAAATTCCATCGTGACTTTTTTTTCTCATCAGAAATATTTATGAAATTGGAACAGATATGTGAATCAGCCAAGAATATCGTCGATATATCCACATAGAGAGGAATAGTGAGAGAAAGAGATGGGTGTTGTGACCGGTGGTAGGTGCGGGTGGTGATGCCGATCTGGTGGTGGGTGATGTGGCCCTGGTGGTGGTCGGCGACGGTCTACGCTGGTGGGTCAGGCGGTGAAGTAGTGGTTGTGAGTGACCAGTGCGACGGTGCTGGATATTGACGCCGATGGTGGATTGCGATGGTAAGTGCCGATCTAGACATCCACGGTGGTGGTGGTTTTGGGTCGCCGCCAGCGACGGTTGGTGCTTGGTTTTGAGGTAGATCGTCGGCAGAGATGCGCCGGCGATGATGGATGAGGTTAGATCGGCAAGGACAGACTAGTCGGTGGTGATGCCGATCTATTGCGGCGGCGTTGATGATTGTGGTCTTGGCGCCGATGGTTGATGTTGGCGCCAACAGTTGTGTGATGAGACCGGCGCCAGTGGTGATTTGCATGAAGCCGTGGGGTTGAGGCAGGTGGTGATTTGGGTTATAATATAATTTTAGGCTGTGGGTAATTGGGGTGAGGCCATGTGTGGTTGATGATTAGGTGATTTGATGGTTCGGCAGTGACACGGTGGTGAAACGGCAGTAGATCGTGGCAGATTGGTTGGTTGTTTCCAGATGTTGGGTCATGGCAGATTGTGGGTCCTGGATCAAAATTTTGAGGCGATGGCCGCCGATCAGATATCCGTGGTGTCGCCAGTGCTTACAGGTGTTGGTGAGAACAGATGGTGGGTTTGTGGTTCTTACAGGTGTTGGTGGTACTGTAATGGAGGTTGTGGGTGGTTGTTACAGGTGTTGATTTTGGTGATTGAGACATGGAGTTTCAGATTTTGAGTTAGTGGTGGTTGGTGAGACTACTAGTGGTGGGCATGGTGGTCCGGTGGTCTGGGTGAGAACTGGTGGTGTCAGGTGAGTGGACCGGTAGTGACTGGTGGTGGCCCGAGTCTAAGAGACCACCACCGGTGGTGGCTCTGATACCATGTTACATGATATTAGAGGAAGAGGAAGATAGAGAAATGTTGTGCATTTCTGGTGTAAATTACAGTGGTGGAAGAGAGTGTTTTGTGCGGTGAAGGTGAGTGTAGCTTAGGGTAGGCCTTGTAGACCTATAAGATATATTTACATTAACATACAATGAGTGAAGTCAGTATTTACATGTACAAAGTCTGTCCTAGGCATGTATTTGCAAATTCAGTTTTACGAGAATTCGCACTAGGTCCAAACAGGACGAAAATTATGAAATTGAGAGGTACATGGAGTAGCTACGCGCTCCCAGGTATTAGAAATCGTGAACCCACTTTCGGTTGCGTTGATCTTATCTAGTAATTAAGCCGTGTCTATTCGCATGACATCAAATATTTGCTCCTATGTTTTTCGCGTTTGTGGCTACACTTCTTAACAATAAATGGCTTAGCTTATTGTAACTAGGTCTAGGTCCAGACATGCAAGTCCTTTGAAGCATCCAAGCTTTAACGTCCGATTTTCCTATGAATGCAAAATATATGTTTGGACTAGTGTTGGACGTGAATCGGGTATATTTATGCGCATCATTTTATACGCCAGATTTTTTTTGTTGACAAAGTTAAGATTGCTTTATTACTGTAGCTCCAAGGTCGGGTTTGGCATCGAAGCATGGCATCGATGTGGGAGCTGGTGTGATCGATGCTGATTACCGGGGTCCAGTTGGGGTCATCTTGTTCAACCATTTGGATGCTGACTTCGAAGTGAAGGTTGGTGATAGGATTGCCCAGCTGATCATTCAGAAGATCGTGACGCCTGAGGTTACTGAGGTAGATGATTTAGATTCAACTGTCAGAGGCATTAATGGGTTTGGATCGACCGGCGTCTAAAACCTCGTGTTAGTAGGAATGGTAAGTTAGGGTAGCATTAGTATGAAGCCTTGTTACTGCTAGGCTGCTAGCTTTCAGCATTGCTAGTTTGTGGTAATGAAGCTGGTTCAAAGTAATTTTTCACAAACATGTTGTGGACATGATAGTTCTCAGTTAATGTTTAGTAATGAAGGAAGCTTTGCAGTTTATTGTGCTTGTTTTTCTTCTTTTTGCATCAATACCTTACCCATGTACCCCATATTTCTACGTCACGTTTTTCTTTTCTTTCATCATAGAAGTGATTTGAGGAAAAGATGGGAGGTAACAAGTTGATACGAGGGTGTAGCTTCAAATGCTTTTTTCTGTTACTAGTACATGGCTGTTTTTACTCACAATAGAATAGATATTCTACATTGTGGCATGGCCTTAACTACGCAGCGATGCTAATGCATGTTGTAAAATTAAGTACAGCTGAACTGGATCGGGTGATGAGCTCGGGCAATAATACGGGCAAGTAACATTGAAATCCATGATTGCTAATGATGTTTGGCTACTTGGTCAAATGCGACATGCTTTTAACTCTCAAATTAATCCTCATACTATCCCATACAAAATTCTAAGCAGCGGTTTAGTCCTTTCAACTCTTTAGACATGAAAACATGCGGCTGGACTATTTATGTTTTCCAAGGCAAACATGTTCTTAGGGACTTGCAATCTGCTTCTCTTTTACTGCCTGGCAGTACACTTCTAGTAGGTTACGCTATCTTGAAATGTGCAATTCGTGAAAAACATATCTTGCTGAAGACTTTAAAAGCATATGGGTGCCTCGGGCAGATGGCTTCTAGGTACTTATCTCTGCTATTATAGGCATCACACAGTTTGGCAAACAAGATGAATTGCCAACTCTACAGCTTATGTATTGTTTCAAAGGGATTTGGGTCCCAAAGTACTTGGAATTTTCCCTCCGTATCCGCCAGCTAAATGTGGCAAGAACAGTTTCTTTTTGCTCTATATGCTTGGTAGGGGTGAGCACGGTTCGGTTGGTTCGGTTTGGAGGCTGAATACCAAACCGAACCGACTAACATCGGTTTGAAAAAAAAAAAAACCCGAATCGTAGTTGAACGGTTCGGTTTCTACGGATTGAACGGATTGATTTGAACTGTTTAATCGATTTGGGCCAAACTCAATATTAGGCAAGTTTAGGCCCAAAAATTAATAACTTATACATACTAATAAGCTCCAAAAAAACTGAATTTTTTTTACCATAATTAATAGCACTTAGTGAGATGTAGGCGGCAAGTGAAAAATGTGTGTTATGTTAAGGGATTTAGGGTTTATCCCATTTTATATGAGTGCTTAGATAACTAGGGTTAGTAAAAAATAACTAGGATTAGATTAAAATATATATATGTTATATTATATACGGTTGATTCGGTTTCAAAAAAATCCGAACCGAACCGAATGTTCGGTTTGGGAAAAAAAAAATCCAAACCGATTGATTTTTAGATCTGTTTGGAAATAGAAGAATTGGTTGGTTTGGTTTTCAGAGTTGGATCGGTTTCAACGATTTAAATGTTCACTCCTAATGCTTGGATTTTAGGACGAAAAGAAGGGATATAATTGACCTTTCCTTATTAAGTGGGGAGATTAAAATCCTTTTCTGTTGCTTAGTTTTGCAGTTCTTAATGTAAGAAACTTCCTTATTGTTTGTGTGGGAAGATAGATGAGTGTTCTTGTAAGGCAGAATTGTCATGCGAACAATGTGCTTGAGAAAGTGGTCTGACTGGTAATTTGCTAGACGTTAAATCAATAGACGACTCTTTTATTCAAGCTTTGAATTTGGTTATGCTACAAAGAACGCTACAAAGAATAAAGAATATTTATCGACTACATAAAATCCATGAAAGAATGAGTGATCAAATTTTCACTGTGACAGAATCTTGAAATTATGTTCAACGTTTGCATTCAGCAGGGAGACCTTGAGGAAATCGTTTCAAGTCGGTGCAGTAGTTGTATATCATAAACTTGCTTTGCACCCATCGGAGCCTATTTCTGCCTGCAGAATCAAGTTCTTGCGTTTGCCATGCCTGATCATTAACAGAATTACCAGAAGCACAAGATGATCCTGCAGATGACTTAACACACCCATTGGCATTGTAGTTTCTGTAAGAGGCGGTGAATGGAGCTTTTGTCCAATCAGTCTTCACTCGCCCGCCTTGTGTTGCCCAGTCATCCGCATTCCAAAGGCTCGAGTACACCCTCATTGGTTGACTCTTTGGGAATGGAACGCCAATTGCTTCGCTGTTTTGGAATACCCTTATGGGACTGTTATCCACCAAGAATCTGAAAGTACATGGAGGAAAACACATTCAGAAATCACTGGGTCATTAGAATGGCAAGTTTGCCATATCTGGTAATATCAGATTATGAGATGCTATATTTAGAAATTGGGGAGCTAGGTACGTACATGATACGTTGCGGGTTCCAAACAATTGAGTAGGTGTGAAAGGCAGCAGTTGGGTCGAACCATAGATGGAATTGCTGTTCCTTGTTCCCTTTCCCTTGTGCATAAACATTGGTGTGAACTGTGTAAGGATTCCCTGACGAATTTCCCAGGAACTCGAAGTCAATCTCATCGTGTCCAGGTCCTTGAGAGGATAACTGCATACATAAAGTGTGATTATTAGATCACAAGTATTTAAAACATGCAATCCTTCAAGGTGGAGGACAGAGCAAGAGTACTAACATAGAATGTGGTAACAGTGCCAGCGGAGTTGTCCGGTACAAGCTTGAGTTGCATGTCAATCCTTGCGAACAGATACTCAGTCTTGGACTGGAAGCCGGAGCCTGAGAACTTGTCTAGAGAAAGCGTTAGGAGTTGGCCACCATTGAGTATCTTCCCTCGCTGATCGCCCCACGTGACATCGATATCTTGGTAGAAATTGCCAGCTGAAGTAGCTGCTACTAGATATGTCACGAGTACGAGAGGAAGAAGCATTACTGAAGACCTGGAAAAAGTAAAGGATGCCATTTTGTTTGGTGCTTGTGTTTGAGCGAGACAATGAATGAATGGTTGATGGTTAGGCAGAGGGTTGTGAAGGCCTTATATAGAGTGTTGAGGAGAAGCTATGAGGAAGTTTCTGATAGAGGGGAAACCAGATAGCATACAGCTTGTAAAGTTGTTCAGGTTGGCGAGTTGGTTCATTCACTAGCCTGGACCCAGAAAAGACTTCACGCGTAGAATTAAAAGCTAAAACACCAAATGTTGAATGAACTTCCCTCGGGTGAACCTGTCAAAAACAGCACACAGCTTTCATTTCTGTCACCTTTTGATGTTCGTGTGGGCCGTGGGACTTGGAATCAAGGGCGGCGAGGTGTGGGGCAGAGTATATGGATTTGCTGCCCTTGTCTATCTTATAGTACCACTTTTCTATTGCTTTTAAATAAATGTTTAAATTGTTACCAAGGTCACCATTTGACTAAATTCTTTACTGGCTCCTTTTTTTTTTTATTGTTTTGGGAAAAGTCCCCCCTACTGTTACAGTTAACAGTACGTCCAACTCTAGTCACAATTTCATGTTATTCACCAAATAGTAGTATGTACTTTGTAAAGCTGGTCTCGATTGTTGTTATCAATGTCATATCGGTAACCGTCGTACCCATCAGTACAAATTATTTTTGCTTTATAGTACAGTATTTCTAACAAAAAATACTTTCCTACTAGACAAAGTATTGATCTGTATCGGCCGATAAATGTGATTCCCACCAAAAATTATATACTGCCTGAGATATCTTGTTTTTTAACGATTCCTTAAAAATGTAAAAAATTGTATAATTTTTTTAAATTTTTAGTAAATTCACCACGTAAAGACACAATAGAAAAAGAAAAAAAAAGAATAAATTCCATTATATCGGTCAAAGTCCATGTAGCCTCTTTCTTACAATATTGGTTACAGTATGCAAGATCTTTCTTGATAAGTCTTCAATCTTCATCGGTAATTTTCAGTTTGCTTTTACTTTTCTCGCAAAATCCGAAACTTTGCACGCAACCTCTTCTACTTCGACCTTAATAGTAATCTCCTCTATCTTACGCGAGTCCTCGCAAACATGTCATCGTCAATTTGCTCCTATCCTTTTTCCCACAAATGTTGAAGACCTCGTCCCACTTTTATGTTTGTCTTAACCATCAAATTAACAAAGAAAGTCTTAACATGAGAAGGTCACAAAGCTTCATCATGTTTGTCATCGTCGCAATCTCCCTCCTCAAAATTTATAAGATCCACGATGGAAGAAGACATCTAGTAATTATAAATATATACATATTAAACTGTATCATTTTTTCACAAAGGCTCTTTTAGTTGCTAAGAATATGTTTGACGGTATGACAGGTGCATAATATCTTTATTTACCTTAGAATATGATTGAGTAAAAAAATTTAAAAAATTATCATATTGGCTATCTCAAAAAAATTGATCACTCCTTCTATCACCAAAAAATTGACCAAATCTCTCTATCTCCAAAATCTCCTCACCTACTTCACCAAAATCTCTATCTCCACAATTATACCAACACCCGAAATTCACACACTCGCTGTAATACACATCTACACACCGTAACACCCACTTTCACACAATAAACTTCTCGGTGACCCACTGAAAACACACATTACGCATCCACTATCCCCATAAACACACTAATATACCACACTCACTCAGATTACACACAATTATGAATTATCCATGAATACACCCATACCCGAACACATGAACACAATACACACACACACACACACAGTGTAATACCTCGAACCTTGGTAATGCTAGCCAGTCAGTTTAATTTAAGCGACGACTTTTGTGAGCGAAAATTTTTATCGGTAACCTTTAGTGACAAAATTTCGTTAAACCATAAGTTATAATTTATAGATGGCAAATATAAGTGAGGTAACTACAATAATTGAGGTAACTAGTGACAATTAGCGTGATCGATATTTTCTTGAAATTTTTAGCGACGAAATTTTTAGTTAGCGTTGATATTTTCGTTAAACGATTTTTAGCGGCTATTAGTGAATCGGGGTTAGGTAACAGCCCATTAAATTCTTTTAGTACACTAATCTTTCGTAAATAATTACTTGGACCTTTTTGCAATCATAAAAAAAAGAAAAAAGAAAATTCGGGCAACGTTTAAAATAACTAACAAAACTTGTAGGGGGGTTTTTGGTAGTTTGTCTTTTTGGGTTTTATATATAAACTTGCATTTGATAGAGCAGCCGTCCCCCACATTTTTTTTCTTCTCTTGTTTACCGCGACTTAGAAAGAGAGAGATTGAGAGAGAGAAAGAAGGCTTGGAGAAGAGATTTTCCGGCGAAGCTTTCCGGTTAGATTTCCATTGATTTACATGCTATACACACACACACACACAACACAACTAAATAGGTGTATGGGCTGCATGAGGGACTAAGGTTTCAGCCATGTAAATGGTGTGTGTGTTTTTGGGATCTGTCGAGTGTGTTAATGTATGTGAGGGGGGCTGCCAAACAGCCATATACAGCAAGAATGCGTTGTGGGTTTGAGAAATGGAAATGGGTACAGCCATGTGGCTGTGTGAAACCTAATGTAAAGGCAGCCATGGCTGCCGTGGTTATGCAACAGGGTATATATATATATATATGTGTGTGAAAAGAGGGTGTTTTATGTGTAGCAACTGCGGTTAGTGAATTGGTTGGGTTGCTTGGCCTATTACCTTCCATTTTCATGCTGATCTGTGGGGTCTAAATGCAACAGATCAGGATTTTTGGTGCTTCCTCATGGCGTTTGGCCTCGTCACAGTGATTCCAGCAGTTGTTTTTGTTTTGTTTTACACAGCTTGAGTAGGAAGATGGGAGCTCGTGGTTCTGTGAGGTGCAAAGGTTCATAAAAGTTTCCAAGCTTAAAAAAGGGACATTTATGGTTGCGTGAAAGTTGAGGGAAAAGAAAAATGGTAAGTGGAAATGAAAGAGAAGTAAAGGTGAATGGAGGAAAAAAAACTGTAAAATAGAGAAAACAAGACCCACTGCCGTGAGGTAGTGGGTGATGTTGTGTAGGCTGTGTGTGTGTGATGCATGTGTACAACAGCCATTTGTGAGAGTGTCTATATGGAGAGAGACGGCAGTGGGTTGAGAGGTAGATTTGGGGCTGTTCATATGAGCTAGGTGCGTGCGCGCGTACTGTTTGCTGCGGTGTGTGGGCTTCTATGCCGCTGTGAGTGTGTTGCCAAGAGAGAGAGTGTGGTGTGGCTGTTGCCTTGAGGGGTCGGGTGCGTGGCAGCCATGGCTGCAATGAGGAGAGCAGGTGTGTGCGTTAAGGTGCATTAGTGTGTACGTTGTGTGTATATGTCACTACAAAAAAAAGGAGTTTCGGCTATACTAAAAAAGTGTCGCCAATGACTGTAAAAGTGTCGCAAACCGGTTTCCCGACACTTGTTTAACACTTTTCGTAAGTGTCGCAAATTTGTCCGTCGGGAATTTCCCGACACTTGTTATAAACGTCGGCAATCTGCTTGCGACACTTTTATGCGACACTTTAAAGTGCCTCTTATGAGGTCAATAGTCAACTCAGGCATGAGACACTTTCGCAAGAAGTGTCGCTAAATTAGCGACGTTTTCACTAAAGTGTCGTTTTCATTTGGCGACATTATCTTTGAAACGTCGTTAAATTAGCGACACTTTCTTTAAGTGCCAGTTTTGTTTTACGGCATTATCTAACAACGCTTCCTTTGAAGAGTCAGTGTTTATTTGGCGACACAATCTTTGAAATGTCGTTAATTTAGCGACACTTCCATCAAATGCCAGTTTTATTTAATGGCATTATCTTAAAAATGTCGTTCGTATTTACGACACTTGTAAGCAATTGTCACTTATTTTTTGTCTGTCATATTGTGAAATTTGTTAAAAGTACGCTGGCCTAACTCTGATAATAGTTACATTTTCCCAAAAATGACATAAAAGTGAAGTGTATTTTATGTAATCCTGCTCCTGTCCAATACGAATAATGCACAATTAAGTCGATCTATAAACTCATTTAGAAACAAGCTAATGTCATTCATCAACCATATCATATCCAACATTCACATCATAATTACATAACCATCTAAAAGTTCAACATTCACATCCTAATTACATAATCATCCAGAAGTTCTCAATTTCAAAAACATACAAATATAATGACATTGAAGAACCAACCTAAAGATATATACATCTTTTCCAAAATGTCATCATAGTGCATATCGGTTCTTTTAAGTCCAACAAAAGCATTGATATCTTCCCTTCATATGAACCTAGAAATTCAAAAATCAAGAAAGAGGTTATAAATTTAACCGGTATAACATAAGTCCAATTAAACCGAAAAATTAGTCGACAAACAAAATACATTAAGAAAGGTAAAGACTCGTCTACGTATCCCTTCTCAGTCTTGCATCCTATTTCGCAAATTTTTCAAAGTAACGAAATTCTTCTTTACTTTTTTATTTTGAGAAACCTGAACAATTAGATCGTAAGTAATCAATAGTTACACAAAAAAAGAAAAAAAAAGGGACACAATCATATGAAAAACAACCATGCACTTAAGTAAACATTATACAAGTTTTTGATTGCAGTATTGTATTTGTACCAAATGCATTAATAGATGAACATTTAGAAGTAAGACGTAAGAGTCGTTTTACAACAAAGCTGTAAATTGGTCTGCACTCTCCAAGACTAAAACATTTCATTACATATAAATATCCAAGGCAAAACATGTGCCTCTCTTATAAAAGAAAATCCCAAAATAGAGCATCTGGTATCCTAATTACCTATTACTTTCACTCTTAACTAGCACTGGCGACACCTACCTCTCCACAACCATAGCCACCAATCACTCATCACCACCATCACAGCTACCACCAATTGCGGCCAAACACTCACTACCAAGACAACTACCACTGACTATCTGTCGGGTGACGCCAACCTAATATCTAATACCTTAAACATGCATAGTTCTTATTGGAGGATGTTGTAAAGGTGCTAAGTGTTAGCCTAAGCTAATTTGGGATTTTATTGGGAAATTCAATCTTGCCCATTGAAATGCAAGAACTTCACTAAACAAACAACATTCCAGCCTGAGATGACACTGGCATAGCATGGATGAAAGCATAAACAAACAACATTCCAGCTCGTGATGCAGCTGTTTTCTTTTCATCTGGCTTGCAACGACGAGTATAAAACATTTATGATGAACACAGCACCTACATGCAGCATGCATAAACTGTCTTCTTCCAACGAAACTAGCAGCAGAAACTGTCTTTTTTATTAAACTGTACTGTGAGAACAACTAGCAGCAAAAGAACACAATCAAGAGCAACCATGAACCAAAAGGCAGCCTAGAATTTCAAGAAACACACCTTGGTACTAAACCAGCACCAAAAGTGGCAAGCTATAGTTCAAGAGGGCCATCACCAGCCTGCCCATTCATCTTGAAACCTGACATTATGTTGCCCGGTGACTTGATTTTGGCTTCATGGCCTCAAAATATTCTAGCCACAGAATTGAGCTCGGGTAAACTTTTTAGCGACTTCAATCTATTGTCAGGGACATCCATGTCATGCCTGCATGCTGCCGGAGTGGCTGCACTTTTGAAAGGGGCACACCCTGAATGGACCCCCGCCGCCATCCGTTCGGCCATGATGACCACGTCGGATGTCCTAGATAACACGTTCAACCTAATCCAAGACATTGGAATTACGAACAAACCAACTAGCCCTCTAGCTATGGGAGCTGACCATATTAATCCAAACAAGGCACTAGACCCTCGTCTCATATACACGACGTGAGAACGGAAGATTATGTCAGTCTCCTTTGTGCATTAAATTTTACCCAAAAACAAATACAAATTATCACCAAATCCTCTTCAAACAGTTGCTCCAACTCTTCATTGGACCTCAATTACCCCTCTTTCATTGCATTTTTCAATGCAAATGACTCTAACTCGGGGGTTAAGATTGTTCAAGAATTTCAGAGGATGGTGACGTATGTTGGTGATGGGAAGTCAACTTATACAGCAAAACTAGCACCAATGGATGGGTTACAGGTTAGCGTCGTGCCGGAGCAATTGGTTTTCAGTGAAAAAAATGACAAGCAAAGCTACAAGTTGAGTATAGAAGGTCCAAGGCTAATTAAAGAGTTGGTGGTGTATGGTACTATAAGTTAGGTGGAAATAGGAGGTAATCATGTAGTAAGAAGTCCCATAGTTGCTACAAACCTAAGCTCAGAAATATTATTGTAACTCGTCCTCTTTGAAATTGTACCTATTGATTTACCTATTAAATAAACAACTTTCTATATGTCTTGCATGACTTGCAAAGTTATTTGCTTTATTTAAAAGGACAATGTACATGAACTAAGAAAGGAGCACTCAATGCTTGATTATCTTACTAAGTTAGTATGTTAAACCCCCACAATCACCGCTACTTCAGCATGAGGAAACCAGCACCAATAATAACACATTCACATGTATAACAGGTTGCATGTATAAGTGAAAGAAAATAAATATCATAACTAAAAGAACATGCATGAACAACAATAACAGTTTGCTGTTATTATTGTTATCTTTTTTCCTGTTTGCTGTTAAATGTATTTACTGCTGTTATTTTTAGATTCCAACCTGTTATTGCTGTTATCTTTTTCCTATCTGCTGTTAAATGTACTTTTATTGCTGTTATTTTTAGCTTCTTAAATATAGTTTTATTGATGTTATTTTTTTCCTGTTTTGAGTTTACTTTTTATGCCCCCAGTCTAGTCCTAATCCTAGTTATCCACCCCAAGCATGTGCCTAGACAGGTTATGGAGTTCCTCCAACTCCCCAAACTGCGTATGGAATCCAACCACCTTAAGAAATTGCACCAATTATGGACAGCCTCAGCTATAGAAACCTCCAGAAACCCAACCAGCTTATGGACAACAGCTGCAACAAATACAAGACAGCTCTTGAAACCAGCAAGAGCTAAGCCAAGGTTCTGCTAAGGATCAGTACTGACATCGTTCTAGGATACAAGTTGATGATCAAGCACATAAAATGACTACTTAAGATGGAACATACAATCAAATGAAAAGGCGACCATAAAACTTGCATACAGCTCTTGAAACTTATTGAAGCTAAAATAGTTTTAACAAACCTCATTTTGTGGAGTCGAGCGTTTTCTTGGTGAAACCCTTAGCATGTGCTGCATATTCCCTTGATCTTGATGCAGCACCTTAAAGTGTTTTCTAGGTGAAACTCGTGTCACGTGCTGCATATTCCCTGGATGTATTGTACGAGTTAATGATACCACTTGACGACTGCTCGATTCATCAGGAACCTATTACCAGTAACATGGTGAATAATGAGTACTAATTAGATAAATGAACTTCAAATTCTCACAAAGAAAAGAATGAAACTTAACTTGTCCAGTTCCGGAAGAAACATCCTGGGAAGAGTGCATCGACAACATCACAGTTCGTATATGGGACATCATGTTCTCTTGCATTTTAGCCTCCAATTGTGCCTTTATATTTGATACTTGAATGGATACTTGGGCTGCTACTTGAGTTTGCATCTCTTGCTCCATTTCAGCTCGTATTTCATCTTTCATTGTAGCCTCCAATTGTGTTTTGATAGTTGATACTTGACTTGACACTTGGGCTGTTATTTGAGTTTGCATTTCTTGTTCCATTTCAACACGCATTTTATCAATCTCTTCTTGCCTAACGTCTCTCGTCTCTGCCCGACCAACTCTATATGATGAACCAAAGGCATTACTCAGACAAGCGCCTAACCCAAGCCCACGAACACGTCCGTTTTTATCACAGCCCATGGCTTTGGAGAATGTATCATCAAAAGCATAAGCTGGCTCTTGAATGGAATCTGGAAGTTCTGATGCAAAAGTGTCCATTTTATCTTGTACAAACAAGAAAATAAAAAGTCCACTATTATCCTAACTTATTAATGCTAACATCTATAGTAATCTAAAAAAAAAGGAGGGGGGGAAAGTACATACAACAGCTTCAGCCACTTCTCCAGTTGTATACTGCCACTGCTTCTCCCCAGTCTTATACTTATGTGTTCCTTTAAAAAACTCACGACGAGAAGGGTCTCTACCGAAAGAATTCCTTAGCTACATCCCCATTAAGAGAACACATTTAAATGCCAATTTGGGCTCACTAGCATCTGGACTAACATACAATTACAGGTCTCATATATGAGAGTTTACCTCCACTCTTACTTGAGCATTGCTCTTCCGACCATTTGTATGAGGGAACTTCATGTTCTCCCTACTTTTTTTGTTTTTTTCACTCCTTGCCTAGCATTTGCAACAAACAGAGATGCATGATTAGGTATTAAAGAGAGCCAGTACATGCCACTTAAAATTCAGTCCAAACCATTTGAAACATACCTTCACATTTTTGCTACCCCAAAAGTGGATAAGAATAGGCCATTGATTCTCTTCCACCCTATTCGGGCGATTTGCCAAGCGCTCAGCATCGTTATCATATGGTTCATAACCCTTGGCCTTCACAGAATGCTTCCACTCCTTCCATTTCTTCCCAACTGACATCATGATAACTCTTCTCATCTCCACTGTTGCATTTGTGTTCTCCTATGGTCATGGCATACAAAAAAATATTACTGTTAGACTGAAAGGGCGGGAGGAATCTTCTCTATTGGAAGCTTTCCCAGCAGGAAAAGTGCCTGTGTCCAAACCACATGGGCTGGAGCAATGAGCAGAGGACCAAAACAGAAGCAAAATGATTAACAAAATCTTGAAACTTGCACGCGATTCAGTCCCAAAGTAACAACTGCACGACTTGCAAAGTTATTTGCTTTATTTAAAAGGACAATGTACATGAACTAAGAAAGGAGCACTCAATGCTTGATTATCTTACTAAGTTAGTATGTTAAACCCCCACAATCACCGCTACTTCAGAATGAGAAAACCAGCACCAATAACAACACATTCACATGTATAACAGGTTGCATGTATAAGTGAAAGAAAATAAGTGTCATAACTAAAAGAACATGCATGAATAAGAATAACAGGTTGTTGTTCTTGCTGTTATCTTTTTCCTGTTTGCTGTTAAATGTATTTATTGCTGTTATTTTTAGCTTCCAACCTGTTATTGCTGTTATCTTTTTCCTATTTGCTGTTAAATGTACTTTTATTGCTGTTATTTTTAGCTTCTTAAATATAGTTTTATTGCTGTTATCTTTTTCCTGTTTTGAGTTTGCTTTTTATGCCCCCCACTCTAGTCCTAATCCTAGTTATCCACCCTAAGCATCTGCCCAGACAGGTTATGGAGTTCCTCCAACTCGCAAACTGCATATGAAATTCAACCATCTTAAGCAAATTGCACCAATTATGGACAGCCTCAGCTACATTGACACGTCAACACCTTAAATTAAAAGAGAACATGTACTGGGAAGTAAAGGAATAATCTTGTCTATGTGACAAGAAGTATATCAGAAAATATACTGTCATTGTAGTCACATCTAATTTCATATTTTTGGAACTTGAAGGTCTTCCTTGCATAGTCCTAATCATCAAGGGTGGTGCTACTGCAATATTTTTCAGCACTGAAATGAAGTTGAGCAGATGGTGAGATCTGCTCAACTTCATTTCAGTGACCTGTATATGAAATGACATATTACGAGCTCGCTTTAGATAGTACAGTAGAGCTCAGCTCTATAACATCAAAACATAAACAGCAAATTCAGAGCTCAGCTCTGTCATTTTAAACTATAAAATAGTAAATTCCGAACTCAGCTCAAAAATATTGAAACATAGACAATAAACTCACAACTCAGCTCTATGACATTAAAGCACAACATATCCCGAGCTCAGCTCGTTGAGGCTAAGACATTACAGGAAACTCTAAAATCTAAACCATGAATAGTAAATTCAGAGCACAGCAAAACAATGGTAAACCATATATATTATAAAAAGCTCTGCTCAAATTGCATTGGATCATAAAGCAACAAAGGTAGAGCTCCAGCTCTGTAACATTACAACAAAACCTGTAAATTGAGAGCTACGCTCTGGGGCAAAAACTTTAACAGTGAACCCAGATGTTACCTCTTGCATTGGAACAAGAACAACAAATCTAGAGCTCAATTGAGTATAGAAACAAATGACTTCAGCTATTAAGTATAGAAACAAATGACTGCAGCTATTACACACACACACACACACACACACACATACCTTGATGTGGTTCCATATAGCATCCTTGTTAAGCTTTGGTACCTTCCTCCACTCGATATAATTTAGTGGCGCCAATATCCTATTGCGTGCGAGAACTCCCAAATGTGACGCAAGTTTAGTGCCTGGTTCCAGAATTGGTTGGCCAAGCTCATTAGTTGGAATCTCCAAAATGCTTCCATTTTCACCCCACCCACTATGCATCGTTGTCGGGCCTCGAGTATGCATCTGATCTGGTTGCTCCATGCTTACATCTGTTCATCAAATTCAAGTTACTGCTATAAGACATTCCATTTATATCACTCAATTACTATATTGAAAATGACAGCGTTATAGCATTCTCTTAAACGCTATAAAGATGCACAAGTAACATAGATACAACAGAATTAAAAGACTAATCAAACGTATAAACATACTGAATATGCACAATCAGAACATAAAATGAAAATTATAGGCCTCTAGTTGTTTAATTATTGACATATATTGGACTATTCTTGATAGAACGAACACATAGATTAAATATCCACACAAAGAAATTAGTTCCATCCCAAGAGTTGCAGCGTAGTAAGTGAAAGAAGATAGGCCAAAACTATACACATTTCTTGTTATTATACCTGCCACATGCTCAGAATCTTCTTGATTGCTGTTTGTTGGTTCCCTGTTCGTTGGCGAGGTGCCACCCGCAATAGCGGCTGCCCAACCTTGTGGTGGCTCGGGCATGGTGGTATTGAGCTCTTGATGCTCATCTTGATGCTCATCACTAGGGTTTGGCATAGCTCCTACACTCCTTTGTGCCGCACGTCTACCACTTGCCATTGTGCCTAAGTTGTACAACAAACAACAAATTATTTTTCACCGATTAACAGACAACAAGATAGAATATATAGAGAAAGACTACTTTGTTTCAGTTCATAGCAAATCTTTGAACTTCACATAAGGTTACATCACAAACACAGTATAAGAAAGTGGCATAGCAACTAAAGGAGATGAAAGCAAAGAACTAAAATCATTAATAGTGTATCCAGAAAAGAAAAAGGAATCACTTAAATACTAAAGCAATTGTTCATTTATCAGCTAAGCATCCCTTATCATGCTTTTTTCTTCTTTATCATTTCCCTAGGATCATTAGTCAGTGTGGGGTTAACTTTAATTCCAACTAAATCTTGCCTAACCCAGGTTACATCCTCATCACATATGAATGTTGATTCATCCAAAGTTTGCTCATTCCAAAAATTGGTATGATATTGGCTACGAGCTTGGTCTGGAGATTCTTCTTCAAGAAGATCAAAAAAGTCTCTAGGTTTTGTCTTGACAACAATGTGCCAGTCTTCATCCACCGCATCTTGCACGTAAAAAACTTGCTCAGCTTGAGACGCAAATATATACGGTTCATCTGATATGTTCTGTGAATGTGCCAAATGGTTGAAGTTTACAAGTGTAAAGCCCAAGCCATCTCGATCAACAAGTCCAATACCATTATCTACCCAGTCACACTTGAATAACACAAACCTAAACTTTTTAGAGTAATGTAGAACAATAATGTCTGTCAACACTCCATAGTAGTTTACATCTCCCGCTATAGGATTCATATCTCTTGCACTTGCATAACTATCCGTATTTGCCTTAACCATGACCCCACTATGCTGAGTTGCTCTATTACTCTCGCGAGCCTTCGTATGATACTGAAATCCATTTATAACATATCTGGTATATCTCGTTGCCTTTTTTAAAGGACCCATTGCCAATGATATAGCTTCTTCTAATAATGCCTCATCACCTTCCTCGTACAGCATTTGAACCTATTTTTTATGGTGAAAAGAGTTTCAGGTTAAAGATTGCACTTATATTAGATTTAACTTGAAGGTAAGCAATGGATACTACACTCATGTTACTTACATGATTTCTAAACCATATGTGGAATGTCTCATTATGAACTTTATTGACATCATGAGGTCGAAATCGACAATTGCTCCTTCTAATGGATGCATGATGTTCACTGCATAAATTATTACACTGAGTTACCAAACCATGCAAACATAGAGAAAAAACCATATTTGCGTTAGATTCTCACCGCCGATATTGAGTTATTGCATCAGAATTGACAAGAACATATCGATGAGCCTGTGCATATGAAATGTCATCAAGTACAAATCCCTCTGATGCCTCTAAAGGGCGACCTCCTACTGAGTTGATGGAAGTGTCTCCGCCATCATCAAGCCTAACTGGTCGATTCAATTTTGTCTCAACATCATCAATTAAGTACCTTGAGCAAAATGTAACGCATTCTTCTAACCAATATCCTTCTGCAATTGAATCCTCTGGACGACTTCGATTCCTTACATAGCCCTTAAGAGTGAAAAGGTATCTATAATGCCAAATAACAAATCAAATCTCTATAAGAAAGTTATCACACGTAGGTCATAACTAACAAGTAACACAAAAATAAATTGGGAAGCAATAACACACTTCTCAATAGGGTACATCCATCGGTATTGTGGTGGTCCACCTATCAAAGCTTCTTCGGCTAAATGAATAACCAAATGCTCCATGATATCGAAAAATGATGGCGGAAATATCCTCTCAAGGTGGCAAAGTGTAAGCGCAATTCGTGACTGAATACGATTCAATTCTTCAACATCCATGACTTTTGAGCATATTTGCCTAAAAAAGTTGCTTAGCTCAATCACAGGTTTCATTACGTTCTCTGGCAACACGCTTTGCAATGAGATAGGAAGAAGTTGTTGAATTAGAATATGGTTGTCGTGACTTTTAAGTCCTGAAATACTTCGTTTTTGAAGATTGACACGTCGTGATATATTCGAAGCATAACCATCTGGGACTTTGACCCGCGACAAAACTTTCAGCATATCATATTTGTTCTTATTGTCCAATGTGAAAGATGATGGTGGCAAATAAAATTTGTGACCAGCCTGTTGTTGAGGATGCAGTGCCTTTCGAATACCTATTTCCTTTAGATCATTGCGAGCATTTAAATTGTCCTTACCTCTACCATCAATATTCAATAACGTCCACAGTATGTTATCACATACATTTTTCTAAATATGCATCACATCGAGATTGTGGCGTAGCAAATTGTCCTTCCAATAGGATAACTCAAAGAATATACTTAGCTTTTTCCAATTATGTGCTTCATTGTCGTCCTCATCGTTGCCTCTTTTCCTCTTCTTACTATCTTGAGCTTTACACTTACCAAACTCATTTTTTATGTCCTTTACTTGCTCATAGACTTCAACTCCAGATAATGGAATGGGCTTTGGATCTAATTCAACTCTACCATCAAAAGAAACTTTATCTGTTCGAAACTTATGTCCCTAATCCAACCATCTACGATGTGTCGGATAGCACTCCTTTTTTCCATGTCGCAAATGACGAGACTTTGTGTACCTATGACACAAAGGACACGCCAACTTCCCTTTCGTGCTATATCCCGACAAAATTGCATATCCTGGAAAATCACTTATCGTCCATATCAATGAAGCGCGCATCTTAAACATTTGATTGCTAGCTGCATCATAAGTGTCTACACCAATCCATAATTCCTTGAGCTCGTCAACCAAAGAACGCAAGTACACATCTATATCATTACCTGGTCCTTGGGGACCATCTATTAGAAGGGACATCATCATGTATTGTTGTTTCACGCAATTCCAGGGAGGCAAGTTATATGGAATCAAAATTACTGGCCATGTTCTGTGAGCTATATTCATACTCCTGAATGGGTTAAATCCATCCGAAGACAATCCAAGTCTTACATTGCATGGATCACTCGCAAAATCTGGATGAAGCTCGTCAAAATGTTTCCAAGCACGAGAATCAGCAAGATGCCTTAGAACTCCATCATCAGTACGCTCATCGGCATGATATCTCATGAGAGATGCTGTCTTTGGTGACATGAAATACCTCTGGAGTCTTGGTATCAAAGGGAAGTACCTCACTACCTTGGCGGGTATCTTCCTTTCCTTAACTTCATCAGCATTTGGCATAGCCTTTGACTGCTTGTATCTTGGGGTATGACAATGTGTACACTCGCGCTCATAAGTTGTCTCTTTCCAGTATATCATGCAGTCATTGGGGCATGCATGTATCTTCTTATAATCAAGCCCTAAATTCCCAATTATCTTTCGAGCTTCGTAGAATGACGTCGGTAATGTTTCGCCTCTAGGGAGTGCATCTTTCAATAACTTAAGCAACATTGTAAATACCTTGTCACTCATTGCACTAAGACACTTTATATTCAATAGCAAAATAAGGAACGAGAGTGTCGAATACTTCTCACAACCCGGATACAACTCTTTTTCAGCTTCCTTTACGAGATTGAAAAACTTCTTAGTTGAATCATCGAGCCCATCGCTATCTTCATTTCCTTCCCCACTACCTATCTCATCTAGCTGATTAAACACAGGGACGCCAAAAGCATCGCGTATCATTTCTTGTGTTCTGTCACCCACGGCTGGTTCAGGAATAGAACTTAAAGTCAATGATGATTCGCCATGGAAAATCCAATGTGTATAACTACTTAGAAAACCATCGACCACATTATGTTTTGCTACATCTACTTTCTTCACGAATCTCATGTTACGACACTTTGTGCATGGGCATAGTATCTCTGTGGCATTAGGTCGATCCTTGGAGGCAAACTTAACAAAATTATCAGGCCTTTTCTCATACAAAGGATCTAATCTGTTCCGTATATTAATCCAACTCTTATCCATATTGACTTTGAGCCTGAGAGAGTACAAATGAACAAAAAAATATTTCCTTAAATCACATAAAACGACTAGCTTACCCAGCTAGTTAACCTCTTTTAATGACAGTTTACTCTTTTGATCATCAAGGCAAGAGAAATAGTAGACAAAACAAGCCAGCATATGAAGTTCTTTTCAAATACGGAAGTCTTTATGTCAACTTTTGCAAGTCTACTCACGTAAAATCTAGTTAATGTGGCAATAATAAATCCATCTTAGTATAGTATCACAATAAATCAACTCAGTAATGCACCAAATGACCACAAAAAACTACTTAAAGTGGCAGCAAAAGGGTATTGAGCAAACTTGAATTCAGCAATTTCCTAAAAATAACACATTGCTAAGAATAACCAAATATGCTAAACACGAACTGATCAACGACAAACTAATCAATAAGCAGCAATACAAATAAAAAATTGAAAGGCAAAATTGAAATTAAACTACAGCACCACAAGCCACAAAATTCTGACCCCTTCACTTCCACGGGGTTTCGAAATCAACCCAATTTTAAGAACGAAGAACAAAAATAAGGACATGGGCAAACCTGAAACTGGCGGATGTTGCGTATCGGCTAAGAATCGGCTCGTCGCTTGCGATAATTCTCCTCGTAGTGCTTGGCAATCAAGATTCTGGTGTTGAAAAGCTTGTGTATGTTCCGTATGTTGTAGTTCTGAGCAGCGTTGAAACTGGTTATGATGATTCTTCCCACCCAGAGAAGAACGCTCTCTCACGGTTGCGCTCCTACAGGCCCTTCCATTCTTTACCTCTAAATGGATGAAAATCGAAATGTTAGTAATGTTAAACTACGACTCTGTATTGTCTATGGATAATATTCAAGAATATATTCAAGATGAAGGTTACAAGAGTGAGAGACGTACTTAGGAGAAAGGGGGGTGGCTGATTTGGGGAGAGACGTACGTGGGGCTGTTTGTGGAACGCTAATTTGGGGGGAGAGAGGGGCGGTGCCTAATTTCGGGAGAGACGTACGTGGGGCTGTTTGTGGAACGTTGATTTTAGGGGAGAGAGGGGCGCGGTGGCTGATTTCGGGAGGGACGTACGTGGGCTAATTTGGGGAGAGAGAAGATGAATAGTGTGGTCTGTGAAAATTGGGCGCCAAGTCTTCCCACTTTTTTTTTGGGTTTCCGACGTTTTATGCACGTTTAATTAAAAGAGAACGGTGTCGTTTTACTTTAAGCGTTACAACATTTCACTTTAAGTGTCGCTATTAAGCGACATTTTTTTAAATGTTGTTTCATTAGTGTCACAAAAAAGTAAAGCGACGCTTATTAAGTGGCATATATGAAAACGCCGAAAAAATTGCGACACAAAAATATTTGTGTCGTAAATTACCCGACGTTACATTAGAAGTGTCGCACATTATAACTAATTTACGACATTTCTTGAAGTGTCGGAAATTAAGCGTCGCCGAAACCCCTTTTTTTGTAGTGTGTGTGCGTGCGTGAAACTGCCGAAGCAGATGTGTGTGTGTGTGTGTGCTCGAGTGTGAGTGTACTGTGTGTTTTGGTGTGTGGGTGTGTGTAAACAGGTTTTATGGATTGTGTTTGTATGTGCTGGGTTTACGTGAATGTGTGTGTGAGTGCTGTGGGAAGTGTGTAGTGTATTGTGTGCATGTGTGTGTCTGTGTGGGTGGGTGTTATTGTGTGCATGAGTATCTTGTGCGTGAGAGTGAGTAAGTGTGTGCATGAGTTAGTAAGTGTGTTTGTGCGAACCATTTTGTGTGCAAAAATAGTGTCTGCTGTGTGTGTGTGTATATGTGTGTGTATTGGTGGGTTATATGGTATATATTGAGTGTGTATAAGTGAAGGTGTTGTGACTGTCCAACACGTGGGAGGTCGGTATGTTGAAGTTCCGTGAGTGCATAGAAAGTAAAGAAAAGAAGAAGAAGAAAAGTACTGAGCGGAAAATTTGGGTCAGCGTTAGGATCGACACGTGCATAGATTGGCACAGAATTATCGTTAGTACGTAAAATTTTACAATATAATACGTTAGACTATATTAGAATTTCTGGTAATAATTTATAATTTTCTAAAATCATATGTATTCTTAATATTTTGTGTAAACTTAGACTTGTAAAATCTTTTGGAGCCTTTGAACTCATGAAAATGTTCTGAAAAAATTTGAGTAATGTATTTATGGTATAAATAAGACTCAATTTGAATTTGATAATTTTTGGAGTTGATTTATTATAGTTTCCGTCTCGCATTGGTTTTAGCAAAACGAAAATTTTAAAAATAGTTTTGATGTCTTTTAAATTTTGATTTTTTTAATAAGTATTCTAAAGCTGCTATAAAAATTATGGGACTATTGTTTCAGCTAGAGATAATTATGGCTATTTATGGTTTTTTTTACTGCATTTAAAGAAATTATTTAAATTAAAAAATATTCAAAATTTTAGAAAATTCACATTTTTGACTTTTTATAATGTTTTAAGCAATAAAAGTGTTTTATTGTAATTTAGTATGAATTTTGAAATATCATTACGCATTCAAGAGCGTACAAGGTTCTCAGTTAGGTTAGCCGTGTGCGAGACCGCTTTGAGTTGCGCGATTTCGAAGTTAGAAGTGAGCACGTGGTGGATAGTTGATATTAGGTTTATAGTATATTATAATAGATTGTATTCTAACAAATTAATTGCAAATCTAGGTTTATTCAGAGATTATTGATCGATGTTTGGTAGCATTGCCTGGCTTGGATCGATGTAAGGATTTTCTCTACGAACCTTATTCATTTTTCTGATTTCAGATGTTTTAATCTCAACTATTTTGCAAATACTATTGAACTATGGTTTTATTAAATTTCCATGAAAATATTTGGATCGTGAAACCCCAATTTGAGCCGTTCAGCGATCATTTGAAATTCTGATCCATACTTATTTGTTTATTGACTAAATCATCGTAAAATTATTTCAATTCTCTTTATTGCTCCTCAATGTTGACATGAGTTAGTAATCATGGGAGTTATAAGGATGGTGCGTTTTTTGCGTTATAAGGATGGTCTGTTGGTTAGGTTAAACTAGTACCTAAATGGACTAGTCAGTGTACATATGCATATGTAAATCGTATCGAGCACCGCCAGGGTGGCTTTGCTACAGCGTACTATTCATGTTCAATATTTCCTGTTTATGTTTTATTGCATTTGAACTGTTTTGAAATAACTATTAATTTAAATGATTGAGTTCATTACGCGTCCCTATGTCTGTATCAAAGTGCATTGGTTTCATTTATAAATCCGTTTAAAAGTTGTTATTTGACTTCAATATAAAATCGTCTCAATCGTTTTGTTTGTTTAAATCTTTGATCGGCCTTACTGGGCTCTCAAAAGCTCACTCTCCTTTGATTTCCTTTCCGCATGTGATAACCAGCATTAGATTGAGGTTGCCTGTGTGGATTAGAGCCGAGCGTAAGAAGAGATTTTGATCTTAGTATTTATCATTAGGGCCCCTGCGTGGATGAACGTTATTGTTTAAATTTTTATGACCTAGTTTGATATTTCACCTATGATATTTTATTAAGATTTAAAATTAATAATTTAGTTGCTCTGACAGTTGTGGGATTATTTATTGAGGTAGAGGATATTATTGTCTTAGTGAACTGATCGCGTGAGTGTTTAAAGTTCCGGAAAATTTCAGAATGTTACATTTGGTATTAGAGCTTAGGTATTGCGATTCCGTAGACTCGAACCTAGGTTTATGATTATGTAGACTTTAGAAACTTGTGAGAGGAAACCTAGGTATAGATATTAGGGTTAGGGAAAGATTTAATAATTTAGTGAACCGTACTAGTGGTTAGATATATGAAATCGTTTTGATAAAGATGTATCTAATAATATATATTATTAGAAATTTTAAATTTGCATAGTCATTTATAAAAGGTGTTTGCAGACTCTAATGGTAGTTTATTTGTTATAGCATGGCACGCACTCGTACAGCTAGAACCAGGGGTCGCGGAGGCCAAGCTAGAGGTCGGGGAGGTCGCACTGGGGGTCGTATTGGAGATCGGGAGATCCCAGTTGGGGAAGTACCCCATGTAGAGCAACAAGAGCAAAACCCAAAACCCAAAACCCATGGCTGCAGCGCTGAATACCATGAATCATATTCTGGCATACATGGCCCATCATTTGGTTAATAAGCAGCAAGGTACACAAAACCCTATTTAGCCGTAACCACAACCTCAGGAAGGAAGTACCCTAAATGAGTTTAACAAGTAGAATGCTTCGATTTTTAGTGGATCAGTGGACCATATGGAGGCAGAAGCTTGGATTGCGGAGATGGAGAAGGTCTTTTGAGCCATACGATGTACCGAGAAACAGAAGTTAGAATTTGCGCTGTATAAGCTGAGGGGTGAGATTGATCAGTGGTGGAAGATGGTGGAGAATGGTATGACTCCTCAGCAGAAGACTGAGATGACTTGGGAATGATTTAAGGAACTGTTTGACAATAGGTACTTTTCTGTGAGCTATCGTGAGCAAATGTTGAGGGAATTTTCCAATGTGACCCAAGCTGATCGGGAGACAGTAGGGAGGTGCGGTTATCGCGTCTAGCGAGGTTTGCGACTAGGATGTTACCTACTGAGGCGGGTAGATGTCAGAAGTTTGAGTGGGCATTTAAGCTAGGACTGAGAGATGGGGTGAAATCTGCTCGTTTGTCGAGCTATGTAGAGTGTGTTGATTTGGCACGTGCATTAGAACAATCCAGGTCGGACAACAAGAAAAAGATTGAACAAAAGCAAGGTGGACAGAAGAGGGATAGAGAGGATAGTAAAACTTCAGAGGCTGGCAAACGTCAACAGTTCTCTTCTACAACACAACAGGGTGCTCAGAGTCAGAAGATGGGATAGGTAGAGGGAATTTGGTCCGGGCAGAGTGCTGTATTCAAAGGAGCACAGAGTGCGGGAGCTAGATCAGTTTAGAGTGCTAGGTCAGATCTTTCGGCAGTTCTTTGTCCAACATGTGGAAGGAACCATGGAGATAAACCATGCTACAGACTTACTGGATGATGCTTCAAATGTGGCAGTGTGGAACATCAAGTTCGAAGTTGTCCTTTAGTATGTGAGAATCAATCAGCCCTCTGCCTCGCGCCTACAAATAGTTTAGCTATGAGTAGTGCACCTCGTCCGGGAGTAGGTCAGAGTCAACATGGTCAAACTCAGCAGGGACAGAGGCTTAGGATCGGCCAGACTTTTTGCTACTTCGGCTCAGGATGCTATGACGTCCAATGATATGGTGCCAGGTACACTCCCGAATAATTTATTTAGGTGTTCATATACTGTTTGACTCTGAGGTATCATATCCTAAGTTATAATCTGGTTCATATATTATGCTGGAATATTTGAAGTTGTGAGATTGCTGAGATGTTATTGATGTTCTTGACTAATAATTTTGAGGTTATGTGAAAGCTTTGGTGACACCTTTATCTGAGAGTTACATAGTGAAGGCGTAGTGCTTGGATATTATAGATGTGAAATTTTGAGGATGAAATTCTTATAGGGAGGGGGGGGGTGGACTTGGTAATGCTAGCCAGTCAGTTTAATTTAAGCGACGACTTTTGTGCAAGATGTAGCGTAAATTTTTGTGAGTGAAAATTTTTATCGGTAACCTTTAGCGACAAAATTTCGCAAAACCATAAGTTATAAACTATAGATGACAAATATAAGTGACAATAATTGAGGTAAGTATTGACAATTAGTGTGATCGATATTTTCTATAAATGTTTAGCCACGAAATTTTTAGTTAGCGTCGATATTTTCGTTAAACGATTTTTAGCGGCTATTAGTGAATCGGGGTTAGGTAACAATCCATTAAATTCTTTTAGTACACTAATCTTTCATAAATAATTACTTGGACCTTTTTGCGATCATAAAGGTAACATTTAAAATAACTAACGAAACTTGTACGGGGTTTTTGGTAGTTTGTCTTTTAGGGTTTTATATATAAACTTGCATATGCTAGAGCAGCTGTCCCCCATATTTTTTTCTTCTCTGGTTTACCACGACTTAGAAAGAGAAAGAGAGAGAGGAAGAAGGCTTGGAGAAGAGATTTTTCGATGAAGCTTTCCAGTAAGATTTCCATTGATTTACATGCTATATATATATATATATATATATATATATATATATATATATATATATATATAGGGGAAAACGAATATGTTGCTAGCCTTAGGCAAGTTGCCTAAGGTTAGAGACTAAAACTACGTAGTTTTACACATTTTTTATAATTCCTTTTTTTCCTTGTTTTTTCTCTCTTCTTCTCATTTCTCAGATATGCACACACACCAACAATTGCCCCATTGCCGGCCACCACCGTCGCCGGCCAGCCTCCATACCGGCCACTTCTATCTGCTGCCTCCGTCGCCGGCCGTCTTCTGTCATGGTTGTCAACATGCAAGCCCTGAATAAGAGAGTCCTTTCGCCGCCCCAAATCCCATCTTCAACCTGTCGCCACCCCAAATCGCTGGCACTAACCCGTTGCCGCCCCATCGTTGGCGATGCTCAATCTCCACCGCCCACACCATAAACAACCAGTAAGTCACCATCTCACACAACCGTCACCGCTGCCTGCCCTCACGCATCTTGCCACCGCTGCTCCTTCGCCGGCGACAATCACCTTCGAACCCAACCCTATCTATAACCCCAACTTCGGACCCACATCAGCCGCCACCACCACCAACCTCCATCAGCCACCACACTGCTCCATCACCACCGCACAGAAACCAACACCATTCATTGGACAAACCAAACACATGTCATCTTCTAAATTTTGGAATTTTAAAAAAGGATTCATTAATTTTGAATTAAAAATTTTCAATTGGATATACTTCAATTTAATCGTCAGTGAATTTCTCAATTGGGTGGTCTACTGTAGCGGTCGGTGTGTGTTGCCGGCATCGAAAGTTGGCGATTGGGCAAGGTGTGGCTGCTTCTGTGATGTCAGAAGAGAAAGGGCCAACAATGATGGGTTTTCGTATGGTGGCAGTTGTTTGTCATGGTAGGGGTGGTGGGTCGCTGGCGATGGAGGCCGTTCAGAGATGGAGGACAGTCTGTGATGGGGACGGAGGCCGCAGATGGAAGTGGCACAATCTAAAGGATCAGCAGAGGCGTGGGTCTCTGCATATTGACGGTTGTTTGTGATGGTGAGGGTGGTGCGTCGTCAGTGTGGAGTTGGCCGTCAACAATGGCTGATGATGGGACGATTGTAGGCAGATCTGATGAATAAAAGAGAGAGAGAGAGAGAGAGAGAGTGAGAGAGTGAGTGAGTGAGAAAAACAGAAAAACAAGAGTTAAAGAAGCTGTGCAAAACTACGTCGTTTTAGCCGTTAGCCTTAGACAACTTGTGTAAGGATAGCAACATATTCGCTTTTCCCATATATATATATATATATATATAGGGGGCCGATCCACATCCACTGATGGATGCTATCCACCCAACCGCAAGACTTTGTTGCGGTTGGTTTTCTTCTTCCTACACCACCCCCCGCCAACCGCAACACTTTGTTGCGGTTGGTTATCATTCCCTTTTTTTTCTTTTCTTCCTACTTTTGGTGGCCCCCACCCCCCCAACCGCAACACTTTGTTGCGGTTGTCCTTTACCATCAAAGGCCTCAAACCGCAACAAAGTGTTGCGATTCCCCCCTGCCACATGTGGTCCATGTGGTCCACATCCTTCCCTTCCCCCCTGCCTGCCACGTGGCCAAACCGTAACACTTTGTTACGGTTCCCCCCTGCCCCCGGCCTGCCACGTGGCCAAACCGCAACAAAGTGTTGCGGTCCCCCTGCCACGTGGTGTCCTTCCCCCCCCCCCCCCCCGTGATGCCCCCCTGTCCTTTTTCCAGAGCCAACTCAAAGCTCGGCCGCACAGTCTTTTGCCATTTTTTTTTCTTTCACAGCCTTTGACTACTGCTCACTCACAGATTTTTTTTCTCTGTCTTTTTTCTTCTCTCCCCCTCATTTTTCTCTCTTTATAAGCCGTTCTCCCCGAACCCTTTCTTCCACTCTCCATCATCTTTACCAACTCCCTTCATACTCCATATCTCACCTACATAATCTCCACAACAATACAAACAAAAAAATTTTACGCTAGAAGATCGGTGGATTTTTCTTTAAATATATCAAGTTAAAACAAGTAAGTATTTTGAATTTTCTTATAATTCAATGTTAATTTCAAATTGTTCTTACCAATGGATTGTTTAAATTGTGTTATGCTTAAACTGTTCTTACCATAGTCTAAAATTCGTGTTTTTTGAGAGTTTGAAATTAGGGATTGAACTAGCGTTCATTAACGAATATTCATTCGAAGTCCAAAAATAGTCATTATAGACTCAAATCGAAGATAACGAAAATACAAATTGAACGAAATAAAAATCAGATCAATCGGAGATCGGATGAGTGGTTTTTTAGGGCGTAAAAATTAGGTTTATACAAATCAGGGTATTACATTTATAGATTCCAAAATAGCGATTTTTTAGGGCGTCAAAATTTGGATTTTTCACGAATTTATAAAAAATAGCTAGATTTTGCCAAAGTACAAACAAGAGAGCCTAGTTATTTTTAAAATATCTATATCAGGAAAAAATTTCAGATTTGTTCAAAGACTGGAAATGGGTCAACTTGTACGGGGAACCTTGTAACTTTGCAGTGTAATTTAAAATATCAAGCTAGCGCAATTTCGCGCGAAACATTTATGAGAACCCTAGGATGTTGGAAAGTTCCATTTCCCCAGAATTTGCGTCATTCTAAAGTCGTTAGCTATTTTTTTGGCCGAACGGACTTTTAAACGCTCGATCAGGACACCGGTTTGGGATTTTTGGGCGAAAAATCCGTAAAATACTTTTTAGATCAAGAATGAATTTAGGAAGCTTAAAATAGCATTTCAAAGCACTTTTGAGATTTTCCGATGCCAGGGGGCATTTTGGTAATTTGCCACCCCGAGAGGGGTATTTTGGTAATTCTACAATGTTAAGTTTTTCAAACGACTTTTTTGTCCAGAAATGTAAGTAAAACACCTGAAAGGCTGTTTTGAAGCTGATTTGGGGCGTTAGGGTGATAATGAACCCCTGGGGGCATACATGTAATTTGCCGTTCATCGGGGGTATTTTCGTATTTGTTCTTTGAAAAACGGGACACAACTGGAGGAAATAATTTTAATTTTAATTTTATTTAATTCTATGACTTGTTGAGAATGATATAATTTTTATTTTTTAGATTTCAGTATAAATATGGATGCAACTGGAGGAAATAATTTTTGTGAAGATTCTGATCCACCTTACTTGGGTCAAGTTTTTCAAACACCGGACGAAGTTGAAGCATACTATAGAGCATATTCGAAAATGATAGGTTTCGGTATTAGAATTAGGACGACTAGAAAACGGGCGAATACATATCAGATTTGTGGAAGACTATTTGAGTGTCGTAGAGGAGCACCGCATGTACCCCTGGTTGTTCAGATCAGTGACGAAGGGCCAACAAGACAAAGAAAACGAGACACATTTTCGGGTACCGGCTGCAAGGCCCATGTGTATGCAGTACACCGGAAAAATGAAAACCATTAGGTTGTGACGGGAGTGGAGTTGAGCCATAATCATCAGTTGATGACCCCTAGTAAGATTGGTCAAATTCATCAACACCGACAAATAAGCGCGGAACACAGACAACTGATATTTACAATGGCCGAGGCTAAAATTCCACCTTCTAGAATGATGGGGGTTTTCTCAAGTCTGGTTGGGGGGGTTGACAAGTTGAGCTTCAACGAAGTAGACCTTCGAAATGAACTTCGTGCTCAGAGGAGAGAGTCTTCCTATAAGAGTGATTCTCAAGCTACAGTTGATATCTTCAGGCGCCTTCAGAGTGAGAATTATGGCTTTTTCTATAGTCTCCAACTGGATGACCAGAACCGTATTAGTACTATATTTTGGGCGGATGCCCGTTCTAGAGCTGCTTACCAAAATTTTGGCGATGTTATGACGTTTGACACCACATACCGCATAAATAACTACTCTATGCCTTTTGCTCCGTTCACCGGGGTGAACCACCACTATCAGTCAATCTTGTTTGGCTTTGCCCTGCTTAGGGATGAGACGGAGGAATCATTTACGTGGTTATTTGAAACGTGGCTTGAAGCAATGTATCATATTCCTCCAAAGACCATCATCACCGACCAAGATATGGGAATGAAAAATGCAATCACTAAGGTCCTTCCAGATACTCACCATGCCATATGCACATGGCACATAAGCAACAAAGATCCCGAACGGCTTCACAATGTATATGCAAACCATCCGACATTCAAGAGTGACTTTAATACACGTGTGAAGAAATCGTTGACTGTAGATGTGTTCGAGGAGAGGTGGGCCAAGTTAATGGATGACTACTATTTGCACAGTCATGAATGGTTGCAAGCGTTGCATGAGATCAGGACACAGTGGATCGGTGCCTACACCAAAAAGTTTTTTGCAGCCGGAATGACTACGACCTCGAGAAGCGAATGTATGAATGCATTCTTTGATGGGTACGTACGCTCTTCTTCAAGTATAACAAAGTTCGTACTAGAGATGCAGAAAGCCCTTGACAGGCAATTTTTCCTTGAGAGAGAAGCCGACGCGGCTACAGTTTACAGAGAAAGAGCCATAATAGTTTTTTTACCTTTGCAGGCTCATGCGGCTCAAGTCTATACCAAGGAAATGTTGAGACAGTTTCAGGATGAACTACTAAAGTCGAATCAATATAGCGTGACAAAGTTGCTTGAGCTATGCAACAGATATCTCAAGGTTTATGCTTTGACAAATGTGACGAATTTTACCAATCCGTGCTCTTTGTCGGCTTCGAAGAACATAAGAAATTTTACCGTAGCAGTGTGTATGGAGACCGGGTTTGTTAATTGCAACTGTCAACACCACACTCTGGGGCAAAGAGTCGTACGCGTCAGAAGGCAAGTGATTAGACGGCTCCCACACTTGACTCTGTGGCTGAGAGTCGTACGCGTCAGGTGGCAAGCGACTAGACGGCTCCCCTTGGTAACCCCTGTACGCAAGACTAAAGTTGTGAACTTCAGTTTTGTACCTCTGAATGGACCTCTTGAGATTGTCAGGAGCCTTCGCGACAAACCAGTCAAACCCCTCCAGCTGCTTGAACACCTCAGTGCCCTGGTCAACCTAAAAAACATGCATAGAAAATATGGCTAATCATTTCAGGCATGGTTGATAAGGTGCGCAAATAAAAATTGATGGAGAGTGCATGACTTACAATGTTCAATGCCCAGAACTGGTCATAGACCTCACGTGGCGCATACGATGTCTTCCTCACCTGGGAAGGGTGATTCACCCTCGTGCGCGTCACCTTGAGAAACCATTTCAGGTACTCCTCGATACTGATGCCGTCGTCCTTCAACGATACAAGGCTATCATACGTTTCTTACCAAGTATTCCACTGTTGTACCTCGTCGCTCAACAAATTCAAGGCATCAAGCACCTCAAAGTTCGTACCTCGACCACTCCTGTATGGCCGCATGTCTACCGCGGGTTTTGGTATCCCTTGTAGACATCCAGCTTGCCTCATAACTCGATCGGGCATCTGAAACTCACATACTTCGAAGTGAATAAGCGGCACCCGAACCAAACCTGCAAGCACGTATGACACCGAAAGTTGCCAACACCACTCATCCAACCGATGCATCACCTTGCCATATGGCTGCCACGTCACCTGGGATGCATCCAGTATCTTTAGTTCCCCCCGATAGAACTTTAGATGGTGGTGAGGGTCTACCTGTCTCCTCGTCCGTTTGGTCATAGGCCCCCAGGCCCACACCCTAGGCCACGACTCATCGGAATCTACCCGCGGTTATGGACGACCCATGGGTAGCCTCTCGTAAGACCAAACATGTGAATGGAAACATTATATGGAATTAGTAATTAATCACAAATATATTGACACGTCAAAACCAGAATATAAATGCTCATACCTGTAATAGAGTCAGGCAGGCGGCAATGGACTTGGCACCCTTTCTCGTAGCCTTATGCAGTGCTCGATATAGGTGCGCAAGGACAGTTGAACCCCACGAATACGAGGATACCTCCTCAAGATCCTCCAAGAACACCATACACTTCGGATGCACCATGTTTTTCGAATGCGTGGGAAGTAATATAGCTTCAATAATATACAGAAGGAATGCCTTCATATACGTCACCAAATCATGAAGAGTGTATTCATCTGGTAGCACGCCGTACTGCTCTCTTAGCCATTTAAGTTTGATGTCGTTTCTTGTAAGAGCTTCCCTCAGAATTCCCGGAAAATACTGCCTAGCCATATTCGCTATGGATGTAGACGTTTTGCTCAAAGTAATGGGTCTGCCGTGACATGGGATTCCAAGTATAAATCCGACGTCCTCTAATGTAGTAGTCATTTCACCAAACCGAAAGTGAAATGAGTTCATCTCGCTCCTCCATCGTTCAACTAGAGCGGATATAAGGCAATCGTCGTGCCGAGACCAAATCCCGCAATCGGTGAACATAGATAAATTTTGACGGTATAATATTTGTATTTGTTCCTTGTTTAGTACCCACTCTTCGAGGTGACTTGTGCTTTGAATTGTTTCCAAAACACCCCTATTGACACCGTCAAATACGTGCCTCGCGACGTGGTCATCGTCATCGTATAGGATTGATGTATCATGAGGTCCGGGGTTGAAATCCATATCTCTAAGAACAAAATATAATCGTAAACCAACTTAGCGTCCATAATATTAACATTCGAAAACTATAACTGGATCTTTGACCTAGCTTACCAACGCATTAGCAAAAGTCATTATCTCAATGTATTAACACCATTCCTCACTTCCCACCACTCCGAATGCTTAATTACGCTAGTCACCTAAAATTTAGAGCCAATGTGGCAATTTACCAATATACCCCCCGATGGCTGCTACACCACCAACACCTCAAAACCGCTATAAAAATACTTTTTAAATGTATTACATCAATTATATACCAAATATTTCTTCAGAACATTTTAAAGGGCAAAGTTACCAAAACACCCCCAACTTATACAAAATACCCCCTGGCAGCCATCGCCCCAACAAACATCTCAGAACAACTTTAAAATAACTTTTCGGGTGTCTTACACCCCTTCCCGAACTAAAGGCCATTCGGAAAATTTTGACAGAAAAATCTCAGAAGTGCTTTGAAATGCTATTTTAAGCTTCCTGAATTCATTCTTAATCCAAAAAGTATTTTATGAATTTTTTGCCCAAAAATCACGAACCTGTGTCCGGATCAAGCACTTAAAAGCCCGTTCGGCCAAAAAAATAGCTAACAACATCGAAATGGCGCAAATTCTTGGGAAATGGAGCTTCCCAACATCCTAGGGTTCTCATAAAAGTTTCGCGCGAAATCGCGCTAGCTTGATATTTTAAATTACACTACAAAGTTACAAGGTTCCTCGTATCAGTTAACCCCTTTTCAGTCTTTGGAAACATCTCAGAACAACTTTAAAATAAATTTTTGAGTGTCTTACACCCCTTCCCGAACTAAAGGCCATTCGGAAAATTTTGACAGAAAAATTACGAAAATACCGCCGATGAGCGGCAAATTACATGTATGCCCCCGGGGGTTCATTATCACCCTAACGCCCCAAATCAGCTTCAAAACAGCCTTTCAGGTGTTTTACTTACATTTCTGGACAAAAAAATCGTTTGAAAAACTTAACATTGTAGAATTCCCAAAATACCCCTCTCGGGGTGGCAAATTACCAAAATGCCCCCTGGCATCAGAAAATCTCAAAAGTGCTTTGAAATGCTATTTTAAGCTTCCTGAATTCATTCTTGATCTAAAAAGTATTTTACGGATTTTTCGCCCAAAAATCCCGAACCGGTGTCCGGATCGAGCCCTTAAAAGCCCGTTCGGCCAAAAAAATAGCTAACGACATCAGAATGGCGCAAATTCCTGGGAAATAGAACTTCCCAACATCCTAGGGTTCTCATAAAAGTTTCGCGCGAAATCGCGCTAGCTTGATATTTTAAAGTACACTACAAAGTTACAAGGCTCCCCGTATCAGTTAACCCTTTTCCAGTTTTTGGAAACATCTCAGAACAACTTTAAAATAACTTTTTGGGTGTCTTACACCCCTTCCCGAACTAAAGGCCATTCGGAAAATTTTGACAGAAAAATTACGAAAATACCCCCGATGAGCGGCAAATTACATGTATGCCCCCGGGGGTTCATTGTCACCCTAACGCCCCAAATCCGCTTCAAAACAGCCTTTCGGGTTTTTTACTCACATTTTTGGACAAAAAAGTCGTTTGAAAAACTTAACATTGTAGAATTACCAAAATACCCCTCTCAGGGTGGCAAATTACCAAAATGCCCCCTGGCATCGAAAAATCTCAAAAGTGCTTTGAAATGCTATTTTAAGCTTCCTGAATTCATTCTTGATCTAAAAAGTATTTTACGGATTTTTCGCCCAAAAATCTCGAACCGATGTCCGGATCGAGCGCTTAAAAGCCCGTTCGGCCAAAAAAATAGCTAACGACTTCGAAATGGCACAAATTCCTGGGAAATGGAACTTCCCAACATCCTATGGTTCTCATAAAAGTTTCGCGTGAAATCGCGCTAGCTTGATATTTTAAATTACACTGCAAAGTTACAAGGTTCCCCGTATCAGTTGACCCCTTTCTAGTCTTTGAAAAAATCTGAAATGTTTCTCTGATATAGATATTTTAAAAATAACTAGGGTTTCTTTTTTGCACTTTGGCAAAATCTAGCTTTAGATATTTTCTATAAATTCGTGAAAAATCTAAATTTTGACGCCCTAAAAAATTGCTATTTTGGAATCTATAAATGTAATACCTTGATTTGTATAAACCTAATTTTTACGCCCTAAAAAACCGCTCATCCGATCTCCGATTGATCTGATTTTTGTTTCGTTCAATTTGTATTTTCGTTATCTTCGATTTGAGTCTACAATGACTATTTTTCGACTTCGTATGAATATTCGCTAATGAACGCTAGTTCAATCCCTAATTTCAAACTCTCAAAAAACACGAATTTTAGACTATGGTAAGAACAGTTGAAGTATAACACAATTTAAACAATCCATTGGTAAGAACAATTTGAAATTAACATTGAATTATAAGAAAATTCAAAATACGTACTTGTTTTAACTTGATATATTTAATGAAAAATCCACCGATCTTCTAGCGGTTATCCACCGATCTTCTAGCGTAAATTCTTTTTGTTTGTATTGTTATGGAGATTATGTAGGTGAGATATGGAGTATGAAGAGAGTTGATAAAGATGATGGAGAGTGGAAGAAAGGGTTGGGGAGAACGGCTTATACAGAGAGAAAAGTGAGGGAGAGAGAAGAAAGAAGACAGAAAAAAAATCCGTGAGTGAGCAGTAGTCAAAGGCTGTAAAAGAAAAAAAATGGCAGAAGACTGTGCGGCCGAACTTTGAGCTAGCTCTGGAAAAAGGACAAGGGGGGCATCACTGGGGGGGGGGAAAGGACACCACGTGGCAGGGGGGAGGACATCACGTGGCAGGGGGACCGCAACACTTTGTTGCGGTTTGGCCACGTCGCAGGCAGGGGAGGGAAGGACGGGCCACGTGGCAGGCAGGGGGAAGGAGGGGGGGGGGGGAACCGCAACACTTTGTTGCGGTTTGGGGCCTTTGACGGTAAAGGACAACCGCAGCAAAGTGTTGCGGTTGGGGGGGTGGGTGCCACAAAAAGTTGGAAGAAAAGAAAAAAAAAGAATGATAACCAACCGCAACAAAGTGTTGCGCTTGGGAGGGTGGGGGGTGCGTGCCACGAAAAGTAGGAAGAAAAAAAAAGGGGAATGATAACCTGCAACAAAGTGTTATGGTTGGGGGGGTGTGGGGGGGGGGGGGTTTCACAAAAAATAATGATTCGCAACCGCAAGTGTTGCGGTTGGGTGGATAACATCCACCGGTGGGTGTGGATCGGCCCCCATATATATATATATACACACACAAAACTAAATGGGTGTATGGGCTAGGTGAGGGGCTAAGGTTTCAACCAAGTAAATGGTGTATGTGTTTTTGGGATCTGTCGAGTGTGTTAATGTACGTGAAGGGGCTGCCAAACAGCCATATAAGACAAGAATGCGTGGTGGGATTGAGAAATGGAAATGGGTACAACCATGTGGCTATGTGAAACCTAATGTAAGGGCAGCCATGGCTGCCGTGGTTATGCAACATGGTATTTATATGTGTGAAAGGAGGGTGTTTTATGTGTAGCAACTGTGGTTAGTGAATTGGTTGGGTTGCTTGGCCTATTACCTTCCATTTTCATGCTGATATGTGGGGTCTAAATGCAGCAGATCAGGATTTTTGGTGCTTTCTCATGGCGTTTGGCATCGTCACAGTGATTCCAGCAGTTTTTTTTTTTACATATATAGCTTGAGTAGGAAGATGGCAGCTCGTGGTTCTGTGAGGTGCAAAGGTCCATAAAAGTTGCCAAGCTTAAAAAATGGACATTTATGGCTGCGTGAAAGTTGAGGGAAAAAGAAAAATGGTAAATGGAAATGAAAGAGAAGTAAAGGTGAAATTATAGTATTAGAAAGGAGGAAAAGAAATTGTAAAATAGAGAAAACAAAACCCACTGCCATGAGGCAGTGGGTGATATTGTGTTGGCTGTGATGTTTTGTGTGTGTGTGTGTGTGATGCATGTTTACAGTATTTAGAGAGAGACGACAGTGGGTTGAGAGGTAGATTTGGGGTTGTTCATATGATCTGGGTGCGCGCGCGCGTACTGTTTGCTGCGGTGTGTGGGCTTTTATGCCGCTGTGAGTGTGTTGCCAAGTGAGAGAAAGTGTGTGTGTGGTGTGGTTGTTGCCTTGAGGGGTTAGGTGCATGGCAGCAATGGCTGCCATGAGGAGGGCAGATGTGTGGGTTAGGGTGCATTAGTGTGTGCGTTGTGTGTATATGTGTGCGTGCGTGAAGCTGCCGAAGTAGCTGTGTGTGTGTGTGTTTATGTGCCGATGTGTGGTGTGCTCGGGTGTGAGTGTACTGTGTGTTTTGGTGTGTGTTTGTAGGTGCTAGGTTTATGTAAATGTGTGTGTGAGTGCTGTGAGAAGTGTGTAGTGCATTGTGTGTATGTGTGTGTGGGTGTTATTGTGTACATTTGTGTCTTGTGCGTGAAAGTGAGTGAGTGTGTTCATGAGTTTAGTAAGTGTGTATGTGTGAACTAGTTTGTGTGCGAAAATAATGTCTATTGTGTGTGTGTTAAGTGCTGTGTGCATGATTGTGTGTATATGGGTGTGAGTGTGTGTGCTGTGTGTGTGAGTGTATGTATTGGTGGGCTCTATGGTATGTATTGAGTGTGTATAAGTGAAGGTGTTGTGACTGTCCAACATGAGGGAAGTGGGTATGTTGAAGTTCTGTGAGTGCAGAGAAAGTAAAGAGAAGAAGAAAAGGAAGAGAAGTACTGAGCGGGAAATTTGGGTTAGCATTAAAGTCGACACGTGCATAGACTAGCGCACGGTTATCGTTTGTACGTAAAAGTTTACAGTATAATACGTTAGACTATATTAGAATTTCTGGTAAAAGTTTATAATTTTCTGAAATCATATGTATTCTTATTATTTCTGTAAACTTAGACTTGTAAAATCTTTTGGAGCCTTTAAACTCATGAAAATGTTCTAGAGAAATTTGAGTAATGTTTTTATGATATAAATAAGACTCAATTTGAATTTGATGATTTTTGTAGTTGATTTGCTATAGTTTCCGTCTCACATTTGTTTTAGCAAACGAAAAAATTTAAAATACTTTTGATGTCTTTTAAATTCTGATTTTAATTTATATTTTTTAATAAGTATTCTAAAACTGTTATAAAAATTATGGGACTTTTTGTTTTCCAGCTAGAGATAATTATGGCTATTTATGATTTTTTACTGCATTTAAAGAAATTATTTAAATTTGAAAATATTCAAAATTTTAGAAATTTCACATCTTTGACTTTTTATAATGTTTTAAGCAATAAAAGTGTTTTTATTGTAATTTAGTATGAATTTTGAAATATCGTTACGCATTAAAGAGCATACATGGTTCTCGATTAGGTTAGCCGTGTGCGGGACTGCTTTGAGTTGCGCGATTTCAGAGTTAGAAGTGAGTAAGTGGTGTGTAGTTGATATTAGGTTTATAATATATTAGAATAGATTGTATTCTAACAAATGAATTTCCAATCTAGGTTTATTCAGAGATTATTGATTGAGGTTTGGTAGCATTACTTAACTTGGATCGAGGTAAGGATTTTCTTTCCGAATCCTACTCATTTTTCTGATTTCAGATGTTTTAATCTCAACTATTTTGCAAATACTATTGAACTATGGTTTTATTAAATTTCCATGAAAATATTTGGATATGCCCGTGAAATCCCAATTTGAGCCGTTTAGCGATCGTTTGAAATTCTGATTCATACTTATCTGTTTATTGACTCAATCATCGTAAAATTATTTCAATTCTATGTATAGCTTGTCAATTTTGACAAGAGTTAGTAATCATGGGAGTTATAAGGATGGTGCGTTTTTGGCATTAAAAGGATGGTCTGTTGGCTGGGTTAAATTAATACCTAAATGGACTAGTCAGTGTACATATGCATATGTAAAGCGTACTGAGCACTGTCGGGGTGACTTTGCTACAACATACTACTGATGTTCAATGTTTCATGTTTATGTTTTATTGCTTTTGAACTGTTTTGAAATAACTATTGATTTAAAGGATTGAGTTCATTACTCGTCCCTATGTCTATATCAAAGTGCATTGGTTTCATTTATAAATCCGTTTAAAAGTTGTTATTTGACTTCAATATAAAATCGTCCAAATCGTTTTGTTTGTTTAAATATTTGATCGAGCTTACTGGACTATTAAAAGCTCAGTTTCTTTTGTATTCCTTTTTGAAGGTGATAACCATTATTAGGTTAAAGTTGCCTGTGTGGATTAGAGCCGAGCGTAAGAAGATATTTTGATCTTAGTATTTATCATTAGAGCCTCTGCGTGGGTGAACGTTATTGTTTAAATTTTGAAGACCTAGTTTGATATTTCACCCACGATAGTTTATTAAAATTTCAAATTAATAATTTAGTTGCTTTGACAGTTGTAGGATTATTTATTGAGGTAGAGGATATTATTGTTTTAGTGAACTGATCGAACGAGTGTTTAACGTTCCGAAAAATTTCGGGATGTTACACACAGAGTTCACGCACAGTTTAAACCCACACTGAAACACTCACAATATGGTAGAGGGATTACTTTGCAAGAAGCTCTCCAATTCTCTCTCTCTCCCCTTTATCCTTTCCCTCTGTTTTCTTCCTCGTGGTCTTTTCACGCTGTTCTCTGTTTCTTATTTTCTAGTTTTTGGTCTATTTTTATTTTGTGTTCTTTATTTCCCAATTCAATAATAATTTGTTAGCTAATTATTAAATTGATTAGTCAGCATAAGAACCAAGTAGGTGGTGGCAATAGTATATGGCATATTTTTTTCTAAAATCTTGACACCTATCGTGTCCAACTTTCAAAAATACAATTTGGCCCCTAAAGTTTCCATATTGTCAAAATAGTCCCAAAATTTGTATAATTACATTTAAGCCCCAAACCTATTTTAATCTCTCTTAATTTTATTAGAAGCCACTAGAACTACTATCACCCATTTTACTATTTTTCATTGCTAAAAATATTAATTTACATTTATGCCCCCAAAATTTTCAAAAATCATCTTTTTGCCCTAATTGTTTTTAAGCTTCTATACGCTACTCCTACCTGAACATTACTCAAAATTATCACCCGTTTATTTTTTGGGTCACAGATAGTTATTTTAAGGGTTAATTACAAACTATCCCCTGAGATTTACATGTTTTTGCACTTTGCCCCATGTGTTTACAACTTTTGCAATAATGTCCCTCGAGGTTGACAAAACCATTGCAAATAGCTCCAAAATTGGACGTCCGTTCAATTTTGGACGTTAAGTGATCATGTGCGGTGCACATGCCATTTTGGCATGGGCAAATTTGTAATTTCCCTGTCCCTTCTTCCTCACTGTGTTGTCTTTCTCTTTTTTCATCTAACGGACGGTCACCGGTGGTTGTAGATTTCGGCAATTAAGGTTAGAGATCGACGACTGATGTTTTGGCTCATCATGAAACTGTAGCGGCGACCGCAATTTGAGGTCCTGATGGCCATGGCGGCTGCTCGGTGGATAGAGGAAGAGGGTCGACGATTGGCCGATGGTTGTCGTTTGGTCTCGATCAGAATTTTTGGTTGGCCGGTGATATCGTGCGATGGTAGCAGTAGGGTGTTGATCGAGGCATGGCGCTTGTGGAGACGTTGGGCAATGGTGTTTCGGCGAAGGTGCGTAGCCAGAGTTGTCGCCGGTGGCTACGTGCGTGGCCGGAAGTGGGGCTGCCGAGATCAGGCATAAGCACCGCCCGATCTAGGGCCGGCTGCCAGAAATTACAAATTTTCCAGAGTGGGGAAGAAGAGGGTCGACAACTGGCCGATGGTCGTCGTTTGGTCTCGATCGGAATTTTTGGTTGGCCGGTGATATCGTGCGATGGTAACAGTGGGGCATTGATCGAGGCACGGCGCTCGCGGAGACGTTAAGCAATGGTGTTTCGGCGAAGGTGCGTAGCCGGAGTTGTCACCGGTGGCTACGTGCGTGGCAGGAAGTGGGGCTGCCGAGATCTGGCATAAACACCGCCCGATCTAGGGCCGGCTGTCAGAAATTACAAATTTGCCAGAGTGGGGAAGAAGGGGCAGAGAAATTACAAATTTGCCATGCCAAAATGGCATGTGCACCGCACATGATCACTAAACATCCAAAATTGAATGGGCGTCCAATTTTAGAGCTATTTGCAACGGTTTTGTCAACCTCGAGGGACATTATTGCAAAAGTTGGTAAACACAGGGGGCAAAGTGCAACAATGTGTAAACCTCAGGGGACAGTTTTGTAATTAACCCATATTTTAAATAGCTCTCAAAGTTTGGGATATTATATGGATGGATATCTTAACATCTGGTGAGGAAATATGACTAAAAATTTTTAGTTCCAAGCTTTAACACTCTGAACATAACTACATTTGAAATAGTGTAGCTCAAGTTTATCAGCCATGCCAACCTTATGTAATGCCGAAACTACTTTATCTTTACCTTTAATTGGTCGTCAGACTATAAACTCAAATGGCTCAAAACCATATTCCTTCATTCATGCAAATGACATGATATGGCCATATGCATTTGTTAAAAGCTTTATACTCTGTGTTACATAGGGTTTGACGAACAATGGTTATAACTACAAACTCATCAAGTCATGTAGTACACATGACACCAATTATAAGTGCACATCTAGATTAGATCTGGTTATATCTATCATGCTTTTCTCTTGAGGGAGTCTAGTAAAAAAAGCATTAAACTCCTAGCTGAATGGTATACGACTAGTAGAATTACTAGATTGCTTGAGTGGCATTTGACATGCATATGAAATCAGTACAAAGTTTCTCCTTTTCCTTTTGTTTGCTCAATTGTGTCAAATTTTGAGCTAAAAAGCTAATTTTGTTGCCAACAAAACCTACAGGGTGTATATCAACCCAACACAACAATATCTACGTAGGTACCACATTTTCGGTCTAAGTAGCCAAGCGAAGCTGAAACTTGCCTATTAGATTAGGAGAGACCAACTTCATGCATAAATTTATTCATTACCAAGTCTATGCCCAGCTCTACCATATAACATCTTCAGAATTATGTTATGTTAGTGTGAAGTCTTACCCCAGCTACATGACTATGCTAGCCAGATCGAGAGATCGAGAGGCAAGTCCACAATGCCCATTCTCTCTCTTTATGGACTATCCTTTTCATACTGGAATCATGTTGACAATACTGAAGGCGCCATGAATAAATGATAACCTTACATGACACTAGTGAATCCAACTGTCATCATACATATAGAGCACACTAAAGCAATGAAGGCACTATGCATCTAAGTTACTCCCTCCGTCCCAAAAAAATATTTTCCTTTTGGGCTGCCAAAAAAAAAAAATACTGATCACTTTCTAAATTAAGAAAGATTCTATAAGTGTTTTTCCGTGTTTATCCTTTACACTTAGTTCGTTCTATTCTCTCTCCAAATTTAATCCTCTACTAACTTATTTGTTTCCCTTCTATCCCACTTTCTTCTCCTCATTGCTCTCTTTCTTGGGGTACAATGAAAAACTCACCCAAAAAATGACATCTATCCTAAATAAGCGTGCAAGTCAATCATGATCAAATATTTTAGGACAGAGGGAATATTAGAATACCTTAATACTAAAATGAACAAAATGCAAAAAAAAAAAAAAACTTTCACATGTCTATCCTTTCATGCCTTGAAAACATATTAGACCTATAGGCATCAACGTCATGAATACCACATAACCCATAAATTTGGGAACCAACAAGTTTAGTAGCTTTTTGGTTTCCTTTGTGATTATGAAAATGCTATAAACATCAACAAAAATGCTATAAACAACGAAAAAATATTAATTTTCTCTCAAAATATATTGTGCTTATGCTTATGGTGCCATGAAAAGTTAAACAAATCAGATTTTCGAAATACTCAATCTTTTCAAGAAGCCTGAATCATGTACGAAGTTCAATAACTTAGGCCCCGTTTGACACCATTTATTTTTGCTCTTTTTTTGCCCTAATTTTTAATTTCTCAAAAACCCAAAAAAATGGGGTGTTTGGTTAGACTTATATATATATTTTTTGGGCCCAACACTTTAAAATTTTGGCCGGTTTTTAAAAAGAGCAATTTGCTCTTTTCCAGATTTTGGAAACCCATTTCACGCGTGTCTTGATTGCTGGTTTAATGAGGTCTCGACTTCGAGCCTCACTAGCAACAATAGATTTTCATTTTTCACCTATAATATAAACCCAACTAAAAATTAGGGTTTTCTTCCCTCTCTTCCAATTTTTTGAGAAGATCGGCGCATTTGCACTCTCTCACCGAGTCCACAGCCCACCGCCTCTATCGCATGATTTTTGGTGCTTTAAAATGCCTTTATAAATAGCTGGGAATGATGAAACTAGGACTTACAGGTACAGTTTAGCGATGGAGGATTCTCCAAATATCTGTGCTTTTGCTTGTGGATTTTGGTTGACGTAACAGATTATAGAAGTCATCTTGTAAACTCGGAAAGGCAAAGTCAAAGGTGCTCTGTATAGCTAATAATTTGGCTTGACTCCTTTAGTCAGAGAATGAAAAACTTGACAAAGTGGGTTATATGCTTATAATTTGTCAATTCCATTTGCTCGAGTCTCGATAGACTTGAATTTGGCAATTTCTATTGCCAGATTGTTGAGAACCTGGTTATGAAGCAGCTTTTGAATCTATATATGTATTCATCTTTGTGTTCATGCGTGTGTGTCTCGAGCTGTGCATTTGGGGCTCTGTACTACCCAGTCTGAAAGTGGAGGAGTTAACAGTTGTTGCTAAGAGTCACTGATTAGCTAGCTACAATCAACATCAAAATGGGAAAAGTTAAAGACCGCATTGCTGCAAGAATTTGGAACGGTAGACATTGATTTATTGTTGAGATTCGGTTAACACCACTTGAATCAATGACTAGGGATGCAAAACATTGTAATATATTTATTTAATTATGTGTAAGACAATGTAATGAATTTGTTTAATTATTTGTAAGACATTGTAATACAATTAGAGAATTATGTTTAATTATTTGTAAGACATTGTAATATATTTGTTTAATTATGTGAAAATGTATATATATATTTATATATAAATAAATAAATAAACCAAATAGTTGTCTTGTCAAACACTTGCTATTTTTTATTTTTTGAAAAAATAAACTCTGTCAAACGTCCACCAATTTTTTAAACTGGTGAAAAAAAAAATCAAAACTCTTTCCAGTTTTCTGTAAAAAAATTGAAACTGAAAGTGTTACCAAACAGAGCCTAACTTCCAAGAATAAATTTTCATAGTGCTTCCTTGGTTTGTCATCATATTTCAGATTTTCACGTGCCCTTCACTGAAAAATCTTTACGTGCCGAAATCTCATTTCTTTTCTCAAAACTCAAAAAATTATTTCTACCTGCCTTATGAGAGATCTTAAAACTTTTGAGATCCTCAATTTTTTAAGAAGAGTTCGAGCTTTATGAAATCCCACATTTGCTAGAGAATTTTCACAAGGCTTAATTATGCACAATCGGGGCGTATGTCATTAAAAATTTCCTTTTCATAATTGTAATTTTATAAATGACAAAATCCTTTAAAATTCACTCACGAGAAATCATTTGCACGGGTAGGAAATTCATAGCAAGAACAATTAATATTTAAGTGAAACTCTAGTGCAAATGCGAAGGGCAATAGATGGCCAAGGAACCTTTATTAATTTATTTTGAGATAAAAATCCACTCATGAAAGTCACTAGTTCAGAAGCCTAACGCGTAAAGAATAAAAAGCCTAACGTACTGTGACGGCAATGCCAATTACCTAACTTTTGCACAGATGCAATATCAAGTTCTTAATTTTTAGTTTGCCTGTTTTTCTTTCTCCTCTTTGTGTATCGGCAGAAGGCAAAACCTTGATTCCAACCGATCTAAATCATTTCTCTTCTTTTGCTTTGTATCCATTACCATTCTCGTGATTTTTATCTACTTAATTTTTTTGCGAATTTTAGTTCGAATTGAACTGATATGTTATTTAAACAACGAAAGAAATGTTGTTTCATGACACATCAAGCATGATTACAATGAGCAAAGTTAAGCGTTACATGTATAAAGTCAATTCAAGGCATTTACAAATTCTGTTTTAAGAGAATTGGCTATAAGTCCAAAAGAGACGAAAATTATGAAATTGAGAGGTATAATTGCGTGCTCGTAGGTATTAGAAATCGTGAACCCACTTTTGGTTGTGATAATGAAAACATATCTATTCGCGTGACAGTAAATATTTTTGCTATCTTTTTTCACAGTTGTTGCTTCACTTCTCGACAATAGATGGCTTAGCTAACTCTAACTCGGTCTAGGTCCAGACCCACAATGTCATATTTAGCTTAGGTTGTGAGTCACATTGCTTGTTACCATTTTCACAGGGTTCTACTAAGCATAACTGGCAGCCTACCAAGTCCTTTGAAGCAACCGAAATATGTCTTCGGACTAGTGTTGGGCCTGAATCGGGTGTATATATATATATGCATCAGATTTTTTTGTTGACCAAGTTAAGATTGTGTTATATGTAGCTCCGAGGGTGGGTTTGGCATGGAAGCATAGCATCAATGTGGCGTGGGAGCGGTGTGATCGATGCGGATTACCGGGGTCCAGTTGGGGTCATCTTGTTCAACCATTCGGATGTTGAGTTTGTTCAGAAGATCCTGAAGTCTGAGGTTACTAAGGTTGATGATTTAGATTCAACTGTCGGAGGCATTAATATGTTTGGATCGATTGGTGTCTAAAACCTCGTGGTAGTAGCTATGGTACGTTAGGGTAGCGTCATTATCAGGCCTTGTTACTGCTAGCTAGGCTGCTAGCTTTCAGCATTGTGGTAATGAAGCTTCTTCAAAGTAATTTTCTCAAACATGTGGTGGAATAATTCTCAGTTAGTGTTTACTAATGAAAGAAGCTTCGAAGTTTTGCAGTAACGAAACAAGTAATTTTCACAAATATGCTTGTTAATTCTTCTTTATGCATCAATGCCTTCTCCATGTACCCCCTATGTCTACGTCACTTTTTCTTTTTTAATAATAATCGAGGAAAAGTTGGGAGGTAAAAAGTTGACATAAAGTTGGGAGGTAACAAGTTGACATGACGGTATAGCTTCAAATGCTTTGTTTTATTACTACTACATTGTCCCAAGAGAATAGCTATCCTACATTTTGGCGTTGCCAAAACTATGCAACGATGTTAATGCATGTTGTACAATTATGTACAGCTGAACTGGATCGGGGAACAATTTTTGAGCTCAGGCAATAATGTTGAAATACATGACATGGATTCCTAACGATGTTTGGGCGTTCTTGGTCAATTGCGACATGTGGTAGACTGTCAAAATAATCCTCTACTATCCCATGCAAATTTCTTAGCGGCAGTGTTGTCCTTTTAACCTATCAGACATGAACAAATGCATTGAAGTACTCCGTTACAAGTTAAGTGGCAAGCCTCTTTATATTTTCCAAGGCAAAAACGTTCTTTTGGGACTTCCAATCTGCTTCTCTTCAAACTGTCCGACGATACACTTCTAATAGCTTACTCTATATTGAGAACAACTCTGAACTCGAGGCATATGAATGTGCAATTCCTGAAAATCATTTAAAAGCATATGGTGCCTCGGCAGTTAAACTTGTAAGGTACGCATCTCTCTGCTATTACCTGTATCCCAGTTTGGCAAACAAGATGAATTGCCAACTCTACAGCTTATGTATCGTCTCTATAAGGATTTAGTACTCGAAATTTTCCCTCTGCTTGGCTTTTAGGAGGAAAAGAAGGGATGTAATCGACCTAACCTTATTAAAATCCCTTTCTATCGCTTAGTTTTACAGTTCTAGGTGTTAGAAACTCCCTGTTTGTATGGGAAAATAGATGTAAGTTGTAACGGAGAATTGTCAGGTCGCATGCAAACAATGTGCTTGAGAAAGTGGTCTGACTAGTAATTAGCTAAACTTTAAATCAATAAATGACTCTTTTATTCATTCAAACTTCGAATATGCTTACTCTAAGATGAATAAAGAATTTTTATCGACTACATAAAATCCACGAAAGAATTAGTGATCAAATTTCCACTGTGACAGAATCCTGAAATTATCTTCGACGTTTGCATTCAACAGGGAGACCTTGAGGAAATCGTTTCAAGTCGGTGCAGTAGTTGTATATCATAAACTTGCTTTGCACCCATCGGAGCCTATTTCTGCCTGCAGAATCAAGTTCTTGCGTTTGCCATGCCTGATCATTAACAGAATTACCAGAAGCACAAGATGATCCTGCAGATGACTTAACACACCCATTGGCGTTGTAGTTTCTGTAAGAGGCGGTGAATGGAGCTTTTGTCCAATCAGTCTTCACTCGCCCGCCTTGTGTTGCCCAGTCATCCGCATTCCAAAGGCTCGAGTACACCCTCATTGGTTGACTCTTTGGGAATGGAACGCCAATTGCTTCGCTGTTTTGGAATACCCTTATGGGACTGTTATCCACCAAGAATCTGAAAGTACATGGAGGAAAACACATTCAGAAATCACTGGGTCATTAGAATGGCAAGTTTGCCATATCTGGTAATATCAGATTATGAAATGCTATATTTAGGGGAGCTAGGTACGTACATGATACGTTGCGGGTTCCAAACAATTGAGTAGGTGTGGAAGGCAGCAGTTGGGTCGAACCATAGATGGAATTGCTGTTCCTTGTTCCCTTTCCCTTGTGCATAAACATTGGTGTGAACTGTGTAAGGATTCCCTGACGAATTTCCCAGGAACTCGAAGTCAATCTCATCGTGTCCAGGTCCTTGAGAGGATAACTGCATACATAAAGTGTGATTATTAGATCACAAGTATTTAAAACATGCAATCCTTCAAGGTGGAGGACAGAGCAAGAGTACTAACATAGAATGTGGTAACAGTGCCAGCGGAGTTGTCCGGTACAAGCTTGAGTTGCATGTCAATCCTTGCGAACAGATACTCATTCTTGGACTGGAAGCCGGAGCCTGAGAACTTGTCCAGAGAAAGCGTTAGGAGTTGGCCACCATTGAGTATCTTCCCTCGCTGATCGCCCCATGTGACATCGATATCTTGGTAGAAGTTGCCAGCTGAAGTAGCTGCTACTAGATATGTCACGAGTACGAGAGGAAGAAGCATTACTGAAGACTTGGAAAAAGTAAAGGATGCCATTTTGTTTTGTTTGGTGCTTGTGTTTGAGTGAGAATGCAAGAGTGAATGAATGAAAGGTTGATGGTTAGGCAGAGGGTTGTGAAGGCATTATATAGGGTGCTGATGAGAAGCTTTGGGGAGGAAGTTTGTGATAGAGCGGAAACCAGATAGCATCCAGCTTGTAAAGTTGTTCAGTTGGTTCACTCGCTAGGCTGGAGCCAGAAAAGACTTCACGCGTAGAATTAAAAGTTAAAACACCAGATGTTGAATGAACTTTCCTTTGGTGAATCTTTCAAAAACAGCACACAGCTCTCATTTCTGTTACCTTTTTGTGTGCGTGTGGGCCGTGGGACTTGGAATCAAGTGGGGCGAGGTGTGGGGCAGAGTACAAGGATTTGCTGCTCTTGTCTGTATCTTAAACCACCTTTCTATCACAGTTTTAGTAACCCTTTGACTAATATGCTTTATCTGACTAAATTCATTAGCAGCTGCTTTTTTTACATCCCAGCTGTCACAGTTATGAATATGTCCAGCTCTAGTCACAGTTTCATGATATTCGGCAAATAGATGTACGTTTTGTAAAGCGAGTTTGCACCGTTGTTATTAATATCTTACCTGTATGTATTTGTAGTACTGGTTTGTACGCATCACTTTTGTTTTCTATTACCAAATTTTTAACAAAAAAATACTTGTGCTAGTCAAAATTAGTTAAAAATACCGCTCTGTAACGACGTGCACCCACCAAAAATTATGTACCGGCCGAGATATTGTGTTTCGTAACGGTTCCTTAAAATTGTAAAAGTTGCATATTTTGTTGGGAATTTTTATAATTTGACCATATAAAAATAGGAAGAAAAAAAAAAAACTAGATACCACTATATCGATCAAAGTCTCTGTAGCCTAAGCCTCCTCCTTACAATGTTCGTTACAATTTGCAAGATCTTTCTTGATAAGTATCATTTACAATTTTCAGTTTACTTTTACTTTTTCTCGTAACATTCGATACTTCGCCGGCAACCTAATGTACTTCGACATTAATTATGATCTTTTATATCCTGTGCCGATCCTCGCAAACATGTCATCGTCAATTTGCTCCCATCCTTTTCTTTTTCACAAATGTTGGAGACCTCATCCCACTTTTTTGTTTGTCTCAACATCAAATCAAATTAACAAACCAAGTCTCAACATGGGAAGGCCACAAAGCTTCCTTATACTTTTCATCGTCGCAACCTCCCTCTCCAATATCAAAAAGATCAACAGCGAAAGAAGACATCAAGTAGTATAAGTATAAACATATTAAATTGTATGTTTTTTTAACAGAGGCTCTTTTAGTTGATTAGAATATGTTTGACGGTATGAGAGGTACATAATATATTTATTTACCTTAAAACACGACTGGGTAAAGTATATTTGCTTAGAAATGCATTTAAGATGAAAATCATAATTTAAGTAAAAATTATCCGTGTCTTCTCAAACATAGAAATGCATGACAGAGTAGAAATAGAAATGCATAATCAATTATGAAACTCAATACATTTATAATTAAGCTCCATAATAAACATGGAAATGCATTTAATTAGAAATTAAACATGATTACTCACACAAATCACATAACAAAGTCACCAAATAAAACAACTAGTAGCATACGGGAAAGAAAGGCCACTGACTCTAAAGAATATATAGCCATTACTACATGAGCAAGAAGTTCACCTATTATGACTTACGAGTCTAGATAGGCTTGTTGTTCAGCCACTAGGATCAGAAGTAACGGCACTCTAAGAATATATAATGGTGGTTATATTTCACTTCGAGATTGACTTCTAACTCCATTGATCTTGACTGTGAAACACAACTACAGTAAATATACAATGGTGGTTTATCTTAACTTCCATTTCCATAGCAATCAGGGTGAGAAATCTATATCAGTCTAAATTCAATATTTCGATAGTGTCACATAATCTCTGTTGCTCCATTAGGAAAGTCCATGCAACGTCATGGAGCCCAACAACATCTTTTAGATCACTATTTCAACATGGCACAAGGGCTAATCTCAAATATGTACTTAAAATATCACTAAGTACAGCTTAAGGACCCATCTTTTCAAAAGTATCAAACAAGAACTTAAAGTACCATTTTTGAACCAAATTAGTCCGAAGGCTGATGGATAGTGGAATTCGTTAAGTTCAATGGTGTGACCGTATTTTATGAGAAAAGGTTCATAAAACAAATCCACGTGGCCCTTTTTTCTAGTTGATTGGTCCATGTCATCACAATAAGATGACATGGAATGAAACCTAGTGAAAGAACACAAGAACACAGAGAGTGAGTGACACACACACACACACACACATGCACATACCCCCCCCCCCCCCCACACACATTGTAACACACACCCATACCCACATACACCCATGTTTCCTACATACACACCCACACACAGACACCCTTTTGTTTCACACACACACACACACACACACACACACATACAGTGAACCAGCCCCCAGCCCCCCCTCCCCCTAAAAAAAAGGTAACCACACACATATTACTCCCCATGTATACAAGGGCAGAGCCAGGATTTCACCCCGGGGGGTGCAAAAAATATATCGAAATTTATAAGTAAAATAGCACAAAAAAATAGAGTGCACTTTTTGATATCACGCGTTAACCTAATTTCAGTATCGCGTTAACCTAATTTCAACCTAATATTCAACTAAATCACATATCCGATATCTCAATCGAATTGGTCCCATCCTCCATCAACAATCTTAATTCTCAAATGTTCAATGCACAATCAACAACCTAAAATAATTAATTAACAACCTAAAATCATCAATTAATAATCTCAACTCTCAAATGCACAATTAACAACCTAAAATTATCAATCAAATAATCAATGCTCAAATGGGAAAATATTGTTCTTAATGCACATATCCGATATCTCAATCCAATTAGGTCTCATCCCCCATCAACAATCTCAATTCTCAAATGCTCAATGCACAATTAACAACCTAAAATTATCAATCAAATAATCAATGCTCAAATGGGAAAAAAAATTGTTCAAAATGCACATATCCGATATCTCAATCCAATTGGGTCACATCCCCCATCAACAATCTCAATTCTCAAATGCTCAATGCACAATTAACAACCTAAAATCTTCAATTAATAATCTTTACTCTCAAATGCACAATTAACAACCTAAAATTATCAATCAAATAATCAATGCTCAAATGGGAAAAAATTGTTCAAAATGCACATATCTCATATCTCAATCCAATTGGGTCTTATCCCCCATCAACAATCTCAATTCTCAAATGCTCAATGCACAATTAACAACCTAAAATCATCAATTAATAATCTCAATTCTCAAATGCACAATTAACAACCTAAAATTATCAATCAAATAATCAATGCTCAAATGGGAAAAAAATGTTCAAAATGCACATATCCGATATCTCAATCCAATTGGGTCTCATCTCCTATCAACAATCTCAATTCTCAAATGCACAATTAACAACCTAAAATCATCAATTAACAACCTAAAATCATCAATTAATAACATAAAATCATCAATTGATAATCTCAATTCCCAAATGAACAATTAACAACCTAAACTTATCAACCAAATAATTAATGCTCAAATGGGAAAAAAATTGTTCGAAATACACACCGATGACTGACCTCAGAACGGCGTCGTTGTCGCCGGTGGTGGGTTCTTGGCCGTCGGTGGAGTGAAGACTGAAGAAGATGGTCGTCAGTGATAGTGAGTTGTCACTTTGTCACCGTCGGCTCGTAGTTGTAGATCTAGGCTAGATTTGTAAACTATAGACAACCCAGATCTAGATCTGTAGAAGATCGTCACTTCGTGTGAGTTCGTCGCCGCCGGTGACCGTGAGTAGGGGCGATGGCCGGTGAGACTTGAGATCATCATTTCTGACACTTCGTCGCCACCCGTGGCCGTGAGACTTGAGAGATCGCCTGGCGTCGCGTGAAATTAAGAACTGAGAGGAGAAGAGAGAGAGAGAGGTTAATTTTACGCTACACCCCGTACTTAGGGGTCAGTTGCACCCAGCACCTCATGGTTCTAATTTTGGCACCCAGCACCAAAATTTTAAAAATCTTGGTTTTCAACACCAGATGACGGTCAAGAGGCACTTTGACCACACATATGTTAGTTTTTCACGGGCAAAATGGTCTTATTGCCCCTTAAAGCATACATGTCATCCAGTCAGCTACACATGGCCTAATTAGGCTCTCCCCGTCATTTATCTCTAACAGCAGAAGAAGAAGAAGAGAAAAAAAATGGGGCAATGAACAAACAGCCGCCGGCGAGGGGCAGCAACAGCCACCGGTGATGGGGGCACCAATAGCCAATCGACCATCAAGGACGGTGTCCTGCTGCCATGCCACTATGCTGTCGACGCCGCTACTAGATTTTACAACCACCAGATCTGCCACTGTGCCGCCGGAGCAACCACCAATCCAGCAAAATCAACAACATCGCATAACTAAGAAATACCCAGTAATTTTTTACCATTAATTGATGCAAATTAAACCATTAATCCAAGCAGACATGTCTGAATAAGATGACATTTAACCCTAGCCCCAATTGTCAAGATCCCCTAAAGGCTAAATTAGAAAATGATAGTCCCAGTGATGCTCATACCCTGAGAATCTGAAGCTTGGAAGAAAAGGCAATGGCAACCCAATCAGGCTGGGACGCTGACCACTGGAGCTGCTCGATTTCGGCACCAGCAGTGTAGGAAAGAATGGGATCAAGTCCACCCTCGATGGGTTGACCCATGGGAGGAGAGGTCCCAAATGAGAGCCTGGGAGTCATCGTCGGCAATGCAGATGTGGCAAGAGCTGTGGGGTGCCCAGGCGATGGCATTTACGCTGGCCTGGTGCCGCTGGATTTCGACAACAGAGAGTGTGGGGAAGCGGATGTCGAGGACGACAACCTTGGCGCTGTCCATGATGATGGTGGCCATGTATCTGGGGTCCTGCTTGTTCCAGCCGAGGCGGACAAGCGGAGTGTCGGGTTCGGAGCTCTCGTATATGATGGTTGAGTGCTCCTTGTCGCGAAGGTCGAAGACCCTGACGAAGCCATCGGCGGAGACGAAAGTTAAGACGTCGACGCTACCCCATGCGATGTCATAGACCTCCTTGTGGTGGGCGATGAGCTGGGTGTCGACGGTCTCGCACTCTGGGTGTCTTCTACTTCATTTCTTCTTCTGATGTTAGAAAGAAATGACGTGGAGAGCCCAATTGGGTCATGTGTAGCTGACTGGATGACATGTATGCTTTAAGGGGCAATAAGACCATTTTGCCCCTAAAAAACTAACAGATGTGTTGTCAAAGTGCTTCTTGACCGTTATTTGGTGTTGAAAATGAAGATTTTTAAAATTTTGGTGCTGGGTGCCAAAATTTGAACCATGAGGTGCTGGGTGCAACTGACCCCTAAGTACGGGGTGTAACGTAAAATTAAGGTCAGTATAATACATCACTCGTCTTAACGTGATGCTGTATTATATGCATTTATTCTTTTCCTCTTCCTCTATGTCTGAACCAAACACCCATCTTACCGTGATGTTGTATTATAACCTTGTATTGCTTAAATTGTTAAAAGAGTAAAAAGGGTTCACTGGCGCTAGGACTAGATTCTTGTAAGCCAGTTCTTCAGTACAAAACCCAAACAATAAAAGATCGTGACTCACCCAAGTAACAATCAAGCAATACACTCGTTTAGCGGAAACACACGGAATTCACAATGAGCTATTCTAATGAAAAATAGGAACACCAGCACAATGATAGTCATATAATTCACATGGAAATCCATTACTCTAGCAGGTAATAAAAGTACCGCCAAAAATAAAAATTAAGTAACGATTTGAAAACCCAAAATTCACCTCGAATAACTTGAATGGAATCTAGCATTATAATGACAAATAAATTTAACAAATTCTTTCAGTCCTGATTACATTTTAACCAAACAGGCAGTAACGTGCAAAATCAGTAAACCATCTGCTCAAAACCCAGTAGGAAAGCAACTGTAACCAGATCTAACATTTTCCGTTTGAAAAGTCATAGATCTACGGTTTTGGGTTGGTGAATTTTGCAGGGGAGACCGCGTCGTTCTCTCCCGTGTACAAATGTTCGGTGCTTGATTGGGAGATAGTAGTCCCTGGGGTCGAGGGCGCTACCAGTCTGGGTCGTCACAAATCGATAGCTTTTTCGTTCAAATCGCCGTGAGGGTCTTGAGTGGGAGAAGTGAATTTCGTTGGGCAATTGAATTGAATTATAATATGAGAAATAAGAGAGAGATTGAGAGAGCGAGAGAGTGGGCGTGATGGGTTTGTTTAATGGTGATCAGGTGATGTGACTGTGAGCAGAGCTGGGAGGAAAAAGCGATTTTATCTAAGAAAGGGGGAGGGGTGGTCGGAAAAAGGTGAAAACCTATAGGTTGTTTCATATTTTTGTACTGTTTGGGTTAAGTTTCTTAAAAAAAAATAGTAATAGTATATAATAATAAAAAAAATCTTTTTTAATATCATTGCGAAAACAAGAAATGAAAATGACAAATCAAGAGAATCCAAAGCTTCTGTTAATGGAAAGCTAGAGGACAGAGATATAATCTGAAAGTGAGATGGAGATAGGGAATTCATAGAGCAAGGGTCAAGGAAGAGATGATTAGGATTTCCTCCGGCGTAGTACACCGAGATAAATAAAGTCAATGGCTTAGATCAAATTAAAAAAAGATGAAGGGTCAGGATTAATTGAAAAAAATAATGATGCAACTACACAAGATTATTGTCAGAAGACAAGAGCGGGCATGTTAGACACGTGGTACACTACAAAGCTGCCGTGCGATGAGTCCTCGTGAGTCGCTCATAAAATTCGTCGCTAGACTTTAACGCGCGTAGAGGCTTTGTCCAATATCGATTGAGTCGATTCCAATTGTGTTGGACTCATCTCGTCAAACTCTTTAATTGGACTATATTGGAGGCAATATTCATAGGGTAAAAAATTTAGCATTTTACCTTTACTTAATGGTTAATACCTCTTTCAACGTGCTAAATTGTGAAAATTATAAAACACGTTTTATTTTATTTAGACAATTATTGTAGTACAAATGCAATCTTTTAATCAAATTCACATTTGTTTCAAATCAATGAAGGGTTATGATCTAATTAGGATCGGGGCCTCACTGTAGCGATCCGCCTTGAAAATTCTCCGGATAAGAAGGATTTCGTGGAGTCACCATCTTAGATAATTAAGAAAAATATCGAAAATAAGAAAAATCTTAGAAATGACTCTAAAGTGTCCAAGAGAATGACTAATATGTCAAAACCAATAGATGGGTTCGGGAACTAAGTTACGCAAGGGGAAGGTATTAGGTACCCGCTACGCCATTTCGGTCTTTACTTCATTTCTACAGCTTATTAACCTTAAAGCACATAGCACGCACAAAATATGAAAAAAATGACCCTAAGTTGATTTTTATTTATTTATTTATTTGCTTGAACTCGACATCTGGGTCGAATTGCCTATGTATCCGATCGGACTAACCAGAATCAAAACCACCCTAGTTCGACTCTGGTCTGACAGGAAGTAATCTACATTTCGAGCCTAGACGTAAAAAAAAGAAAGGGTTAATTACAAAATTGTCCCCTGAGGTTTACACATATTTGTACTTTGCCCCCTGTGTTTACAACTTTTGCAATACTGTCCCCCGAGGTTGACAAAACCATTGCAAACAGCTCCAAAATTGGACGTCCGTCCAATTTTGGGCGTTAAGTCGTCATGTGCACAACATATGCCGTTTTTGGCATGGGCAAATCGGTCAATTCCCTTACCAACCACAAGCTTCGGATATACCAGGTGTCCATGGCATTAGAAGGAAGAAAATAACCCAGAAAATGCTTCTTCACGGCAACATCTCCATCCCTCTCCGTTCGCCCCTCCGCCTCAGAGCACCCTACCCCAGAAACGTCAACGTATCGGCCCACCCACCGATCAAATCCGAGTACACAGTCTCCGACGAGTCCCTCCAGTCCCAGGGCTTCACCCTCCGCCGCACGATCGAGGACCTCAACCTCGACCACCTCAACACCGTCTTCGTGGCCGTGGGGTTCCCCAGGCGCGACACCGACAAGATCAGGCTCGCCCTGGAGAACACCGACACGCTGCTGTGGTACGAGTACGAGAAGACGAAACGGCCGGTGGCGTTCGCCAGGGCGATGGGGGACGGGGTGTTCAACGCGATCATCTGGGACGTGGTGGTGGATTCGAATAGACCAAGTCATAACGCGATTTGTTGTGCTTTTTCTTTCATTGCCTACCATCTAACTACGTGAACGAGCACAAGCGAAATTGGATGTCTGATCCATAAAAACAAGCCACTATTCACATCTTTACAAACCACGACACAAACATCAGTTACAATACCCGGCGTCCCCATTGCTGGCTGGAGATGGGAGCGGCGCTGCCCAATTAGGGCATGCTACCTGCAGAGAGATAGGAGGGTAATGGGGTTTAGGGTTTTCAGAGGGCTTTGGTAAGGGAATTGACTGATTTGCCCATGCCAAAACGGCATGTGCTGTGCACATGACGACTTAACGCCCAAAATTGGACGGACGTCCAATTTTGGAGCTGTTTGCAATGGTTTTGTCAACCTCGGGGGACAGTATTGCAAAAGTTGTAAACACAGGGGGCAAAGTGCAAAAACGTGTAAACTTTAGGGGACAGTTTTGTAATTAACCCAAAAAGAAATATAAAAGACACTTTTTGTGTTTCTGAATAGAAGTGTGGCTACAGAATTGGGAGACAATAAAGGAAATTTTCTAAGCTAGAAAACTATTAAAGATTACCTCTTGAAGTAGCTTGCCTTGAAGACTCGGGGACGCTCTCCGAAGGATCCACGATGCAAAGACTAAAAAGACCTTGTAAAAGTGAGTTTGGATGGCTAGACTTCTCGAGAGAGTAAGAATATCACTTCACAGAGAAATGGTATGCAAACTCTAGGGAGAATAAGCTTCTGGACCAAGACCCAAAGACCCTTGAAAATAAAGGGCAGGGGCCCTTTTTATAGTGCTCCGGATCGCAAAATCTGATAAGATTGGCTATCCCAAATCTACATGGCTAGAGATAAATCAGAATAACTGATAAAATCACAGACTAGCAAAAGTCAATTAATCGACTGGTTCATCCCAAAAATTTAAAAATAAAATTTCCAAATTTTGAAACATTATCTGACTCTAATTTCGATAATTATCTCTGATTTTGCAGATCGGATGTACCAGATTTGGGATAATTCATTCTTTAAACATAAAATTGATTGATTTAATTTTTACATCGGGGATAATTCTTAGATCATTTCCCTAAATTATCTAGACAAACTAAATCAATTAAATAACAAAATCTAGAATTGCACCAAAGAATTATGACTAAAGCTGGAGCCAATAATAACAACGATTGATCACTTAGCCATAAGGGCAGATTCCTAGAAGTTAGATCCAACAGTAACAATGATTGGTCATCCAAGAATCTAAAAAAGTCATGCCTAAGAGCCGGATCCAACCACGCGTCACCAAGCAGTTAGTCGCTTGGGTAGAAGAGAATATCTTGTCTAGAATCCGGAGCCAACAATGCTTCACTAAGCGGTTGGTCATCTAGGCCGATGCATATAGCATGTCTAAAAGCTAGAGCCAACAACGCGTCACTAAGCGGTTGCTTGTCAAGGTAGATGAAGATAGCATGTTTAGAAGCCGGAGCCAATAACGCGTCACTAAGCGATTGGTCGTCTAGGTCGATGAAGATAGCATGTCTAGAAGCCAGAGCCAACAATGCACGTCACTAAGCAGTTGGTCATCTAGGCAGTTAAAAATAACATGTCTAGAGGCCGAAGCCAATGACGCGTCACTGAGCGGTTCGTTGTCTAGGCACCTGAGGCTTATATCTAAGAGCCGGGGCCAACAATACGTCCCAAGCGGTTGGTCGCTTAGATATAAGAAAAGAAGCGATCCTAAGAGCCGGAGCCAGCAACACGTAACTAGGCGATTTGTCGCTTAAGTACACCGACACATGTTAAAGAGCCGGAGCCAACAACACGTCACTTAGCAGTTGATTGCTTGAACATAAGAAAATTTTGGTAATATCACTTAAAGGTGGAGCCAACAATGCCTTGAAGTGGCCTTATACCCTAGAACAATTAATACGAGCAAAATGTTGGTTTTAGCAATAAGCGCGGGATCTTGTAGTGGCCTTATACCCTAGAAAAACCACTAAGCTGAGTAACAGATTAGAAAGCTCGAATTGCGAAACAACTCGGGGATAAGATAGTGAACATGCACAGGCAGGCAAGCAGGACACAAATGCTGGATATAAATGCTTTTAGGCAAATGAATATGTATCATGCAAAACGCAGAGGTAAGCTAACACACGAAGCATACAGGCACACAAGCATGGATGTCAACTTTATGTTTTTTGGCTTGAAAACTAGCCGGTTGATAAGAGTCTGGTAAAATTTTGAAAAATTGAAATTTTGGGCCAAAAATCGGCCAGTTAATTAGTAGCTTTTTGAAAATTTTGAAACTCTGGCACGCAAACCGCCTAGTTAGTCAGCCACGTAGGGAATTTTGAAAATCGAGGAGTCATAAATCGGCCGGTTGGTCAACCGTGTTGACCAACCTAAATGACAAAACTGGTCGGTTAGGCAGTCCAATTTGGTTCTCAATTTTAGGATTTTTGTCAAACACTTTAAACCCAATCTAACTCTAATCTCTCTCAAATTTCTTTCTTCCAAGACTTCTCGATTGTGTAATCTTACCCCAATCACACTCCTAACATGTAAACTCACCCAATATTTTTCCAATTTCTGTTGATTTTGTTAAAGAATGGCCGAATACATTCGAACAGGAAAGGGCCATGAGGGAGGTCCACAAATCGAGAAGATCTCTCGTTTCCGGCCGAAGAGTCGGCTATATAATCATTCTTTGCTGACTCGGGAGCAAGGAACCCATCTAAGACAACACTTCTTTGCGCAGGAGGTGAGTTTCACTCGAATTTCTTCTCATCACAAACACTATTTCACCTTGCTTCACACCCCTATGCCAATTGAAAATAGGACCCACGTATAAGCGTTTTCATGCAATTCAGGTATGAACCAGATAGTTCCCTGAGTTTATTCCTCGTTTTTCGATTTTGCAGCCCCTCCCTATGAACTTGTGCTGTATAGGCTTCCCTAATCTCGTTAGGGAATGGTGGACAAAAATCCTTGGACCCATTAAGGCTAGGATAGCCAATACGGTCTTCACCCTTTCTTGAATGGGTTACACATCTCAACCCGGAGCAAAAGGCACTTCTTGTGTCTAGCCGTGTATTGGTTGGATTCCATGAACACTTTTCATATGTCGTATGGGGAGGCGACGGTCAACCTATTCGACTTCACGAACATCACGGGTATTCGTGCTCGAGGGAGGCTATACCCTAGGCCCATGATCTAAAAAAAGATCAGAACCTCATGGTTTGGTTGCTTGGCTATAAACCATCTCACAGAAGGGGCGGTTCCATCTTCTTAGGCACCATCCGTGCGTATTATGAGAATATGAATTTGGAAGGGGCTGAGGGTCCGGTGATTGATCAATTCAGCTAGAGATTTTGCTTTACGCTCAGGGGGAGACCTTTTTTAGCAATTGGGATGATTCTGTCTAGCTATGGTGCCCACATGCTTTATAGAATATAGAGGAGTCAGGGAGTATGATTAGGATACTCCCGTTTTGGCATATCTATTTTGGTCTATGGTTGCAGTGTCATGGGGGCAATCAATCAACTTCATGGGCTACTACGATATTTGGGAGGTATGTTCATGCTCTTAAAACTATTTTCTGATTATTTTCATGCATGCTCTAGACATTTTTTTCTCACATGTGGTGTATGCTCACATATTTGGGCCTTCAAGGTCCTCGGTTCTCGTGCTCCTTGATTGGGGGAAGGGCACACTGGTGAGACTACACCAACAATGTACTGGTAGAATTTCCGAGTTGAGCGGGTGGGTGCACCTGAGGTGGTATACCATGACAACTTCAATGGGCTGAGAGAACACCCAATAAGCAATTCACTAAGTTCTAAAGTTGTCCTTATGCCTGCTCATTGAATTCTTATCGTTTTATCTCTTTTGTTTCAGGCTTCCCTGTCTCTATGAAGAACGACTGAGGAGTCTCTGAAGGAGCTAGCCTGCACCTGGTGCAAGATACTGTTACTTGGACCTTCACAAGAGGAGTTCTACTTGAGAGTTAGAGTGCTTCACCAGCACTATCAGGTTGTCGAAGTTCGAATTCTGGCTGCCCCTCCTGAAGAGACGTATCATGCAACAGAGCTTGATAAGGGCTTGAGATAGAGTGTTGTTAGGGGGATCGATGTGTCCTCCCTATATTTGCCGAACGACCCTCATACCTACGAGGCATTCGTGAGGGAAGACTTGGCTCTTCCTCTGATTTTAAAATGGATGGAAAAGATGCCAAAATAGAGGGTGGCCCGAAAGAAAAAAAAAAGGAAGGGAAAAAGGGAGTCGGAGTCAGCTGAAGGTATCATGTTCCCTTCGTGGATGGTGCCGGTCTTTTTGAGAGGGAAAGGAGCAGGAGCCGATCCCCCGGCTAGAGAAGGACTCCGAGGTGTTTGGACTCAAGGAATTGGCTAGGATCCACACGGTGAACTCTAAAGTTGAATTTTTATTTAACCTTATTATCTTTCTTGCTAGATTTTAATCATGTATTTTTTCATTGTAGGTCCCATGTTCAGTGCTCAGAGATGATTATTGGATGATCCATAGCCTCAAGGGCATGGTGTCCGGCTATTGGGACTTGCTATCGGTGCATGGACCCTTGGAGGAGACTATAGAGATGCCTATTGCCACTGTCTCGGTGCCACATTTGCAAGGTGGATCAAGTGGCCGATCGAGCTCCGCGTAGCCCCCATCCCTGCCACTACTGCTGTTACTCCTATGGTGACCCTCTTAGTTCATATGGGAAAGTATGTGAAGACTAGGGCGACAACCAAGGTGTTTAAGAAGAAAGTGATTAAACTGGAGCCAGTATCCCCTGAGGGTAAAGAAGTCACCACTGGGAGCAAGAGGAAAGCCCCTCCACCACAGTAAAGATGAAAGTCTTTGTGGGTTGCCAAGGAAGAAGAGTGCATGGAGGGCAACGAGGAAGAAACAGAGATCGACGAAGCCGAAGCTGAGGAAGAGAGTGAGGAGGCCGAAGAAGCTTCAGAGTCCAGCGACTAAAAGGAGCCCAGGGTCAGTAGATATCGGAGGAGGCTAAGAGGATTGTTTGGCTAGGTCTTCGATGTTAGAGTAGGCCTAGAGTTTTTTTGGAGTTTATTTCAGACATTTGATGTAACTATTATTTTTCAGTCTTTTGAGTTAGAAACTACTAGCTAATTCATATGTTAATGTATAATGTACTTATATGCTCACACACATGAATATAAAATGAAGGAGGCAGGGAATGAAATGGCTGAAAATATTTGACATTGAGTTGAATGGTTGACAGGTTTGGTCTAAAAGTAGGCAAACCCTGTCACTTTGCATAGAAACTGACTGGCCAGTTAGTCAGTGGCCAAAAAGATTTTTTGATGCAAACCGACTAGTTGGTCAGAACCCCGCTCCATTTTTATGGTGGAACTCGACGGTTGATGAGAGACAATGGATTTTTCTGGTAAGACCGATAGATTGATTAGAAGAAAATTAAATTTTCTTGAGAAAACTGGATGGTTGGTCAGAGATTGGCCATAAAATATTCGAATCAAACGGGAAAACGGACTGGTGTATGTGAAAACCATCCAATTTTTTTGACAAAAGTTTCTAATTTTGTAAAATTTTGACTCCTAACTCTATATGACTTAGGGTTCTTTCATTATATATTTAGAACTCATATCTTCAGAACGACATTCGACTCTCATTCTCTTCCAAGAACTCCTAATGGCTTTCGAGGATGATCTCATGATGTTCGAACTCTAATTCTGTGCTTATGCGAATTCCTTCAACAAGATTGAATTAATCCATCTCGATGGGAAATTTAATCTGAAATCTATCATAAGTATGAGGAGTGTGGTTGTTCAAGAAGACATTCCCCGTGCAGCATGCAAGTTCTGGGATGTCGATGATCGTGTCTTCTACATACTCGCGGATGCTCCCCTTCTGCCTCAGCCGTTGAAGGTTGATCATCGCCATATCTTCGGCGCTCTTTGGATAGAACTGCCTTTTTAGTTCACGCTTGAACTTCTCCCATGTTTTGACGTCGCACCCATCCGTATAGCGACGCCTCCACCATGAGGCAGCTGTATCCGTAAGGTACATGACCGCCGTATGCACCTTCTCTTCCTCGTCGTCGATGTCAAGGGCTTCAAAGTACCGCTCTAAGTGCCAAAAGAAGTTATCCACCTGCCTCGCCTCTCTCGTTCCATTGTACAATCTCGACTCCGGCATTTTCTTTTGTCTTGGCTGCACCGTGATACACCCCTGCCTCGTACCTCTTGTAAGCTCCTTCTTACAAGTAACTAGTTCTTCTTGGAGCTCCGTGAGTTGTCCCTTGAGATCCTTGTGCCTTTGCACCTCCCACTTGGTGAAATAGGCGACCCTCTCCTCGATCAAGTCATCTAGCTCCTCTATGAACACATCGACTTTCCGTTCCAGCACAGTTAATCGACTGTCTACCTCCAAGTCATCTAATCTATTGAAGATTAGCTCCACCTGACTTGCGACAGTCCGCTGCACCTTCTCCTCCTAGTCGATGTTGAGGGCTTCAAAGTACCACTCCAAGTGCCAAAAAAAGTTATCCACTTGCCTCACCTCTCTCGTTCCATCGTACGATCTCGGCTCCGGCATTTTCTTTTACCTTGGTTGCACCGCGATACACCCCCGCCTCATACCTCTAGTAAGCTTCTTCTTACAAGCAGCTAGTTCTTCTTGGAGTTCCATGACTTGTCTCTTGAGATCCTTATGCCGTTGCACCTCCCACTTAGTGAAATGGGTGACCCTCTCCTCGATCAAGTCATCTAGCTCCTCCGCGAACGCATCAACTTTTCATTCTAGCACAGTTAATCGATTGTCTACTTCCAAGTCATCTAATCTATTGAAGATTAGCTCCACCTGACTTGCGATAGTCGGCTGTAAGTGCTTTCCAAATGCCTCGAGCTCGCTCCTCATGCGTACTTTGGCATCCCTTATCGCGCCACTCTAATCCTTCACCGTGCTCTACGATATGCCAAAATTCATCTTCCCATCGAATTTTCACAGGCATACTTCATGGTTGTGTTGTCTACATATTTATCCTCTGAAATCGATTTCCATTTTGCCCAAAAATAAAACCCGGAATGCTCTGATACCACTTGTTACTAAATCGTCCTAGATAAATATGTATAGAACACGATAACAAAATAAGAGAACATAAGAAAACTGAGAGAACTCAAATTCACTTTGCACAAGTCAGATTTACAACACTCCCTCACGTGTATCTCTCACTAGTTTTTCTACTCAAAGAATGACTATTCTCTCTTTTTTTTCTATTCAAAGAAGGACTATTCTCTCTTTTTTTCCTACTCAAAGAAGGACTCTCATATCTTGCCTTTAAACACAATACAAGACACCTTACTTATACTTGGAGAAAGCACTGATCTTCGATTTCCAAGCAATGTGGGACAAGATGTCTTATATACTAAGGGCCAAGTTGCAACCTTCTTTGAGTAACCAATGTGGGACATAAATACAAGGCATATATCAACAAAAGCTCATTTTGTTGCCAACAAAACCTACAGGGTGTATATCAACCCAGCACAACAATATCTATGTACATACCACATATTTTTATCTAAGTAGTCCAAGCGAAGTTGAAACTTGCCTATTAAATTAGGAGAGACCAACTTCGTGCATAACTTTATTCATTACCAAGTCTATGCCAGCTCTCCATAAAACATCTTCAGAATAATGTTATGTTAGTGTAAAGTTTTACCTAAGCTACATTATTATGCTAGCCAGATCTCGAGAGATCGATAGCCAAGTCCACAATGCCAATTCTCTCTCTCTGAACTACCTTATTCATACTGGAATCATGTTGAGAATACCGAAGGCGGGCCATGAAATGTTTCCTTAATAAATAGCTAATAACTATACATGACACTAGTGAATCCAATGGTCATCATACATATAGAGCATACTAAAGCAATGAAGGCACTATGCATTCAAATTACTCCTTCTTTCCCAAAAAATAATTTCTTTTTGGGCTATTCTAAAAAAATTGATCACTTTCCAAATTAAGAAAAATTGTGTACGTGTTTTTTTTGTGTTTACCCTTTGCACTTAGTTCGTTCTATTCTATCTCCATATTTAATCCTTCATCAGCTCATTTTTCTCTCTCATGTCTTACTTTCTTCTCTCCCCTCTATTTTTCTTAGGGTAGAATCAGAAAATCACAATAAAAATGACTCATATCCTAAATAAGCGTGCAAGTCAAACATGTAAAATATTTTAGAATGGAAGGAGTATTAGAATACCTTTATACTAAAATGAACGAAATGCAAAAAAAAAAAAACTTTCACATGTCTAACCAAGGTCTATCATTTCATGCCTTGAAAACATATTTGACTTAAAGGCATCAACGTCATGAATACCACATAACTTACAAATTTGGAACCAACAATTTTAGTAGATGGTGGTGAGGTGGTGACCGTAGGGCAAATTGTAGGTTGTGCGACGGTGCTGAGGTGGAAGCGTTGCTTGAGGTCCTATCAATTATTCTTTGTAGTGGGTTGGAGATGGTGGGTTGATGTCTGATTCATTGTCGAAGGCGTGGGTTGGTGATGGGGGCCAGATCCATGCATGACGATGACGGTAGGGTAGCGGTGTTGGGGCAAATTTGTGGATGGCAGTGGCGAGAGTGTGGCGGTAATGTGACAGACCCGTAGTTGTCGAAGGCGTCGGTTGGCAACAGGGGGCTAGATCCATGGGTGACAATGATCGTAAGGTGGCGGTGCTGGGGTAGATCTGTGGGTTGAAGTGATGAGAGTGTAGTAGTGGTATGGTAGACCCGTGGTTGTCGAAGGTGTGGGTTGGAGACGGGGGCCAGATCCATGGGTGGAGATGACGGTAGGGTGGCGGTGCTGGGACAGATATATGGGTGGCAGTGCTGAGATTGAGCGGTGTTATGGCAGACCTGTGGTTGTCGACGGCGATAGGGTGGCGACGGTAATAGGGTGACGACGGAGCAGATTTGGCCGATGGAAGAAAATGTCTAGTGGTGGTAGTTGTAATTCTCGAATTTTTTTTATTTATTATTATAACTCTTTTCGGACCGAAATAAACTTTTTAGCGACGAACTCTTGTCTAGCATTGGTATTTTTAGAGTGACTTATAACAACAATTGGTGAAGCGAGTGACGCAACAACCTATTAATAATTTTTCTAACACGTAAAATATCGTGAGTAGTTAATTTGGTCTTTTCTTTTGGTAATAGTAGAAAGTCGGGGCAAAATTCAATTAACTAACGAAAATTGGGGGACTTTTATAAAAATTCTTCAAGCTAGGTTCTTTTTTCTTGTATATATATATATATATGAACTTTAGGGTGTAATGCCCGAAATATTTTTTTATTATTATTACTCTTTTCAGACCAAAATAAACTTTTTAGCGACGAACTCTTGTTTAGCATTGGAATTTTTAAAGTGATTTATAGCGACAATTGGTGAAGCGAGAGACACAACAACCTGTTAATAATTTTTCTAACAGGTAAAATATCAGTGAGTAGTTAATTGGGTCTTTTCTTTTAGCAATAGTAGAAAGCTGGGGCAAAATTCAATTAACTAATAAAAATTGGGGGATTTTTAAAAAAATTCTTCAAGCTAGGTTTATATATATATGAGCTTATGGGTCAGCTGACCCTAAAGTTCCTTGACCATCTGGAAATGGCGGAGCACAGAGAGGGAGCGAGGGATATCTCCGGTGATCGAGGAACATTTTCGGTAACTTTGCTTTGGAAGTTAAGTTTAATATGAATAGATATTATGGATAGATGTAAATGGGTCTCCCTTTGTATGTAAAATCTAAGAGTATATTTATATCAGCATGTAATACATATGGGTATATATATATGCGGGATTCCGGCGACATCCATGGAGCCTTGATGGGCTCGTGAGAGACAACCATGGCTGCCGTGGAGCGGAGCATGGTAGTGGGTTTCCATGAAAGGGGCTGTTGCGAATAGAGAGGCGACAGCCATGGCACCGTGACGGGTTTTGTGGGAAGGCAACCATGGCTGTCGTGGAATGAAAGTCAATGGAGGTTTGACTGATGGGTTGCGTGGATGTGCTGTGTTGATGTGGCCACCTGCAAAGGAGAAGAAGATGGAGTAGCAACGGGGTGCTGCCTTGCGTGGGTGATGGCTGCGGTACGAGGGACTGTGGATGAAAGAGAGAGAGGGGGTGGAGGCCATTGCCGGCGGGTGCCGTGTGGCTTGAGGACCCCACTGCCATAAGGCAGTGGGTGTATGTGCATGGTGTTGAGAATTTTATGGAATCAGAATCACTAAATGAAGACTTTGAGGCACGTGATTGCTTTCTTTAAAGCTTTATTTGTCCCCACTCGAAAACGAGTTTGCTGATGAGTTAGCGACAAATAATCCTCCAGGATACAACAAAGTCTGTAGGAATCTGCAAATAGAAAAATTGAAAATTCCCCTTGGAATTCTCATTGAAGCAATGTACGTTTTTGGATATAGAAATTTTGCAGAAAGAAAAGATTTCGAAATTTTCAAAATCAGCATATTGAAAGAACTGAAAATCAAGTATTTATAAAAATCTGAAAAGGTATTAATTTTGGACAGACACAACTGTTGGGAAATCAAAACAGTTGTAACAGTTAAAAAATAAATGCAAGAAATTAATTTGAATAAAGAAAAATTCGAATTTAAATAAATCACACACCTTTTCAATAAAACTACTTTTTTAAATACCAAATGTTTTCTAAAAAATAAATCACATTTTTCGCGACCGCGGCTAAGTGCTAAGTGCTAAGTGCTAAGTGCTAAGTGCTAAGTGCTAACGCGCCAAAACGCGCGCACCCGCACGCGGGTAGCATGGGGACTAGCACACTCTAGTCTTACTACCAAGTATAAAGTAAAAGCACTTTTGCCCTTATAAACCCTTTTCAAAACCCACTTCCAAGCAATGTGGGACAAAAGAGTGAGTTGTTTTCAAACAACTCAACTCACAAACCCAACAATCCCCCACTTGTTTGAAAACAACGAACAGTTTGAAGAATAACTATAGCCAAGACATACGAAAAATTAATATGCATACATAAAGGTATCTTTCGATTTAAAACTTTCGTTAGTGCAACTAGCTCAAAGTTCTATAAGAGTTACTAGTGGCTTAGCTTCAAACTAGCTACTCTTTATTATAAAACCGGAGCTATTGCACACATACAAATTTCTTGCTTCGACGAGAAATTCTTAGTCAACTTAGCACTATTATGGCATTGTGCTATATCCTGTTTCATGAACTCTCTAGAAAGTAAACCCAAACTTTCGTAAGAAGCGGCACCACTTCTAAGTTCATATATGTGAAGTTATGCTTTGGGTTTCCGCTACTAGAACACATTACAAAATAGTCTCATACTTCATTAAGAGAAAACTCTCAACCTCTAAATTGTAACGGACAATACTGAATACTTCATTATTTAGGGGCTCGACATTATCAGTACTAACAATCACACATCAATAAATTATTTTTACCCTTTAAACCTTACGACTAGTCATTTCCTAGTGTTAGGTCGGGTTACCATTACTGGTGATTAATTCAATAGGTTTTAGCCCCATCTCATAAGATGTCATTCTTACTAGCTCTCTTGACAAAGCTTTTGTAAGAGAATCTGCCAAGTTTTTACTTGACTTCACATAGACAATTGTTATAACACCATCTTGTATCAATTGTCTCACAAATTCATGTCGTAGACTTATGTGTCTAGACTTACCATTATAGGTACAACTATATGCCCTTGATAAAGTGGCTTCACTATCACATTAAACAGAAATAGGAGGCATAGGATTAGGCCATAATTTTATATCCAACAATAAGTTTCTAATCCATTCTGCTTCCTTACCACTTACTGCAAGAGTAATAAATTTGGATTCCATAGTGGAATGAGATATCCACGTCTGTTTCTTGCTTGCCCAAGAAACTGCTCCTCCGGCTAAGGTAAATACCCAACCAGAAGTAGACTAGTTATCTCCCACACTCGTTATCCAACTTGCATCAGTGTATCGTTCTAATAGAGCTGGATAATCATTGTAGAACAATGTGAATCCCATGGTTCTTTTAAGGTAACCGATGATTCGGCCAATAGCCTTCCAATGTTCTACACTGAACTTACTAGTAAATCTACTAAGTTTACAAACAGAAAAAGAAATATCTGGTCTTGTGCAATGCATAGTGAAACCAAAAGGATAACCCTAGAGGGGGGGGTTGAATAGGGTTTTAAGACTACTTTAAAAATTAACAAACAACAAACCACAATCTCAATAACTTAAATAAGCAAACAACCAAACTCAACACAAATGTCAAACGATAATGTAAAGAGAGAAGGGTTTAGAGATACTTGACAAAGAGATTTAAATGGTTCGGCTTGATATACCCTCAAGCCTACGTCGACCCCTTCAAGGAAGTCGTTTGAAAGGCCCTAGAATCCACTAGTATGATCTTCCTTACGGGTCAAGATCGAACCTCTTGCAATCCCTTGATGCTATGCCCACATCAAGAACAAGCTTTGACAATCCAAAGCTCCAAAGCTTGACAACCCCAAGCTTTGATATAAGAACCTTTAGATGAAGAATTGTGTACAAGATTTCACTCTCAATAAGTAGATGAGTACAAGTTTTAGCACTAGAACAAGAGAGATGAGCGTATGATGACTTATAAAAGTGTATATCTCTCAAATGTAAGCTCACGATAAATGCTCTCTTGAAATGGATGAGAAATCAATGAAAACCAAGAGAGATTGAACAATTGCTTTGATCTTTGAGAATATGAAAGATAAGAGAGCTTTGAATGCAATTGATGAATCAAAACTAAGCCCAAAATGAGTATTTATAGAGGTGGGAATAAATATGACCGTTTGGAGTAGGTGGAGCATTAAATGCGCCAAAACGGTAAATGCAGTCGACTGTAATGCACCATTGCAGTCGACTGTAATCCCAAAGTAGCCGTTGGAAATTCAAATTTCCAACTTGCAGTCGGCTGTAATCCAATGCAGTCGACTGTAATAGGCTACTGGAAGTATTGCAGTCGACTGTAATCCCTCACTGCCCAACTTGCAGTTGACTGCAGTCCAATGCGGTCGACTGCATTCCAGAAAATATAGTTTCCTAGTTTTTAAAGAATGAAAAAATTTTATGCATGCAAGGGAAACCTATGGGCAAGTTCTAGGTATACAGTCATCGTAACGATCATCTCTCTACGTCTAGTTTACAAAGAAGGAAATAAAGCGTTGTAAAATTCAATCGACGAATTCTTTCTTTGATGCGTTCCGTTGAGAGTCTTTGACCGTGTTGCTCGTCTAATAGTCCCTTTGCATGAGTATGAGATTGTTCCTATTACTTTATCAACTCAATGCACGTTAGACAACATAAACATCAATGTTAGTTATCATTAAAACCAAATATAATCCTAGGTTAAATAACCGTAGGGTTAACAATCTCTCCCTTTTTTATGATGTCAAACATTGATTCAAATAATATGAGATATATAAGATAATAAACGCAAAGATGCATGACATTCTCAATTATAAACCATAAGGGGTCATGAGAAGAAATCATGACAAAAAGCTCCCCCTATCTAAAGTAATATAGGGCTCCCCCTAACTCAAGTAATATATGCTCATATCAAATCCACACAAGTATGAATCAACAATATTTTCTCCCCCTTTTGACATCATTGAAAAAGATCAAGGGTGTGTGTGAAAGTGATCAACTTATGTATCCATCCATGGATTATCAATATAGCCAACAAGGGCATTCAAACAATAAAACATAAGTACTTGAATACCCATCAAAAGGTGTACCAAGCACCTTTTACAAGAATAACACAAAAAGGAAGTGTAAAGGATTTAGAAATATGAGTGGGTGCAAATCAAATAAGATTAAATGAATATCAACAAAATCAATAATTTTGAAAAGAGAAACATCAACCAAAGCATGCTATAAGCATATTAAATAATGTTCAAGCAGGAGAAGTGCAACTTGCATGATTATGCACAAGAGATATAACATTTAGTCACATAGGTGAAGACATGCCAAGTTCTCTTCTAAGAGCGGTAAACCTCTTTGAATCTAAAAGTTTAGTGAAGATATCTGCTAATTGGTGATTTGTGTCCACGAAATCTAAAACAATATCACCTTTTTGCACATGATCACGGATAAAATGATGTTTGATTTTTATGTGCTTTGTGCGTGAATGTTGGATGGGATTTTTGCTCAAGTCAATGGCACTAGTGTTATCGCATAAGATAGGTATGTGATCATACTTGAGTCCAAAATCCAAAAGGGTTTGTTTCATCCAAAGAATTTGTGCACAACAAGCACCAACCGCCATATATTTGGCTTCGGTGGTAGAGAGTGCAACCGAGTTTTTCTTTTTGGAACTCCAAGAAACAAGAGAGTGACCTAGGAATTGGCAGCCTCCACTAGTACTTTTCCGCTCGGTTTTACAACCGGCATAGTCGGCGTCGGAGTAACCAATTAGGTCAAAAAGGAAGTGTTTCTAGGAAACCATAACCCTAATTCGTGAGTGCCCTTAAGATATCTAAGGATTCTCTTGACGGCAATCAAGAACAAGCTTTGACAATCCCAAAGCTCCAAAGCTTGACAACCCCAAGCTTTGATACAAGAACCTTTAGATGAAGAATTGTGTATAAGATTTCACTCTCAATAAGTAGACGAGTACAAGTTTAAGCACTAGAACAAGAGAGATGCGTGTATGATGACTTATGAAAGTGTATATCTCTCAAATGTAAGCTCACGATAAATGCTCTCTTGAAATGGATGAGAAATCAATGAAAACCAAGAGAGATTGAACAATTGCTTTGATCTTTGAGAATATGAAAGATAAGAGAGCTTTGAATGCAATTGATGAATCAAAACTAAGCCCAAAATGAGTATTTATAGAGGTGGGAATAAATATGACCGTTTGGAGTAGGTGGAGCATTAAATGCGCCGAAACGGTAAATGTAGTCGACTGTAATGCACCATTGCAGTCGATTGTAATCCCAAAGTAGCCATTGGAAATTCAAATTTTCAACTTGCAGTCAACTGTAATCCAATGCAGTCGACTGTAATAGGCTACTGGAAGTATTGCAGTCGACTGCATTCCAATGCAGTCGACTGTAATACCTCACTGCCCAACTTGCAGTCGACTGCATTCCAGAAAATACAGTTTCCTAGTTTTTAAAGAATGAAAAACTTTAATGCATGCAAGGGAAACCTATGGGCAAGTTCTAGGTATACAGTCATCGTAACGATCATCTCTCTACGTCTAGTTTACAAAGAAAGAAATAAAGCGTTGTAAAATTCAATCGACGAATTCTTTCTTTGATGCGTTCCGTTGAGAGTCTTTGACTGTGTTGCTCGTCTAATAGTCTGTTTGCATGAGTATGAGATTGTTCCTATTGCTTCATCAACTCAATGCATGTTAGCACTAGCATATTCGAGTTGTCCTGCTGCTCTATCGGAGTTGCTTGCTAATTTCATATTTGGATCAAAAGGAGTACTAAACTCTTTAAATCCAAGATGTTTAAAGTTAGTCAATATTTTCTCAACGTAATGAGATTGACTCAAAGCATAACCCCCACTATGCTTCCTTACTTTTATTCCTAAGATAGTATCTACCTCACCCAAGTCTTTCATTTTAAACATGGAAGATAGATACTCCTTGGTCTCATTTATCCCATTCATATTAGTTCCAAAAGTCAGCATGTCATCAACATACAAGCAAACTATCACTCCATAGTTAGTAGTGAATTTAGAATAAATACACCTGTCTGCACTGTTATGCTTGAAACCAAAAGATAGTATAACCGAATCAAATTTCTCAAGCCACTGCTTTGGTGCTTGTTTAAGCCCATACAGTGATTTAACTAACTTGCATACCTTCTTTTCATTTCCATGTAAGACAAACCCTTCGGGTTGCTCCATGTAAACTTCTTCACTCAAGTCTCCATTTAAGAAGGTAGTCTTAGCATCCATTTGATGAACATAAAGATGGGGAATGGATGCTAAAGCCATGAGAATTCTGATTGAAGTTATACGAGCAACTGGTGCATAAGTGTCGAAATAATCAGTTCCCTCTTTCTGTCTAAACCCTTTGGCTACTAATCTAGCCTTAAAGGCTTGAACAGAACCATTAGAATTGTATTTTCTTCTAAAAACCCACTTACACCCTATGGGTTTGGAACCTTGGGGTAAATCAACTAGTACCCATGTGTTATTAGACATAATTGAGTCCATTTCATCATCAATGGCTTCCTTCCAAAAGGATGCATCTCTTGATGACATAGCCTCACTAAATGACTTAGGGTCATCCTCCAAATTTAACACGATAGGGTACTTGTTAATTACGTTATTATTTCTATCACCTTCAACAAGAAACACAATACTTTGAGAATAAATAAAATCTAGATTTAATTCCTTATCTTTCCTTGCTCTAGTGCTTTTTCTAGGTTCTATTGGCTGAATTCTAGAATCAATACGTTGATTCCTTTGTTGCATTTCCAATCCTAAAGGTTCCTTTGGACCATTTCCTTAAGCATCATCATTTGTGACTTCATAATCAGTAGAAAACTTATTTTCAAAGAATTCTACATCTCGAGATTCTACTATCACATTAGACTCCAAATCAAGAAGTCTATAGGCCTTGCTATTTTTAGCATATCCAACAAATACACTTCTAATAGCCCTTGGTCCAAGCTTAGTCCTCTTAGGATCTGGAATTCTATAGTATGTTAAACACCCCCACACTTTTAAATATGAAAGGTTAGGTTTTCTACCTTTCCACAATTCATAAGGGCTCACATTATTCCTTTTTGAAGGCACCCTATTATGAATATAACATGCGGTGAGTAAAGCTTCCCCCCACAAGTTTAGAGGTAGTTTAGCATTAACTATCATGCAATTAACCATTTCTCCTAAAGAACGGTTTTTCCTTTCAGCCAAGCCATTTTGTTGAGGTGTGTAGGGTGCGGAATTTTGATGAATTAAGCCATGTTCCTCACAGAAATCTGCAAAATTGTTTAGAAAATACTCCCCGCCTCTATCAGAACGTAGGATCTTAATTTTCTTCTCAAGTTGATTTTCAACTTCTGCCTTATATTTCTTGAACATGGTAAATGCTTCATCCTTAGACCTTAATAGGTAAACATATAAGTACCTATTGTAGTCATCAACAAAGGTTATAAAGTACCTTTTTCCTCCACGAGTTAGCACCACATTTAACTCACATATATCAGAATGTACTAAATCTAAAATTTTAGAATCTCTTTTAACGCTAGGAAAAGGCTTCTTAACGATTTTAGACTTAGCACATACTTCGCATTTATCCAAAGTATCATTAAAATCTATTAAGTCCAATTTCTTCATGTTCTTTAAAGAACCATAATTCAAGTGAGCCAACCGACCATGCCATAAGGAAGAAGACTCGACAATATAAGCAGAATTAGTACTTTTATTAATGCTTAACTCAAACAGTCCATCACAAGCATACCCTTTTCCCACAAAGCTACCATTCTTAGACAAGATAACCTTGTCAGATTCAAAAGCTACCCGAAATCCCCTTTTACAATCAACAGAAACTAAGTTCTTTCTAATTTCGAGAACATAGAGAACATTCAAAAGACTAAGTTTCCTTCTGGATGTGAAGTCGATTTCCACAGTTCCCTTGCCGGAAACTTTGGCACAAGTATGGTTTCCCATTTGCACCTCTTGGCCATCAGTCACTTCTTCATATGCTTTAAACATAGACTTGTCTTTGCAGACGTGAATTGTGGCGCCAGAATCGAACCACCATCCAGATTTCTCCATTGCCATGTTAACTTCAAAAATCATAGCAACGAGATTTTCTTCTACCGTGTTTGCCTTTCTATCATTTCCATTGGATTTTCCTTTTCGGTGTCTACACTGCTTAGCGTAGTGACCCTTTTTTCCCGCAAACATAGCAGCTTCCTTTCTTCTTCTTTTGTTCTCCATCTTGGTTAGCTTTCTTCTTCAATTGTTCATCTTTCTTCCTTACTTGCAAGGCTGGATTTTTAGACTGCGATCCGCTCCCATCCACATAGTGCACATTGGACTCAACCGAAACAGTGACCTTATTTTCACGTTTTCGTGACTCCTCTTCAATACGAAGGTGTTTCTGAAACTGTTCCAATGTAAAATCCTCTGACTTGTGCAGCAACTTTTTCCGGTAATCCTTCCAAGAAGGGGGTAATTTTACAATTATAGTCCCCACTTGAAACGATTCTGGAAGGTTAATCTTTAGGGCTCGAATCTTATTGACAATCACTTGAAGAGCATGGACTTGTTCTAACACATGTTTATCATCAACCATAAAAAAATCGAAGTACTGAGCAATAAGGTATTTATTCGTACCTTCCTCCTCAACCTTATACTTGTAATCCAATGCACTCCAAATATCACGAGTAGATTTGATTTCGGTGAACAAATCGTATAGACGATCTGACAGCCCATTCAGAATGTGTCCACGGCATAGAAGTTCATCTTCTTCGCGTTTCTTCTCTCCTTCTTAACACGCTTCATTTCTTCGGCATCGAGTTGAACACCGTCTATAGAAGTCCTTGGTTCCTCTGGTAGTGGCAGCAAATCAGAATCCAGAATGTAAAAAATCCTCAAAGCAGTGAGAAGAAACATCATCTTGTCCTTCCATTGAGCATAGTTGTTGCCATCAAAACGATCCAGTTACACCAAGTCTTGATTCATCACTTTGATTGACTCCAAATCCATTGAAGCAGAACAAAATAAAGCCTTAAAATTGTTGAGAATTTGATGGAATCAGAATCACTAAATGAAGACTTTGAGGCGCGTGATCGCTTTCTTTAAGGCTTTATTTGTCCCCACTCGAAAATGAGTTTGTTGATGGATTAGCGACAAATAATCTTCCAGGATACAACAAAGTCTATAAGAATCTGCAAACATCAAAATCGAAAATTCCCCTTGGAATTCTCTTTGAAGCAATGTACGTTTTTGGCTATAGAAATTTTGCGGAAAGAAAAGATTTCGAAATTTTCAAAATCAGTATACTGAAAGAACTGAAAATCAAGTATTTATAAAAATCTGAAAAGGTATGAATTTTGAACAGACACAACTGTTTGGAGATCAAAACAATTGTAACAGTTAAAAAATAATTGCCATAAATTAATTTGAATAAATCAAAATTCGAATTTAAATAAATCACATACCTTTTCAATAAAACTATTTTTTTTAAATACCAAATGTTTTCTAAAAAATAAATCACATTTTCCGCGACCGTTTCGCGACCGCGGCAAGCGTGCAAAGTGCTAAGTGCGCCTAAACTCGCGCACCGACACGCGGGTAGCATGGGGACTAGCACAATCTAGTCTTACTACCAAGTATAAAGTAAAAGCACTTTTGCCCTTATAAACCCTTTTCAAAACCCACTTCCAAGCAATGTGGGACAAAAGAGTGAGTTGTTTTCAAACAACTCAACTCACAAACACAACACATGGAGTCGTGGGAGTAATGTGGAAGAAGAGAAAATAAATATGTGTGAGCTATGTGCATGAATTATGTGGGAGTAATGTGGAAGAAGAAACATATAGATCAAGTGTGTGTAAATGGGTATATATGTGTATGTGCGTGAGTTATGTGCAAATGTGTATTACTGTGAGTTCGTGTGAGAAAGTGGGGGGCATTGGTTGTATATTTTGTACATTTATGTGTAGGATTATATACATATAGGTGTATTATGAGAGAGTGGTGTAAGTATATGTATATATAACATGTGTGTGTAAACTGATATGCATAATGGGTATTGTGTGTGAGATGGTTTCGGGTAAGAATTTTTTTGGGTGTTTATGAAGAAGATGAAGAGGTGCATAGAGAGGGGGAGGAACCATTGTTTTAAAAAAATTATCTTAAAAGTGTCGCTAAAGGGAATCCTTTTTAAGCAGTTTCTTTCCTAATTTTTAAGGTATAACTAGGAACTTATTTGGATGAAGTTCAAAAGAGTAAATGATATTATTTTTTCAAGATCTACACACTGGAAAATGTTTATAATTTTCTGAGCTTGGCAAGCATGCTAACTAATTTTATCCAAACAAGAGATTTCGATGTATTTTAAAATAGTAAGTTAAGTTATTAAATTCTGATACTTTTACAATAGTCTTATGTAGCTAAGATAGCATATATTCCAAAGTTTCAAAATCTTTGAAAGTGGTTTGCTATTTTTAGCGTTGTCAGTGGCGTAACGCTCGATCGGATATCGCGTACGCTTTATTATTACTATAGTTTACTGAGCTATTTTTAAAGACTAGTTTCAAATAGATTTAGGCAAAGTGAAAAACTAAAACTCCTGTTATTTTGGTGAGACCCTCGAAGTGAAAATTTTTGGGATTTTTTCAGGCATGAGAAGATTCTCAAATGATTTTATTTTGAAAAATAGATTTTTAAATTATTTGGTATAGTGAGCAAAATTATTTTTAGCATAGAATTTTACAGTGATCTAAAATTACCGTGAATCTTGAGTATCTAATTTTTCGTTGCATTCCGGTGCCGTTTGATATATTTTTGAAAATAGGAACATTAGTGCTCAAATTAAAGAGCGGTTTAGGGTTTTGAGCGGAAAATTCCCCGAAAGGCCATTATTGTCTGAAAAACTCACCTAGCTGTTTAAAAGATTCTTTTGGGTTGTATCTAGGTGTGTAATGGTACGTCGGGTTTCAGGGGTAAATAGATAATTTTACAAAAGTCTAGTAACGATTTGATAATTTCACTCACTTGGGAGAAAATTAATGCTTAGGTATGCTCGAGCAGCAATGAATGACATCCGTATGATTTGTTATTTAGGTTTCGATAGACGAGAGATAGGACCGGCTTTTGAATGAGCTCAAGAACCAGTTATTGAGTGAGGTAAGTACTCATACCATGTTCCTCCGTATACTCTATTTGCAAAGCCTATAAATGTATATATGATTTGATCAAATGAAAGTTTAAAGTCTTATTCTACACATGTTTTATGGCTAAATCATTTGACGAGAAATTTAGTTTAAAAGAATGCCATAGAATGCTATGTAAATCGTAGATTTACACTGAGTACATGTTGAATGAGCTATGAAACTCGACTTGGTTGATGTGTCCCATATCCAACGAGGGAATGTTGAATTTTGTGCCTTGGTCAACGGGGCTTGTACGTTGATGCACAATACTATTGCTAGTGGTTCGCCCTTGCGTCCACAAAATTATTATCTTGGGTGTAGGAGGGATTTCGGGCCCTAGTTAGGAGGGCTCGTACGTTGACTGCAACATACATATGTAATGAAATATCTGTGATCGGTGCGAAGGAAATTCTTTATGATTTTACTCTGATTTGAAAACCTTTTCTGAACTTTCAGATATGTGTATATGTATTGAAGAACATTTTTAAGGATGGTAACATTGAATTACAAATTTGGTTAAAAGAGAAATCCATGGCATGTTTTGAAATCTTCAAACCTATTTTAGGAACATGGTTTGTGTACTTGCTGAGCTTTCGCTCATTCCTTATTTTTCAAATGAGGACCTAAGGGAAGCAGATCCATATGAGCAACACGAGGGAGAAATGCCCGAGGAGAACCAATAGAATAATAAAGTGTTTATCGTTCAAGAATGTTGGTTCTATAATTATTGTTTGATCAAACTAATGTAGGGAGCTTAAGTCTCCTCCAGTTTTTTGTAAAATTTCAATGACATGTAATGAGGGTTTTATCTAGGATTATTGAAAGTCTGTGAGTTGGATTTAAAATCTCAAATTACAGGTTATAGTAAGGCCTAGCAGTGCCCTCGTAGGTGCCCGAATGGGCCTGCGGCCGGTCACATGCCTAACTCATGGGCTCACCCGTGGGTTTGGGTCGTGACAGTAGTGGTGGAGCTCTATATGTGAGAGCAGACTCTTAAAATGATACTCATTTTTTTTTTTTGCTTCTAACAAAGTTTAAAGGTTGGATCTCAAAATAAAATTCAAAATTAAAAACCTTGAACTCTAAAATGAAGTTTTCAGAAACAACCCTATTTTATAAACTGGTTGTAAACTGAAGGAAAAAAAAAAAAGAAAATTGTCTGTCAAACGGTTTTTTTTCTCTAGTTTATAAAATTAGAGAAAAAACCAGGGAAAAAAAATTAAACATTGTCAAACGCTACCTTAGTTTGCTTGTTTTTCTTTCTCCTTTTTAAGTACTGAGAAGGAGACTAAAGTAACGGCAAGAAGAACAACTTTGGTTCCAACCGATCTAAGGATAGCGGTACCTCAAGGCACATATATTTGTGTTGATATATTCCTTTCTTTAGCTCTGTATCCATTACCAGTCTCGTGATTTTTATCTACTTGATTTTTTTGCAAATTTTAGTTCAAATCGAACTAATATGTTAATTAAAAAAGAATGAAATGTTGTTTCATGACACATCAAGCATGATTACGATGAGCAAAGTTAAGGGTTACATGTATAAAGTCCGTTCAAGGCATTTACAAAATCTATTTTAAGAGAATTGGCTATAAATCCAAAAAAGACGAAAATTACGAAATTGAGAGGTATGTGGAATAATTGCGTGCTCCTAGGTATTAAAAATCGTGAACCCACTTTTGGTTGTGATGATTAAAACATATCTATTCCCGTGACAGTGAATATTTCTCCTATCCTTTTTCGCATTTGTGGCTTCACTTCTCGACAATAGATGGCTTAGCTAACTCTAACTCGGTCTATGTCCAAACGCAATGATGTCACATTTAGCTTAGGTAGCGGGTCGCATTGCTTGTTACCATTATCACAGGGTTCTACTAAGCATAACTTGCAGCCTACCAAGTACTTTGAAGCATCCAAAATATTTCGTTGGACTAGTGTTCGACATGAATCGGGTATATATATATATGTGCATCATTTTATACGTCAGATTTTTTTGTTGACCAAGTTAAGATTGTGTTATATTTAGCTAGCATAGCATCGATATGGGAGCCGGTGTGATCGATGCCGATTACCGGGGTCCAGTTGGGATCATCTTGTTCAACCATTCGGATGTTGACTTTGTTTAGAAGATCGTGACGCCTGTGGTTACTCAGGTTGATGATTTAGATTCAACTGTCCGAGCATTAATATGTTTGGATCGACTGGTCTCTAAAAGCTCGTGGTAGTAGGTATGGTACGCCAGGGTAGCATCATTATCAGGCCTTGTTACTGCTAGGCTGTTAGCTTTCAGCATTGCTAGTTGTGGTGATGAAGCTGGTTCGAAGTAATTTTCTCAAACATGTGGAATAATTCTCAGTTAGTGTTTACTATTGAAAGAAGCTCTGCAGTTTTGCAGTAATGAAGCAAGTTATTTTCACAAATATGCTTAATTTTTCTTCTTTCTGCATCAGTGCCTTATAAAGGTACCCCCTATGTCTACGTCACTTTTTTTTTCATTAATAATAAACGCGGTTTGAAGAAAAGTTGGGAGGTGAAAAGTTGACATAAAGTTGGGAGGTAACAAGTTGACACGAGGGTGTAGCTTCAAATGCTTTGTTCTGTTACTACTACATAGTTTCAAGAGAATAACTATTCTACATGTTGGCGTTGCCACAAATATGCAGCGATGTTAATGCGTGTTGTACAATTAAGTACAGCTGAACTGGATCGAGGAACAATTTTGGAGCTCGGGCAATAATGTTGGAATACATGACATGGATTGCTAACGATGTTTGGGTTCTTAGTCAATTGCGACATGAGGTAGACTGTCAAAATAATCCTCTACTATCCCATGCAAATTTCTTAGCGGCAGTGTAGTCCTTTTAACCTATCAGACATGAGCAAATGCATTGTAGTACTCAGTTAATTACAAGTTAAGTAGCAGACCTCTTTATATTTTCCGAGGCAAAAACGTTCTTCGGGACTTCCAATCTCCTTCGCTTCAAACTGTCCGACAAAACACTTCTAATAGCTTACTCTATGTTGAACACTTTTCTGAACTCGAGGCATTTGAATGTGCAATTCCTGAAAATCATATCTAGCTGTACACTTTAAAAGCATATGGTGCCTCGACAGCTAACTTTAAAAGCAGTCATCTCTCCGCTATTACCTGTATCCCAGTTTGGGAAATAAGATGAATTGCCAACTCTACAGCTTATGTATTGTCTCAATAGGGATTTTGGTCCTGAAGTACTCGACATTTTCCCTCTTCTTGGCTTTTAGGAGTAAAAGAAGGGATGTAATGGACCTAAGCTTATTAAGATGGGATTTTAAAATTCTTTTCTATCGCTCAGTTTTGCAGTTCTGGGTGTAAGAAACTCCCTGTTTGTATGGGAAAATAAAAGTAAGTTGTAACGGAGAATTGTCAGGTTGCATGCAAACAATGTGCTTGAGAAAGTGGTCTGACTAGTAATTAGCTAAACATTAAATCAATAAATGACTCTTCTATTCATTCAAACTTTGAATATGGTTACTCTGCGACGAATAAAGAATTTTTATTGACTACATAAAATCCATGAAAGAATTAATGATCAAATTTCCACTGTGACAGAATCCTGAAATTATCTTCAACGTTTGCATTCAACAGGCAGACCTTGAGGAAATCGTTTCAAGTCGGTGCAGTAGTTGTATATCATAAACTTGCTTTGCACCCATCGGAGCCTATTTCTGCCTGCAGAATCAAGTTCTTGCGTTTGCCACGTCTGATCATTAACAGAATTACCAGAAGCACAAGATGATCCTGCGGATGACTTAACACACCCATTGGCGTTGTAGTTTCTGTACGAGGCGGTGAATGGAGCTTTTGTCCAATCAGTCTTCACTCGCCCGCCTTGTGTTGCCCAGTCATCCGCGTTCCAAAGGCTCGAGTAGACCCTCATTGGTTGACTCTTGGGAAATGGAACGCCAATTGCTTCACTGTTTTGGAATACCCTAATGGGACTGTTATCCACCAAGAATCTGAAAGTACATGGAGGAAAACACAGTCAGATATCACTCGGTCATTAGAATGGCAAGTTTGCCATATCTGGTAATATCAGATTATGAAATGCTATATTTAGGGGAGCTAGGTACGTACATGATACGTTGCGGGTTCCAAACAATTGAGTAGGTGTGGAAGGCAGCAGTTGGGTCGAACCATAGATGGAATTGCTGTTCCTTGTTCCCTTTCCCTTGTGCATAAACATTGGTGTGAACTGTGTAAGGATTCCCTGACGAATTTCCCAGGAACTCGAAGTCAATTTCATCGTGTCCAGGTCCTTGAGAGGATAACTGCATACATAAAGTGTGATTATTAGATCACAAGTATTTAAAACATGCAATCCTTCAAGGTGGAGGACAGAGCAAGAGTACTAACATAGAATGTGGTAACAGTGCCAGCGGAGTTGTCCGGTACAAGCTTGAGTTGCATGTCAATCCTTGCGAACAGATACTCATTCTTGGACTGGAAGCCGGAGCCTGAGAACTTGTCCAGAGAAAGCGTTAGGAGTTGGCCACCATTGAGTATCTTCCCTCGCTGATCGCCCCATGTGACATCGATATCTTGGTAGAAGTTGCCAGCTGAAGTAGCTGCTACTAGATATGTCACGAGTACGAGAGGAAGAAACATTACTGAAGACTTGGAAAAAGTAAAGGATGCCATTTTGTTTTGTTTGGTGCTTGTGTTTGAGTGAGAATGCAAGAATGAATGAATGAATGAATGAAAGGTTGATGGTTAGGCAGAGGGTTGTGAAAGCATTATATAGGGTGCTGATGAGAAGCTTTGGGGAGGAAGTTTGTGATAGAGTGGGAACCAGATAGCATACAGCTTGTAAAGTTGTTCAGGTAGGCGAGTTGGTTCACTCACTGGGCTGGAGCCAGAAAAGACTTCACGCGTAGAATTAAAAGTTAAAACACCAGACGTTGAATGAACTTTCCTTTGGTGAACCTGTAAAAAACAGCACACAGCTTTCATTCCTGCCACGTTTTTGTCTGCGTGTGGGCCGTGGGGCTTGGAATGAAGATTATGAAGTGGGGGCCAGATGTGGGGCACACATATATATATATATTTGTAATCAAGTGGGGCACAGTATATTGAATTGCTGCTTTGCCTATCTTAATCCATGTTTTTGTTGAACTTTTAGAACCATTTCAATAATGTGTTTATATGCCAAAATTTTATTGTAGGTGTGGTTTTTGTTTTTAAAAAGACCCATACTATTACACTATGGTAGCGTTTGAAATCACTTACAATTTTACTTTTCTGCTTTAAAAAAAAAAATTTAATTTAGTTTTTATTTTTTACAAAAACAAATGAATGTTTGATTACCCAATTTTTATTTTGAGTTTTTTCTTTTAGGTGTTTGATTACTCAATTTTTTTTTTCAGTTTTTTCTTTGGTGATGGTTGTGGTGGCGGTGACCGGTGACGGTGGCTGGCGGTGGCCAACGGGGGTCGGTGGCAGCGCTGGGCAGGGGCGGGGGGGGGGGGGGGAGGGGGAGGGGGTTGGTTTCAAAACAAAAATCAAAACTGGAAATCCAAAACTTCAAAATATGAGTTTTCAAAAACAGTACTATTTTAAAAACAGAAGAGAAAAAAAAACAAAAATTATGTGTCGATAACATTTTTTTTCAATTGGAAACCAACTAGTTTTCAAACAGACCCTTGAAAATCCGTCCAACTCTTGCCACAGTTTCACGATATTCACCAAAATGGAATTATGAATCTCGTAAATCGGGTACCAACAGTAATTTTATTCTGCTAGTGGCATTGTATCTCCCAGGTGATGTCTGCCATCAGATGTGTGTGCAATGAGTGTAAACCAGCTAATTCTCTTTTGGAAGCCAACCAAGCTCATTGATGGGTATGATGATTCTCTAGATAAGGAGAGATGCCATAGACTAGTAGAACAGTTTGTTATAAATCGTGTCAACAGCATTTATTATAAGTTCTTATTGTCGCGAGGAAATATATAAGAAGAACAAGAAAGGAAAGAAAAAACCGACGGTTTAATCGATATCTAAGTAAGATAATAGAAGAAGAAAATGATATTCTACCCCCCACTTTTTGTTATTAAAGATCATGAAAGCATTATGCACCAACCATTTTTTCTGACCGAAGTATCAATATAAATAGGTGCCAATGTGTCACTAAGAAACTTATGGAAGGAGTGAGAATATGAGAGTACTTATCTTGTAAGAATCATGAAATAGTCCTCTTCCCATACATATATTATTGGAAAATATCCAAAAATAAATTTGATATGTTAGTGAGTTCACGTAGAAATGAAAAGAAAGAAAATTATAAGAACAATTAGCTCCTTAGTTGTGAGGTTGGAAATTACCATTACCTCGGTGTTACTTAACAACATGGCACTGTCTATACCGAATGAAGTATCATGAAGGGTTCAAAAGATCTTACCTTGAACACCTCTGAAACAAGTAACTGAGCATTGAGTTGAGGTGTTGACTAAGTCACTCTCTTTAATATGGCTCAGATGCTACCGTTACAATAGGTTTTAGCGTACCGCCTCTACAATACCACAGCCTAGCTCAATACTATTGTTACTTCTCTCAATTTTCACCGCTAGAGAAATCAAACCTTCACATACTAATATTCTTGCCCATAAACACATCCATAGCCCTCGATAGAAATATAAACTTTAAAATATCAAGAAGGGTGATAAAAGTGTTGCAAGAAATAATCATTTTGTGTATTAGACATGTGGGACGTCAGATCCTTAAACATTAAAACCAAATTAGTTAGCAATCCAATTCTGATAGCCTACTTCACTAATGTACAATGAATTTTTTTTGGCTACTACCTGGGTTGAAGGAATCTTCCTCCTACCCTCCATATAGCGACAATTAATAGTCGCTAAATATTTCTAGTGATTTTTATTTAGTGACTCTAAAAAATACTGCTAAGAATTGTTACTGAAAGTGTTAGCAGAAAAACCACTAGAAACATTTAGTAATTAATAATTGTCACTATATAAGGGGATGGAGGAAGATTTCTACAGTTCGGATAACAACTAAAGTTTGTTTGTTACGATACTTGAGAGAGGTCTCAAAGGCTACCAATGTAATGTGCATATAAAACACTTGCACTTTTAAATGCCTAAGGGTGGAAAGTCATACAATTATTTTAAAATTATGGGGTAAATGCACTTTGCCCCACTGTACTTTAGGGCGGTTGCAATATGACATCTTCTTCTAAAAAAAGTTGAACTAAACTAAACTTGTACTCCTCAAAACTAGAAAAAATAGACAGTTTCCATTTAAGTTAATACAGTTTTTTGGCCGGAAAATGTTTGGCATACAAAACCTAAATTTTTAAGACGAAACTACCGTTTTGACCTAATAAATGCTAAACACTTGCCAAAAATCACCAAAAAATTCACTATTTTCATTTCAACTAGTTTTGATCCCGTGCGTTGCACACGGAAGCAACAGTTATCAAAATACTTATTGAAAAATCTCGTACTTGTATGCCTAATAACAATTACAAAATTAAAAGTGACAATAAGATATTTAAAAATATATTTTTACCTTTTTATATGAGTTCTTCTACCAATCTTTATCGTTAAAAATAAGCTTGAGTAATAATTGTTAGTTTTTAGTGACTAATGAAGATGAAAAATATTGTATGAAATAATAGAAATAGTTTCTCTTAACTAATAGCAATCGTAATGATAATAGTAACAATAATAACCCGCGTGTTGAGGTTGTATTACTTAAGACCACCAAGAAAAAGTAACAATACATAATAAATGATTGAAAAAAAGAAGAGAGGGTAAACAATATATAAAACTTGTACTGAAATAAAAAAGAAGGAGATTATGGTAGTTTAAGAGAAAAACTGATCTAGAATATATTATGTTTCCCTAAACAATAAAAAATATTTAAATTTAAAAATAAATATATATAGAATTACTTTTGTCAAAATTTAAAAATTAATGAAATTGTAAAGATATAAATAAGTTTTTTGAGTGTGACATGTTGACATAGAAGAGAGAGAAGTGTAAAATATATATAATTGGTTGAATTTCAAATGGAAAGAATGAATTCAATCAAATTGAGAGAGAGACAGAAAGAGAGAGAGAATCCAACTCATTATTACAAAGATAAGTAAATTTTAAAAAAAATTCAAATTCAAAATAGGAAAGTCCACATGACGAAATAAGAGAGTGTCCAAGTAAGCAATGACTGGACAACATTCTCTGAGCTTCGGCTTTCATATATATATAATTAGATTTATTTGCAAGCCCTAGAAAATCTATAAATGGAAGAAGGAATGCTATGGGTGCTAGAGTGTGCTACGAACATTTTTCCTCTCCTTTATCTTTTTTTTTTTAGCCTTAGCAACATCTTCCCATAATATTTTTCATAAGAAAAAAAAATTTCAAATTTCAAATTTCAAATTTTCGAAATTCAATTTAAAAAATACAGTGGATATAAGCCTAACCCATATGCCCCGACCTACACCCGCCCTGAACCACTGCCCTTCATTTTGCTCACAAAGTCACAGACTGACCCAAACCCTACCCGACCCACTTCATGCCCACCTAACCCGACCAGTGCCCATACCAAACTCTAATTTCCCCTGCAGAAACCCTAATCTCTATCACCCCTACACCGCCAACCCCTTTGGCCGCCACCCCTCCTTCGGTATCTCATGCCGGCGGCCCACTCTTCGCCAGCAGCCCCTTCTCTCCTTCTATGACGCCAACACCCCTTCTCTTCATTCTTCTTCTTTTCCCACGCCCCCCGCGGCCGCAATAGCCCCGTGCTCTGCCAGCAGCCCCCTTCCTCCCCCGATCGGTGATGCTGACTCCCCCTTCTGTCTTCCTTCCTCTTCTCTCCCCCGACCCCCCGCGGTCGTAGCAGCCCCAGGCTGCCGGCCCTTGCTTTGCAGCTGCTGCTCCTTGCTTTTCTCTCCATTCTCTCTTCACCACCACCTTCAACCACCCCGAATGGTTTGAGAACGGATCTTCAATGTTGTGTTTAAAAGAAGAGGTAGTTGTGATATTTCGACAAACTCAGTTATGGCCGTTCATTGCTGCCCAGTTTTAAGGAGTACAAAGAGGTTTAGTGAAACTTTTTTTAGAAGAGGGGGCTATGTTGTAACAGCCGTAAAGTATAGAAGGGCAAAGTGCATTTTACCCCTAAAACTATTTATATATGCATTAAGTGAAATGAAACGGTGTATAGCAAATTAACTATATCAATGCACGTGTATATGTGACTTATTGGTGTTCTTGCAACGGGCAAAAACATTTGAGCATAGCGATATCCCTCAAATTACGTGAAATAGAATTAGTATTTTATGAAAACATCTCAAGTGTATTGATTGACTGCGCATTTGAAGCAACATAAATGACCCATTAGAGTATGGTCTTTTGGGGGATAGCATAGCCTTGTTCATTCATGATCTTCCCCTTGGTTTAGAAATTTCATATTCTTGCAACATATCGTTGGCAGGTGACTGATAATCAGCTAAACTTTAACCAATGAATGAATAGTTTATTTTTCCAGTTTTCAGGTTTTGTACATAGGGGTAAAATATTCATGTAGAGTATTAGACATGTTGGCGGGTCCATGAACATTGAAACCGGAAGCAGCTTAGCAATCTAATTTTAATGGCCTACGTACTTAAATAATGTAGTATTTCGCAAGTTACTGGTTGTTCCCAACCCATCTTGGTCGCACCAAAGGGTCCACTGGGGGTCCCATTTTGCGATACACGTCGACACGGTTAACAGTCAATTTTTTAACGCGTTGAATCGGTCAAAATACGCACGCCCAAGTCACCGGCGTTCTTCGCTTTTGTGCACGACTTTGGTGCCAATATTTTTACTTCGGCGCGACTCACAAAAATGCGCTCATCTCGCTTTGGCCGCCCAACTCCTTTCTTTCAAAAACATCAACTATGGCGTGCCTTGGGGTAAAGGGGGATTGGCATTGGCGTCCCCTTAGGGGTCAGCCTCGCCCTCCCCACCAAGGGTCGACCTTTGCCTTCCCCCAAGGGGTTGGCCTTGGGCCTCCCCTAAGTTGTCTTCACTCCGCGACAACCGTCGCTCGCGGCCTCGCGCCGCCTCCGCGATGCCTGTCGCCCATAGTCTCCCGCCATCCCCGAGGGACCTTTCGCCAGTGGCTGCGTACTCTCACTTCCAACTTCATCATTACAAGAGATTGCATTCGCCACTCTCGTACAACATGCACGCTCGGCTCATGCCCACCTTTCGTACACCTAGCACGCGCCCGTGCACCGTCTCTGTGACAACTGTCGCCCGCGCCCATGCGCCACTTCCATGACATGTGCCCCCGGCACCAGGTATTGTCTTATAATGGTCGTCGTCGTGCCCATGCGCCACTTCCATGACACGTGCCCCTGGCACCATGTATTATCTAGAGATAGCGGTCGCCGCGCCCATGCACCACAATCATGTCTCATGTCGTTGGAACCGCGCCCATACACCACAACACCATGTATTATCTCACGAAAAGGGTCACCGCGCCCATGCGCCACAATTATGTCTCATGCTGTTGGCACTGTGTCCATGTGCCATACCACCACGTATTATCTCGCGACAAGGGTCGCTGCGCCCATGCGCCACAACACCAGGTATTATCTCGCAATAAGGGCTGCCGCGCCCATGCGCCACAATCATGTCTCGTGTCATTGGCACCACGCCCATGCGCCACAACACCATATATTATCTCACGACAGGGGTTGATGCGCCCATGCGCCACAACTCCATGTATTATCTCGCGACAAGGGTCGATGCGCCCATGCGCCACAACACCATGTATTATCTCGCGACAGGGGTAGTCGCAGCCATGCGCCACAATCATGTCTCGTGTCGTTGCACCGCGCCTATGCGCCACAATACCATGTATTATCCGCTCGTAGTGCTCCGGCATGAGGACTCTTCACAGCGAGATAAGCTCGCTACCACAAAAGCTATCGTCGTCTATTTTGCATGACACTAGGCACGTCTGAGCTACGACCATGTCCACCCACGTTACCGGTGATCATCGGGTGCCCCCATGATGATGACCCCCAGGGTCACTCCGTGACGGGAGCAAGTCTTCGGAGGGCATCGCGCCTACTTCCTCTGGCAGTTGGGCACATGGACCTTCCCTCACCGCTGTCAGGTTCTCTTCGCGTCTCTTGATGCACCCATGTGGGATTCAGAAAGGGTTTGGACCGGTGGCTAGGGCAATGGGCTTACTCTGATCATGCCGACGCTATGTGGTTCGTCTTCTCAGATAGGTAGAGTGATGCTACGTTGGGGCAGGCAGCGCGAATATGGGAACCGACAGTCTAACGGAACACAGGTATTTTTGGACCCCCTGGTGACGTGTCATTCCCAAGGGATGACATGTGGCAATCGATGACACATGCATGCTTTTGCCTATAAATAGTGGACTTCGAACTTCATTCGGAGGACTGTTATAGATAGTACACACACACATAAATATATTTTTTTGCAAATAAACATTTTGTTTCCCAATTTTTAAATGTAGGAGGTTTAGATTCATTTATGACCTAATGTTCATTAAACGCATAACAAAAAAATAATTAGGGAATGGTAGGGTTGTCATTGGAATAACTAACGGAGGGTAAAATCGAAAATGATTACAAAATTAGTAATTAATAATAGTATTTATGAAAGGGTAGGATTGTTATTGAAGTGATTAATGAAGAGCAAAAAGAAAATAAAATGATTTACAAGATTCTTTAGTTCCATCTAAGCTCGGTTTTGTCTGAATCTTCGTGGAAGAAGAATAAGCAATTCACCGGCCACTAGATCTAGGGATCCCACCAAATAATTAAACATGGCGGCTGCTCGCTCTTTTTTTAGTGATTCACCGGCCACCAGACATGAGTTCTGGCAACGGCTAGGTCTCTGTCCCCGGATTCACCGATTCAAGGCTTTTAGACGGGTGATTCCCCCTTTTACGTTGAAGTAGGGAAAGCGGGGTGAAAACTCTAAGCCCGCATAGGTAGTATAGATTATATTTTAATAGAATTAAGGTTGAGTATTTAGACATTATGTCGATGGTTTCGAACTAATAGCTTTATTTGTATTCGCGTGAAGCGAATACAAATATTCAAACGAAACTCAAAAAAGCATAAAACTGAAAATGTTCAAAAATAGTAAATATTGGACTGATACCGCATTCATTACTGTTGTGAAATATCGTACGATTATAGAAGGGGCTGCAATGACGTAGGGTTAAAAAAAATACTTTTTTATGTTTACAAACTTTTATCTTTTAGATTTGTAGATTGTTGATTGAGTTCTAATTTTATAATATATTCAAGTGATTATGGCTATGCCTAACTTCTGATAATTTCATATATTGATTAAGAGTATAAAGCAATTTTACATCTAGAATTATGAGTTACAACATTTAATGATTACTAATATTTTCGATATTTAACGTTTGTTTAAGTTTTAGTAATCATATTATCTCCTAGTAAGCTTCAACATTTGTGATTTTAAATTTTTATTTCTGTGTTTTAACTACTTGTAAGAGTTAAGCCATATTCAATTTGATTCTCTTTTAGTATTCATTTATTGGTGTATATGATTCCTAATATAAAAGTTGACACAGCTAAAATTAATTTATTAAGTAAATTGTCATGTTGGTAGCTTAAAATATTCTTAAAAAATAAGTCATATTCACTTTCAACATTTATTTTTGAAATAGGAAAAAAAAAGATCTTTATTTCTAAGTCATTTTCGCTTTGATTCTCTTCTTTTGCTTCTTCTTCTTTTTTTTTTTTTTTTTTTGCATATATTGGTGTATATGATTTCCAATTTAGAATTTGAGGTCAATTTTTTTACACATCGTCATGTTTGTGTTTGAGTCATTTTCCTTTTTTATTCATATTTATCAAAATTGCACTTGCATCATAATTCTTTAGTTGATTTATTATTAAAAAATTTGTAGTTAGTGTTGCCATAATTTTAGTTTACTTTATATGAGTAAAAAACCAATTGTACATCTTCTAAAACTCTACTCAATCAATATGTCAATATATTAGGACTTAATTTTAACTGTTAACACCTCAAAAACACTTTAAGATAACAAAATAATAATAATAATAATACCCGAGATTTATTCAGGCTGTAAAAGCATGACAATATACAATTTGAGAGAGAGAGATTATATTTACGTATCATGTGTGGGCCTAAATCAACACATTTTTTTGTTGCTAAATCTACACCTATGGTTGTTGCTAAAGAATAGGTGTTACTTACGCATCTTTTTGCGACCAAAGGTTGTTAATCCAGTAAAAGATGATGTGAACTTAGGTGAGCCTTAATTTAGTTGCAGCCTTTATCAATCGCTAAAGGACAGGTGTTACTAAAGCCTCTTTTTCTATTAGAAAAGTACTTTTTATATTTTTTTTAAGATTAAATGTGTAAAAAAGCTGAACGTTACTGCTAAAAGCGTATAAAAACCCGTACTAATTTTTATAGCATTTTAAACGTCAACCTAGTTTTGGGTTGCATTCTTAACATTCCATCCACTTAAGTGGATGGAAGAAAGCACATGCCTCTCACATATGAGGGCAAAATTGGAAAACTAAGATAAGATTCTATTTTTCTTTTTTACTTCATCTTCCTCCCAAAATCTCATATCCGCAACTACAAGAATCTACCCACACAGTTCATCAACTACATAAACCTACAGATCTGATCCACCCGCCGCTGTTTATCACTTACACCAACAACGATGCGATGATCGAACCGTTGAAACCCATCCAAAAGGTGTTCACCACATATTCCGCATTAAACCCTCGCTCATTACTATAGTAACAATAGTTGCGATAAAATAGCGATATTCGTGAATTTATCGCGATAAATTGATAAAATTTAATTAAAGGGTCGCAAATAACTATTGAATATCGCGAGATTGGCGAATTTCTTGCGAGTAGTTCTTCCTCATTTTTTCTTGAAAAATGAGGAGTAGCAAAACCTTTCTTCTCGTGGAATTTGAACCCAGTTATCTCCATCTAATAGCATAGTTTCGTGCCATCTCACCAACACAGAATTCTTGCCCAATTCAACCAAAAGTATATACATATTCTATTAAGCCACACATAAGTATATAACACTACCCACACATTCTCCCTTTTTTTTTTTTTTTTACCCATCACTTAAAGAATAGAAGAGTTCTTATATTTTTCTCGTTTCAGTTACATAGTTTACAAATTTCATACTCTTAAAATTATTATAACCTAAACAATTAATTATAGAATTATTCCCGATTTATGATACGAATTTTGTTATTCCATCGAATTATTACCGATTCAATGACAAAGTTTTCTGAATAATTCCCGAATTGCAGACTATTATCCATACCAAATAATTCCCGAATACCGAATTTATCATTTTGCTCGTTACCAGCAAACGTCAGAGGCCCAATTCTATCACCCATCAACAATTCCATCATGGCTAGAGCTACAATTATACCCAAAATTATCCGATTTAAGCCCATTCCACTAAAGCTGATCATATCATAGTATACAATACATTAAAACCCGAAATTGAGCCTAACTTCAATTGTCAAAACAACCAAATTTTTTGTTTCAATCTTGAAGACCATTTTTCTATTTGCACGGTAAACGGGAGGTTTGTATGATGGTAGCTAAATCTGGGTGTGCCGGTGCTTCTCTCAGAGAGAGAGAGAGAGAGAGATAGAGAGAGGTGTTGAGACATTTGGTGGAGGAATATATACAGAGAGGTTAGGGGCGTTGTGATGGGTTTACATTAGCGGCGAACTGGAAGTTAGCTTTACTGTGAAAGAAGAAAGGGTTAATTAAAAAACAGTCCCTGCAATAATATTTCCTTTATTTCAGAAAAGCGTTATTAATCAGTTCAAAAGCTAACACCCCTTTATTTTTTAGTGTTAAGTAAGCATGTGCGCAACACATGATCTTTTTAGGGGCGAATAATACAATCACCATCACTCTACCGACCATTATCGAACACCACTAATTACCACCACCAATTGAAACAACTTGTCCACCAAATGTTACCACCGGCAACAGAACTAGACACCATTACTTGCACCACCACCACAGACCACCACTTGTAATATTCCACACCCGACCCCGCAACCCCACTGGATCGAGCTTTGTGCCCGCAACATAAATGACAACACACACCATTATTAGCACTATACCCATGTTCAAAAATGGTGGAGATCGAGATCTTTGCATGGCTAGAGAGGTCGAGATGATGGTGCCAGGTGGAGATCAAGCTTAGGCGGTGATGGGTTGTGTTGGCTAGTCTCCATGTGCGGGTTGTGAGGTGGTTTACAATGATGGTGGTTGTGGGTTGTCCATAGCAGAAAGGGCGTGGACTTACGGGTTGAGGTGGTGGGTAATGGTGGGGTTTACAAGCAGGGTTCAAACAGTGGAGGCTTGGTGCAGGAATTGAGGTTCTGGCAGTAGGGGCAACCACGTGGTGGTGGGCTAGCGATCGTGAAAGCAGAGGGAGAACAGCGCAGGAAGGGTAGAGAGGGGGAGGGGTGCATGTGTGGATGGATGCACAACTCGTAGGGGTGGTGGCCGCTAATGTTTAGGTGGTTGCAATTGGTGTTGCTTGGCAGCCATTGGCAATCATGGTGGTGATTGTATAAATTTACCCTTGAGAAAAAAGCACGTGATGTGCATGTTTGGACGGGTGTTAGATTTTAGACTACTTTGTAACTCCTTTTTGAATTATAGTGGATAGTAGTGCAAAGGTTGCAAATACAAGGAGAGACCTACAAAAAAGTGTAAAATATAAAGGACAGCTTTGTCATTAACCCAAGAAGAAAAATATAAAAGGTGGGATGTGTTTCCCATTTTGGCCATGTTTTGAGAAATGTATATTGATAACTTTACCCCAACAATCTATCTACGAAGTCGATGGGATGTAAAGAATGCAACTCAAAAATAGGATGAGGTATGTATCCAAATCTGAGCCACTCTCCCTCTCTCTTTCTCTAAAAATATCTCTCCCTCTTCTCTCTAAGCAAACCTTCTGCAGAAAGCCACCGCGGCAGCCCCACCGTGCGATGGCGCGCGTGGGGCGGTGGCCGAATTCCGGCCTAGCTACATAAATAGATACTGTCGCAAGTCCTGTGCTTAGGTTCTTTGAGGTCTTGCCTTCTTTAGTGGCCGGCGGCGTTGGGAGGGTGGATGACGGGGACGACGGCAGGGCGGTGGGAGGCGCCATTTGCCTTGATCTGCGACGATCTCGTTAGATCTATGTAGATCTGGGCTTTTCTTCATGATCTACTAGATCGCTTGGCTCTAAATCGATGTGGCCGGATATTCACCGGCGGCGGCAGGAATTCCACCGATGGTGGCTGGAATTCTGTCGGCAGAAGTGTGAGGTCAGTAGTAGGTTTGTGGGTTGATGGTGCTCCATTTTCTGCTTATGGGTGAGGTTGTCGTTGCTAGGTTCAGGTTTTTCAAATCCGGCGGCGGCCGGAATCCTGCCGGCGGCGGCCATAATCTTGCCGGCAACAATTCAGGATCTTTAGCAACAAAGAGTAATTTTGTTCGCAAATGTTTGCACGGTATTTGACTTTTCTTTCCCTTTTTAATATAGTAACATCTTCTTCTCTCTTTTCTTTATTTTTTTTTCCAATAAACATCTGTTGAAGTCATATGCACAATTTTTTTATCTTATGTGTATCCAAGCAAGTAGTAACAACGCTAAATTGCCCTAGAGACTATTTGAAAGATACTATTTCTACTATTTGATATTTTACTTCTTCTTTCGTTGCTGAAAGAATAACAATTATTTTTTAAAGTGATTGAAAACTCATAAAAATGTGAAAATAATATTATTATTTTACTATCTATTTTGTTATTATTGTTTAATAATATAAATACTAGCTTTTTATATGTATTTTAACAGTTATTTTTTTACGCACGGTGCGTGCCAATACTAATTTATATGCAAGAAGGTGGAATTAGTCGGTCTGGTATTTATTGACAAATAAGTTCGGCCCATCCAAGACCGCCAAGGCCTCTTCAAGGAGGCTCATGATTTCTCACGGTTCGATTGTAATCTTTGTAATCTAATTCTTGTTTTACGTCAAACGTATCTTTGATTATTGCACCAAGGAAGAACGATCATCATAATTCATGTTCAGATTCAGATTCATTGCTCATTCGATCATCGTTGGACATGCACACTTATATATAATAATGTGTGTATACAATAATATTGGGCCAAAAGAGGGCCTGTGTAGGACTAAAAAAGGGCCAGAAATAGGGCCAAAAGAGGCATGTGTGTAGGGCCAAAAAAGGGCCAGAAATAGGGCCAACCTTAGGGCCAAAAGAGGGCCGGGCCAAACCTGGGCCATTTTAGGGCCGGGGCGGGGCCCGGGCCTGTTTCTCAAATAATTCGGCCTGGCCCTGGCCCAAGCTCTAAGGGTTAGGGCCGGGCCGGGCCAGCCCGCGGGCCGCCCGGCCCTTTTGACACCTATATCTTAATATGTAAGTGCATAGGGAGCTAGCCGTAAAAAATCTCTTCCTTCTCTCTTTTCTTAATATCTAAAACAATCATCACAAACCTCAATCGCTGCCAAGGGGGAGGGGTGTGGGAGGTTTGCAGTCAACTCATTTATCTTTGCTGCCCTGCCGCCATGTGCTCTCAGTTCCCCACTGCACTCTTCTTCTGCTCCATGCCGCCACCACCACCACAGCCACCACCATCCACCGCCATCAATGGTCATCAGCCTTCCAAAATTGTCACCGGTTCTGAGTAAAGGTGATTGATTAGGTTCTTCTAGTTTGCTCTAAGGATTTTGTTTCTATTATCTTCAATGGGTTATCCTTTACTGTCTTGGGAGAGTTAGTGTTTCAGTTCCATGCGTGTTTTTTAGAATCTCATCCCCGTGGTTTTAGAGGCCTTTTGCAACTGTAGTGTTTAGATGGTCGGCTAGTTCTCCCTGATTTTTTTGGTTTCTTTCAGGTTTACGTTTGGCAGACCTTTATTTAAGTTTTAATTCTTTCTCTTTATTTTTGTGCTTCTGGGTTTCTCGCCCAGGGGGAAAGGGGGAGGGGGTAAAGGGGGCGGGGGCTTTAGAACCGATGTGTTGGTAGGTTTTTATATGTTTGGCCAATAGTTTGGTTGATCAATCGTCCGTCTTAAGTGGTTTGGCAGGCATCTTAAATTTTGTTACGTGATCTTTTAGCTGCATTTTTCCTTCTCGAGCATCTCCATTTAATTGCGCGCCACCACACTTATTCGATTTGTGGTTCCCCTTTATCTCGTTCTTTAGTTATTGTGTTCAAGTTAGGGTTCTTTTCCTCTATACTATGGCAGTTTGTTTCATCCGTTTGTTTGCTTCTTCCGTTCCATGTTTTGGTTTATGGACGATGACGGGTTTTTGTGATCTTTGCTGCAAGGCTCTGGCATTGTCGTTAACATTATAATTGCCATCGGAATTTGCAATGGCTTCTCGGTTGATGACTTTGCTGGGCGTGGGGAAGATCACCATGGAGTAACATCCAAGTCCTGGACCGGTGTTGTGGACAAATTAGTTAGTTTTACTAGCTTTTTTGCTTTAGAAGGGAGGCTACAGAGTAGGTTCTTATTCTTATTCTTATTGTACACTTATGAAAGGAAAAAAAGTTCATGTTATTTAGATCCATCAAGTTGGCCTTTACTTGATATTACTTGTAACCATTTTGATGTAATTTTGTTTTGTAGATTTTGTTAATTTCAGGTACAAAAGATCAAAATCGAAAAGAGACTTGCTCTTTCCTTTGCTAGACAGCCAAACAATTCTAGTTGTAGTTTCGGTTTCAATATAATTAAAAAGAATGTTCAAGCATGGTTATAGTCTAATTAAGAGACAAGATCAAAGACTTGTTGTAGTTTCAGTTTCAATATAATTATAATGATTACTTTTATTTACCTTGGTCTTCTTAAAAATGAGCTCGGTAACTTTTATAACTAATAAGAAAGACTTTTCTTAGGACTATCCATTCTCCTGTTTATACAAAATAAAAAAAAAGCAAGATATAAAGATAAAAACACTAATAAAATGTTTGTTGTCGCACTTCATCTGCTTTGCCTTAGATCAGATGTAAACCTCGAGAGACATAACTTCCCGTCACTCTAGACGCGTCCAAAAAAGCTGACCATTGCAAAAAGAAATTAACTAGACTCAACTTGCCACACCATCCTGCCAAACAAATTGTCAATGAAACAATCCGACGATCAGATTATTTCAACCTTAAAACCCACTAGACAACTTATATATTAATACAAATACTGACGCCAAAAAGTCAATGACACAATAGATCAGCAACCCCAGAATTCTTACCAATTTTTAATGACTTGGTTATAGCTTAGAATTACCACTACATCCAAAAAATTGAAATAACCAGGGAGGCCTTTTGTTGCAGCTAAAAACTGGATCGGGAACCACACGAGAAAATAGGCATGCAAAAGAGAACACGGAGTGACTGCCGGGTGGGGTTCCGGCGGGGGAACGCTCTGATGCTTAAGTCAGAGATGGCTAACAAAGTAGAACTCTGAGGAAGCAGTAATACAAAGTGCATATGTGTGTGCAGTTGTTGATACCTGAGGGGTCTGACCCCCTTATATAGTAGTAGGAAGAGGAGCTCTAATAGAACTGGGCTATGAGCAAGTCCAATTAGGATTGTATTAGGATCCTAGAGGATCACATCTCTATCTCAGATGATAGAGTTAGAGTCTTCTTAGGATTCTTCTAGATGATCAGTATGGCAAGTGCCAAATCAGTAATAAACTGGCAGGGGTTACGTGTCACAAATGCAACATGTCATCCATAGATTTGAGGCATATTTTTAGCTATATCATATGCCCCCTGCTTCTATCAGCGCTGATGACGCGGGTGGAAGCACCCTTTTCCCACTGGAGATAGCGAAATATGCCAAAACAGGACGGAAACTATTTTTCGGCATTCTAAGTACTCGAAGGGAGTTCTGCTCGGGCAGAGTTCTGCTCGGCCAAAGGGCATTATGTTCGGGCAGAATTCTGTTCGGCCAAAGTCATTCTGCTCAGGCAGAGTGTTCGGACAGAATTCTGTTCGGGCAAGTTCGCTTTATTTTGATAGAGTCATCGGGCAGAATTCTGTTCGGCCAAAGGGCATTCTGCTAGGGCAGAGTGCTCGGACATAATTCTACTCGGGCAGAGTGTTCGGATAGAATTCTGTTCGGGCAAGGCCGCTCTATTTTGACAGAGTGTTCGGGCAAAATTCTATTCGGCCAAAGTCATTTTGCTTGGGCAGAGTGTTCGGACAGAGTTTTGCTCGGGCAGAATTCTGTTCGGGCAAGGCCACTCTGTTTTGACAGAGTGTTCGGACAGGATTATGCTCGGGCATAATTCTGTTCGGCCAATTCAAAGTCACTCTGCTCGGGCAAAGTGCTCGGTCAGAATTCTGCTCGGGCATAATTCTGTTCGGTTCATCTCCACGTGTCTTCTTTGCCATTAATGCCTTTGAGATGGAAATTTTCAAATTTGAAACTTCTCATTTCTTAGGTTGTGACACACTTGAGGGTAAATGAACTGTTGGGCTCCCCAAGAGACGATTACTTAGAGTTTTCCTATAAAATAATATCTTCACTTCATTTTTATCTCACTCGAATCATTTGGAAGCATTCTTCTCTTCAAGTAAGTCTCTTTTTTCTCTCCTCTTTCTATTCATCACTTCAAGTTTCATAGTTTCAAATATTGTAGTAGCAACTATGTCAGAGTCTTCAGAAAGTCTTTCTTCTTCCGAAGAGCATTTTAGTAGTAGTTCATCTTCAAGTTCAGAACGAGTTTCAACTTCAGGAAGTGAAGTTGGAACTTTAAATCCTCAACCTCCGCAGCCTTCAACTTCACAACCACCACAGCCTTCAACTTCACAACCTCCACAGCCTTCAACTTCTCAACCTTCACATTCTTTACCTGTCAAGAACGCCTTAGGAAATGTGAAGGACCAAGCTGGGGATAAGGCTAATCCTAAGCCTTGGTATACTGCCGATTAGAAGTCAAATAAGATGTCTATCGAGGATTTGACGGCATTGATTCGGGAATATCCTATCCTCAAAGGTTGGTATGCTCGAGTCCAAGGTCTGCAAGAGCCAGCCAACTATGGAACTAAGTTTGAAACGAGAATCTATGAGGAGCAAGTGAAGTCTGGATATAGACTTCCCCTTCACCCTTTCGCACTTAGTTTCTTCAAGCATTATCACATGGCTCCCAAGCGACTTGTTCTGAATGGTTGGAGGAAGCTAGTCGGGCTTATATATTTGGTCGAGACTTCAGGCTATAAACCAGATCCTACAGATTTCATGAGAGTCTTCTTCGAGATTTTCTTGGTCAAGGGAGTTGCCAACTGCCCTGGATGATACTATATTCATAGCATGCAACGACTTCTGAAGGGCGGCCAAAAATCCAACAAGGGTTGGCATTCCAGATATTTTTTCGTTGGCCGTCAAGATAAATGGGAGTTACCCTTTGATAGAGACTGGAATCCTTTCTGTAAGGATTTTAAAAACCCTGGCAAGCCTACTCCCAACAACCTTACTAAGCACATTCTTAGCCACATTAAGCTTCGAGGTGGTCTTTCCATTGATGTGCCTTTTTCAGAGGAGCAATTAGAGTATGGGAAGATTATCCCTCGCCGGCCTACTCCAGCGGGTCTTTCGGTTCCTCCTCCTCCTCCTCTTGATGTCCCTAGCATGTCATCTGCTGAGATTGTTCCTCTAGGTGTGCTTCATATAGGTTCTTGGTTTCAATTTGGTTTCAATGTTTATTCGTGTATTAATTCATTTCTTCATGCAGAAATGGCCAGCGGAAGTGGGAAATCACCACAATGAGGCTTTCTTGGCGTTCTTAAAAAAGCCAAGGGAAAGAGAAAGGAAAAGCAACCAAGTGTGGAGCTGCCCCCCGTTCCAAAGAAGGCAATGGTTACTCCTCCCGATTGTTCTCCATAAATTATTGAAGGAGTGTCCATTGATGAGGACCCCCCATCTTTCGACCTAGATGGACTCTCGGGAGTGACGACATCGGGATACCAGACAACCAAATCTCGGAGCAGTACCTTCTTCATGGAGTTCTTCCTCGAGACAAGGAGGTTTTCCAGAACCAGACATATGAGACATTTGCCTATTCTTTTGCTCAAGCTGTATACACGGTAATATTCTTTCTTCTAACTAATTTTCATTTTCGCATTCAACATTCACTTAGCTGATCGTTCCAATCTTTATTCCATATGTACGTCAGCGGGTCTTCAATGTTGTCTCGCTTTAAGATGGCGAGGCAGGTGGCAGCTGACGAAGCTCAGCAGAAGAGGGACGTCATCAAAGAGGTAGAGGAGGCCACCCGTCGTGCCGAAGATCTGAGCAAGCAGGAGGCTGACTATCTTGCTTAGATTGAGACTCTGGAAAAGAGATTGGAACGGGTGAAGAGGAAGCTAGAAGAAGAGGCGAAGAAGGTAGAAGAGGCTTGAGACCAAGGCATCCGTGGGATGAATGGCTGAAGAAGCGAACAGATGACGGCATGGAGATTTATGAGCTGGGCTTCGTGAAGGCCAAGAAGATGTTCGCCGAGAGCTTGCCTGACATCCCCTTGGATGATTTTGTCCTGCCTGCGGTGGTGTCTCCATCTAGAGAGACTGCCATGCCTTCAGAGGTAGGAGATGCTGCAGGTTCCCATCCTCCAGGGGAAGGTCCTTCTGGTGATGCCCCCAAGCCTTAGATTTGGCCTTTGTATCTAGGCTCTCTATTTTTAGACTGAGTACTTTGATGCCCTTTCAAGGGCTTTTTGTAAAACTCTATCTTTTTTATTTTATTGCATTTTGTTTTACTATGTGTTTCTCGTGGTTTATGTTACCATTCACATAGCATTATTTACTTTTACTTTGAGTCAAACTCTTTATTTGTCACTTAAAGAGTTGGCAAAGAAGTCGTGCACTCTCGCTCGGCTAAGTTTCAAAAAGACAAAAGTAGAATTGGAGTGACGATGCCCCCATTAACCTTTTTTCGATTCACGGTTTAGATCTATAGCTAATCTGTTGGGCCTATTCTCACTTGTGTTTTTGTAAAGAAGCAAGAGTTTGACACACTACTCGGGCAGAGTGTTCGGCCATCATTTTGTTCAGGCATAATGTTTTGTCTAAGTTCGGCACTCTGCTCGGGCAGAGTGTTCGGCCATCATTTTGTTCAGGCATAATGTTTTGTCTAAGTTCGGCACTCTGCTCGGGCAGAGTGTTTGGTGGATATTCTCCTCGGGCAAAATGTTTTGTCTAAGTTCGGCACTCTGCTCAGGCAGAGTGTTTGTGGATATTCTGCTCGGGCAGAATATTTGGTTAAGTTTGTACCACATTACAACAATGCTTAGAAAAATAACTTTATTGCTTGAGCAAAAGATAAATTTTACACTGGATTGCTTAACAACCCATTTATTTGAAAAATCTGCTAAAGACTATTCAAAAAATTTGGGGTTTGACAAGGTCTGAGCCCTTTATCCCCCCGAAAAAGAAGTGTCCTTCTTCGGGCCAATATGCTACTGGTAGTACCTGTGCAAGTTCTTAGCATTCCAAGTACGAGGGATGTGATCTCCAGAAAGTGTTCCTAGTGTATAGGCACCCGATTTGAGTATCTTTATAACACGGTAAGGTCCTTCCCAATTCGGAGATAACTTTCCCGTCCCCGCTATTGGATCGGATACTTCTAACTTGCGAAGAACCAAATCTCTCTCTTTAAACTGTTTGGACTGAACTCTCTAATTGTAATAGCGTGCGACTCGTTGTTTTATAACAACAGATTGTTCACGGGCTTGAGTTCGAGCTTCTTCTACCAAATCAAGATTCGCTCGGAGTCTAATTTCCTTATCTGCTTCGCTGAAGTGCAAGGCTCGTATCGTTGGAACTCTTATCTCAATAGGTAACATTGCTTCTGTTTCATAGCAGAGTAAGAAAGGCATTTCTCCCGTGACCGAATGTAGAGTTGTTCGGTAAGCTCACAACACCTTGGGGAGTTCGTCAACCCACGTGCCCTTGGCCCCGTCCAATCTCTTCTTCAATCCTTGTAAGATGCTTCGATTCATGTTCTCGGTCTGACCATTGGACTGCGGATGGCGACAGAAGTGAATCTTAAATCAATCGAGAGATTTGTGCAGAAGGTTCGAAGTTACTGTTGTCGAATTGGTTTCCACTGTCAACAACCAGAGCTTTTGGTTCTCCAAAATGACAGACTACATTTTTCCAAAAGAAGTCTTCACATTTGCCCGAAGTAATGGTCGCCAAAGATTCTGCCTCAGTCCATTTCGTAAAGTAGTCTATTGCCACGATTACAAATCATCGTTGACCATATGCCAATGGAAATGGCCCTAGCAGATCCATTCCCCATATGGCAAAAGGAATCGGAGCAACGATCGAAGTCAAAGGAGCGATTGGTGTATGAGATACCGGAGCAAACTTCTGACACTTGTTGCACCTTTGCGTGAATTCGATGGCGTCCTTCTACATCGTAGGCCAATAATATCCTTGCCTTATGATTTTCTGAGCTAATGTCCTCCCTCCAAGATGCTGACCACATATCCCTTCACGTACTTCTTGTAACGCATATAAGGATTCTAATGGGAGTAAGCACCTGCGGTATGGAAGGCTGAAGGATTTTTTGTACAGTATTCCTTCTACTAATGCATAACGAGCAGCTTTGACACGAAGATTCCGTGCTTCATGTCTTCCATTTAGTAATTCACCCGTAGACAAATATTTGACTATCAGGTCCATGCAACAAGGTTCTTGATCTATGACTCCAATATCAGTCTGGGTACTAATACTACATTCTATGAGGAATTCAAGATAGACCGAGTGCCAGACGTCTGTGGCTTCGGCGAAAGCGAGCCTCTACAATGTATCAGCTTGAGTATTCTGATCTCAGGGAATTTGACGAATGGTGAAGTCTTTAAATTTTGATGCCAAAGCCTTGACTAACTCAAGATATTAAGCCATTATTTCGTCTCTGGCCTCATGATCTCTTAAAACATGGTTGACCACCAATTAGGAATCACTGTGTACTGACAGTGAATCTACTTTCAAAGCATGTGTAGCCTTATCCCCGTGAGAAGAGCCTCATATTCTGCTTTGCTATTTGAGGCTTGAAATCCAAAGGAAAGTGTATACTCAACAATAATACCTTCTGGACTGATGAGAATGATTCCGGCTCCACTGCTACCAATAGCTGAAGAACCGTCTACATAAATGTTCCAAGGGTTTGGAACCTCAGAAATCAGCAATTGAGGGGGGTCTTCAGGTAATGTACACTCGACAATGAATTATGCTAAGGCTTGAGCCTTAATTGCAGTGCGAGGTTTATATTGGATATCGAACTCCCTCAACTCGACGGATCAATTCACCAATCTTACTGATGCCTCGGGGCTCAGTAAAACCTTTTTAAGTTGTTCGTCCGTTAGAACAACAATGGTATGAGATTGGAAATACTTCAATGCTCACGAGATCTTCAACTGGTTCACCCATTTACATCTTTGTATCTTCCCAGAGGTCTTTGATAATAAGTGCTTCCTTGTTCTTCGATCGGCATGAAATCATGTAGCACTAACGAGCTGTAGTCTGGTCTTCTTTCACCTCTCCAATCCCGTGCTCCGTGGGAAATTTCATCTTGAGGTGGTAGGTTGATACCACAGCCTGTAATTGATTAAGTGCTGGTCATCCAAGTATTGCGTTGTATGTAGAAGGGACCTTTACTACCACAAAATCAAGCATCAGGTTGGCTTGTGTCGGAGGTATACCGATCGCAACTGGGAGTGCGATAATACCTTTGACAGTAACCGGATGGTTGGAGAATCCATATAATGGTGTATCCATCTTTCGAAGATGGTCCATCGGAATATTCATCTTCTTGAATGCATCGTGAAATAAAACTTCTGTGGAACTCCTGTTATCGATTAAAACACGTTTCACATCAAAAAAAATTCCGCTTTGACGGTGATGACTAAAGGATCATCATGAGGAGTCTTCACATCTCTTAAATCTTCATCGAAAAAAAAGATTGTAGCTACAGGCACAGTCTTCCTTTTCTTACTTGGGGGTTGGCTCGTTATGCATACTTCCCTAGCATACGCTTTTCGAGCCTGTCCTGATGAACCTCCAACGGCTAATCCCCCAAATATAGTGTTGATTGTACCCGCATTCTCTTCCCGATCTTCTCTTTTGTCCATGGTCGGAGGTGTTTGTTGTCGTCCTTCCTTGTGTGCCACGAATTTTCTCAACTGGCAACTCCTGATAAGGGCTTCGATTTCTCGTTTGAGTGACCCGCAATTGTCAGTTGTATGGACATGATCATTGTGAAAGTGACACCATAAATCTTTGTTGCTTTTATTTGGCCGAGTTCTCATCTTTTCTGGCCACTGGAGAGCTTTATTATCTTTGATCGCGTGAAGTATATGTGATGGTTTGGCATTGAGAGGTGTCAGATTTTCCAAGGCAAACGGATCTTTGGGACACTGTTTGTCACGCTAAGAACGTTTTGTTGACTTTCCCCCTTGGGGAGTTAACTCCCGAAATCTTTTCTTCTGTTCTTCCCTCCCTTCTCCTATGTGGGTCTCCAGGTATTCTTCAGCTTGAATATATTTGTTAGCCTTCTCGAGAAGAGCTTTCATATTACATGGAGGACTTTTGTTAATAGAGAATGCGAACTTGAATGTTAGTCGGAGGCCTCGGAGGAATGCAGTGTACTTCACGAACTCGTCCAAGTTATCGATTTCCAAAGTGGCTACGTTGAATCGTCCGAGATAGCATGCCAAAGATTCGTTTTTCTCTTGTACAATGTTAAGCAAACTCGCCAAGTTTTTTCTTCTGGAGCGGCTGCTTACAAAGTGTTTCTGAAAGAGATCCGATAATTGGCCGAATGAGTGAATGGACCTCGGTTGTAGAGACTTGAACCATGCATATGCAGCCTTCCTCAAGGTGGTAGGAAAGGCTCTGCACATGATGACGTCTGAGACCTGGAGGAGTAGCATGTTTGTTTCGAACTGGTAAACATGTTCTCCTGGATCTTCAGTTCTGTCATAGAGGTCGCATTGAGGCATTCAAAAATTGGGAGGTAACTTTGCTTTTTCAATGGCTTCATATAATTGGTATCTAGATTCTTCCATCGGGGGAGATCGTTTCAGAGATGATATTTGGGGACAACCTTCCAAGAGTCTCGCTCTCGGGAACAATATTCAGGCGTCTTCTTTCTATGGATAGATCTCTGAGGGATTTCAATTCTGGCGACCTGTTCGGGAGAGGAATTAGTACTGTCTTCGACTGATGGATCGCAACGGTAGCACGATCCACTCCTGGTCATGTGTTCTCCGCTCTTCTCTTTGGGATCGAATGTCGGATCAGCCGTTGATCTGTATTTGTGACCGTAGCTTGATCTGGAGGTGAGACGGAGACAAAGGTCACTAGGGTCAAGATGAGAATGATGGGTAGATGGTGGAGCCACCGCCATGTCAAGCTTTTATTAAAGAGTGTTCACAACATCTTTCAGCTCATGAATTTTCCTTGTGAGGTCAGCATGGGGTGTTTTGAACAGCTGATGGTTTATACGATGACGAAGGTCACCGTTCTTCAGAGTAGACATTGGAGATCGATTTCTCCGAGATCTAGTTTCTGATTCGGGAGTAGCAGATGTTACGTTGACGTAAACATCTTTAGAAGAACTGGTGCGACGGCGGCGTAAAGGGGTCGAGTGTTGGCCGTGAGAATGACCAGGTCGATGAGAGCTGCTAGTTTGCGTGCGACGGTTTTTTGAATGACTGTGTGAAGAATCACTGGAAGAAGAATGATTGGCCATGTTCCCTGAGGGTCCCATGGATGGCGCCAATCTGTTGCAGCTAAAAATTGGATTGGGAACCACACCAGAAAATAGTCCTACAAAAGAGAACACAGAATGACTGCCGGGTGGAGTTCCGGTGGGGGAACGCTCCGATGCTTAAGTCAGAGATGGCTAACAAAGTAGAACTCTGAGAAAGCAGTAGTACACAGTGTATATGTGTGTGTAGTTGTTGATACCTGAAGGGTCTGACCCCCTTATATAGAAGTAGGAAGAGGAGCCCTAATAGGACTAGGCTATGAGCAAGTCCAATTAGGATTGTATTAGAATCCTAGAGGATCACATCTCTATCTCAGATGATAGAGTTAGAGTTTTCTTAGGATTCTTCCTGATGATCAGTATGGCGAGTGCCAAATCAATAATAAATTGGCAGGGGTTACGTGTCACAAATACCACGTGTCATCCATAGATTGGAGGCGTATTTTTAGCTATATCACCTTTCACCATCTTTTTATATGAACGAATTGTGTTGACAAGAGCAATATCCCTAGGTTAGGCCGTATTTGCATTGTTATTCACAAGCAAATACGGAGCCATCTCAAGACAAAGATTGCCTATTGTACCGCAGTGTTTATGAAGGAGGCCAATTTTAGAAGCAACGCCATGCAGGCGCTTAATAGGCACTTACGAGGACGTTTATGAGACGATGAATGGGCAAGGTCTTCAGAATATTCACTACTTCTCTAAACATACTTCTTGTACATAAGAGATAAATCTAGAGACTTTCTAGAATAATAGAGAGCCATATAAATATCTAGATATTGTGGGAGAGATTTCTAGACAATGAATGTAAACCGTAGGATGAAATGTATTTCCATCGCCCGTTAAAGACGTGGACTAGTATATAAAGCCAAGGCGTCACTTGGCCAAGGCACTCAAGCATTATTGTACACGAAGCACTCTCCAATAAATATAGTGCATACATTCTCCCAAATTCGTGTGTTCGTTCTTGTTCATTTTCTCTTAACATCTCCCAGTCCGTGGGATGGGCTGACTTAGTCTGCAAGCGGGGGATTAATTTAGCTAAGTGCCACACGGTTGACTTAGGGAAGTCGTTAGTTCCGTGACAGGTGGTATCAGAGCTTGGTTACGAGGGGTAGTGCCAAGCAAGGAGCAGTGATGGCAACCAAGGACACTAGTGGTGTGGCGTCCGGGATGTCCAAGGAGAACATTATGGTTGAAGGTGGCAGAGATCTATTACCACCACCTGATGGTAAGAACGGTGGTCGAGGCCAAAGTAATTCAAGGGATGCCCTTACTTCTTTGGATGGTCGGGCATGCATCTTGGAGGAAATGATGGGCAATGTCAAAGATCACTTGGGCATTGTCGATCAAAATCTCCAAACGCTGGAGGATCATATGTTGGAGGAACTCGATACACTTAAGAAGGTAGTGAAATTACAAGATGAGCTGCGCACTCGATTTATGGAGTTGTTCTTAAATCTTCAAGAGTAACTCGATGTGGTTAAAGTTGGTGATGTGGAGACAAGGCAAGACACAGCCATGTTCAAGAGGTAATTACGGGTGGAGCCGTTGTCACTCCCTGTCCAAGGGTGGATACGCCAAAGACAAAGGAGTTCGGTCGCAAGCAAGACGTAAAGGAGCTTGGTAACTTCATATGCATAAGGAGCACTTCTTCGAGGGAGCTAGCATTACGAACGAGATGACTAAGGTAAGAACTGCCTCTCTCTATCTCACTGACAAGGCTACATTACGGTGGCTTAGGAAACACAATGATATTGAGAAGGGAATATGCACCATAGACACATGGGATGTGTTTAAGAAAGAGATAAAGATGCAGTTTTACCCCGAGAATGTTACTTAGGAAGCCAGAAAGAAATTGAAGGATTTGAAACATAAGGGTTCAATAAGCGAAAATGTGAAGTTTACAACTCTTATGCTTCACATTCCCAACATGACGGAAGATGCCCTCTTTTTCAACTTCATTGATGACCTCCAAAATTGGGCCAAGCAAGAAATTCAATGCCGAGGCATGAAGGACATTGACGAGACCATAGCGGTGGCAGAGTCGTTAATGGAGTATGCAAGAGTGGGGGACTCTTCAAAGGGGAAGAGTGCACACGTTGCTTTGAGGGGTAACCATGCTAAAGGTGGGGGAGATAAGCCTAAAGCGTGGCACTAGGCGAATAATCATGCTAGCATGAGTAAGTCTGAGGGCAAAACTGGTTACAAAGAAGCGTGCTAGTGTAAAGCCCAAGGTCGATTATTTCTTTTGCGGAGGACTGAATTGGGTGAAGGACTGCCTACGACAACGCAAGCTAAATGCCTTGGTCGAAGAAAAAGAGGAGTTTGAAAGAGAAGCTGTGCACATGGGCTCGCTCCAAATTCTCAATACACTGCAAGCGAAGGTTGTGCCAGAGGTCCTTACCGAGGAGGGACAAGTCTCGACGGGCAAGGGGTTACCCTACGTTAAGGCTAAGATGAATGGGAAGCCTGTGCAACTAATTTTTGATACGGGGACAACCCATAATTTCGTGACAATGGAAGAGGCCAAGCGTTTAGGCCTCAAAGTGGTTGGTAGTGAAGGATAGCTAAAGACCGTCAGCATCAATGCGAAGCATCTACAAGGCACATGGCGACAAGTAAGATGAGCCTTGGTGCGTGGAGGGGCTTGGTGGATTTCTCGGTGGCCTCGATGGATGACTTCAAGGTCGTAATAGGCCTTGAGTTCTTGTGGCAAGTGAATTGCTTGGTGTCGCCTTACATCAACGTGGTGCACATAATGGAGAAGGGAGCATCGTGTGTGGTGCCTATGTCTGGGGGGAATTCTAGCACCAAGGCCTTATCATCCATGCAGCTATTGGCGATGCAACTTGTACAGGGAGTCAAGAAAAGAGAGGCAACCTACTTGGCAACCCTAAAGATGGAAGACTAAGGTTATCAACCGAGCCACTACCGAAGGAAATAGAGGAAGTCCTTGAGGTGAACAAGGACGTGATGCCGCCCGAGCTACCAAAGCGGCTTCCACATAGGAGGGATGTGGATAATGAAATCGAGCTTAAGCCAGGGACCAAACCACTATTTATGGCACCTTACCTCCCTCAGCTCAGTCAAATCAAATCAAGCTTGGATATACCTTACCTCCCTCAGCTCAGTCAATTGTTGGAGGAATTGTAGAGACAATTGACCGAGCTGATGGAGGTAAGGTATATCCAACCTTCTAAAGCACCATGTAGAGCGCAAGTGTTTTTTTTAAAAAAAGCACGATGGGTCATTGCAGATGCGTATCGACTATCGGGTACTAAAAAGGTGACGGTCAAGAACAAGTACCCGATACCATTGATCTCGGATCTTTTCGACCAACTTGGGAGGGCCAAGTTCTTCACCAAATTGGACGTTAGGTCTGGGTATTATCAAGTTCGCATTGTCGAAGGAGATGAGGCCAAGACCACATGTGTCATGAGAAATAGAGCGTTCGAGTTCTTGGTCATGCCATTCGGCTTGACCAACACCCCAGTCACGTTTTGCACACTCATGAACAAGATATTCCATCCTTACATTGATCGATTTGTGGTGGTCTATCTTGACGACATCGTGAAATATAACAACACCTTGGAGACGCACATGGAGCATCTCAAGACGGTGTTTGAGGTATTACGAGAGAATGATCTACATGTCAAGTGGGAGAAGTGCTCGTTTGCCAAGGAACACATGCACTTCCTAAGTCATATAATCAAGGGCGGAACGCTAAGGATGGACGAGGAAAAGGTGAAGGCGATCAATGAGTGGGAGGCTCTTAGGAAGGTTTCTTAGCTATGGTCACTCCTTGACCTAGATAAATATTACCGGGGGTTTATCAAGGGCTACTCGGCCAAAACAGCCCAATTGACGAACCTACTCAAGAAGGGGAAAACGCGAGAGGCTCCAAGAGGTGTCAAACTACCTTTGAGGGTTGAAAGACGCAGTGGTGGAAGAGCATGTTCTAGCTCTTCCCAACCATACGAAGGTGTTCGAGGTGCAAACGGATGCGTCCACTTTGTTATTGGAGATGTGTTGATCCAAGCAGAGGTACACAGTGCAAGAGAAAAAAATGACCGCGGTGGTACATTGCTTACGAACTTGGAGGCACTACCTGTTGGGGAGTCGGTTCTTGATCAAGGCCGAGTTCGACTATGTGATGGAGTACTAGTACAGATAAACATAGCCCCCGGGGCAAGGCCAACTTGGTAGCGCATGCCTTAAGTCGAAAGGCAGAGTTAGCGGCTATGTTAAATGCAAAAGGGGATATCCTAGAGATGGTGAAAGAAGGTATGCAACATGATCCCTTAGCCAAAGACTTACTCAAGCTTGCGGAGGGTGGGAAAACCCCACGATTTTGGGTGGAGGACGGCTTACTCTACATGAAGGGTCAATGGGTATATGTTCCTAAGTGGAACAACTTGAAGAGGAAGATCAACCGAGAGTGCCATGACACTCTATGGGCAGGCCATCCGGGGTAACGATGGACATACATCTTAGTGGAGGCATCATACTATTGGCCTCAAATGAAGGACGAGGTAGAGGCATACGTGAGGACTTGTCTTATGTGCCAACAAGACAAGGTGGAGAACCAGTTACCGGCTAGATTGCTCAAACCATTGCCTATCCCCGCACACCTATGGGAAAGCGTAAGCATGGACTTCATCACATGCTAACCAAGATCGGAGGGATTGGCTCGATTATGGTGATTGTAGATCGGTTCTCCAAGTACGCAATGTTCGTAGCAGCCCCAGCTAACTGCACAGTGGAGGAGGCAGACCGGTTACTCTTGAGGCATATGGTGAAGTATTGGGGGCTGCCGATGATCATAGTGAGCGACCGAGATCCAAGGTTCACGGGCAAGTTTTGGATAGAGTTGTTCAAACTCCTTGGCTCAGAGCTGCACTTCTCGACGAGCTTTCACTCTCAAACGGATAGACAGACAAAATGGGTGAATGCTCTACTTGAGTGCTACTTGAGGAACTTTGTTAATGCCAACCAGACAGATCGATTGGGCAAGACTCTTAGACATGAGGCAAATTTTTTACAACTTGATGAAAGCGAGGGCACGAACCAGAGTTTCATTCGAGATTGACATAGGGCAACAGCCGTTCACTCCCCTTGCATTGGCGGGCGGATACAAAAGGAGAAGCCCGTTGGTGGTACAAGTGGCTAGGTCATGGAATGAGTAAGCGGATGTAGCACCCTCTTATCTCGACAAAGTTACGCGCAAGATGAAAAAATGGGCGGACAAGAGACGGCGGCCGAAGGAGTATGACCTTGGGGAACTTTGTCGAGTACTTCCACAACAATTCAAAACCCTAAGGAAGGTACATAAAAGTCTGATTTGGAGGTACGAGGGACCTTTTCCCATTGTGGCAAAAGTTGGGAAAATGTCTTATCATTTGTAGTTGCCGCCAAGATTGAAGATTCATCAGGTCTTCCACGTGAGCTTGCTAAAACCTCATCATGCGAATGTTGAAGACCCGAGTCTTGAAGAGAGTCATAGGGCACCAACAGCTATGGTGAAGTCTTATGACAAGCACGACAAACTCGAGCGAAGGCGAGGAGTTCCACAAACGTGGCACTACTTGGTGAAATGGAAGGGGGTTGCCGGAAAGGGAAGCAACATGGGAAAGAACGGAAGATCTTTGGGAGTTCCAAGACATTATGGGTTGATATCGAGACGACGTTGCGATGAGGGTGTCACGAGATTAGGCGAGGGAGATTGTTCCGCACTGTTTATGAAGGAGGCCAATTATAAAAGCAACGCCACGCATGCGCTTACTAGACTCTTATGAGGCGATGAATGGGCAAGGTCTCCAGAATATTCACTATTTCTCTACACATACTTCTTGTACATAAGAGATAATTCTAGAGAGTTTCTAGATATTGTGGGAGAGATTTCTAGACAATGAATGTAAATTGTAGGATAAAATGTATCTACACCGTCCATTAAGGAGGTGGACTAGTATATAAAGCCAAGGCTTCACTTGGCCAAGGCACTCAAACATTGTTGTACACAAAGCATTCTCCAAGCAATATAGTGTATACATTCTCCCAAACTCATGTGTCTATTCTCATTCATTTGCTCTTAACATCGTCCAGCCTGAGGGATAGGCTGACTTAGCGTGCAAGAGGGGGCTTGATTTAGCTAAGTGCCGCACGGTCGACTTAGGGAAGTCGTTAGATCCTTGACACTATGGTCTCTTTAGAAGTTCTAGAATCTTGGAGTTTGTACAATACCATGTGTTGTTTTATGTCTTGTACAATGTTCATTTACTATCTTGACAAATTCTAAATGTAGAGGTTATTCTCACCTCTTATATGCTACGGAGTATTACACTGCCTTACTTGTTGTTAAAAAGATAATAACTTAACCAATATGGATCTTTGGCAACAAAAAATGAAAAATAATATAATCTATATAATGTATAATAATCAAAGTGACAAACACAATAAAACACAACGATAGCTTCTTTGCACGATACAAGATCTCTTCTTTATGCGACACTTCATCAATTTATGCTTTTAATATGGAATATAATTATGAACATTATGTAGTAAATATTAAAATTCTATGAAGGTTCTAATGTTATCTTGATTCGGGTCCTTATCTTAGATTAGTTAATTTATATACTAATAAGTCTTATATTATTTAAAAACTAATTTTAGACATTATAAAACTCTACCTAATCAATACACTATCTATTAAGAAATTATTTTGACAATTATACCCAAAAAAGCATCCGGTAACATTAAAAACAAAAAAATCATAGATTTAAAAAGTGAAAGTAACTTATTAGATTTAGAACCCCACGAAAGATCTAATAATTGATTTAAATTTGAATAAGGTCCTTATTTCTAAAATTTAACTTATTTTGCAGGTAATTAGCGTTATATTTGTAAGCTTTATATAATTTTAAAAACAATCTCTAACTATTCTAAAAATCATCCTCATCAATATAGTAATTGTTGGATATTTGTCCGATATTTGTAAACTTCCTAAAACTAAAAAGCAATTAGACAACTTCTAAAACTCTACCTAGTCAATATGCTTACATATTAGGCTTAATTTTGACTATTAATACTTCAAAAGCACTTTCAAAAAATAAAATAAAACTCACAAATGTAAATACGAAAATCATATTTTGCTTACTAAATCCTTACTATGAATTTTTATTATAAAATTTGTAGGTATATATGATTGGTCCAACTTTTTTAAATATTAGAAAAGTTAGAAACCAGTTTCACGTTTTCGAAAACTCTACAGAGCATTTACATGTTAGGTTTCAATTTAATATTGACTATTACCATCTTAAATGAGTTAGGAAAAATAAAACAGAATCTCGTAAATGTAAACAACAAAAATTATGTATGAAAATTAAAGATTTACACTTTACAAATTAAGAAGTAAGCATTTTAAAGAGTATTTTTCTTTTTTGCCCCTTTACTTATGCAAACCGTAATCCTATTTGTCTTAGTGTTGTTATTATTTTTACCCCTACTTATTAATTTTACTATGATTCATCATAAAAGATTCGTAGGTATAGTTTATCCAATTTTCTAAATCTTATAAAATTAGAAAACCAATTCTATAGCTTTTAAAACTTTGTATAATATTTATACATGCACAATATGCTTTTGCTTTGACTATTAACACATTAAATTCATTTTCAAATAGCAAAATAAAGTTTCACAAATGTAAAATAATGGAATTCGTGTAACACCTTAAAAGCACTTAAAATAAACAAAATAAAATCATGCAAATGTAAACTACAAAAATCATGTATAAAAATTAAAGATTAATGCTTCAAAAAAAAGAGTAAGCTTTTCTTAGCAATTTTTTCTTCCTTTTTTACTCCTTTTACCTATACAAAATGTCAACCTATTTATTTTTGTGTTCTTTTCTTTTTTTATACCTACTTATTTATATTAATGTGATTTATTTTAAGAAATTCGTAGGTATCATCTGTCTAAATTTCATAAACCTAATAAAATTAGGAAACCAATTATATATCTTCTAAAAATTTATGTAATCTATATGCAAATGTATTAGGCCTAAACTTTGATTATTAATACTTCAAAATCACTTTCGAATAGCAAAATAAAAGCAACATATCAGGTGACACCTCCAAGCGCCCGAAACCTCAAGAAATCAATAGAGGAATACAACCTCAAAAATAGAACGAACAAAGATGAGGGTCTGGGAGTCGAGTGCCACCTCAGCAAAGGAATGACCTATGACCAAATTCTCATGAGTATTCAACGCCTAGAACGGGAGGGACAAAATGGTCCACAGACATGTCTTAGGTGCTACCACTTTCATCCTGGCTAGACATGTAGGTGGGGAAGGATGAATTATTTCGCATGTGGACAGGAAGGCCATCTGGCTAGGAATCGTCCTAAATAGAGGTGAGCAACAAATCGATAAAACCGATTCGAACCGTTCAAACCGTTGGAACCAAACCGATCGAATCCGAACCGTTGATGAACTTGAATGGTTTGGTTTGAGATTTTCAAACTGAAGCCGGTTTGGTTCGGTTCACGGTTTAGGATGACCAAACCAGCACTAAACCGAACCGAACCAAGGGTTACATTATTATAAAAAATATATATATACCTTACCCTGATTAGCTAATAATCAGGATAGAATAAAACATGCTCACCCTAAATTAGCCTTCTCTTTTAATTCTACCATTTCAAAGCCATTACTCACTATATATTGCATCATTTACACTATGGCTCCTGTAATGTAAACATGGAGCCAATAGGCTAGTTATATCCAGTATTACAGTAGAGTCAAGAATGATAAAATACGAGTCATGCCTACTTAAAGAAAAATCAACTAATAAAAACTTTAGAGAAGTGCAAATTTGTTAGATATTAAGACTTAGGAAATTATCTGTATTTTTTTACTACCATTGTGATGCACACCCTCTTGGTCTAGTTTCCTGCTAAACTGTTAAGAAGTAAGTTTTGAAATTGGTGTTATGTTAATCCAATAGAAATCATGTTGAAAGCCCAAACAATGTAGGAAAGAGAGCAAGTATTCCTATAAACCATGAGCACCAAAAAAATAGGGTAGCCGAAAAAAGTTATAAATTAATCTTAAGAAAAGTTACTATTGGTTATTGTTTTTTTTCTTGAAAACATAATAATGTTTAAACTACGCTCAAACCGATCCGAACCATTCAATTTGAACCGTTCAAACCGAACCGTTTGAACCGAGGTGTCTTAGTTTGGTTTGGTTTAAGAATTTGTGAACCGAGGTCCATTGGTTCGGTTTGCGGTTTGACCCCCAAACCGAACCGTGCTCACCCCTAGTCCTAAAGCAGGGGGACGACAAAATCAACCAAGAAATGATGTTGTAAAACCTAGGGCAATGACGAGAGTTTTTGCGAGGACTTAGCAGGAAGTGTAGGCTTCCGACTCAGTGGTTACGGGTACACTTTATATTCCACATTTGCAAAGGTGTTATTTGATTTTTGGTGCTGAGAATTCTTTTGCATCTCGTGCCTTAATTAATCGATTAGGGAATTTCTTAGAGCTTTTAGACGTCAAGCTATTCTTTTCTACCCCACTTGTGAATCTATTACTGCGGATCAAGTATTTAAAGGTTGCTCAGTTAATATTAAGGGTAGAGATTTGGCTGCAAACCTAATTTTCTTGGATATGTTAGAATTTTATGTCATACCTCTGTGGAATTCTACCATAAAAGTGTAAACTCTAGTATCCCTGGCCAAGCCAAATTTACTTTCAATCAGTCTAGTATTACATCCCGTCCACCTATGATCGTGAAACACCATGAGCAGCAGGATGTTGAGGTCCAAAATTCAAAGTAAAATTTTTTATTTGCCCTTCCTAGTCGTCATGGGAAAGAAAGGCAGAAATTAGAAATATATTACTCCCAAAGAGCTTGTCCAATACCACAAATATCGGTAATGCGTCCCATTTGCCCGCGTGAGAGACTTTTATGCCAGCCGGGAGGCTCTGTTATGTTATGAAAAAAGTGACAGAGAGACTAATTTGGCCATTATTCTCTAATCAATGGCTTTAGGAGATTAGGGCCCCTTTATATTCTCCACCCATCTACAAGGGGTTTCCGTATCCGCCTCTGCGGAGATCTCCAGATCGACAGACATTGTCACCTTCGAGGCACTGGAGTATATTTTCCGTCATTTTTTAAAAGTTTCAATGTAATTACCCGAGTCCCACTGCCTTCAGCCGAAGGTTTGTTGAGATTAATGGTTGGTCGTTGAGAAGGACCGACCCCGCATGCAAACCCACCTCACGTGAACCATTGTGTTTCCACTTGAAGTGACTTCAGAATCAATAGTCGTGGGTACTTGGCTTAATTGATAGACACCCAACATAAGGAGTTAAAACTAGAAGACATTTTTGTGGTGAAATAATTTGCTGAGGTATTTCTGAAGGATTTTCCAGGAATGTTGTCCGATAAGGAAGTCGAATTTGGTATTAAGTTAATTCTTGGAACTGCTCCTATCTCTAAAGCGTCATACCGTGTGGCACCCATGGAGTTGTGGGAATCGAAGACATAGTAACATGATCTTCTTGATAAAGGGTTTATTCGACCTAGTGCTTCATCTTTTGGTGCACCAGTGTTGTTTGTGAAGAAGAAGGATGGCATGATAAGATTGTGCATCATCTACTGAGAGCCGAACAAGGTGACGATAAGAAACCGTTACCCTATGCCTCGTATAGATGATCAGTTACAGGGGGCACACTGGTTCTCAAAAGTTGATATTCGTTCGGGATATCACCAATTAAAGGATAAAGCTGAAGATGTGCCAAAGACGGCCTTTCGCACTAGATACGGGCATTACTAGTTTTTGGTCATGCCTTTTGGGTTGACTAGTGCTCCGGAAACATTTATGGATTTAATGAATAGAGTATTCAAACCTTTCTTGGATCGATGTGTAACGGTGTGCATTGATGACATATTGACACATTCTAAGAGGAGGGAAGAGCATGAACAACACTCAAAGACTATATTACGAACTTTAAGGGAAAAGAATTTGTACCCTATTTTCAATTTTAAGTATGTGTGTGTGTGTGTATATATATACACATACATGATTCATACCAGCTAGACATTTTAAAGCCTTTGTAAAATGATACTGCTTTCGTTTTAAATTATTTGATGAGAAAATAAAATAAGTTGCCATGCAATGTTTTTGCGTCTAATTGTCTATGTACGTTGTTTTGAAGAATGAGATAAAATTTTGTTAATGGTTGTTGTGCCCCACATCTAACGAGAGAAAGTTAGATTTTGGGTCTTTGTTAACTGGACGGAACGTTGACGTGCAATACTGTTGCTAGTGGTTGTCCCTGCATCCACAATAATGATTATCCTGAGCTGGGATTCCGGGTCCAAGTCAGTGGGACCAAATGCTGACCCAGCATACCGTGTAAGTAGTATTGGATTGAATAGTTACTTCAGGATAACGTGCTATTGTTTTCTATCTCTCTCAGAAACTTTTTCACTCAAACATTGATCTATTCTCATAAAACATATGCGTCGTTTCTCTTATGAATTAACTTACTAGTTTTAAGTTGAAATCCTATGGCATGTGATGAAAATCTAAACCTATTTTGGGATATGGCAAGTGTGGTCACTGGTCCCTAGCTCACTCTTTTATATTTTTCGGGCAATTACCTAGGTGGACCCAGCACTCATGAGAGTCATGAGAATGTAGTTGCGGGAGACGACTGTTAGAGGATTGACGTCCCCTTAAAATGTCTCATGATTTTTCTTAGCACTGTAGTACTCAACTTCTATTCTGGAAATTGTTCGGAGCATAGTTCTCCATTGAATTTTGGTTTTTCTTGTTAGTTGAATATTTAAGGATGTTATTAAAGACGTAATTTGAGGAACCTGCAAGTATAACCCTTGGTAGTGCTATTAATGGTTTGGACCTAGTGATTTGGTTATGGATTTTATGTACAAGTTACAGTATCGCCTGGGAGACTCATGGGTGAAAGTCTAATAGACCTACAACCGGTCACATACCTAGCTCATGTGCCCACCCATGGGGGTTCATGATAGAAATATTTGCTACTTGACTCATTGTCTTCATCAGTATCGTGTTTAGATGGAGTCGTAGGAGTTGAAACAAGTTCCACAGATAATGCCGAGTATGATAACCCCATTTGAATGACAAAAACAATGTCATCCTTTGCCCTTGCGGGCTTCAATCAAGAGTTTACTTTAGTGGACTAGGGTTAAAACATTGAATTTTCCTCGAGTTGAAGAATCCCTTATGTCATTTTGTTTTATTAATGATAGTAGAAGGGGGTGCTTGCAGCCTTCGAATGAGAATCCATGTTGATGTTGATCTTACGAGCCATTATGGAGTAAATAAAGAGATGAGATAAGAGGCAAAGATGATCCGAGTAGGCGTGCAAAATTTTTGTACACATGGGTTTTGAGTGTAACAAGAGAAATAAAGGCAAAAAAAAAGGAAAAAAACAAATAATTGTATGAAAATGAGTGCAATCTCTATGTGATTCTATCTCCCAAAGTGAAGTACATTGACTCGAGGGATTGACGACATAGTCCCGATACGAATGACGCGATTTCTCCAAAGGGGTACGTAAAGATGACAGATTTGTAATGTCAATTTGAGTGCCAGGTCACGTGATCCTGAACAAAATGGCGTGATATTTCTGAAATGATGTAAAACGACAACCAACTTATGATTTTCGTTCGAAGGTCTGGCGGCATGATCCCGAATTTGACATCAGTTATGTGAGAGTTCTATAGAGTAAGGATCTTGAAATCGAAGCTTAGAAGCTTCTTTTATTTTTATGACGTTGGAGGCATAAACCATGAACTCCTTTAGAATCTAACAGCTGTGACCTATAATAGCTTTTCTCTTGTTCTCTCTCAATGTCAAAGTGCGTGAGAGGCTAGCTGAAACTCAAATGCTTCTAAGTCTGTTGTAGATATAGGATGAAGTTTGAGAAAATCTAACTTCTATCTCAATTATCTCTTTCCTTAAAGTGATTTTCGACTATTGACACCTCAAAAACAATCAAAATATGGGCACATAATATTTATGGATTGAACATTCTAAAAACATGAACTTTACAAGATTTAGAGAAAGACCAGGTCGGAATTTTTTTTGTCATTCGGCAATAGGCAATAACTTATTTGAAAGTAATAGAGTATGCACTTATTGTTGTATTTTATGTGTTTCAAAACACAACTTGGCCCCATGTCATTTATCTTTGCTTGGCTGTGGAGAAGCCACGGATGCCCCTTCATTGCTCCAAGTTTCTTTGGCTCCACACAAAGCCAAGACTTTGGCTCCAAGTTTTAAGCCTTTGGCTCCAAGATTTCACTCCTTCCTTCCCTATATATACGTGTCTCGGCCAACACAAAAAACACACAACTTTCACTCATTTCTTCACACATCCGAGATACACCTTCCTTTTTTATCACCCCAAAATTTCACTACAAAACTTTGATAGTTTAGTACTTATATAATTTGATATTTGGTGCGTCGTGGAAGAGGAAAGTCAAGAGGGTTGTTCAAGAGTCTCCGTTGCATATGCGTGCAAATGGGGATAGTACTATAGACTAATCTTAGGGGTTGCGTGCTGTGAAGCCCATCGCATCGAACCATTGGTTTCGGGGAGCGCGAATCAACCTTTTAGGACAAAGCCTCGGTTTGATTCTATAGTTTGGTGAGATTTTTCTTTTTATATTTGTTGTGGCCAAAAATTGACCGGGACCGAACGAGCATCGGTTGGGACCAAACGAGCACGCGAGCAGACCTGCAAAGCACAACATGAGTAAACGGTGACGTGCCGGGACCCCCGAAGGGGGCTCTGGAGGAGAGTCTCCGATATTTAAGTCAGTAAGAATATTTGAGAGAGTATCTAAAAATATTAGATAGTCAGAACTTACCATATTCCTTCTTTCCACTTCCATCTTATAGGAATGTATTAAAGGGTCGGTTACCTCCCTTTAATGAGGAGTTATCAACTTTTATGGGGAGTTAACAAAATTGATGGGTGATTATTACCCATAATCAGAGAGTGGGAGAGTGGGTAAATGCCACTTCCCACCTCTCCAAAAGTCACGGGGCAGTTTCAGAACTCTCTGGTTGCGACACGTGTCGCTCTCCCACGGGTGTATATTTTTACCCATATCAATATTGTAACCTGTTATTATTAAATTTGTATTGTAATACTTGTTGCTTTTGTGTAAGAAAGTGCGATTTTACTCCAAAAATTATTTAAACGGATTTATATCCAACATTCTAATAGGTTGATTAAAAATGGAATCGCAACTTCTCGCACAAACGAAAGTTATTCCGGACGCAAGTCGTATCGAACGTTTTGACGGAAATAATTTTAAAAGATGGAAAGACATGGTTTTGGATGTCTTAGCTTTTTCTAAAATCTCGTTCGTTCTGATTGAGCCTGTGCCGGATAACAATACCGAAAATTATGCTCAAGTCTTAGAAAAATGGAATAACACTAATAGATTTTGTCTTAGTACTATTCGTAATGCTTTATCTAATGATCTATATGGCGTTTATAATCACTTTACTCTTGCTAAGGATTTATGGGATGAATTAGTTAGCAAGTACGAATTTGAGGATGAAGGCAATAAAAAAAATTTAGCCGTAAATTTTTTGCACTATCAAATGGCTGATGATAAAAGCATTGAAACTCAAATTAATGATTTTCAAAATATTATAAATGGATTAGCTAAGGAGGGTTATGTTTTACCTAAAAGATTTAAGGCTCAATGTCTTGTAGAAAAATTGCCTGACTCATGGAAAGAATTTAAATTTAAATTTAGACAAAAGAGACACGCTATGACTCTACAGGAAACAATAGTCTATATTAAAGTTGAGGCTCAAAATAGAAAATTGCAAATGACTAGTAGGGCTAAAGAAATGATGTCTAAAGCTAATGTAGTTCAAAGTGGACCGGTTAGAACCCAACAATCGCACAATAGGGGATATGGTCATAAGCCTTATGGGAGACCCTATTTTAATAACTACAATAGAGGTCAAGTGTCTAATCCACAGATTCAACAGAAAAAGGGTGAATGTTTTTTTCTGTGGAAAAGCAGGGCATTATGCAAATGTTTGTAGTTATCGAAAAGCCGACCAAAACCACAATAACTACCAACACCGCCACCACAACAACAATAATATAAGGGCTCCACCAAGGGAGAGAGCAAACTTTGTTGAAGCAGATGATGATATCATTGCAGCTGTGGTGTCAAAAGTGCACTTGGTTACAGAAGTGAAAGGATGGGTCTTAGACTCGGGTGCCATTAGGCACATCTGTGCTAACCGAGATGTGTTCGCCTCCTACTTAAATATGGGGGATGGTACATAATGCGTGTACGTTGGGGACAACAGGTCCGTACCAGTTATGGGAAAGGGAATGATAGTTCTCAAACTCACATCTGGTAAAACACTCTCACTATCCGATGTGCTTCACGTGCCGATGATCAAGCACAACCTTATGACAGTACAGCTACTCGGTAAGGCTAGCATCAAGACTATGTTCGATGGAGGTATTGTGACTCTGACAAGAAATGACGTCTTTGTCGGTAAGGGGTATCTTGACCAAGGTCTTCATGTACTTAATGTTGTGAAATTGTTGAATGAGAATGCATCGTCTACTTTTGCTTACTTGATTGACTCTACTGATGTGTAGCATGGTAGACTTGGACATGTGAATTATGGGTACATTAAGAAAATGAAAGAGATGGGTTTGATCTCTAATTTTAATGACTCCAACATAGACAAGTGTGAAATTTGTGTTGAAACCAAAAGTACCAAGAAAACATGTAAACCCGTCACAAGAGAAAGTGAACCACTTGACTTAATTCACAGTGATTTAGGTGATTTAAAACAAACGATGACTAGAGGTGGTAAAAAGTTTTCTGTGATCTTTGTTGATGATTGTTCTAGATTCACTAGACTCTATTTGTTAAGAGTGAAGCTCTTGAAATGTTCATGAACTATAAGTTTGAAATTGAAAATCAGAAGGATAAGAAAATTAAAAGGCTTAGAACTGATAGAGGTGGTGAATATGAATCTAATCTGTTTGATGATTTCTGTTTGCAAAATGGAATTATTCATGAAGTAACTCCACCTTATTCACCTGAATCAAATGGAATTGCTGAGAGAAAAAATAGGACTTTTAAAAGAAATGATGAATGCTATATTTGTTAGTTCTGGCCTACCCGCCAACATGTGGGGGGAAGCCATTCTCTCAACCTATCACGTACAAAATAGAGTACCCCATAAAAAGACCGGCAAAACACCTTATCCAATTTGGAATGGTCGAGCTCCTAACTTGGAGTACTTGAAAGTGTGGGGGTGCCTGACAAAGGTTATGTTACCTGAGCCTAAAAAGAGAAAATTGGGTTCTCGAACTTGTGATTGCGTGTTCATTGGTTAAGCTTCTAATAGTATTGTGTACAGATTTCTTGTTATTAAGAGTGATGTCATGGAAGCCAATACTATTGTTGAATCTAAAAATGCTTCTTCCTTTGAGAATATTTTTCCTATGAAAAATAAAATGCCTAGAGTTATTGATGAGCATGCTAGTGCTGATAATCCTACTAGTGAAACTCTAGAGTTAAGAAGAAGCAACAGAATGAGAACCGAAACTAGTTTTGGAGATGATTTTGTGTATCGTGTTAATGATGAACCATTGTCATATCATGATGCTATAGTTTCTATAGATGCACATTTTTTTAGAGAAGCCATTAATAATGAATTAGATTCTATCATGTCTAATCATACTTGGGAACTTGTAGACTTGCCTTATAAGAATAGACCTATTGGTTGTAAATGGGTCTTTAAGAAAAAGTTGAAACCAGATGGTTCAATTGAGAAATATAAGGTACGACTGGTGGCTAAAGGCTACAAACAAAAATAGAATGTTGATTCTTTTGATACATACTCTCCTGTTACTAGAATTGCATCTATCAGAATTTTATTTGCCATCGCATCCATACATAAACTTGTTGTGTAGCAAATAGATGTTAAAATTGCTTTTCTAAATTGAGATTTAGAAGAAGAAATATACATGGAGCAGCCCGAGGGATACGTGGTCCCCGGACAAGAAAATAAAGTGTGTAAATTGGTTAAATCCTTGTACGGATTGAAACAAGCTCCTAAACAATGGCATGAAAAATTTGATAGCGTGATGATATCTGATGGATTCTTGATTAACAATGCTGACAAGTGTATTTATTATAAGTGTGTTAATGATAGTGTTATCATTATATGCTTGTACGTTGATGACCTGCTTATGTTTAGAACAAGCATTGATATCGTGCATACTACTAAGAGATTTTTAGCATCTAAATTTGACATGAAAGATATGGGTGAAGCTAATGTCATTTTGGGAATCAAAATTTTGAGGCATGATGATTCTATCACATTATCACAGTCACACTTTTGTTGAGAACGTGCTGAGAAAATATGAGCATTATGACTGTACATCTTTGTCTTCACCTTATGATGCAAAAATACACCTTGTGAAAAACTGTGGTGACAGTGTGACGTGTGTCACAAAATAAGTTTGCACAAATAATTGGTAGCCTGATATTTTTGATGAATCATACTCGTCCTGATATTGCATATGCAGTTGGCAGATTGAGAAGATATACTCATAATCCTAGTGAGGAACATTGGAATGCAATATCCAGGTTATTAAGATATTTGAGAGGCACCATTGATTATGGACTAACATATTGTGGTCATCCTTCTGTACTTGAATTTTATTGTGATGCTAACTGGATTTCAGATTCAGATGAGTTAAAGCCCACTAGTGGATATGTGTTCCTGCTAACTGGAGGATCGATCTCTTAGAAGTCGTCCAAACAGACAGTTATCGCTAAATCCACCATGGAATCAGAGTTGATTGCCTTAGAAGGCTTGTTCTGAAGCAGAGTGGCTCAGAAGTTTCTTGATTGATATACCTTTGTGGAGTAAACCTAGTCCACCTGTGGTGATGCATTGTGATTGTCAAGATGCTATTGCTTGAGCTAAAAGCAAAATATATAATGGGAAGAGTCGTCACATCCTGATGCGACATGCTACAGTGAGGCAACTGATTGAGAACGGTACCGTATCTATGAATTTTGTGAGGTAAGAGAGGAACTTGGCCGATCCTTTGACTAAGCCACTAGGGAGAGGCCTAATGATAGAAGCATCGAGGAGGATGGGACTTTATCCAAATTTAGAGATGAAGTGACGGATACCTAACCTCTGTGATCGGTGATCCCGTGAATGAGGTTCAATAGGTAATAACGAAGTCATGGAGTCCGTTGGGCACTGTCGCTTTGTGTATATCCTTTAAAGCGGGAGGTCCTTAAAGAATAGTCTATCCCTATGGTGTATGACAGTGACCACTGCAGTGTGTGAGGATGAGCATAGCTCTTAATGGTTCCATAGTCCCTAATTATTGGGATGGGGTGTTCAGCTACAGCACATTCCCCGATGGATACCACCTATATGTGTGTGAGGTTAAGCCGCCTCTATGGGACTTGGGTATGTCGCTAGAGCACACAAGAATATCCAGGCACGACGCATGGCCATTTAGCCTCAACCCGCAAGAACAACCCTGACTAGAGATATTATGTGGGTGGTGAGTATGCGCAATTCACAGTAACAAAATCTGGTTAAAAGAGTATTCGCTCTACCTCCGTATTTCAGTGAGTTCCTGTTGATTTATCCTAGAAAAGGTTCAATCCACGTGACACCTCGCCGATGCATAATTTCTCGTCTCCTCTTCCTTTATCGAGTCTGTGTTTTGAAACATGTGGGGGATTGTTGTATTTTATGTGTTTCAAAACACAACTTGGCCCCATGTCATTTTTGTTTTCTTGGCTGTGGAGAAGCCACGGATGCCCCTTCATTGCTTTGGCTCCAAACAAGTTTATTTGGCTCCACACAAAGCCAAAACTTTGGCTCCAAGATTTCACTCCTTCATTCCCTATATATACGTGTCTCAGCCAACACAAAAAACACACAACTTTCACTCATTTCTTCACACATCCGAGATACACCTTCCTTTTTTATCACCCCAAAATTTCACTACAAAACTTTGATATTTTAGTACTTATATAATTTGATATTTGGTGCGTCGTGGAAGAGGAAAGTCAAGAGGGTTGTTCAAGAGTCTCCGTTGCATATGTGTGCAAATGGGGATAGTACTATAGACTATTCCTGGGGGTTGCGTACTGTGAAGCCCATCGCATAGAACCATTGGTTCCGGGGAACGCCAATCAACCTTTTAGGACAAAACCTCGGCTTGATTCTATAGTTTGGTGAGATCGTTCTTTTTATATTGTAACGTGTTATTATTAAATTCGTATTGTAATACTTGTTGCTTTTGTGTAAGAAAGTGCGATTCTACTCCAAAAATTATTTAAACGGATTTATATCCAACACTTATAAGTCCTATTAAATTTAAAGTGCAACTCTAATCCTTTTAGATTCCTACTTAATCATTATGGTAACCTATCAGGAGTTGTGTCCAATTATTAGCACCATAAATACCCCTAAGGCAAAAGAATGAAAATTATAGATAAGCATTTAAAATTTAAAAGAGATAGTTGAACAACACCACCCTTTTTTAGTTACAACTATAATTTTATTTGTCATGCAGATATGTACTTCACCGGCATGACTATTCTACTTTCTAAATGTTAAGTCAATGTTCATTTAAAATGCCATTGTACGATACAAAACAAAAGTTTAAAGATGGCAGGTATCTAAGGATGGCAGAGTATCAAAGTCTATTCGTTCTGTCAACTTACGATTAAGAGGAATTAAGGACGACCATATGTATGCAAATATTCTCTTAACAATTGCATAACAATATAATTAATTCTTCAACCCTTAAAAATGCATGAGATGATGTTGTATGTTCTTAATAAGTTAGCCATTCCTTAAAACAATGATTTTCGACTAAGATAATAAGGGACTATTACATCTTTTATCCAAACATGGAGAACTCTTACCCTAACTTTTACATGTTGACATTTAATAGAGAAAACCAACATTTTAACAGTGAGAAGAAAACCCTAACTATTAATGTGCGAGAGCTAAGAGAATAGGTTTTGAAGACTACATTTTAGACCACTAAATGAGATACCCTAACCAATGTTCCTAAGGAGGCTTGAGTCCTACAAAAATTTGCGTGAAATGGAAGTTACCCAACTAATAATTACTTTTCACAGTGTATAGTAATTAAAATTGGTACTAATATTATTGTTTATAGCTCATAATAATGTTTCCTATTGGCAAAATTTCCCTTCTAATGATTGTAATTTGGGAAAAATCTCCCTTCTAATGATTGTAGTTTGGGCTAATTCTTAATTTATGCCTAAAGTATCATCCAAGTACAGCTTAAGGACCCAACAATTAAATAGTACCAAATGAGTACCTTAAGTACCATATTTGAACCAAATCAGCTCAAAGGCTGATGAACGGTGAAATACATTAAAAATCTAAGGATATAACTGTCTTTATGAAAAAGTATGACGTGGCGGTCTTTCTCTTTCTTCTTCCTCTTTCCCATCCCTTCATAGCCCCTACCCCATCACTTTGACTATCCACCCACCCCCACATGTGATCGTGACCCAACCACGAGCCACCATCGTTGCCTCTGTCTTGTGGCCGCGACCAACACTGTCGCTTCCATTTCACAGCCATGAGCCAACTAATCATCTAAAAGCAACCCAAACTCACAACCACCATACCAACAGCCAAAGACCTAGACAAATTGAGCTAACTATGTTGGTCTTTACGGTAGGCCTTTTTAGGCCTGGCCCGCCTTAGCTCCACTAGCTTGTCCGAGTTAGCCACCCCCAAAACTGCCAACTAAAAAACATCCAGAAATTCCTGACAACCTTCTTCTCCATCTCTAAGCTCAAATACGCCAAAATCAAACTCGGCGCCGCGACAAAACCCACTGCTTATAATCTAAATCAGCCTCAATTAACCAAAACCCAAAAGAACCATATGTCAAAACCACCAAATGCCCTTCTCCACCGCATGATCATGGTACTCGATCAGCCTCCATTCTCTCCATGAACCCCGGCTCGTGGCATATGTCGAGGTAATTATAGCAAATGTTTATGCAGACGGCCACGACAGGCTCGCTGTAGAGACGAAAGGGGCTAACAAAGTAGAGGATGAAGGTTGTTTGGGCTACAAGGCCATGGGGGGACGGTGGGTCGGAGGTGTCAATGAGGAGAATGAGGCTTGAAAGTGAGGGGTGGGCTACGCTAGTTTTTGGGACAACTTTGATAGGTTGCGGTCAGCTAGGGTTTCAAGGCTAGTGTATGTCTTCTGTTTATGTGTGTCTCTGTGGGGAAGGGGGGGTGTATGTGTGTCTGTGTGTGTGAAATGGTTATGAGTGGTCATGTGGGTGTGCGTTTGGTTTTTATTTGATTAAGTTTAAGTCCTTTTGTAACATCCCGAAAATTCGAAACTCCATCTCCCCGAACTCTAGGAGGGTTTGGATAGAATTTCTTACCTCGATCCAGGCTAAGTAATGCTACACAACCTCGATCAATAATCTCTGAATAAACCTAGATTGGCATTCCATATGTTAGAACACAATCTGTACTACAATACCATAAACCTAATATCAACTACCCAAACCATGCTCACTTCTAACCCCAAAATCGCACAACTCAAAACGTTCCTGCACACGACTAACCTAACCGAGAACCATGTACGTTCTTTAATGCGTAACGATATCTCAGAATTTATACTAAATTACAATAAAACACTTTTATAGCATAAAACATTAATAAAAGAAGAAAAAATGAATTTTCTGGATTTTCAAATATTTTTGAGATAAAATAATTTCTTTAAATGCTAGAAAAACCCATAAATAGCCATAATTACATCTAGCTGAAAATAAAGTCCCATAATTTTTGTAACAGCTTTGAAATATGTATAAAAATTATAGAAATTTAAATCAGAAATTAAAAGACATTAAAACTATTTTTAATTATTCATTTTGCTAAAACCAATGCAATCGGAAACCATAGCAAATCAACTCCAAAATTTACGAAACTGAAACTGTGTTGTCTTTGTGATATAAAAACATTACTGAAATTTTTCCAAAACATTTTCATGGGTTTAAAGGCTCCAAAAGAATTTTAAAAAATCTAAAATTACAGAAAATACTAAAAATACATGTGATTTCAGAAAATTACAAATTCTTACCAGAAATTCTAACTTAGCCTAAAGTATCTTATGTTCAAATTTTATGCATTAACGATCATTGTACGACATCCACCCCATGCATGTAGCGTACCCAATGCTAATCCGATAACCCAAATGCTCTCACCTAATACTCTCTCCCTCTCTGCGAGCTCAAAGCCAAACCCTACCGCCGCCCCTTCCTCCTTCAGCCTCCATGGAGATGAGGATGGAAGGGGAGGCCCTCCCTGTACTCCTTCTCCTCTTCTTCTTCTCTATGGCTTCTGCTGCTCCTTCGGCACTCCATCTCTGCCGCCTCGCGCCACCCATCACCGACTTCCTCCTCGCTCCGATCTCCACTTCCGCCACAGATCGGACCTCCTTCGACCTCAAGATCTCTCCCCTCCCTCTGATATCCTCAGATCTGAGATTTGTTCTCAGATCTGTCGTCATCATCGCCGGATCTATGATCCGGTTGGTTCGGTTTGACTCATCCGATGTAAATCAGATTTGGAGACCTTGTGGCTTGAAGATGCCGGAATTTCGAGAGTTGGAGGATGCACATTCCCTTCGAGCTGCGGATCGCTTCGATCCGGCCTTGGGAGGACCCCCTTCAGCTGTTGTTGGAGCTCCGATGAAAACCGCGGCAGTACTGTAAACTGCCATCAAAAGCGGCCAACGGCTCTCTCCCCTGACTCGGTGGGAGCTAGGGATCTGGTGCAAGAAATTGCATCTTCCCGTCTATGGCTACCCCTTAATTTGGTAACCCCAAATACGGGTAGCCCTTATGTTTACCGCACTTTCCGTCAAGGCCATGTGGGCCATTTTCCAAGACCATCCGTTTGGATGCGCTGTCTTAGTTGTTTCAGGGATACCCGTTTGGGTATCGCCTTAGGTTGTAATGGGTAACGTGTTTTAATGAAATTTGCTTAGAAAAAAAAGATAACCACAAAACACACTGACCTATGCACATTCCTATGCACCCAGCTCACACCCACTCATATACACATCACTCACTCACTCACTGCCTCACTCTCACGACACATTATTGGCATTAGATACACAAAACCCATTTCACCAACTTCCATCTTCTTCTTCTTCTTTATATATATACACATGCATTTCAACCCACCATTCCCACAACACAGCTACTGCCTCACGGCGGTAGCTTCCCCTTGCTCAAAACACCCACATACCCATATTTGCATGCATTTTTACACACTCATCTCACATTCATACGCACATGCACTCCATATCTTCTCCCATTCCAACAACTCATTCCATTTCACCAAGACATAAATCATGGCAGTTCACTCACACACTCACATGAGCACACAGGCCTCCACACCGCTGGGTTTAACACACACACATACACATATTTCACTACCATTACACTACACTATTTTTTCAGTCCACCACAAATACATATATGTAAACACTAAACACTCACACACTCTCCAAAACACACATGACAAATCCATCTTGCATCTCCCTCTTTTCTTCTCTCGTACACACGCACACACAGCACATGCAAACATATAAACACACACTCAATACACCCACTTACGGTGTTTCCTTCTCTCCCTCTATTTCTTTCCTACTCACCCACTCATATAATCACACAACTCTCCATGCACCTCACCACCTTGCACCCACATTCTCACACACCCATGCTCATGTATTCCCCATACATCCAAAACACACAGCAACACACCCATATATTTATAACCCCCCCACGCCACTGCCTTCTCTCTTTTCTTTTTCTTTTACTTGCTTCTTCCTCTCACTCAATCACCATACACCTATTTCACATCCAATCACACACATATACAATACTATAATGCTCCCAAAATACCCAATGCCCTCACACAACTGGCCTCCTAAACACAGCACCATTTAATACACGGTATACTGCATAGTGGCAGTAACCCCCATTTCCTTTTTCACAGTTCTTGTCCAGTACATATACCCCCAATACCCATTTCACGGAAACGGCCTCTTCCACTGCCCTAAAACCCACAAGACAGCCCTCTTTCTAATCCGTAAACACACAATTCATCTAGTTATATACACATTCAAACAACATCACCCCACGGCAGACTCCCCTTATCCCACGTAATCCCATAACCATTAAAGAACAAGAGAGAAAACATGAGAGAAAGGTTACCGGAAAATTATTCCGATCGCCGAAAACTCTTCTTCAAGTCCTCTTTCTCTCCCTATCTCTCTCAGCCACGCTTCAGACGAGCAAGGGAAAATTTGGACGACTGCTGCCTCTTCCAACGTATCTTTATAGGGATAATACAATTTTATTCCCCTGAACTATCCCCGCTTTGTTGTTTTGGTCCCTGAACTTTAAAATTCGTTAAATCAGTCCCTGTTCTTTGTGCCGTCATCAATTTAGTCCATCCGTTAGCATTTATGTTAAAACTCGGGGGTATTTTAGTCAAATAATGAAAAAATATGGGATAATATCATTTTAGTCCCCTGAACTATCCCCGATTTTTTAGTTTGGTTCCTGTACTTTAAAATTCGTTAAATCAGTCCCTGTACTTTGCATCGTCATTAATTTAGTCCCTCCGTTAGCATTTCTGTTATAAATTTAGGGATATTTCAGTCAAGCCCTAGCCTTATAGTCCTCAACCTCTCCCCCTTACCTTTCTCTCTCTTCTCCCTTCCCCGTCTTCCTTTCCTCCCTCTCTTCTCCATCCTAGCAGCCACCACCAAAATCATGAATTCCAAATTTCATCCCTTTAAAACTAAACCCATCAATCATCTTCCACTACAATTACATATGACTCACCACATGGAATATCCCTTACCTGATTTAACATACCCTTCATCCTCCCTCCCAACACCAACACCCCAATTACAGCAAAGGAAATTAGGAAGCCCACCCAATTCCTTCCATTCTCAGGTCTGCAACGAAAAATGACAAGAATCTGCAAAGGAAACCCAGGAAGGTCACCCATCTCTATGGAGGGCTTATGCATTCCAACAATTGCTAGAGAAGAGGCGGAAGCGGTGATGGTTGATTTACGGTGGTCGCAACAAATGTGGGGGAAGAAGAATAGGGGAGAGTGGGGGGTTAATGGCAGGTATGATGAACAGGTCTTCTTGTGGCTGAGAATGGTGGTGATCGAACGGCTGATGGTGATGGTTAATTTATTGTGGTGGTAGCAATGGTGGAAAGGAGGCGGGGGGAGGGGGTGGTGTGGGTTGGGGAAGGTAGAAAGGGAAGAGATATGAAATATTTTTTCATTATTTGACTAAAATACCCCCGAGTTATAACAAAAATGCTAACGGATGGACTAAATTAATGACGATGCAAAGTACAGGGACTGATTTAACGAATTTTAAAGTACATGGACCAAAATAAAAAAGCGGGGATAGTTCAGGGGACTAAAATGGTATTATCCCATATTTTTTCATTATTTGACTAAAATACCCCCGAGTTTTAACAGAAATGCTAACGGAGGGACTAAATTAATGACGATGCAAAGTACAGGGACTGATTTAACGAATTTTAAAGTTCAGGGACCAAAATAACAAAACGGAAATAGTTCAGGGGTGTAAAATGGTATTATCCCATCTTTATATATCAAACCCTAAAAGGAAAATTACTATAACCCCCCTATACTTCCGTTAGTTATTCAACGTTAACCCAAAACTTTTTTTATAATTTCAAAAAGACCCAAACTGATTATTTACGATAAATTAATACACTAGAATAATTCTACGGCTTGTTATATAACATCGCTTTACATATCGTTGTTAAAAGTTGCAAACTAAAAGTGTCGATGTTAAATAAAAAATATCGTTGCTATAAATATATATCGATGCTAAGAAAATAGTTTGTCGCCAGAAATACACATCGATGCTAACTATTTAAAAATATAGTTTACGATAATTGTCACTAAGTACCTCGATTAGTATCACTCATCGTTACATCACAACTTATAATTTCTTAAAACTTTCGTTAAGTAGGGCCGATAAAAATTCGGTCACGCTAATCGTCACTAAAGGCCTAAACTAATAATACTTATAATTGTTTTTGTTAAATTACAACTTATGGTTTTCGAAATTTTTTCGCTAAATGTTACCGATAAAATTCACTCATGGCAATCAACGCTAATTCTTACGTATAAAAGTCGTCGCTTAAAATAAACTAACTGGCTAGGCTTTATCAAGGTTCGGGGTGTTACAAATTTTGACTATTAAAATCTTGATTTGATTGTGATGTAATTCTTGCGTAATATTTGCATACGCATATATGTTTACTTTAGTTCTTTGGAACTGTAAGTTGAAAGAACAATGAATACAGTGTGTTACAGTACCGTTTGACGATATAAAAGAAAAACTCAAAGAACGCAAAAATCTAGCGACGGCATTGCAACACAATTTAGTAATTGTTCTTTAAACTTATTGTTTAGAAGAAGTAAAGCAAACATATATACCTATGCAAATATTCCACAACAATTGTATGACCATTTAATCAAGACTGCAACTTTAAATGTGTATGAGACAAAAAAGAAAAATATTATACTGGATATCATGTTCGTATCTTAATAAGTTGATGATTTCTTGAATCAATGAATCATGAAGAATATAAGAATAGACTATGACATTTACGATTTCAAAGATAATGAACTCTTAACCTAACTTTTTAAGTTAAGAGACTTGGTTTTGAAAGATTACAAGTGAAACCAATAAAAGAACTTAATAATAATATAGTCTTGACAAGTTACTTGAAGCTGTTACAAATAAAATTTTAAAGATATTTACTAACAATTATAGTTTTAGCAAAAGTAGATTTTTTTTCCCATAAGATGTTAAACTCTTTTTGTTTCTTGAAATGTGGTATGCTTTGATACAATTTTTGTAACTTTAAAAAATACTTTATTAACTTACTCGAGTTTGACTTGGGATCCTGTCCTATAATATCTACTAACTGAAGCGAGAAATACAATGATAGCTGACACCTCATTGCATTGTGTTTCTAGTATAAAAAGAGTTATAAAAACTAATTTTAAACATATTAATGTTGCTAAAGATCTCCATACATTATTTTGAACGGGGTCCTTAATTTTGCAATTAATTAAATCGGCAAATATAATAAACATTTAAATAATAAGCCTTATGCAATTCAAAAATCTATTCGAAACATTCAAAATTTTCTAACCAATACAGTAATATATTATAACTTCATTTGAATATTATATATTGAAAAAGCTATTTAACATGAAATATTAATCTATAAAATAAAAATAATTTAAGATATTTAATAAGAAAAATTAGGTATTATTTCAAACTCATATTGAAGTTTTCTGTAAATTCAAATATGAATCTAACTTGATAAATATGTTGATTAAAAATTCTGGTCAATAATAAATTCAGCTAATTTTATGTTGGAAAAGTTTTGAACCAATTTTTTTTCTATGCTATTTTTATTGGGAGTAATTAAACTCTTAAGCATTCTAAATTCTGCATTAGAAATATATCATTTATGATTTTATGTTAACTTTTATAATTCTGAATAGAATTGCTTATAAAATCTAAAAAGATATTAGTTATGTTGTGATGAATGTAGACTAAAACTTATATTAAAAACCTTATTATATCTGGAGATAAATCTTATTTCTTATGCATGCGTGTTATGTACTTTGTGAAATCTTGGTTAAATTTTGTTCAACAATTCCTTATATAGTCATGTTGGTTAAACTTTTAAAACTTTATATAATTATCTCATGCAATGATTATTATTTTCTATGTACTCTTTGTTGGTGGATTACATTTGCTTCTAAAAATACGACATCATCCTTACTTAATTAGTCATGCTGATTAACTTTTATAAATCACATGCTATAAATAAATATGTAGACCAAAATTTTTTATATCAAAATTAAACAAATCTAATTATATATATATATATATGTGTGTGTGTGTGTGTGTGTGTGTGTGTGTGTGTGTGTGTGTGTGTGTGAAAGCCGAAGCTGAGAGATGTTGCCAAGTCATCGCTTACTTGGACACTCTCTTAGTTCGCCATATGGACTTTCCTATTTTAAATTTACTTACATTTGTAATAATGATTTGGACTCTCTCTCTCTCTCTCTCTCTCTCTCTCAATTTTATTTGAATTCCTTCTTTCCATTTAAAATTCAACCAATTATATAGGTTTTACATCTATCTATTCTATGTTAATATGCCCCATTCAAAAATTTTATTTATATCTTTACAATTTCATTAATTCTTAAATTTTGGCAAAAGTAATTCTCTATATATTCCTTTTTTAATCTTAAATATTTTTATATCGTTAGGGAAACACAATATTCTCTATCAGTTTATCTCTTAAATTATCATAATTTCCTTTCTATTTATTTCATTACAGGTTTTATATATAGTTTAGGCTTCTATTTTTTTACAATCATTTATTACGTACTATTACTCTTTTTTTGGTGGTCCAAAATAATACAACATCAACACATGGGCTATTATTGTTAGATTATCATTGCAATTGTTATTAGTTATGAGAGACTATTTATATTATTTCATACACTATTTTTCATCTTTATTTGTCACTAAAAATGGATAATTATTACTCAAGTTCATTTCTGACGATAAAAATTAGTAAGAGAACGCCTTTGAAAAGGTAGAAAATAAAATTTTGATTATCTTATTGTCACTACCAATTTTGTAATTGTTATTAGGCATACAAATATGATATCTCTCAATAAGTATTTTGATAATTGTTGTTCACGTGTATAACGCACGAGATCAAAACTAGTATGTAATTAACATTATGGACAACCCATTTAAAAGTACAAATTATTTTTAAAAGATACTTAGAGACTAATAAACATGTCTTCTGCAATAGCAAAGTGATCTCAATATGTTGTTCGCATATTTTTGTTAGTAGAATTTACTTTTTCTTTTTTTATGTACTAAATAAACTTTTAATTTTGGTTCATCTATATAGTTACCGAAACAGAATTAGCAAATATGCACAAGGACTTTGCTTATTGATATTTCACCAGAAGGGTTAATTTATTTTATTACAAGAAAGTTCAAATAAAAAATTAAAGTAATTTTCACTAGAGTGGGGCAGTGGTAAATAAAACGAAATTAACATGTGATTAGCAGAGCATAAAGGTCATTTGAATTAAGGTTAGGAAATGCATGAAGCCAAGACAATTTGCTGAACCTTGTGGCAGTGACTTCCAGTTAAGCATGGGCAAAAGGTCAAGGGATGAAATTCGTTAAATTGTAGCCAAAGTAACGCCATGTATTTAACCGAATAAAGGTTGGGGAATGGAGGAATAACACTCCACGACGCACCACCCTTGTATCTCAAGCCTAAAGAAAGAAGAATATGCAAAATTACCAAAAGATCCCTCTACCCAAAACTTTATAGTATTACGAAAAGGGCATAAACACTCTTCACTAGAAATTACATCATAAAAAGATAAAAAATAAACACTTGGATATAACATTCTTCCCACCTTAAAAAAAAAATTCATCCTCGATATTAGACATACCTCGAAAACCCAAAACATTTGAACATTTTTGGGTTCGTTTGGGTTTTTCTTATTTTCCTATTCTTAGTTAAATATAATGGCGACTCCCTAAAACCTTCCTTCCGGGGGGATTTTTCTAAGGCGGTTCGCTGCGAATATTATTTGTAATGTGATTTAAGCTTAATTTTTTAATTCATGTCTTGCCCACCGAATTTCACAAATTTAATACAAACTTAATGACATGTTAATAAGAAACAAAATAGTAGTACTTTTGGTTTCTTTGTACATGTATAAGTATGATGAACTAGATGTGAATAAAGTTCTTATCTATTTGACAAATCCTTTATTCAATCACATAATTATACTTAACAGGACGAGGCATCGTGAAAAACTAACATAATTCTTCTTAACGGGAGGGGCATTGTGTAAACTACTACAAACCATAGGGTTTCGGATGTAATTTCAATAGTTAGGCATAGCCGTCAAATGAAAAACCTCAGGAGTGTCGAGTGTAATTATCCCTTTTCCATATTGGTATCTAACTAAGTATCATTTATATTCTTAATTATGAAAATTCTTAGCAAACAAGTTAATACATGTTATACTTTATAATAACACATAAAATAAAAATGAATAATACGATCATCAAACGGAGTAAAAACCTCCAGAATGAGCACTTTCATGGTGTTCATGTTGGTAGGTAGATGCAAGAAAAAAAAGAGAACTACAAAATTGTACAGACATTTATATACGCATGAATGGTATTTCAATAAGTATAAAGTTGTGCATTTTATATAACTACGATATTTAGTAATCTAGCTAACTCACAAATTTCATCAATCTTATTCAAGATTTCAAATTCTTATCACCTCAACCGAAGATTGAGTGTGAATAGCCTCAAACAACAACGTATTAGGAATCCTCGTATGAGTATGCAAACGTTATTCACTAGATTCTGATACACAAAATTAAAGGTGAATACAAAAATTAGCATGTTGATAAAAATTAGATACATCTTTATCACGACAATAGTTTAATTATATTTTAGATGTATTTATGTAATCGATTATATACGTCTTCAGCTTTTTACACATCGTCAATATGATTCTAACCGTCTTAAGTATGAGTTAATTTATTCTTCGAATTAATTTATTCGTTGAAATTTATATACGTGGGTGATGTCAATTATTGTGTTTTATCATGTATATATGCATTATCTCATTGGAAGCCATTCTTTTTTAATTCAAAAGGTACTTGATTATGGGAGTGGTATGTTCGTCAACAAGGAATAAGAATCTAAGAGAGTACTTATCCTGTAAGAATCATGAAATAGTGCTCTTGCAATACATGTATTATTGGGGGAAAAAATGCAAAAAAAAAAATATTTAATGTGTTAGTGAGTTCACGTAAAAATGAAGCGAAAGAAAATTATAAGAAGTTACGTCCTTAGATTGCAATTTTCAAAATTACAATTAACTTGGTGCTCCTTAACAACACGGCAATGTCTATGCAAAATAAAGTATCGTGAAACATCTATCTTGAATACCTTTGAAACATGTAAATGAGCATTGAGTTGAAGCGAATAGTATAGTTCACGTCTCTACCGATGTTACACGTTGCATAGATTCCGGCGGTAGCTTGCAAAATAGCCAATTATGGAAGTATACAACATCAAAATATCAGCAAGGGTGGTAAAAGCGTTGCATGAAATAACCATGTAGAGAATCAGACATGTTGGCAGGTCCGTGAACGTTGAAACCGGAAGCAGCTTAGCAATCTAATTTGGCAGCCTACGTACTTAAATAATGTAGCGTTTGGCAGGTTACCTGTAATCATCTAAACTTTAATCAATAAATGAATATTTTATTTACTCGCGTTTTCAGGTTTTGTACATAAAGGTAAGCTATAAACAATAAAGAATCTTGATTAGCTACTGAGCTAAATCCTTGAAAGAATTTGCCATCAAATTTCCGTTGTGACGGAGTGCTCATAAGATCATCTTGAGCGCTTGCATTCAGCAGGGAGACCTTGAGGAAATCGTTTCAAGTCAGTGCAGTAGTTGTATATCATGAACTTGCTTTGCACCCATCGCATCCGATTTCTACCTGCAGAATCAAGTTCTTGCGTTTGCCATGCCTGATCGTTAACAGAATTAGTAGAAGCGCATGATGATCCCGCCGATGACTTAACACACCCATTGGCGTTGTAATTTCTGTACGAGGCCGTGAATGGAGCCTTTGTCCAGTCAGCCTTCACCCGCCCACCTTGTGTTGCCCAATCATCCGCGTTCCAGAGGCTCGAGTACACCCTCATTGGTTGAGTCTTGGGGAACGGAACGCCAATTGCTTCGCTGTTTTGGAATACTCTTATCGGACTGTTGTCCACCAGGAAACTGAAAACATTTCAACAAACAAAAAGTATATCAGACAAAGGGAGTAGCTGCAAAGTAGAAAATATATCAGACTACTACACGTACTAATAATAAAAGAGACGTTAAGGACTTGATTAATACATGATACGCTGGGGGTTCCAGACGATTGAGTAGGTGTGGAAGGCAGCAGTTGGGTCGAACCAGAGATGGAATTGCTGTTCCTTGTTCCCTTTCCCTTGTGCATAAACATTGGTGTGGACTGTGTAAGGATTTCCAGATGAATTTCCCAAGAATTCGAAGTCAATCTCATCGTGTCCAGGTCCTTGAGAAGATAACTGCATCCATACATTTCAATTGTTAGATAACAAGAACACAGTACGTCCAAGAACGTATATGCTATATATATAGGTGTGGAGGACAGAAAGCAGGAGTACTAACATAGAAAGTGGTAACGGTGCCAGCGGAGTTGTCTGGTACAAGCTTGAGTTGCATGTCAATCCTCGCGAACAGATACTCATTCTTGGACTGGAAGCCGGAGCCTGAAAACTTGTCCAGAGACAGCGTCAGGAGTTGGCCGCCGTTGAGTATCTTCCCTCGCTGATCGCCCCAAGTGACATCGACGTCTTGGTAGAAGTTGGCAGCTGAAGTAGCCACCACTAGATATGACAGGAGCACAAGGGGAAGAAGCATTGCTGAAGATTCAGAAAAAGCAAAGGATGCCATTTTGGTTGCTGCCTGTGTCTGAGGGAGAGACTAGATGTGTGTTTGATTTGAAGGTTGGGTAGAGGGTCGTCAAGGGCTTATATAGGGAGGGTGGTGAGAAGCTCTGAGGAAGTTTCTGATACATACAGGTTGTAAAGTGAAGCAGTGAGGTTGGCGAAGATGGCTCACACAGTGACAGTGGTCACTGGGCTGGAGCCAGCAGAAGACTTCACGCGTGGGGATTAGAACATCTTGAGTGTTACGCGAACCGACCTCACCGTCAAAAACAGCCCCCGCTTCCATTTCCCTTCCATGTTTTGGGCGCGTGGAGTTGGTAATCAAGACAAAGTGTCGCCAGATGCTGGGGTAGAGTACCTTTTTATTCGGACGCGCTTTTCTTTTAAACTAGCATAATATTCGAGCTTTGTTATGACAATAAAATAATATAATTGTGCAAAAAATAGTTATGCTACTCTTATTTTTCCACATCTGCATGTGAAAAAATTATTTTTTCAACTGTGATCTGATTTTCCACTAGTAGTTATGAACGGCTCAGATTGAATATTTTTTTGCGTTAACCGCTACTCTTAGAAGCGACTAGGGACCCACAAATTGACAGACGACTCAAAACTGACAGGATTCTCAGGAAAATGGGAGGCAAGCCTAACCGCTACTAGCGGTTAGACAGGGAGTTAGAAAATTTTAGAAAAATGTATTTTTATGCACCGTAATACTTTATCGCATACATATTGCCAAACAAGATTACTTTTAAGATATAATGTTACTTACAGAGACGTTGTTCTTAAGTCCTTGAATGTTTATCAGCTATGCTTTTCCTGTTACTTTTCGATATCCAAGTTTTTCACCAAGTGGACACACAGCTCGATGCCTCAGAATTGGTTAATGGTTATAATCAAACACTCTCAAGCTTCTAGGATATTGGTTTGAAAAGTACAGTAAAAAAACGTCATACTAAAACTAATGCTTCTTTATTTACACCGGAAAGAAAATTTGGGAGTAATAGAAAGAAATACTTCCTTCTATTGTTGCACAACTAAGTTTTAGCACACTTTACGCTTCAAACTCTTTTAAACTTCATATGCCTTCTAACTCTTACTTCGGCCCCTTTTATAGATGAAAGGATCAGGCACATAGGACTCTTCAACAGTGAAAATCCTCTACTTTTTTTGCGAGGTTAATCTTTTTCTTTTATTATGGCAGACATCTTTATTATATTCCCCACTTGGCTTTGTCATTTTTCGCTGGTAGTTATGTCTATTTTAATCATGCTTATCCTATGGTCCTGAACCCGCAGCTCAAAAGTTTGACTAGGCAGATCAGGTTCTTCTTGTCTTTGGATGTTGAATTGTTTATTGAGTTTGATAACCTGATCTTGACCATGTTTGGAGGGCTTTATGAATGTTTTACACCTCTTCAAGATTATTATCCTTCGTCCATCGCAGAAATATGCTTCTATGGGCTCGGCTACCATATGTCAATGGTTACATGGACAAAACTGATTCTTTCGATCTTGTCTTTCTCCGAATAATATGTGTTACATAGTTCATCCCAGCGTGACGAGTATAAATTCCGAATAATAGTAGTGTTATTAGCTGGGAGCAATGATTCTAGTTCTTCTAGCAATCGGATTCTTTGTTCATTTTCTTATTAGACTACAATTCTTCTTCATAGTTTATATTAAGCATATTTTCTAAGTGCTTAACGTAATCAGTTAATTGGCTGATGGTTCTTCGTAACTCTTTCTGGTAATTTTCCCTCAGGTAGTGCCAGCAATTTTCAAAGAGATTTTTGCTCTCTTCATATAAGCCTGGGTCATAAAACGATTTTGTTTTATTATCATTGATTTGTGTTATGATAACTTTCGACTTTGAAGATATTTCATCTTTGTCAGCTGCCACTTTTCATTTTAAATCCTTGTTGTTAGGATAGTAATTTTTCTTTTTCTTCCCATTTGTTTAGGGCGCCTTACTATCAAGGTTTCAGCCTCACTCTCTTTATTCAAAAACTTATTAGTCTTGTATCGTTTCATTTTAGGGCTTTCGGGTTGGCAGTTCCAATCATCTTCTTCCACTACTGGGGGAGGATTTGTAAGTGATAGGAAACCGTCCTCTTTCTTTTTAGGGTAAATGACATAGTAGTCAAATTTTCCTGACGGTTCTCCCAATAGATCGACTTCAAGATCTCTTGCTTCATGCCTTTCTTTTAAAGCCTTTTGAGTAGTCTTTTTTGAGCTTACAACTTCCTGCATCATAGAGCATAATTTCATGGTTAGGCTATTTGCAAGTGCATTTTTGGCTGATAAGATGTATTTTATATCAAACGTATAATGGATGAACCATCGTTACCATCGATAAAGTCTTGTTTGACTAATATCTTTTAAGTCTCTCGTAAGGAAAGCTTTAATACACCTATTATCTGTTCTGATAAGAAAGTATTTAGAAACTAGAAATATGTAAAAAAAAAAAAATTTATCTCACGTTTTATAGCTAAAAACTCTTTTTCATTTATGTGATACCGAGTCTCTATGTCTTTGAGAGTTCCACTCCAGTAAGCACATAACCATTCTTCAATTTGATCAAGTGGTATTGCTTTTAATATTGCACATCAGCAATTTTCAGACGCATTAGTTTCTATAACTACCTTATCTCCTTGTTTAGGTAAGTTTAGTTTTGGCGAGATTTTAACTTGACCTTTTATCCAAAGAACATTTTCAGTATCATATCCACTAACCTTTTCTAAACTTTTTACTTAACACTTATGTTAAGTTTGATAAATGCAGAATGAATTTTCTCGCGTAGTTTAACAACCCAATAAATCTTTGAACTTGTTTTACATCACTGATTTGTTCTAAAATAGTTTATTTTTTTAGCTATGTGATCTTGAAGGCCAATTTTTCTACTATCTTTTACTCTCAATCCTAGAAAGTTAATGGTGATTTGTTCATATTCACATTTTTTTTGTGATAGTACTAATCCATGATCAATGAATTCTTGTGTTATCTTTTTTAGATGATTTATATGTTCTTCTTTGATTTTTGAGAATATTAATATATTATTTATGTACACTACACAGTAGTATCCGTACTTTCTAAAAATGTTATCCATCCTTCGTTGGAATAGAAGTGGAGTATTTTTTTAATCCGAATGGTAATATCGTCCACTCATAATGTCTTTGTGGTGCGCTAAAGGCAGTTAATATGATTGATGATTCTTCTATTTTGATTTGCCAATAATCGCTTTTTAAATCAAACTTTGAAAAAAAGTTGGCTAGCTAGATTTTGTTTATCAATATATCTTTGTTTGGAACTTTATAGCCATCTTTGACTGTTGCTGTGTTTAAAGCTCTATAATCTATGACTAATTTGACTTTTCATCTAGCCTGTTCTGCGTATTTTTTACCATAAAAGCAGGACTTGAATTAGGACTCTAGCTGGGTCTTATTAACCCTTGTTTTAGTATTTAAGGAATCTGTTGTTCAAATTACTTTTGTATATGTAGACGTGGAAGGTGTAGAAGAGACGGAATGTCTCCTTGGTTCTTCGTGGATGACAACACCTTTATTTTTCCTAATTTGCATGTGTTCAAGTTGTTTACTAGCTAATCCTTCTCCTATCACCCATTTTTTAGGCCATGATAGTTGCTTTGAATTTATTTTCCTTGCTTTCAGCGCTCGAACATTACTACTTATTTGTTCAAATAGTTTTGCTTCGCTATTTAGCATTTTACTTAGTGGATTTGTGGTATTTACCACTCTGTAAACTAGAGGATATTGTACTGTAATATTTTTACAGCCTTCTCATAATTTGGTCATGCCTTGAGTTTGAATCATCAGTCCTAATGCTTTATTAAGATAAGGATCTTTTAAGGACATGAAGTAGTTTGGTGTCGTTTTAAACCAAACTGGTTCGTTATACAAGTTACTTTGTTTTCCTCCTATTAGGGCTTTTTCAAAAGTTTTCCACCGGTAGTCTATTAAACAACAGAATACCGGCGTATCTCTGCCATCTAGAATAATGGACAATGAGTAACTTGTATCATGCCAATATGAACGTAGTGATATCCTTCTTTAAGGTATTCTTTTACCTTATCTGTCTTGAAGAGAGGAATGTCTAGTATTCTTTCTTGAGAAAATTGCATAAAATACCCTTACGGTTTGGGGTTGTTGTAAAAAGACCTAAGTCGTTACAAAAGTTGCAAGAAGACACCCAAGGCGACAAATGTGTTGCACCCATCAAAAAAATTGTTCAAACTAACGGCATGTGATGTTCACATCCCTGTAGAGTGCGTTTTGTAGAGATTATTCTAACAAAATGACAAAAATGCCCTTTATTTCTTCTTCCCTCCCCAAATCCTGATTTTCTTTCCTACTCCAATCAACTAAACCCCGCCACCTGCCTCATCACAATCGCCATCGCAGCCACTTGCTCCACCCGGATCTGTCTGCCGATTTTGAGTTCCACCATTTACTTTTGGCCGGCATCGTGGTGGTGAAAAGGTCGAAGTGTAGGGATCTGCCCATCGCTATATCTGGGCGATGGGCAGATCTGGGCGAGTACAGACTTGAGCATACATAAGACTCCCTACTGCTGATGTGTAGGGAATACGCTCCATTTCTTCTTGCTCCAGTTGGTTCCTAGGACATTGTAGCAAACTAAATTTGTCACCCTTAACAACAGGGGTAACTGTGGGAGCACAATTATGCATATTGAACCTTTTCAGAACCTTATCAATATAGGCTCTTTGGGATAATCCCAATATCCCACGCGACCTATCTCGGTGAATCTCAATGCCTATAACATAAGAGGCCTTTCCAAGATCTTTCATATCAAAATTCTTAGACATAAAGTTTTTTTTCATCTCATGCAACATATGCATATCACTACTAGCAAGTACGATATCATCTACATACAAAACTAGAATGATAAACTTACTCCCACTGATCTTTAGGTATATACACTGGTCCAATGCATTTTCTTTAAAGCCAAATTTACTAATCACATCATGGAACTTAAGATACCATTGTCTAGAGGCTTGCTTTAATTCGTATATGGGTTTCTTCAACAGACATTTCATATGTTCCTTGCCTTCAACCATAAACCCTTCTGGTTGTGTCATATAGACTTTTTCATGCAAGTCACCATTAAGAAATGCAGTCTTTACATCCATTTGATGTAGCTCTAAATCATAATGAGCCACTAAAGCCATGACTATTCGAAAGGAATCCTTTTTCGACACATGAGAAAATGTTTCATTGTAATATATCCCCTCCCTTTGAGTGAAATCTTTAGGGACGAGTCCAGCCTTGTATCTTTCGACATTACCTTTAGGATCTAGCTTAGTTTTGTAAACCTATTTACAGCCTACAGCTTTGGCTCCTTCAGGCAAGTCAATAAGGTCCCAAACTTCATTTATATTCGTTGACTGTGACTCATCTTTCATGGCCTCAAGCCATTGAGTTGAGTGATCGCTCATAATAGCTTCTTCAAAGGATGTAGGATCATTTCGTATGCCTAGGTTATAGTCAGCCTCATCTAGGTACACAATATAGTCATCAGAGATGGATGTCCGTCTCTCTCTTCCTGACCTTCGAAGAGGTTACTCGTTAGCAGGAATTGGAGCAGGATCCTCTAATAGGGGGCACATCATTAGGTACTACCTCGGATGCATCGTTATCCTCTATATGAGGTAATAGCGCACCAACCTTTTGGATAACAGGAAGAGAAACATGATCCCAAATTTTCTCAAGGTTTATTATTCTTTGTGTACTACTCCCACCATACTCAGCATCTTTAAAAAAATACTGCATGCCTAATTTTAACAATTCTAGTAGTATGTGATGGACAGTAAAATCTGAAACCCTTAGACCTTTCAGGGTAACCTATAAAATGACAACTTATGGTCTTGGGATCGAGTTTCTTAGTATGTGGATTATAGACTTTTGCTTCAACCAAACAGCCACACACGTGAAAATATTCTAAACTTGGTTTCCTCTGTGTCCATAATTCAAAAGGTGTTTTAGGCACAGATTTACTGGAAACTCTGTTAAGAATATGCACAACTGTTTTAAGTGCTTCAACCCACAAAAACTCTGGTAGAGTGCTTTGACATATCATACTTCATACCATATCCATGAGGGTACGATTTTGCCTTTCAGCTACACCGTTCTGCTGGGGTGTACCTGGCATTGTATACTGAGCAACGATACCACATTCTTCCAAATACAAGGCAAAAGGACTAGGGTTACGACCCGTTTCAGAGAATTTTCCATAATATTTCCGCCTCTGTCAGATCTTACAACTTTATCTTTAGGTCGAGTTGATTTTCAACTTTGGCTTTTTAAGTCTTAAACATGGCAAGTGAGTCGGATTTTTCATGAATGAGGTAAACATATCCATAACGAGAATAGTCATCAATAAAGGTGATAAAATATCTATGACCACTAATACCCGGTGTAGGAAAATGTCCACAAATGTCAGTATGAATAACCTTTAAAAGTCCCGTACTTCGACTGGCACCACGTTTATTGCCTTTTGCAAATTTTCCTTCAATAAATTCAATACATGTGTCAAAATTTGAGGAATCTAAAGAATGAAGAATTTTATCCTTAATGAGGCGTTCCATTCTACCTCGTGATATGTGACCTAGACGTTCATGCCACAATTTAGCGGAATTTTCATTCTCTCATTTTCTCTTACCACGAGTTTTGGCAACTACATCATTCATGTTCATTGTTTTCAAGGATTCAGTAAAAGAAGCATTCAAAAGTAATTTGTAGAGGCTTCCCTCCAACAAACCAGAACCAATAACTCTAGAGTAAAGGAAAAGAGAGAAGCCTTTATTCTCAAACTTAAACGAATATCCATAAGCGTCAAGTCTAGAAACATAAATAAGGTTTCTAGTCATACTGGGAACATAAACAGTATCAACTAATTCCAAATTGAATCCACTCTCCAAAACTAAACGGAGAGTTCCTACAGCTTCAACTTGAGCTTTCTCTCAATTTCCTACTAGAACATTACGGTCCCTTTTATTTAACTTCTTCACGGAAAGGAATCCCTGCAATGAATTAGTTATGTGCACAGTTGCACCTGTGTCAACCCACCATGTATTTAAATGAGCATCAATTGTATAAGACTCATAACAAACGCAAATAGATAAATTACATTTCTTTTCCAACCATTCTCTGAATTTATGACATTATTTCTTCATATGTCCTTTATTCTTACAAAATTGACACCTGGGACCAGAAGAACCCTTGGTACCAGAAGAGCCTGCCTTGTTAGTCTTGATTACAGAAGCACTCTTATTCCCTTGCACGCTACCTTTACCAAATTTCTTTCCTTTTCCTTTTCCTTTAGATGGACAAGTTATGGCAACGTGAGCACTATCAGTTTGTTCAGACTTTAGCCTCTCTTCTTCTTGGACACACATGGAAATCAACTCGCTCATCTTCCACTTCTCTTTCTGCGTGTTATAGTTGATCTTAAAAGAACCAAATTGCGCAGGAAGGGAAGTCATAATAAAGTGCACAAGAAAACCTTCAGAAATTTTCATGTCCAAACCTTTTAGTTGAGAAACCATATCATTCATCCGTAAATATATGCTCACGAACGCCATTTGATCCACTGTACTTGAGCGTAACCATTTTAGTGATGAAAGAAGTAGCATGTGCCTTGGAAGAACCCTGAAACTGTTCTTCAATATGAGCAAGGTACAACTTAGCATTATCCGAGTCAGGAATGGCTCAGCGAATAGCAGTCGTAATGGAGCCTTCCATAATCATTAGGGATATGCGGTTTGAACGCTCCCACTTTTCATAAGTTGCCTTTTGCTCAGTAGAGCTTTCAGCCTTAAGGGCAGCAGGCGCGTCAACCCGTAAAGCATAATCTGAATCCATAACTCCAAGGACTATGCCAATCTGCTATTTTCATTTTCTAAAATTGGTGCCGCTCAATGATTCAATAGAGGAAAGATAGCCAGTAATTGCAGTAGGACTATACGCTAAATAATAACAATAATCATGCACGTTAGTACCGAAAATCCACATGATGAAAATAGTTAGTTCATCATTTAACGTAATAAAATAAATTGAGGGATAAACAATTTATTTATATGAAAAAGGTAAATACACAAAACATTTCCCAAAAGGAAAAATTAACATATCACTTAACCTTCCGTTGGGCCCGTTATTAACATACAAGTGTTTTTCCACCCTCAGCAATTTGGAAATCATTAGAAGCAACATGGGCACGAATTACATCACCGTTAGGCAGAAAATAATTTGGCCTATGCAACTTATCATTTCCTTTCTTTCCGCTAAAAAATGAAAATATGATCTTCCGTTGGGCCGATTAATATTTTAATTAATAAGCGTAACGTGATGTGGTTTATCATAATCTTAACTTATAAAAGACAATAAACTTCCGTTGGGCCGCTTACTGCCAAAATAATTAAGACCGCTAATTATTTCAAGTCCATAATAGTCTAAACATGTCAAACAAAGCATAAAGTTTTGGCATGATCTCGTAATTTCAGACTAATGCTTGAAATTATAATAATATTGACACGTTATATTCATCAGTATCCCATATATAAGCCAATATTAAAATACATATGTTATCAATAATAACATATCAAGTATACAATTTTAATAGGCATAATTAAAATACATAAGCCCTTTTGAAAACCCATTTTAAAATGACCAAACAGGCCCAATTCAGTATCTACAAGCCCCTTTGAAGAGGCCATAACAGGCCCAAATATGAGGCCAAAACAGGCCCTTCTAACTTGGCCAAACGGGCCCAATTCGCTGGTTACAAGCCCCTTTAAAGAGGCAAAAATAGGCCCAAACTGCTGGCCGAAAATAAGGCCTAATTCTGGCTAAGCGAAGCAAATAAGGCCTAATTCAACTTGCTGCTAGGCCCTTTCTGCTAGATATGCACTAAGAGAGAAAGAAAAAAGGTTTGCAGGCTCCATAACTGGGCCAACCTTTTACGGCCCAAGTTAACAGGCCATCTAATTCCCAACCTTTACGGCCCAATTTAGCCAATCTTCAAGGCCAAGAAACAAACAGCCACATTACCAAATAATCCAATAATCTTAAAGGAGAAATTCTATGTTCATGCAATTGATTAACATGGCTCTGATACCACATGCTAGATTATTTCATTTATCTTGACCTCATAATCAAGATCATTAGAATCTTAAAATAGCATAAACATAAGAATAATAGGGTTACGAACTCACCGGAATCGAAAGAAGCCATAGATTACCAAGAGTTTTATTCCGATGATGAAAGAACGTCAAAATGCGGAAGCAGACAGATCCCTTTGGTATTGATCTTCACTACTCTTCTCTATTCTTGATGATGGAATAGAGTGATATATTTTTTTCTTTAGTTTAAGAGGCAAAAGAGTGGCCAAACATAACCATACCCTAGCCTCCAAGAAGAAAAGATATTTATATAGAGAGAGTAGTGAGATCAACCCTAAAGCCTACCAAATCTCAACCGTCCATCAAAGTTAAGAGATTATGGTCTATAAGTCTTTTATACACTATAAACTATTAGTGTATTAGATGCTAAATAAAATAGGCCTATAATGTTATTTAATCAATATAATTAATTAATGTCCAAGTCAAATAAATAGTTAACAATAGTATGACCCGTTAGGCTACCTACTTGGATTGGACCGATCAAATCCAACAATTTGATCATGCGAGGCAAGAAAGCCTTTCCCTACAGAGGGCTGCGCCTGCAAGCCTAGCTATTGGAAAGATAGAACTGATGACAACTAACATATCATAGGCCATTCCTTCTCGAGACAAGATACCAAGATGCTGAATCTTTTTGAAGAGACACGTACTTGAAAAAACTCTCTTAATATTCAACTGTCGTGGAGGTGAGGTGACGGAGCAGGATGTGGCACACGTGATGACCAGTGGGCACTTGCAAACGAGGTCCATAAAAATTTTTCAAGATGCAACAAGAAATTTGAAGACGTGATGACCAGTGGGCACCTCTAAGAATGGGATTTGGATCCCCTGCTGTAACCCATGGTTACAGCAGGGGTGATGTTTTCATTCTGTGAGTGAGAGGGAAGAGAGAGAGGGATGTAACCATGGTTTACACAGCACCCTCTCTCTCTCTTCCCTCTCTCTAACAGAATGAAGACAACACCCATGCTGTAACCATGGGTTACAGCAGGGGATTCAAATCCCTAAGAATGGTCGTACTTATTTCGTGTCAGGCAGCAAAGAGAACGAACTCAATACAGTCAAATAACCTGAATAGCGGGCTCTTGCATTCATTGTGGTGAGCAGAAGTCCAGCTTGATTTGCTCTGGAATAATTTTATTCTCTTCCATGGCTTAACGTGGGGGGTTTTGGTAACATGATTATGATAAACTTGAAGGTAGTCACTTGACCTTTGCGAAGTACCCGATGGCAAGGGGCCTTTCTCTTTTTTTTTTTTTTGTGAAATGTCATTTTATCTATACTACTTATAAAAGGATGGAGGTGGGTAAATTATTTTTTTGACAAGAATACCCTTCGTATATTTATAAATCACTCAATTGTCATTCAAATACAATTAATATACCTAAAATTTAGATTCTTTTAATAACTTCACTTTTTTCTACACTCATAAAAGCTGCAACTAGTACAGGAATGTACTTTTCATGCATCTGTAACTTGATGCTTGGTATAGATTATATTATGAAAGAGCTTGATGAGCATAAGATCTTATGTAATAATTTCAGCAATTTTCTTTTTTTTTAATGACCATTTGTTAATAATGGTTTTTTGCTTTCAATTGATAAATCCGAGTTTCATATTTTTTGACTGATAATTGAATTTGCCTTTTATGTTGGCAATGATATTTTGCTAACACACTTCAATAAAAAAGAAAAGGTCAAAAATTGGATTTTTTAGTCTCTTCCACTTTCTTCTATTTGGCTAAGACCTGATAATATATGTAAGGGGGGTTTGTTCAAGGTATGTGTGTCTACAGTGAATGTATGGAATTTATTTCTTGGACAAAAATGCCCTTATACACTTTAACAAACTACATTAATGCCTTTCAAATGTTACTGGGTTTAAGATATGTGTGTCTATAGTGGATGTATGGATTTTATTTCTTGGACAAAAATGCCCTTATACACTTTTACAAACTACATTAATGCCTTTCAAATGTTACCACATCGGTAATTGCCAACCTATCTCAAAGCACATTCGTGTTTTTTCTTGATGTAAATTGACTATACGCCTTCATACATCTTCAATAATTCAAATTGTGTGACTCTTATTCTCCACCTCGTCAAGGGACCAGATGATTAACATTCGTGCATGTTGTTCAAAGTTTGTTTAGAGGTAAATTAATTTTATGTTCTAACCCTTGATTACTTAATACTCTGTATATCAAATGCTAATTGATATCCTTCTACATTTGTGAGTTCCAAACGAGTTTTGATTTGTGAGTTTATCTAGGTTCGGGCTCTATAGAGTTAAGCTTCCTAATCTTTTATGCTCTTTACAAACTTTGATTTTTTTAGGGCAAATTACGCATATATCCCTGAGGTTAGAATATAATTACAGTTTAGGGCATTAAGTTTTAAAATGTAACATACCGTGACCAAACACTTTTAAAATGTATCAGCCGTGTCCATCCGTCAAGGTTCCGTCCAAAAATTGTACTTTTTGTATGATGTCATCAATATGTATTTTTAAAATGACGATACTACCTCTTGTACTGTATATACTGAATATTTTTAACAAATTTAAATTAAGATTTCAAGCCTTAATTATTTAAAGTCACAATTAGGGTTTTGTTGAAACCCTAATTTGCAAATTAGGGTTTTTTTGAAAATCTAATTTGTAAATTTTGATATGTTCTCTCTCCCATTGCCGGCGACCAATCTCCTGCCGGCGTCGCCTCCGTCACCGGCGACGTCGCCCTTCCCCTTCCATCTGTTCTCTATCCCCGCACCTCGCCCTCCCTGCGGCAGCCCCTTCCCTCGCCCCACACCGGCAGCGTCAAAATCGCCTGGTAATGTTCAAGTGTACGTGGTTCGATGTCACATGCAGTAGAGGAATCCGTGTTAGCTCTCAAGGGATTGTAGATGTCAATGTCAAGTCAAGACTTGCATCAGACGAGTCATTTGTGTTTGCTAGTCAAGCTGTACAAGTCTTTAACGCGAAGGACGTCGCCAATCCCAAATCTCATTAGTATACAATTATCAGGTCCAAGAAATTGCCCGTGACATATGGCAGTGAGCTAGACTCCTTTCAAGCCGACCAACCACGTGTCTTGTTCCCTGTTGAGGTCAACAATGAGGAGGACGATCTTCCTCTTCCAACAACACTTCTTGTAGGAGAAGTCGTAGATGATGACGCGGAAGACGTGAAAAGTGTTGGACATGATGTGACCGAGTCTACTGATGAAGAGGATGAATTAGAAGATAACGAGGATGACGAGGAAAGTGATGAAGATGATTCGCAAACTGAAAATGATTGACTTGTAACGTTGTAACATCGCGGGAAAAATGTAGTAACATTTTAGAACTTGGTTCATATCGATATGTTTTTGCACCTTCGTTCATATATATATATATATATATATAGTGCCGATGATGATTTCTGCCAAATTATTGTTTTTAACATGTTAATGTCTTTGTAATTTATCTATATGAAGTCAGATCGATAGGATACGGGCTATTCGTGGCCGGGCTGGACGCCGAGCTGCTTCCTCCCCGGTGGGTCCCACCTCGTCATTGCCTTCTGATGACGAGGCACAGAGTGATCGCGTACAGCAGATGGGGCCCCAGCCCCTGCCGTCGCCCCAGCCTGACGCAGATTCATCCGACACACGCGTGCATTCTCCTTCTTCCGTGGGTTCTACCTCAGGTATAGTTGATAACGGTGTTTAGTACATTTTCGCTAGCCTTATATTTAAAGTATATTTGAACTGTATTAATTTCTGTGTTTTGTAGGATCTCGACGAGGCCGTGGTCTGACACGCAGGGTACGCATCGACCCCCAGTGTAAATAGAGAGTTACGTTCACCCAGGATGGCCTATAAGTAAAAAAAATATCACATCATGCCTTATATTTAAAATTTTGGGGTGTTAATTTATATTTGAACTGTATTAATTTATTTATTTACTTCTTTGGCAGGATCCTGGAGAATCAGGCGAGGACGAAGATCGGCGTTCTTGTGAAGGGCCGATTCTTCGAGCCACGCCTGTACTGAAAGGACTGGGATGCCGCTGCGAGGGAGGCCCTATGGGAGGAGTGGCTGGTACGGTGAAGTATTTTTTTCAGTGTTAGTATTTGTTTAATTAGAGTTTGTTTTATGTTGTTAATTTGTGTTAATGAATGCCTTACAGGAGGAGTTCACGTTTGACTCACCCGAGCAGTAGGCACTAGGGCAGCAAGCCTTCTTTGCTTACATCGGCAAGAATTACCGTCGATGGCTCCACGACGCATGGGACCGGACGAAGAAGATGCTGCCCGAGGGTGCCCCGATGACAGAGATGACGAGATATCCCCCACATTGGATATCTCACCATGTATGGAGGGAGATGATAGATCAGTGGGCTGTGGATCCAGGCTGGGACGCCAAGAGTAAGAGCGGGACCGAGAACAGACAGAACATAGATCTGACGCACACAGGGGGGGGGGAGGGGTCGGTGCCACACGACATCGTCCGACACATGAACGCGGTCGAGCACCCGGATCTGGAGGAGGATGAGGTCATAGCTCTGACGTAAAGTCAGACGCACGTGCGGAAGAAGGACAAGGACGAGGCACACCGGGCAGGCGACTATATTTCAAATATTGCCCGACGGATCGATGTGAGTCAATTTGTTTAAGTTGTTAATGTTTTTTCTTACTATCATCAATGTCCGTTTCGTTAATTAATGTCCTAACATAGGGTTAAACCAATATTTTGCAGGCCTCGTATGAACAGCTAAGGGGGTCCGAGCAGCAGTCTGGACAGCCATTAGTGTCCACTAGTACGGTTGCGAGTACTGGGGCGTTGAAGCGATGGCTGGATACACCGGAGGTCGTGAATCGGCCGAAAGGCCGCATACGCGGCCTACCTAGCACGACTGCTCGTGCCGTGATAGGAACGTCCTCACCCCATGCTGCCCCTCCACAGACACCGGCTCCTCAGCGTCCGTTGGACGACGAGGAGATCCAGCGCATTGCTACAGTGGTGGTGAGGATGATCAGGGATCAGGGTACCGTTGCTGGACATGCCGAGCCGGCCCCGGATCAACATGATCCAGATCCGGGACTCGGCAACCCCTGATGAGCCCCTTCTCGTGCCCGTTCCTAGCTTCCCCCCCTCCCGCCCGACTTGTACTCTTCTCTCATCCCCTAACCGGCTGTATCCGGTTCCTGGCTTGTACATCATGAGTTTTTTTTATAATAAACATTTTTTATGATTGATTATATATATTTCTTTGTGTATTGATTATTGTACGTTGTTGTTGAGAAATGAAAATTTTATTACAGGTTTGGGTAATAAAAAAAGTTAATTAACAAAAAAGAAAATAAATTAGTGTTCCTACAATCAGTTAATTAGCGAAGGAATATTCCGTCGCTAATAAAAAAAATTCGTCGCTAATTTAACAAAAAAGAAAATAAATTAAAACACTTAAAATATAATTAAAGACGGATATTCCGTCGCTAATTAAAAATAAATTCGTCGCAAAAAATTACATATTTGACGACGGATTTGAACATTATGTCGCTAAACTATTAGTAACGAGCTTTTATACGAGGGACTTTTAGCGACTGTAAATCCGTCGCTAAAAGTTTTAGCGACGGATTTACCCATTGCTAAAAGCCTTTTTTCTTGTAGTGACCTTCCTTCCGTCGACCTAGATCTAAAATAAAGAGACGACCTTGATCTGAATGTGGACATGGTCGCGGCCATGGTCGGTCACTGAGCACCTCCGCCATGGTCAGATCAAGAACATGGAAATGGACATGGTCGCCGTCACCGAGCACCTCCGCCGCTGTTGCACCGTCTTCGACGCCCACCGTGAAATGAAGAGACGGGAGATGGAGAAAGAGAGGAAGGAGAGAAAAGAGAGGAAGAAAATGGAAATTTTATTTTATTTAGGGGCAATTCAGTCTTTTCGTTAAAACCGTTACATATTTTTGTATTCCGTTTGGTCAACGGACATAAGTGTAATTTGTCCAAACTACTGTCCTTACCTGTAATTATACCCTAACCTCAAGGACATAGGTGTAATTTGCCCTTTTTTTTATGACGAGGCTTGATAACTCTAAGGTTTATTTTAGGTGTTAGCTTTCAATGTAGGTATCAAAATATTATCAGCACCAAGATTCTATAGATAATTTACCAGAGAAAAAATTGGTCTAGATAAAATGGTGAAAGCTAAACCTTTACTTTTTAGGAACGAGCATTTAAGGGTATTATCGATAGGCAGTATAATTTACAAGTATTATGTTTAAGTCATTAATAACTTTGAAAACATCTCATATATTAGATTAGAGTTATCGAATGTGGAGCGAACAACGCCAACTCCTCCGGAACAAACTTATTAGGATATTCTTTCAAATTTGTGAATTTGTGAACTTGTAAACTTTATTTGAGTACGTGTGTGGTTTGAATATTCTATTCTTGAATATGATGAAGTCACTTTTTTTCTTCTATAAATTACGCCTTAGAGGTTTAACCAAAAAGAAAAGAAGGAAAATCATTGCTAAAAGCCAAAAATAAGATTAAATAAGATAAAAGCATTTGTGAATTTTTTTTAATAAAAAAGCTGAAGAAACCTATTCATAGCCACCCAAAAATAGCGTACAAAGTTATATTTCAATCATTGTTGTTGAGAAATTATCATTTTTAGAACGTTAAAGTTGCATGCACATGTCAATGACTCATTTAGCATAAGTTAGCGTTTGAAAAATACAACTCTGTATATCTTTAATAGATGTAACACTTTGGTATTAACAAGACGTCCAACACGCTAGCTACATTAGTGCTGCCGGAATGTAAATATTCTATCTCTAATATAGATGAAATATTTTCCTATTAACCGATAAAACAAGGGAGGGCTTATCGAAAAAAGTTTGGCCCCTAGACTTAGAAAGAGAAATTTTAGCCCTTGATCTCAAAAGGTGGTCATTTTATGCATCGATAGATTGTTGCATCGACTTATTTTTCGGTCTTAAATGTTATACACTTAATTTTAAAAGATAATTGTCATGCTTATGCTATGTTTATAAAAATCCGTTCCGCGACCAATTCAAAATATTTTGATTTGCGTCTCTATTTTCATATGCCGGTTGCTTAGCAACTTATATGTTGAATTGCATATGTAACCTCTATTAATTCCTTACTTGATTTTCATTGTGATGCGTACTAACTTTTCTGACTATGAACCTTCTAAAACATTGATGTTCACGTGCATCGCACGTGGACTCAACGAGTTGCATTAAATGTATGTATTTACAAGACAAGACATTTTTTTGCAGTGTATATAATTTGGAATGAGAGGAACAACATAATTTTTGAACAACAAAAAAAAAAAAAAACTGTGGAAGAGAACATGTGCAAGATCAAGGAATTAATACAATGGAGAGTAATTAAGGGGCTGGAGGAAAGTGCCTGCAACTCAACTGACATAAACAAGGCAATATATGCTGTATTGGGGGATCCATGAAGATTTTCTTCTGCCTAATTGATGTAATAGCAAAGTGGCAAGTCCCTTTTGTAAGGGATGGACATAGAGATGGCTACTGAACTATTGTAAATACATACATTTTATGCAATACAATGACATTTCACCCAAAAAAAACCTTTGAGAAGAGGCAGCTCAGGAGGATATAATTTTGCTTACAAAATACTTTTCACTCCAGTAAGAGTTGTTTAGTCCAGCAGCAAGAGAAAAGATCAATAAATGAGGGGTGGCCACTTCAGAAAGTTTTGAAGCAGAAAGTCCGATCAGTAGTCTAGTGAGTTACACTAGGAGTTACAATTGAGCAGACCATAATCAAATGAAGCATAGATCATCGTATTAAACTATCCATACTGAATTAATCTTTTCACGGGTGACTTGGGTGGCAGCAAAAGCCTCCAAGTGGTGAGATCAAGCGCATGAAGTGGGGTCTGGTTATATGGAAAAAATTTCACCTTAGTTTGAGCATAAACATAAGGAAATGAGCCAAAAAAAAACCACCTATTGAACCTCCTCCGTGGTCGAGCTCCCGACTGACTGTTAAAAAGGTGACGTGCTAGTAGTGTTCCCATTGCCACTAATAAGCCATTCGGCCTTGATTGCAAAAATCCTCGTCCTCCTCGTGGAGTAAGCAATCCTAATTAGTAGGCTACTTTAAGAAAACAATTGGAGTCATGAGATGGGCTTTATATGCGCTAAAACATGTGCTTTCCATGTATAATTAAGGTAAAAAGTGTTGTTGATAGCTACAAGAACACTTTCATTTGAAATGTCTTTGGCAACCCTATAACTCTTTACAGCAACCGTGGGAGGTGGAGAGGATTCCAATTCTGTTGTTGACTTCCTCAGGAAGGCTTAACCCGCATAGATTACTAGACATACCAGATATCTAGGGATACTCTATTTATAAAAAGTAACAAAATATGTGACTCATGGACTCACGGGCCAATTTTAAATCTTAGTCAAGATGATTAGATGTGCCATTCTCATATACTGTGATATACGTAAACGTTGTGGACGGCGCATTGCACATGCAGCATGATAGGATCATTGTGCTAAAAGACTGCCTCCTGATTTTTTTTTTTATATATATCGTATTTGATTTGGATTGTCGATGCTCTAAACTGTACTTGCAGGGTAGTGAAAGTGTTGTTCTTCTCTTTAAAGAACTTGGTTACGATTCATTTTTTCTTTGCTGGATCAAGACAGATCTTAACTCGATAATCTGGTATTAACCAGCACTTATGTCCGACACTTAAAAGGATACTTTAACAACTCTTGTGACACAATTTTTTTAAACATTTTTTAACCTACCAAAAAGAAAAGGCAAAACAGGGCTCTAGGCTCCAAGTGTTACATGACTCCACTCACTTGGACTTTTATTTAAGAGTAATTCAAGCCTGACAATAAGAACTAGGCTCGCTGTTATTGTGTCAGACTTGAGTGGACACTTTCACAGTACTGACGGGGTCCACACTCTCTTCTCAACATTTTCTAATGCACCAAAAAAAAAAAAACAGTGCCCTAAGTCTCCTAATTTTTTTTTATATAAAATTTTCTTTAGATTATTAGGGCTCTAAACTATACTTGTTCTCTTTTTTAAAGAACTTGAGTACGAGTCATTTTCGCTTCTCGGGACCAGACAAGTTTTAGCTCGGCGATCTTGTATTGACTAGTACTTATGTCTGAAACACGTGCGAGGACACTTGCGCACTATTGACGATCACTCTCTTTTTTTAACGTTCTTTAATGCAATTAAAAAGAAAATAAAAAACACAAGGGCTCTCAGGCTCGAGTGTTAGCTTGACAATAAGAACCTGACAAGGGTCATTCAGCTTAGCCACGAGAAGGGACTATGAGGATCGCCGGACTACTTGCTGCCGTTGCAAGATACAGGACCTGTATCATGGGGACCTAGATTTGATAATTTTGCTTGGCAACATCTTACACAAGTCATTAAGATCAGCTGTAACGTTTTGTCTGACTTGTTTTCATATATATATATATATATATATATATATATTTGCTTCCATGATTTGCCTCCAATAACAATATCCCAGCTCATAGTTGTTAAGAATATTATCTAAGAGGGTCATTTGCCTAACATTTTCGCCGTAGATGGATCTTAAAAGCAATGAGTGCTTATGACTCATGAGTTCTTAAATGGTTGACCTTTTATAGGTGATTAAAAGATTTAGAGCCTCTTGAATTTATAATCAACACATCCCCCTCGTGTATGAATATAAAGCAACACTGACTCTAAACGGCACCAAACAGAAAGTTAGAGCTGCTTGTATGCCATAAACAATGGCAGTACACATGAGCTTCATGCCTTCGTTGGCCTTCGCAGTGTTGGCACCATTCTTCTTTGTCATACTCTTCATTTGCAAAAAGAGCAATAATCACAAAAGCAACAAGAATTTACCACCAGGGAAGATGGGTCTTCCTTGGATTGGTGAAACAATGGAATTCTACAAAGCCCAGCGGAAGAACCTTGTGTTCGAGAAATTTCTACAACCTCGGATAGCCAGACATGGGAAAATCTTCAAAACAAGGCTGATGGGATCACCAACAGTAGTGGTGAATGGAGGCGAGGCTAATCGTTTCTTCATGACGAATGAGTTTAAGTTGGTTATAAGCTCGTGGCCTTCTTCATCGGTCCAACTTATGGGGAAGGATTCAATCATGGAAAAACAAGGCGAGGCACACAGGTTCCTTCGTGGTGTTATAGCCACAAGCCTCAGTGGTGTTGGGTTGGTGGCTATACTCCCCAAGATGTGTCGCTCGATTCAAATACACCTAGATAAATGTTGGCACGGTCAGGAGAAAATATACCTTTATCGTGTAACAAAAATTTTGACATTTACTATTGTGTTCGAGTGCCTATTAGGGATTGGCGTAGTTGGAGGAGTGTTGGGGAAGTTTGAGAGAGTATTGGAAGGGGTATTTGCTCTTCCATTTGAATTTCCGGGCTCCAAGTTTTCGAGGGCAAAGAGGGCAAGGAAGGCGATAGAAAAGATGTTGATCGATGTAGTGAGAATGAAGAGGGAGGAAATGGAAGGGGGGTTGGACGTAGGGGAGGAAGAAGGGATGCTACTCTCGCGGTTGGTGGCAGGGTTGATTCGTGGTGAGATTAGTGAAAAGGAGGTAGTGGATAATGTGGTTTTGCTAGTATTTGCAGCTCATGATACAACTTCATTCGCCATAGCCATGACATTTAGGATGTTGGCTCACCACCCACACTGTTATTCAAGTCTCCTTCAAGGTACTAACTTTTAACCTTTAAGATTTAAAACTAAGCATAAGTGCACATAAAGACATTGTCCTAAAATGTCTGCAGATACACACAACACGCAAGTTAAGGTCTCTTAAATAGTGAGAACGAATGCAGTCATAGGAAAAGCTATCTATAAGACCTCGTAAGTTAGCGTTTGGCTTAAACTGTCAACTATATTGGGTGGCTGTGCTTGCTTTTAACTCTCACATCTCTTGGCAGAGCATGCTGATATTATGAGGAACAAAAGACCAGGTGAAAATTTGACAGTGGAAGACACAAAGAATATGAAGTACACTTGGCAAGTTGCTCAAGAAAGCATGAGACTGTTTCCTCCCATCTTTGGCTCATTCAGAAAAGCTATTGCTGACATCGAGTATGAAGGATTTACCATTCCAAAAGGGTGGAAGGTACTACTTTAATCGATTTTCTTTAATTCCTGCGATGATGAGGGCATGGTAGAATGCACAACAATTGCTCAAAGAATCTCTACCAAATGAAGATAGAACACACTTCTATAATGCAGATTCTACCAAATGAAGATAGAACACACTTCTATAATGCAAATTCTACCATCACTGACGATTTCTGATTTCATGAATCAATCTCATAAAAATATACATTTACCACATCCAAAACAATAAAGTTCGTATAAGAGATCAACAACGTGGTTTAAGAGGTGATAATTTATTACTTGTCAACACCTGAAGGCATCTAAAGGAATTGGATCAGTTTCCTACAGCCTAATTAATCCATGGAAGCTAACTGCAATGGTAGGAAACAAGAGAGATCAACTTAAGACATCTATATGCTCACGGGGCTTATATCATGTTCAAACTCTCTCGATTGCAGGTTCTGTGGACTGCATATGGAACACATTACAGTGAAGAGTATTTCCGAGAACCCACGACATTTGATCCAAAAAGGTTTGAGGAGCCTGTTCAGCCATATTCTTTTATACCATTTGGTGGAGGGCCAAGATTATGCGCTGGGAACCAACTTGCCAAGTTAAATATCCTCCTATTTGTGCATTACGTTGTAACTCGATACAACTGGTCTTTGCTGCATCCTGATGAGCCAATTACCACGGATCCACTGCCACTTCCTTCTCATGGAATGCCAATAAAAATTTCTCCCAAATTGTAATTAAGGCCAAAGAGCTTCGACAATACATTTTAGTAATGATAAACTAAGCATGTTACCACTTTGGCAGTAACCAAGTTTCAGCTCCATGTCTCCGATACTTCTTGTCTATCAGACTGCAAGTGGGTCGGGATTTCAAATTTAAGGAGAAAAAATGATGTCAGAACAGAAGTTTCAAATGATTATGCAGTAGTAGCATAATCGTGTTAGGCTTCAGGTCACTAAATACGAGCCTGTTATGGCATCCACACTATGCATCTCTCTGTTTGTACCTCAACTTGGTCATTTATTGAAACTTGAAAGAGTGTGGCGGCAAACCACACTAATATGTGACCAAAACCCATCACCTGTTCTCAATCACGACATTCGTCACAAATTCTGTACGGTGAACCTCAACCCCCTTCCTCCCTCCCCTCTTTTTTCCCTCACGATGGTCACAGTCCCTTGACTCACAAGTGTAGCACTGCTCCCGAGGCCACCATACCTGGTCAATTTACCCTCTACGAAGTCAAATACTCAATCCTGTCAAGTAAACCACCTTGCACTCAATAGTAATTAGTCTGCCCATGGTAACAAAAACAGTCTGCCCCAAGACCTACTCGACTACCAGCTGCGTGCCAAGAAAGCAAAGTCGAAAGGCCATGGTTTTTCTTTTTTAGAAGCTCAAACTTTTCTCTTTTAGAAGCTCAAACTTTTCTCTACAGCCGTGTGCATGAGGAGTCAAACAGAAGCCAAATTTGTTTTTGAGGCCCGCCTTTATTTACTCACAAAGACCTGTTACTGACTAGTGATTATTATCTTCAGAGCAACCCTATCTTGGCTCTCTGTCACGGAACTTGAAGCCTCACCTACTAATATCAATGAACATCAGCTAAAAACCATGTGACCAGTCATGCCCCAACGAAATAGCCTTTGAACCAACCCAATGAACCAACTCCTTGCCCCACATGAACATTAAAATACAAGGCATCAAAACATTCAACTGGACAAAGAGATCATGTGGATGCAACAATTCCACCAAATGCCTAAGGTTACTACAACATGAAGATTCGACATGCTTGCGCAGGAACTGATGAAACTGAATCATGAGGGTACCTGTAGTGAGCGCTTGGATTGCAAACAGGAGAGGACGAGGGTGGCGTCTTTCTTGTGGTAATAATTATGAACTCATTCCACTTTTTGAGCATTCTTTCCCTGTTCCTGCGGCAGAGAAGCCTTGATCAATATGATTAGCAGAGTTTCACAGCCCCCAAAATCATAGAAGCTCCATCCCCTTAATAAGAAGGTAAACTCCAAACAAGGAACTCGGTCCAGGTTCAGGTTCGGGGGTAGATTTTTAAGAATGTCTTCTCCACTTGCCAGAGAAAGCCAAGTCGGTAGAGTATGACCTGGGTACGATGAGCACTTTGACTAAGGTCTGACAGTTCAATTGATCCAACTGCAGGATGAGAGAGCTCAACCAAGTTCCAGCTGAAATACCCAAAAGCGGCCGAGTAGTCTTGCTTAGTTGTACCCAAAACAGGAAAAGCCCGACCAACCTTTTCAGTTCAATGAAGCTAATCCCTCAACTGAGGCCCCAAACCAACCGCTGTATCCACACATTTATTTTTTTCAAAGCCTGCCCTTTTTCTTATGTAAGTATGCTGTTTGTTATTTGATCATGCGAGGTAGAAAAGCCTTCCCCTACAGAGGGCTACGCCTGCGAGCCTAGCTATATGTCTCGAAAGATATTACTGATGACAACTAACGTATCTTAGATCATTCCTTCTCGGGAGAAGATACCAAGACGCTAAATCTTTTTAAAGATAAAACCTACTTTAAGAACTCTTTTATTATAGAACAGCGGTGGAGGTGACGGAGCAGGATGTGGCACATACGGTGACCAGTGGGCACCTGCAAACCAGGTCCACAAATTTTTTTCAAGATGCAACAAGAATTTTGAAGAATGGTGACAATAGGATTAAATCCATAATGATATATATTTGGAACTTTTTCCACAACTGGCGTAAGCATGCATGCATTGTGGCGACTTGAGCTGTATTGAGCGTCACTTCTCCATAATCCGGTGGTGGTCCAGCTGGGGGTCGAAATTGCAGGCCAGAGAGGATGGAGTACAATAAGGAAGCAACCTCTGTGGAAAACTACACAAACAAATACACCTTGAAGCATCTTTTGTTCCAGTGACAGTAGCAGTGACATTTTTCCAGCTACTGTCACTCTACCTGATTTTAAACTTACACTAACTGACCATACCAATATGCACACCCCATCATTGTGATTATGTCTAAGAAAATTTGCTCGCTATAGGGCCAAAAAAGACGCTAGTTTTAGCTTGGTTATGATAATGATAAGTTGTGCTCAGCACCTCTAAGAATGGTTGTATTTATGTCGTGTCAGGCGGCAAAGAGAACGAACTCAATACAGTCAAATAACCTGAATAGCAGGCCCTTGCATTCATTGTGGTGAGCATAAGTCCAGCTTCATTTGCTCTGGAATAATCCATTCTCTTTCATGGATTATTGTGGGGGGTTTTGGTAAGATGATTATGATAAACTTGAAGTTACTCACTTGAGTAAACCTTTGAGAAGAGGCAGCTAAGGAGGATATAACTTTACGCTTACAAAATACATTTTTACTCCAGTAAGAGTTGTTTACTCCAGCAACAAGAGAAAAGACCGTTAAACAAGGGGTGGCCAGTTCAGAAAGTTTTGAGGCAGAAAGTCCGGTCAGTTTGAGGATGGATGGGGGACATGGACCTCTAAGATTTTTGAAATCTGCTAAGCCCCAGACATTCTTCCTTATGCATATATCCTTTAAGTATTAATTTTTTGGCCCCACCCAACTTAATCCAATTGATATCTTTGTCACACTTTCATTGACTGCCCCTGAATGAGGGGTTACAATTGAGCAGACCAGAATCAAATGAAGCATATATCATCTTATTAAACCTTTTATCTTTTTTCCTTTTTTTTTCTGCTGCCAAGAGGCTGCTTCTTTTCACGGGTGACTTGGGTGGCAACAAAAGCCTCCAAGTGGTGAGATCAAGCGAATAAAATGGGGTCTGGTTATGTGGAGATTTGATCACCTTCGTATGAGCATAAACATAAGGAAATGAGCCAAAAAGACCACCTATTGAACCTCCCCCGTGGTCCAGCTCCCGACTGATTGTTAAAAAGTGACGTGCTAGTGTTCCCATTGCCACTAATAAGCCATTTGGCCCTTGATTGCCAAAAGCTCATCCTCCTCATGGAGTAGGCAATCCTTAGTAGGCTACTTTAAGAAAACAATTGGAGTCATTAGATGGGCTATATATGCGCTAAAACATGTGCTTTCCATATATAAGGTAAAAAGTGTTGTTGATACTACAAGAATAATATGTTTCATTCATTTCAACTATATTTCTTACAGAAGCCGCGGATCTTTTACACACTGCATGGTATCTGGAAGTAACCTGTGGTTGGTCGGCTTAAACCCTTTCTTTGACCACCGCTTAACCAGGGCAACTTCGAGTTTTCTCACCTGTAAAAACTTTTTCATTAACAGGGCTACTTTTGCAGAAAAACGAACTTATATGTTCTAAGCGCTATAAAAAAATAGAAGCAGGATGTCCAGCAAAAGTAACACATTTTAAGAATCTAACTTTCTAAAAGATCATATTTTGTTGATTGAACTTTTATTCACTTCATCTTGATGATCCCGTGTAAGATTCTAAGATGATCACAGTAACAACCACCTAGCTTATCAATCTAAATTAGATATCTGAGGCTTTTTCTGCATGCAATGTGGGGAATACTTTGGACATTTTTTGCAGAGCTTTTAAACAGTCAAGTTTATTCTTCTGTCTATGCAATTTTATACGATTTAGTACAGAACTTTACACATTGCACCAATGTGATTATAGAAACATAGGTGAGATCATTTCAGAAAGATCTAAAGATTAGCAGATAATGATTGAACGCTGCATTTATATGGTGATGATGGACCTGGCACAAGTATACCGTGCTATGTTGCCTTCTCACGAGGATAGCTTAAGTGGCAGAAGTTTAATGAGATGCATGTAACTGAACATAAGTCTAGAATTTACAGAGTATGCTGTAAACTGTAAAAGCACTTTCTAATAAACCAAATGACTGTAATGAATGCCAACATAATCGCAGCATTTGACTAAGGGACTCAAGGAGTGCACTACGCAGTGAGAGTCCTATATAAAGGAAGGAAAAACATAGCACCGGGAGGTTTAGGATTTCAAAGGTGATCTGCAGGATTGGACAACAGTGTATAGAGTAAATGAATCTCTCTTAATAAGTAAGACAACCTGTAACATGGAGACCAATTCCACAATATGGTCGCTGTACTAAGAGTGCTACATGGAAATCTTGAGCAGTTAGTTTCACCCAATTGGCAAACACGAAGCACCGTATTAAAATCAGTGGCGAAAGGCTGCTAGACATTGTTGTGCAATTAGACATGGGGAACAATAAAAATAATCTGGCGTCATATTTCGCTTCCATGTTGTCTTTCCATGAACATGGTTAGAAAAGAATGGAAGAAAAGGATTATGTAGCCGATCCTAACTAGTTTGAGACAAAGGTTCAGTTGAGTTGAGAATGCGGGATGCGGGACCCTAGGGAACTTAATGGCCATGGCACCTAAGACCAGTTTCTTTTTGGCATTACTTTGATAGATGTAAGGAGGAAGAAGGGGAGGGGGAGGGAGAGCAGGGTTCATAAGCTACAGTTGATTGAAGGTCATATGCTAGAGATTTAGCGCTCAAAACGGGATTAATTTGGGGCTGTGAGTAATTTTCCGAGACTGGTTAATCTGGCCTTTCGTGGAGGTTAGCAATGCCTAATACAGGATGTCCATGGACCAAAGCATTAAACATTTGGAAGTACTTCTTGAAGTTGAAAGCTAATCAGGTCACATTGCCGTGTGAATGAGTAAACAAGACCCTACTAAGTGAAGGTTCCTTGGGATGCATCAACATGAAAGAAAACAATAAAGAGAAAACCAACCTGCTTTACGATGAAAGGCTCCTCAGCAAGACTCAGTGGTTCGGTTAAAACAGTTAGAAAACCATTTCTATTTCCAAACACAATGTCTGTGAAGGGCCGATCCCCCACCTGCAACAGGCAAATGCATCTTATTCATCTAAGAAAATCTCAGAGACCAAGCAAACCTTCCAGTGACCATCTATACATGTTTGTAACTACCATTATAAGCTTAGAAGATTCACAGCCAAAGTGTCTTTCGATTTCTTCAGCCGCTCCAGCCGGCTTCTTTAGCTCTAGAATTAATCAACAAAATCACATAACGTATCAGCATAAAGTATGGAAATTTATATTGATCATACCATTAATTTAACCTATTACCAATTTAACCAGAAAAGTTATGAAGCGAAACTCACATCCACGAGGCCATGTAAATTCTCTAAAAAAACTAGAGCTTAAAGCAAAACAGAGCACTTACTATGTCTTATTACTCTGATTCCAATTGCATACTCAAGAGCCCTAGCTTTCCTACCATCTGGGTCATACTCAAGTAACCCTAATTCACAAAATCAAGAAAATATCACGCAAGATATAAAGAAAAAAAAACATGTGCCAACAACACCGACTGCAAATGGATCAAATCAGAATTACCAGCAGAGTTGCTAAAAACTGCAATGTTGTTGCCAAAAACAGATTTACAGTGTTCCATAGAGGAATCCAGGGGTGACCACAAGGCCAAAGAGTAAGGGACAGTAATGGTGTTGTCCTTGTCAAACACCACCCCTTGGAACCCTTCTCTTCTAAGCACGGCCCAATCAATGTGCCTTATATCCGGCACGAAAACATGCGGAAGCACCAAATGGTTGTCCCTGGTCACCACGGACGCCGCACAGGCAAGGCCCTCCAGGTTGATGTTCTGCCCCACCGCCGCTTTCAGCTTTGCCCACCACATGCTTGTTGAAATGACCGCACTTTCCGGTTCTCCCTTGCCCTTCTTGTTTGGGATTTTTGAATTCTGGGTTTTGCTGGTTTCAATTGAAGAGTATAATTGCTTCATAAAGGCGTCATTTTGCCTTGGGTAAGAAGCGTTGTTTTTGTTGTTGTCGTTGTTGTTGTTCCTGCTCGCCTTTTCTTGCTCTTTGCTGCAACTATTCGTGTGGGAAAAGGAAGAGGTGTTTGGAGAGTGGGTTTGGATGGTCAGAGATTGGTAACAAGTGCTGATGGTAGAATTAGTGTTCTTTTTGGAGAGGTGAAGATGGTGGAACTGAAACCTGTTAGGGATGGGGTAATAGCAGACGTGCCATGGGGCAATCGAGGTGGACTGCATTTCCAACATCCCTTTGTTGTTAACACTCTCTTTAAGTTAATACTACAGGGGTGCGCCCATTTTTTTAATCCGAGGAATAGAATTGGCACCAGCAGGCTGCAGCTCATGAGAGGAGAGTTGGATCGGAGGAGATATTCATGCATGGATAAGGATTCGGATGAGTCCATATTCTCTTTGGTATGCCAAAAATAGTACTCATTCCCTCAAACGATAATTGATCACAGTTGATTTGTATAAGTATTAACCAATTTTAGTCATATATTTTACGTTTTCAGTTCAACCCCAATAGACAGAGGAGAAGAAAGTGAGACAGAAGATAAAAAATTAGTTGTTGCGTGATTAAATGTGGGGTGAGAAAATAGTTATAAAAAAAGTGTAAAAATAGTAAACATGAAAAAAGACTTAAAGAATCTTTCTTAATTTAGAAAATGATCAATTCTTTTGGGACAGCTAAAAAAGTAAATATGATCATTTTTTTTTTTTTGAATGAAGGGAGTAATAACTTACTAATGTTGGCAAATTATAAATTGAAAGGACTTCTTCTGTTTAGGTCTAATAATTAATAATATATAACCGAAAGTGATCCATATCCAGCGTGCTGACCCCATTTGTGACCATACATGTAAACCAATTTAACCAAATTACAAGCTCATCAAAGCATTTGTCGGACTTTTACGAGATGCATCATCTTATGGTCAAAGTTTCAAAGGACCTGAGGGAGTTCACGAATGAATCTACACATCACAACAAACAAGACAATGGTGACTCGCCGGATGGGGATTCGGTGGGAAATATCTGATATCTAGAGCAGTATTTGGACAAGGAGAACTCGTTGTATGAGTACAGGAGTTATGATCACGCATTTTTCTCATATGTGACATGCATATTGATAGAGATAGAAACTACCTTTTCCTAATAGGAGACAATCACTTGATGGTGGACCTAAGTGCAGAATTCTAGATGAGGAAGGGTGCTCATCTGATTGAGGGATATGAACTGAACCAAATTAAATATGTGGTCTCAGTAGAAGTGGTCATAACCATAATAAGGCTCTAATGTTACAAGTGACATGCTAAGAGTGGGCATGTAGTTTTTCTAATCTCATTACCCCGGATTCAAGGTTCGTTTAGGAAAAGAATATGGAAAAGAATAATGGATTCAAGGTTCGTTTATTCACTGAGATTAGCGTTTAATGGGTTATCTAAATCCGAGTAGTGTTTGATATTGCTAGAGGGAGCAAATCTACTCGGTTGACTAAAAGAGGATTAAATCTCTTGAACAAGCTCATCTGCTCGGGTAGACGAACACAAAACTTTACTTTTTGAGGAAGCTTGTCTGCTGGCTGGACGAGCAAAGAATTTTTTCCCTTCACAAAGGTCATCGGCTCGGCTGAAAGAGTTGAGAACTTTTGCCTTTTCGGGAGCTTGTCTACTTGGCTGGATGAGCAGAGAGCAAATACTTTCAAGGGGGCTCTTCTATTCGACTGGCGAAAAGAGAGCATCTTCTTTTAAAAGGGATCATCTGTTCGAATAGACAAGCAGAGAGCACATACTTTGAAGAGAGCTCGTCTGCTCAGTTGGACAAGCAGAGATCATATGGATTGACAAATTTGACGTGTTTTGCTTAGCAAGGCTTATGTGAGTCCTAAAAAATGAGCGCATCTACTCAAAGGAGGCTTTAAGCAATTTTGTTGGAAATAAGAGCACGTGCACGGCTAAGCCGAGGCTTAATCCAAGGGGTGTAACAATTTTTTTTGCCACGCACTTTCTAAATTATGCTCTTAGAAATTTTTGTAATCACGCCACGTGAAAACCATCTGTAAGGAAATGAAAGGGCGTTAGATCTGCGCCATTAATCTAGGCGCTCCTAACTATAAGCGCCTATATATGAGGTCCCCTCCCTTCGTTTTTGTTCAATTCATTGTATCTTGCTTCAGTTTTTAGACTTAGACATATTCCTGAGTGTTGAAAAAACTTGTGGAGGAGCTCTCGAAGTATTTAGAGAGTCGTCGGAGTTCATTTATTATAAAACACCATTCTTTACTTCTAAGTAAGATTTCCCAACTTGTCATCTTCTTTACTTCTTCCAAATTTGATCCAAAAGCATGTCTTCTTTTAGTGGTGAACATGTTTCCATGTCAATTGACACTTCCAAGTATGAAGAGGTCGAGAAGTGAATCTTTGATTCTATGGCGTCAGCACAGGTTTGCCTCTAGTGCCTTTCATTCATCCTCTTAGAGAGCCTGTCAGGGAGATATTGGTCGACGAGGCTGAGACTCCTAAACCCTATGATGCTTATTTGCATACGAGTAAATTAAGTAGCTAAGACCTTAAGGTTTTAACAAAGTGCTGTGAAATTCTCAAGTACATGGAGTTTAGGTTGCCAAATGAAGGCAAAGTTTCCAATCTGTGTACAATAGACCAAGTAATAGTATATGCGGATATATTTTTTGTAACGACTTTAGAGTGCATTTCCACACTTTATTTGCTAAACTACTCAATGGATATGATACGGCATCTGCTCAATTGTCCATTCACCCGTGGAGTTTCATTTTGTTCATCATGTATCAATGTCGTCATCTTAGCTTAGAGTGGAGGATAAGAGTGTTTATATATTTCATTACTATTTACACGATCACAACGCAAGTGTGATGGGTACTTCTTTAGTAGTAGAGTCAGGGCTAGGGCCTCCAAACCTGCATCCATCCAATCATATCAGGAAGGATAGATTTTTATTCATCAAACTTCCTGAGTGTGTCGCTTAGGGCATCCCAATGAGTGAAAACTAGAGCTGAATACGAGGGAGTGCAATGCATTGAATTGATACACATCTACTAGGAAGATCCTAATCATATTGCTTATCGATCTTAAGGAAACTGAGCCTATAATTCCACGTAGCCCTTAAGTGATGACCAACTTCGAGAGAATGAAATCATTTTTGGACATGAATGTTGGGCAGAATAGGAAGGCAAGCATGGTCCTTGTAATCACATTGATAAAAATCATATTACTTATCTAAAAGTATATAAATTGACTGTCTCTTTTTTTAGAACAAATGTAATCAGGTCGGGCTCAATAGAGCAGAGAAGCAAGCCGTGGGCGTAGTTTGAAGGAGCCATTGTTCGTCAATTCCAATTTTATGATGGGGGATATCCTCCCTGATTATTTCCAACCCATTAGCATATAAGACTATGAGGTCACATTCCTGGTTTTTTATGCCCTTAAGACGGCTCACCCTCAGCCCAAGAAGCAAAGGGTTGAGATCGTACTACTTAGCTTATGGGCAGGAAAGGAAGCATCAAGCAAGGCAGTGCCTTCTAGCTCGGCCAAGCCTAATACTTCACATTAGCTTGACTAGTGTATCACCATCATGGAATCTATCTTCAAGAGTGCGCATACGACTTGGGAATGGTCGAGCAAGGGAATCATGACTATAACTCACATACATATCTCCACAGCTGATCCTATCACAACAGCTAATTAGATGATCCAAAAAGTGATGATAGTAAGTGTGATCAACCCTATCATATACTTGGAATAATTCTAAGTCCTTTGAATATATAAGTTATGTCGTAGGTCCAAATAGGAGCCGAGAAGCTCTTGACTGTTGTGCATCTTCTAGACAAGGAGAGAAAGAAGGTTCAAGTCACGAAGAACCTTGGAAAATTGGAGAAAAATATGAGAGACCTTGGCAAGAAGGTGGCCACTTTTGAGGAAATTTTTGAGCAATGCTTGAACTTTGCAAAGGCTATTACAACTGCATAGGCAATGAAGCATTTCAAACAATTAACCATATATGAGGCAGTGCCTGTTCGCGACAGTTAGAATGCCTTGGTCAGGGCCTATAAATGATGTAAGGCTGACATTGCAGAGGCCTTTCTAGACTAGGACTTGAGCATATTTCAGCCAGTTCATAACAAAGATAAAGGTTGCGGAAGATGATTTACGACAACGCAAGGGATTGCCCCTATTAATAGCTGGAGCATATTTCACCGGTAGTAGTAGCGGCGGTAAAAGCTCTGAATGTTCAAACTATTGAGAATAATCCAAGTGAGGAGCGACTAACATGTGAGGAGATGATTGAGGAGCAGTAGGTAGATGCCTAAGATGCGGTCTTTTTCTTCTTGCTCTTGTACTTGGCCTTGGAGCCAAATTGTTTAATATGCTTAATCTTAATGGAAAAGCTTTTGGATATGTGAGCATTGCGGGTTAACTCGTCTTAATCCAAATGTAAAAGGCCATATAGGTAAGTACATAGCTAAGCTAAAGCAACCATAAGTAGCCACTAGCTTCTAAAGAGGAAAGCTAAGGCTAAAAATAACTATGCTAGGGTAAAAATGAGTAGGACATAGAGAGTCTTCAATAGAAAGAAAGTGCCCCCGACAAAGATGTCTTGCTCTTGGATTGTAACGCTTAGGATTGGCGACATTCAGGTGTGAGGAATAAACTTCCCATCTAAGGTTTCTAGGTGATGGAACCTAGACCACCCAGCTTGATTACCCTATAAGGGTCTTCCCAATTTAATATGAGTTTGTCAATAGCGACCTTCGGGGTTAAAGCTTCCATTTTACAGAGGGCTAGAGCAAAAAGGGCAATGACATATGCTCTTTATATTGGAACTTGGGTAAGAGGCAACCAAGCGAGTTTCTAATCCTTCGTCTAGTCCAACAAGTCTAAGTTGTCTCAAAGGGCTTCCTCGTTATGAGCAGGATCAAAAGTAGTGACTCGGAAGAAAGGTATGTCGGCTTCTGCTCGAATTAGTGCTTCAGTGCCGAATGCCAAGTTGAAGGGGATCTCTTCTACAGTATTCATTGTCATGGTGTGATAAGCCTAAAATTTTTGGGAGTTCGTCTACCTACAGACTTTTAGCCTCATCGAATTTCTTTTTGATGCCCTAAATCAAGGTCTCATTCGTCACTTCAATTTGGTTGTTAGACTGCGGATGAACGAGACTTGTGAAGTGATGCTCAATTGACAAGTTGGCATAGAAGGCTTAAAAATGGAGTTGTCAGATTGTCGGCTGTTGTCCGTGACTAGGATCGAATTCCAAAGCGACATATCACATCTTGGTAGAAAAAATCTTCACATTTGTGCTTTGTGATTGTTGGCGGGGTTTCTACTTCTAACCATTTCCTATAATTGTTTATAGCGACAATAACAAAGTTTTGCTGTCTAAAGTGGGTGGGAAGGACCCAAGGATGTTCATGCCTTGCATGGAAAAAAGGATTTTCTTGCTTATAGAGACAAGTGGCGTGGGAGCCTACTGTGGAATTGAGGCAAACCATGGCAAGTGTTACATCAGCAAATGAAAGATAAGGCATCTTATTCGTGGTTGGCCAATAGTACTCATGGTTGAGGACTTTGTGCGCAAAAGCACATCCTCCAAGTTGTTGACAAGATATCCCCTCATATACCTCAGGCAGCGCATCTTTGGGCTCAGAGGGAGTAAGGCAGTGAAGGTTGGGAAGGGCGAATGATCTATTATAGTGGAAACCTTTTATTACGTCATATTTGACTAATTGCAAGATGATGTGTTTGGCTTCTTTCTTATTTAAGGTAGGAGTCTGTGATCCAAGTAAGCCTTGATTGGATAAATTCATGATGGCTCTCAGCTATACTCATTACTCATGTGGAGTGATTGGATAAATTCATGATGGCTCTCAGCTATACTCATTACTCATGTGGAGTGATGTTTAGCTCTTGAAAAAGTTTGAGATGGACAATGCAGAAAAAGCTCGCGTGTCCAAGGAGGCCAGGCATTAAAAGGCATCATCTTAAGAATTATCATTCCTACTGATAAGTGTGATAGTGAAGTACTTAAAAGAGCAGATTATCATTTTAGCATTGCAGATATAGCTGAACATATTTGGATCACGAGCTTCATACTCTCCAAAGAGTTGCTTCATAAACGAGTTGAGAAGAACTGAAAGCTTGGAGAGATTTGCTAGATATATTCTGACAATAAAAACTTTATATTATGTTTCGTCAGTAGTGGCTGGGAAGCCAAAGCGGAGGGCTTGCTCAAAAGTGAGGTCACCTGGCCCTTTGAAAATAAGACACGCACCACTTCTACTGGAATTGGAGGAGCTATTGACATACAACATCAAGGCAAAGAGAGACTCTGCTGGTAGGTCTTACAACGCTACATTATCTTTAGCAAAAACATGCACTCAACAATGAAATGTGAAGGGCTTTGTCTTTAAGAGAAGGGTGGGGCTTGTATTGAATATCAAACTCACCAAGTTCGATCTATTAGATGCCTGAATAAGTGAGGCTTGTGAAATATATAAGAGTGGCTTGTTGGTGAGCATAGAGATGGAGTATGATTGGAAATATGGCCGGAGCTTCCGTGCGGCCATTAATAGGACGAAGGCAAGATTTTCCATGTTAGGGTTAGGATAATGGAGCTTGGCTCCTTGGAGGAATTTGTTGGCATAGTAGATGGGGCGCTGACGCTTTGGATAAGAGGGGGGCTCTGTCAAGTAAGCTTTCAGGGCGTCAAATGAATCCTGAACTCTGTTGTCCACTAAAATGTGTTCAACCCCTCAATCGTCTTCAAACCCTTGAGGGCTTTAAAGAAAGGGGTATCTTTTTGTAGACTTGGAGAGGAAATCGCTAGCAGTGACGCACCCGGTGAGTACTTGCATATCCTTAATTGTGTACGGATGGGCCATGTCTTAAATTGCTTTGAACTTCTCAGGATTAGCTTCAATGCCTCTGTGGGAGACCATGAAGCCCCAAAATTTGTCAAAGGAAACTCCAGAGGTGCACTTGGCCAAATTGAGGCGCATCTAATACTTTTGCACGTGGCACTTGCTTTAAAGCTCTTGACTAGCATGTCATCAACATAGACTTCCATAATTTAGCCTACCAAGGGCTTGAAGATATTATATATCAGGCATTGATAAGTGGCGCTAATGTTGTTCAAGTCAAAGGGCATGACTTTGTAGCATATAGGTCGTAATAAGTTATGAGTGCTCTCTTTGGGACGTCTTCGTGTATGGAGATTTGATTGTATCCAGAGTCATGCCATGGAATGTAAAATATCCCAAGTCTTATGTAAGACCACTAAATGCACCTTTAGGTGCATGTGAGAGTTAGAAAGATAACATCATGTGTATGCGGTTCTTTCTTTCCTATAAAGCTTAAAAGTTCGTAACAAGACATAGCATCAATTAAAATATCAATATGAGAGAAAGGGTAGCTATCCTTAGAACAGGCTTTATTGAGATTAGTAGGTCAACACAAACACGGACACTTACCATTGGGTTTGGAAACCATCACAAAGTTGGTGATCCAGTCAGGGTAGTCAATTTCCTAAATAAGGTCTGTAACAAGGAGCTTGTCCAACAATTCCTTGACAGTAGTTTGACGTTCTGGTGTGAAGGGACGCTTCTTCTACTTGGTCATTTTGTGTGATCACTGAAGGGTCAATTCTAGGCATATTTGCTACACTACAAACAAACAGTTCATCATTGGTGTGGAGGAAGATAATGGGAGATGGAGGCTACAACTTGTAACTTGTAAAGTCTTGTTCTTTCAAGGATGGTGCTATAAGAGGACTTAACCTTGGAGGTCAAGAAATCAGTCATGGCTTGGCACAGAGCCATTCTCGCTATTAGTGTGAGGGGGATGATCCCTTCCATGGAAATTGGAGTACAAGTAAAGCCATTAAAGGAGAGGAGACCATTTTCACTCTCTCCTCTGAGATCTTCATAAGGAGAATGCTTCATCGAAGATGATGTCGATGGAGCAACCTATATCAACCAAGATGTGCTTGACTCTCTGTGAGTCGATCTGCAAGGTAACGAGAAGACAACATCATGCAAGAATCATATTCCTTCAAGGTTTGACATGTCAAAGCTGATGGAGGTCTTAGAGCATTCAACTAGACCTTGAGTAACATTAACTAGTCGTGCATACGATTTCCTTGCATTGTTGGATGGCAAGCTAGGCTAAGGCTGCCTGATATGGTGTTTATGATTGGAGGATCCTTCAGAGGGGCACCATCTTGCTTTTTAAGATTTCCACCTTTGGGAGTAGCGTGTCAATAGCTGCATTTGACGAAGTGCTTTACGTAACCTCGAGATATGAGGCTTTCAATATCTTTCATGAGGGTCTTTCAATCTTCCGTTAAGTGATTGTGGTCCTCATGGAAGTGGCAATACTGTTCTAGATCTCATTTTTCACTTGGGATCCTCATCGACACTTGCCATTGGAGAATGTCTTGCCCCTTACTGTGGTTCAAGATGTGCTCATAGGGGTACTTAAAGGCATCAAAAGACGTTAGATTCCTCTCCCTCTGGGGCGTTTTTATTTGTTGTTTGATGCCCGGGGCAGGTCAATCTCACTACTTATTTCCCATGTATACCTCTTCGTTAAGGAGATTAGCATCTTCTTCCTCCCATAGATGCTTCTGCACTCTGTCAAGGAGATCCACCATGTCTTCTTAGAGGTCTTTTGTTGAGGAAGAACCTGAAGGGAGTGCCAAGACGAACTCCACTAGCCATAGTAGCGAGTTTAGGTTATCAATCAAGAACTTCTTCGCTTTGAAACATGCATAATAGAATTTCAACAAGTTGTTGGGTCTTGAACTAGGTAAAAAAGCTCCACAGAATCCTTGCTGTGTGAATGGCTTGTAAGAAAATTGATTTAGAAGAACTCCACGAGCAGTGCTCAACATGAGAGGGATCAGGGAACTATGTGCTGAAACAACACATGAGCAGCCCCTTTAGAGTGATGGGAAAAGTGCGGCTCGTGATTTGGTCTGAGACCAAGTGCAAATTCATGCAAGATGTAAAACGTGCTAAGTGCTCAGTCGGGTCACTTGCGCCATCATAGGATTCACAGCGGCTTCTTGAATGACATCAAAAAGAGTTCGATGTCTTTAGTTAAGGGACGTACAATGATGGGCACTGTGGCACACCGCATCTGAAAATTTTCTGAACCCTAGAAGGCTTAAGAAATGTTGAGCCGCGATCCTCTTTTCACTACAAGAAAATTAATATTTAGAGACAGAGAGTATTCTGCCTCTAAAAGTACCGTTTAGCGACGGGAAAGTCCGTCGTTAAATATCCGTCTCTAAATAGTTTTATCGACAATTTCTGCCGTCGGTAATAATTTTTAGCGAAGGAATTTCCGTCGCTTAAAGATTTTTCGAATTTTCTATTCTCAGTTGAATTTTGGAATTATTTTTGTAAATTTAATTAGCGACGAAGTATTTACGACGGATACTAATCCGTCGCTAAAATAAATATTTTACAATTTTCTTAACTTTTGGGGACAGATTATGATCCGTCGCTAAATATATGTCGCCAAAAAAATAAAAAAAATTAATTCATGACATTAGCAACGGACCTTTAGCGATGGGTTGTGTTCTTTGCTAAAATAGCGACTAAGTATTTAAGACGGATACTAATCCGTCGCTAAAATAAATATTTTACAATTTTTTTTTTTTACTTTTGAAGACAGATTATGATCCGTTGCTGAATATCTGTCGCCAAAAAATTTTAAAAATTTGAATTCATGACGTTTAGCAACGGACCTTTAGCGACGGGTTGTGTCCGTTGCTAAAAGTCCAAACAAAAACCCCTATTCTTCTCTTTCCCCGCCCACCTCTTTCTGTATGTCTGTCTGTCTGTCTGTCTCTCTCTCTCTATCTATCTATCTCTCTCTTCTCTTCTCTCTCTCTTACCGTCGTCAACCGTCCTCCGTCCTTCGTCCTCCGTCCCGCCCTCCATCCTCGCCATCGCACATCACAACCATCACCGTTATGCCGTCCTCCCTCCTTGCCGGCAAATACTCGTCCCCCACCCCACAATCACCTCGCCGGAGACGCGACCACCGTTTCCTACCACCTGCCACTGCCGCCGCGCCTCCACCGCCCCCCCACTTGTACGTATCATTATATACTTTATACATGTATGAATAATTACATGTTCAAATTTTAAGTTATATATGCTTCATATTTTTGTTACATATGTTTTATACATGTACAAATAATTACATCTTAGAATTATATGTTGTAATTGTTATAATTATTGTAACTGTTATAATGTATAGTTGTATTGATAGTTAGAAAAAAATTAACCATAATTAACCCTAATCAATCCGAATAAACCTAATCAACCCAAATTAAATCTAATTAACCATGATTAACCATAATCAAATCCTAATTAAATCCTAATTAAACGCAATTAAGCCCTAATTAAACTCTAATACATCTATAATCAAACTCTAATACATCCTTAATTACCCTAATTAGTCTCAATTAAACCCTAACTAACTTAATTAAACCCTAAGAATAAGCACTAAGTAAACCTAATAAAATCCTAATCAACCATAATTAAACCTAATAAAACATGATTAACCTTAATCGGCCACTAATTAAATGTAATTAAGCCCTAATTACCCTAATTAAACTTTAATACATCCCTAATTAACCTAATAAATCCGAATTACCATAATTAGTCATAATTAAACCCTAATTAACCTAATTACACCCTAATAATAAGCACTAAGTAAAACTAATTAAACATAATTAAATCCTAATCAGGGTTAAACCTTAATTATCCTAATTAAACCCTAATACATCCCTAATTACAACATAATTACCAAAATTAGGCCCTAATTAACCCTAATTACCTTAATTAAACCTATTAACCCTAATTATCATGCGTAACCCTAATTAAATTTTAGTACATCCCTAATTAATCCTAATAAGCTCTAATTAACCCAATTTAAACCCTAATACATCCCTAATTAACCATAATTACCCTAAATAAACCTATTTACCCTAATTACCCTACTTAACCCTAGTACATCCCTAACTAGGGCTAATAAGCCCTAATACATCCCTAATTAATCCATATTCCACTGAAAAATGTGAGTCAGCCCCCCCGCATTAGGAATATTCGTCGTTATTATTGACAACGAGTTGGTTCAACTCGTTGCCAATGAATTCGAATTAAAGTGAAATTGGTAATGTATGCAACCATCTTTCCGAAATTTTGAAATTTCGAAAAGATGGTTGAATACGTAACTAATTTTCATACGCATGCATGCATAAAAACCCTTAGTTCCCGTTCAAAGGTACTCATTACAAAGCAATGCTTTGTAATGAGCCTTTGGATGTCCAATTTGGACAATTTGGAAAAGTTCAGTATTTATAAAACAGTTTATCGACTCGTTCTCTATGTTCTATGTCGTGGATATTTGGTACACTTTCTCCAGTGTTTCTCTGAGTGCATACAGATCTGGTGTTCTAACATTCTTTAATTTTTGCAAGAGCAGGATTAGACGGATGTTAGAACACCTAATCGATATCGTGTACTTGGAAAAATACGGGGAGGTGCTACCGAATTTTTCACAGACATAGGACTAAGCATGAGTTGGTAACTATTTTATAAACATGTGTTTTTCTAAATGGGATATGACCATTACCTATTAGAGAACGGAGGGGATATTTATGGGCATGTTTTCATATGCATGCATTCATATTTACATCGACCCTACCTAATTATTGGTCATAATTTAAGGTGTTATATAGTACGTAATCTCAGTCGTCATGTTGGTTGATCGAAGTTGGTTAAAAAGAAAGAACGATGATAATTTTGAGGATCGCGTCGATGAATTTCTCGAGTTCGCTTACGCACATCCTGCACCCATTCAATAAATGTGAGTTGTTGCATTGGAGAAGGAGAATGGTGGTAAAATGGCACCTTCTCCGGTACGGTTTTATGGGTGGATACACAAGGTGGACGCAGCACGGGAAAACGATAGTGAAACCAATAAAATAACCCTAGAGGGGGGGTGAATAGGGTTTTAAGACTACTTTAAAAATTAACAAACAACAAACCTCAATCTCAATAACTCAAATAAGCAAAGAACCAATCTCAACACAAATGTAAAATGATAATGTAAAGGGAGAAGGGTTTAGAGATACTTGACAAGGAGAATTAAATGGTTTGGCTTGATATACCCACAAGCCTACGTCCACCCCTTCAAGGAAGTCCCTTGAAAGGCCCTAGAATCCACTAGTATGATCTTCCTTACGGGTCAAGATCGAACCTCTTACAATCCCTTGATGCTATGCCCACATCAAGAACAAACTTTGACAAACCCAAAGCTCCAAAGCTTGACAACCCCAAGCTTTGATACAAGAACCTTTCAATGAAGAAATGTGCACAAGATTTCACTCTCAATAAGTAGATGAGTACAAGTTGAAGTACTAGAATAAGAGAGATGAGTGTATGATGACTTATGAGAGTGTATATCTCTAAAATGTAAGCTCACAATAAATGCTCTCTTGAAAAGGATGAGAAATCAATGAAAACAAGAGAGATTTGAACAATTGCTTTGATCTTTGAGAATATGAAAGATAGGAGAGCTTTGAATGCAATTGATGAACCAAACCAATGCCCAAAATGAGTATTTATAGAGGTGGGAATAAATATGACCGTTTGGAGTTAGGTGAAGCATTAAATGCGCCAAACGGTAAATGCAGTCGACTGCAATACACCATTGCAGTCGACTGTAACCCAAAAGTAGCCGTTGGAAATTCAAATTTCCAACTTGCAGTCTACTGCAATCCAATGCAGTCGACTGTAATAGGCTACTGGAAGTATTGCAGTCGACTGCATTCCAATGTAGTCGACTGCATTCCAATGCAGTCGACTGTAATACCTCACTGCCCAACTTGTAGTCGACTGCATTCCTGAAAATGCAGTTTCCTTGTTTTTAAAGCATGAAAAACTTTTATGCATGCAAGGGAAACCTATGGTCAAGTTCTAGGTATACAGTCATCGTAACGATCATCTCTCTATGTCTAGTTTATAAAGACGGAAATAAAAGCATGAAAACTTCAATCGACGAATTCCCTCTTTGATGCGTTCCGTTGAGAGTCTTTGACCGTGTTGCTCGTCTAATAATCTGTTTGCATGAGTATGAGATTGTTCCTATTGCTTCATCAACTCAATGCATGTTAGACATCATAATGATCAATGTTAGTTATCATCAAAATCAAATATAATCCTAGGTTAAATAACCGTAGGGTTAACAATCTCCCCCTTTTTGATGATGGCAAACATTGATTCAAATAATATGAGATATATAAGATAATAAAGCCAAAGAAGCATAACAATCTCAATTATAAACCATAAGGGGTCATGAGAAGAAATCATGACAAAAAGCTCCCCCTATCTTAAGTAATATAGGGCTCCCCCTAACTTAAGCAATATATGCTCATATCAAGTCCACACAAATATGAATCAACAATATTTTCTTCCCCTTTTGACATCATTGAAAAAGGTCAAGGGTGTGTGTGAAAGTGATCAACTTATGTATCCATCCATGGATAATCAATATTGCCAACAAGGGCATTCAAACAATAAAAACATAAGTACTTGAATACCCATCAAAAGGTGTACCAAGCACTTTTTACAAAGATAGCACAAATAGGAAGTGTAAAAGATTTTAGAAATATGAGTGTGTGCAAATCAAATGAATATCAACAAAATCAATAATTTTGAAAAGAGAAACATCAACCAAAGCATGCTTTAAGCATATTAAATAATGTTCAAGCATGAGAAGTGCAACTTGCATGATTAGCAAAAGAGATATAACATTTAGTCACATAGGTGAAGACAATCCAAGTTCTCTTCTAAGAGCGGTAAACCTCTTCGAATCTAAAGGTTTAGTGAAGATATCCGCTAATTGGTGATTTGTGTCCACGAAATCTAGAACAATATCACCTTTTTGCACATGATCACGGATAAAATGGTGTTTGATTTCTATGTGCTTTGTGCGTGAATGTTGGATGGGATTTTTGGTCAAGTCAATGGCACTAGTATTATCGCATAAGATAGGTATGTGATCATACTTGAGTCCAAAATCCAAAAGGGTTTGTTTCATCCAAAGAATTTGTGCACAACAAGCACCAACCGTCATATATTCGGCTTCGGTGGTAGAGAGTGCAACCGAGTTTTGCTTTTTGGAACTCCAAGAAACAAGAGAGTGACCTAGGAATTGGCAACCTCCACTCGTACTTTTCCGCTCGGTTTTACAACTGGCATAATCGGCGTCGGAGTAACCAATTAGGTCAAAAAATGAAGTGTTTCTAGGAAACCATAACCCTAAATCGTGAGTGCCCTTAAGATATCTAAGGATTCTCTTGACGGCAATCAAATGAGATTCCTTAGGACAAGCTTGAAATCTAGCACATAAACAAACACTAAACATTATATCGGGTCTACTTGCGGTAAGGTAAAGGAGTGATCCGATCATACCTCGATAGCGCTTAATATCAACATCCTTACCCTTTTCATCTTTATCAAGCTTTAATGAAGAGCTCATTGGAGTGTCAAAAACATTTGATGCTTCCATGTCAAATCTCTTGAGTAGCTCTTTGGTGTATTTGGCTTGGTTGATAAAGATTTCATCCTTGCTTTGTTTGATTTGCAATCCAAGGAAGAAGGTGAGTTCTCCCATCATGCTCATTTCAAACTCATTACTCATACAAGAAGCAAACTCTTCGCACAAGGATCCATTAGTAGCTCCAAATATAATATTATCAACATAAATTTGCACCAACAATAAGTCATTGCCCTTAGATTTTATAAAAAGAGTGGTGTCAAATTTTCCTCTTGAAAAACCATTTTCTAAAAGAAAACTACTTAGCCTTTCATACCAAGCTCTAGGAGCTTGTTTTAAACCATAAAGAGCTTTGCTAAGTCAGAAAACATGGTTTGGAAATTTTTCATGTTCAAAGCCGGGAGGTTGAGCCACATAGACCTCCTCCGAAATAAAACCATTTAGAAAGGCACTCTTGACATCCATTTGAAATAGTTTAAAATCTCTATAGCAAGCAAAAGCTAATAGCATTCTAATAGATTCAAGTCTAGCTATCGGTGCATAAGTTTCATCAAAATCAATTCCTTCTTCTCGGTTATAACTTTGGGCCACTAATCTAGCCTTGTTTCTAACCACGACTCCGGATTCATCAAGTTTGTTTCTAAAAATCCATTTTGTGCCTATAATCCTAAAGTTTTGAGGTTTAGGCACAAGGGTCCAAACTTGATTTCTTTCAAATTGAACTAGCTTTTCTTGCATAGCAAGCATACAAGATTCATGATGTAGAGCTTCGGAAAATTTCTTTGGTTCAATTTGGGAAAGAAATGCTATATTAACATGTTGTTGAAGAGAGCGTCGAGTTCTTACCCCACTCGAAGGATTACCTAAGATTTGATTGCTTGGATGATCCTTTTTGTAAGTCCAATCTTTTGGTAATTCTTGAGAGTTGTCCAAGTTTGAAGCATCATTGATTGCTTCCTCATTTCCCCCTTGAGAACTTGATTGTTGCTCCCCTAGATCAATTTCTTTGGGGTTGCCTTGTAGTGTTTCACTTATGTCCAAAGTTCTCAAGTCATTGTCCATGTCATCTACATTAACAATGTTAGTCCTCCGAAGAAAAGGATTAGTCTCATCAAAAGTAACATTAATGGATTCTTCAACAACCAAAGTACTTTTATTATAAACTCTATATGCCATACTATTATTAGAGTAACCAAGAAAAATACCCTCAAAGGTTTTGGAATCAAATTTGCTAAGGTGATCCTTGGTATTTAAAACAAAGCATTTGCAACCAACGACTCTAAAAAAACTCACCTTATGTTTCTTATCATTAAAAAACTCATAAGGGGTTTTTAACAAAAAAATTCGTAAGATAACTCTATTAAGAACAAAGCATGCACAATTGACCGCCTCTGCCCAAAAGTACTTAGTAAACTATATTCGTTAAGCATTGTTCTTGCCGCTTCTTGCAAAGACCTATTCTTTCTTTCGGCAACACCATTTTGTTGAGGAGTTCTAGGAGCCGAAAAGTTATGTAATATCCCAAAGTCATCACACAAGGCTCCAATTTTTGAATTTTCAAATTCTCTACCATGATCACTTCGAATGTTGGTAATCAAATAACCTTTTTGATTTTGAACACGTTTTGCAAATGAAGTGAACACATTTAGAGATTCATCTTTGGTAGCCAAAAAGAAAGTCCAAGTATAGCGAGAATAGTCATCAACAATAACAAAACAATATGATTTACAACCAAGACTAGTAGTAGGGATTGGTCCAAACAAATCCATATGAAGTAATTGCAATGGTCTAGAAGTAGATACCATTTTCTTCGGTTTGTGAGAGACTTTCTTTTGCTTACCCATTTGACAAACATCACATACTTTATCTTTCTCAAACTTGATCTTTGGGAGACCCCTCACAAGTTCTTTGCTTGAGATATCCTTCAAATGCTCCATGTGCATGTGACCAAGTCTTCGATGCCAAAGCCAAGATGTTTCACTAATAGCACTAAGACACTTGACATCTTGGTTAGCTAAATCATTTAATTGAATGGAGTAAACATTGTTATCTCTACTACCGACCAAAATAGTTTCATTGTTCTTCAAGGATAGTATAGTGCATTGAGAAGCCTCAAAGATAACTTTAAAACCTTTATCACTAAATTCACTAATACTAAGCAAGTTATGCTTCAATCCTTCAACATATAACACATTCTCTATTGAATGTGGTTCCTTACCAATAGTTCTTTTACCTTTGATTTTTCCTTGAGAATTGTCACCAAATGTCACATTTCCTCCTTCTTTAATCAATCGATGTGAAAAGAGATATGTTGCCGGTCATATGTCTTGAGCATCCACTATCAAGAATCCACTTCTTGCTACTAGATTTTGCTTTGAGACATACCTCATCATTTTCTATGAAGCATACATTTGCTTGATCATTCTCTTCATCACTTGAATCAAAATCACTCCATGTTGAAGTATGTTTGGCATTCATTGCTCTTTCCTTCTCCTTGTTCTCTTTCTTAGAGAATTGTCTTCTTTTAGCTCTTTCCCATACATCTCTTCTTTCATTCTTCTCCTTTTTGTAGATAGGACAATCCATCTTCATATGTCCCGGCTTGTGGCATTTGTAGCAAAGCTTCTCTTCGTTGCTAGCATTTTGTTGCCTTCTCCCATCATTCCTTCTAAATCTTAAGAACTTCTTGAAGTTCTTTGCAACCATTGCAATATCCTCTTCATCAAATTCTTCATCATCATCACTTGACTCAAAGTTTGAAGATGAAGCTTTAAGAGCAATTGATGTAGGCTTCTTCTTGACTTCTTCTTGATCAAAGGTCTTGAGTTTCATTTCGTATGTCATGAGTAAGGACATCAATTCATCAAGAGGAAATATATTGAGATTCTTTGACTCTTGGATGGCGGTGATCTTTGCATCCCAAGCTCTTGGTAAAGATCTAATCACCTTTCTTACAAGATCACCATTAGTGAATTCCTTGCCCAATTGCTTCAAAGGATTCACAATCTTAGTAAAACGAGTATTCATATCCGTAATGGATTCATTTGGAAGCATATGGAATAACTCATAATCTCTAAACAATAAATTCATCTTGGAGTCTCTAAGAAGAGAAGTCCCTTCATGTGTGACTTGAAGAGTATCCCAAATACTCTTAGCGGAATTACACATAATGACTCTATTGAGTTCATTAGTGTCTAAAGCACACACAAGACAATTTTTCGCTCTAGCATTCATACAAATCATCTTCTTGTCATGATCACTATACTCCGATTTTGATTTAGGTTCTTCAACCTTGTCAACCACTTTTATCGGAACGAATGGGCCATTTTCAACAATATCCCACATCTCATAGTCTTGAGATTCTAAGTAGATTTTCATCTTAACTTTCCACACACTATAGTTGGTCTCATTAAACAATGAAGGCCTAGTGGTAGAACTACCCTCCATACCCCCAACGTAAGCCATGATCGATTAACTCTCTTGGCGTTACCCAATATAACAAGAGCCGAGGCTCTGATACCACTTGAAACCAATAAAATAACCCTAGAAGGGGGGTGAATAGGGTTTTAAGACTACTTTAAAAATTAACAAACAACAAACCTCAATCTCAATAACTCAAATAAGCAAATAACCAATCTCAACACAAATGTAAAACGATAATGTAAAGGGAGAAGGGTTTAGAGATACTTGACAAGGAGAATTAAATGGTTTGGCTTGATATACCCACAAGCCTACGTCCACCCCTTCAAGGAAGTCCCTTGAAAGGCCCTAGAATCCACTAGTATGATCTTCCTTACGGGTCAAGATCAAACCTCTTACAATCCATTGATGCTATGCCCACATCAAGAACAAGCTTTGACAAACCCAAAGCTCCAAAGCTTGACAACCCCAAGCTTTGATACAAGAACCTTTCAATGAAGAAATGTGTACAAGATTTCACTCTCAATAAGTAGATGAGTACAAGTTGAAGTACTAGAATAAGAGAGATGAGTGTATGACGACTTATGAGAGTGTATATCTCTAAAATGTAAGCTCACAATAAATGCTCTCTTGAAAAGGATGAGAAATCAATGAAAACAATAGAGATTTGAACAATTGCTTTGATCTTTGAGAATATGAAAGATATGAGAGCTTTGAATGCAATTGATGAACCAAACCAATGCCCAAAATGAGTATTTATAGAGGTGGGAATAAATATGACCGTTTGGAGTTAGGTGGAGCATTAAATGCGCCAAACAGTAAATACAGTCGACTGCAATGCACCATTGCAGTCGACTGTAACCCAAAAGTAGCCGTTGGAAATTTAAATTTCCAACTTACAGTCGACTGCAATCCAATGCAGTTGACTGTAATAGGCTACTGGAAGTATTGCAGTCGACTGCATTCCAATGCAGTCGACTATAATACCTCACTGCCCAACTTGCAGTCGACTGCATTCCAATGTAGTCGTCTGCATTCCTGAAAATGCAGTTTCCTTGTTTTTAAAGCATGAAAAACTTTTATGCATGCAAGGAAAACCTATGGACAAGTTCTAGGTATACAGTCATCGTAACGATCATCTCTCTATGTCTAGTTTACAAAGACGGAAATAAAAGCATGAAAACTTCAATCGACAAATTTCCTCTTTGATGCGTTCCGTTGAGAGTCTTTGACCGTGTTGCTCGTCTAATAATCCGTTTGCGTGAGTATGAGATTGTTCCTATTGCTTCATCAACTCAATGCATGTTAGACAGCATAATGATCAATGTTAGTTATCATCAAAATCAAATATAATCCTAGGCTAAATAACCGTAGGGTTAACAGATAGTATTGTCATCCAACCGGGCTAGCCAAGCTGAGGTTAGGGAGGAGGAATAATATGATTATCGAGATATGATTATGGATGTTGGGCATGCTAATGTTGAATGAGGTGACTACCGTGGCGATGACAGACCCTAGTAGACGAACAAGGGTGCTAATCACTTTTATGATATGTTGAGAGACGCGGAGGAGCCGTTGTGGGATGAAGTTCAGAAATAGACACAGCTGTCTGTAGTTAGTAGGTTATTACAGTTGAAATCGGACCACGGGCTAAGTAAGAAAGGATTTAACGAGTTTGTTACTTTTATGAAAGAAATTTTACCGAAGAGTGAAAAGCTGCCCCCGTCGTACTATGATGCGAAGAAGATGATGAGGAAACTTGGATTGAGCTATGAGTGGATAGATGCGTGCAATAACGACTGTGTATTGTTCTGGAAAGAGAATAAGTACTTAACACGGTGTCCAGCATGTGATCATTCGAGGTATAAACAGGATAAAGGGAAGAAGAAAAACATTACATGGAAGGTATTGTGATATTTTCCCGTTACCCCAAGGCTTCAGAGGATGTACTACTCCTCCAGTACGGCCGAACACATGAGGGCTCACTATGAGACTCGTAGCAACGATGCCGATGTGCTGACACACCCAGCTGATGGAGAGGCATGGAAGAGGTTTGACCGCATGCATCCAAGTTTTACTCAGGAAGTTCAAAATGTTAGAATTGGTCTGGCAACCGATGGGTTTAACCCTTTCGGGCATTCTAGCACGCCTTAGTCCACATGCCTATCATTATTGTCCCGTACAACCTTCCACCAGGCATGTGCATAAAGAAGCCGTACACGTTTTTGTCGTTGCTTATTCCGGGGCCGAAGAGTCCTGGTAAGGATATGGATGTGTATTTAAGGGCGTTGATTGACGAGCTCAAACAACGATGGGATCATGGAGTCGAAACTTATGATGCATCCCTCAAACAGAACTTTCAGATGAGGGCTGCTTTGATGTGGACTATACACAATTTCCCCACATTGGGAATGATATGTGGGTGAAGCACGCATGGAAAGTTAGCGTCCCCTGCCTATATGGGTGTGAATCCCGGTCATACGTTAAAGCACGGCGGGAAGCCCTCGTGGTTCGGATGTCACCGGAAGCTTTTGCCACCAGACCATCAGCTCCGTAGGCAGAAGGATAAATTTTACGGGACAATGGAGCCTTTAGTTGTCACACTAGACTACCCGTCTGGTGAAGAAGTGCTCTTGCACCTGAGGCCCTTGATACTGACATCCCATACGGCAAGGGTGTGCCGGATCAGAAGATTCTAGGATACTGGGAATAACACAACTAGAGGAAACAATGTATTTTCTGGGAGTTAGTCTACTGGAGGACACTCATTATCCGAAACAACATGGATGTGATGCACATTGAGAAGAATGTTTTCGATAATGTGTTCAACACAGTGATGAATTTGAAGGGAAAATCGAAAGATCACCTTAAAGAGAGAAATGATCTATAAAAGTTGGGTGTACGCCGTGAACTACATCCTTAGACAGTCAGCGGGAGGACGTTGCTTCCGAAAGCACCTTACTGTCTAGACAAGAAACATGTAGAGAAGGTATGTCAATGGGTTAAGAATTTGAAGCTTTCGGATGGGTATGCGTCCAACATATCTCGTTGCTACAATGTATCGGAATACAAGTTCCAAGGGATGAAGAGTCACGACTGTCATGTATTTATGAAAAGATTCATTCATATTGTCTTCCGGGGACTGTTACCAGGGGTTGTATGCGAGACTTTAATTGAGTTATCTCATTTCTTTCGGGATATTTGTTCTTCTACAATCTGGGTGAGTAACATGGAGGTGCTTGAGAAGAACATTGTGTTGACAATTTGCAAGCTCGAGAAAATCTTCCCACCATCATTCTTTGATTCAATGGAGCATTTAACCGTTCACTTGGCGTATAAAGCTAAGATGGGTGGGCCTGTGCGATATCGGTGGATGTATCAATTCGAGAGGTATTTCCTTAACTCTATGTTCTTCGTTTACAGGTTATGCAAACACTGATTCATGGATATTCCACCTAACTCTATTCGTTAAACTTCTAGGTTCATGGTCCATTTGAAGAAGAAAGTTCGTAATAAAGCTAGGAATGGCAATGGGGCGGGTCGGATGCGGATCTTACTAGATCCGTACCCGCCCCGCCATCGGGTCAGGGGATGGGACTACCATCCCCGATCCGACGGACAACAAAAAACCCCGATCCCGCCCTGCCCCGCCCCACCCCGAGCTTTACTCCCTGTAAAGTGTAAACCAATCTTTACTCTGTAAACCACCGTCAAGCACCACCACAGTGCAACCATCCAGAAACCACACCTAGAAGCTCAAAAAAAAAAGAAGAGAAAAAACCGTTAAAAAAAAAAGCTCCATTTCCTCCCTTCTCTTTCCCAAAAATAGTATGATAATTGAAACCATCGATTTTGCATATGCTGATATTCTGCATTATTAAAAGATAAGCAGGCATCTTGATTTGAAAAATGTCTCTGATGCAGGAACAGAATCCACGATCTAAGCACAAATGTGCTGAAAATGTGGAACCATTCATCCCAACCAATAAAAGCCATTAATAACAAGGCAGGGGTGACGGTCAAATCGGAGTGAAGAAGTATAAAGACTCCACCAATGCTATTGAATGGAGACCTCTTCGTTTTGTTGGTCACTGTATCAGCCTTTAAGATTGCCTTTCCACCGCCTAAGGTCTCCAGCTTTTGCCCTTTACAAGGCCTTGTCACCGTTGATTGAATCAACAATACAAGCAACCCCCAACTACTCGACTCATCCCATCCATCTTCTTCACTCTCACGCACGGCGTACATGCGTTGAGAGAAGAGAGAAGCAAGAAACGAGAAGTGAGAAGAGAGAGAAGAGAGAAGATGAGGGGCGGCGGAAAATAGGAGAGGCAGAAAAAGAGTATGTTGGTATTGGTAGGGCTTTTGTCCGATATTTATACTATGGAGATGGACGGCTAAGATTGCCTAGATCTAGTATAAAACATATACAGGGTAGCGGGGCGGGGCGGGGCGGATAACGTTGCGGTTAGGCTAAATACCAAATCTGACCCGAACCCGCTGCGGATTTAAATTTTAAATACCATACCCGCCCCGTAACCCGATCGACGTAAAAAAACCCGCTCCTATAGGATCGGGGCGGGGCGGATATCTGCCGGTTACGGATCAAATTGCCATCCCTAAATAAAGCTCGTGTTGAGGGCTCAATTGCTGAGGCTTATGTAATGGAAGAGCTTGTAAACTTTTGTAGCCAATATTTTGGGCCTGATGTTGATATAAGGTTAAATCAACTAGGCCGAAATGAGTCCAGAGCCAACACACATTTGGAAAGGCAATTGTCAATATTCAAGCAGTCAGTCAGACGAAGCTATACTCGGTGGCTAACGGATGTAGAGTACAGTGTTGTAACAATATATGCCCTTCTAAATTGTGATGAAGTTTCAGCATTCGTTGAGTAAGTTTCTAACTTAATAACCTTACTGTACATAATTGAAAATGTGTTATCAGTGGGTTAACTCTCTCGATTTGTAGTGAATTCGATGCGGAATCTTTAATCACTGATCCCGCTGGACTTGACTCTCATCGAAAATCGTAATTTGTAGAGTGGTTCAGAAGACGAGTAAGTCTTTAACCAAAATATATTGTGTTTCATATGTCACTCCGTATGTGGTTTATTAACTTTCACCTCCTTATATAATAGGTTCAATCGGTCGATGCTTCAGTAGCCTCCTGGTTGAAATTACTAGCTCAAGGCCCTACTAAACAGGCAAATTGCCGTGGAGGCTATATCATCAATGGGTTTAGGTTTAACGTAAAAGATGATGACCAGACAAAACAAATCCAAAACAGTGGAGTCTTGGTCAACGGCGATAGGTATGACAAGAATTGCATGGACTTTTATGGAGAGCTGGATGAGATTGTTGAGCTAACATATCCGGGTTCCCAAAATCTCCTGGTAATGTTCAAGTGTACATGGTTCGATGTCACATGCAGTAGAGGATTCCGTGTTAGCTCACACGTGATTGTTGATGTCAACGTTAAGTCGAGACTTACATCATACGAGCCGTTTGTGTTTGCTAGTCAAGCTGCACAAGTCTTTTATGCGGAGGACGTCGCAAATCCCAAATCTCATTGGTATACAGTTATTAATTCCAAGCAATTGCCCGTGGAATATGACAGTGAGGTAGACACCTTTCAAGCCAACCAGACACCTGTCTTAGTACCTGTTGAGGTGGACGACGAGGAGGACGATCTCCCTCTTCAACCAACAGTTGATGTAGGAGAATAAGTCGTAGATGATGACGCGGAAGACGTAGAAAGTGTTGAATATGATGAGGCTGAGTCTACTGGCAAAGAGGAAGAATTACTCGGTGAAAAGGACGACGAGTCCCCGGAAGAAGAGGATGACGAGTCCGACGATGATTCCCAAAATGAATATGATTGACTTGTATTGTTGTAACATGCATTCTTGTAGTACTCAGTTCATATAGGTTTTTATACTCGGTTCATTTATATAGTGTTGTAACATGATGTGGACTATGCATTGTTTTGTATGTGTTAATTTCTTTAATTTGGAATTATTGTACATGAAGTCAGACATGGATAGATTACGAGCCATCCGTGGTCGTGGGGGACGCTGAGCTGCGTCAACCCCAGTGGCTCCCGCCTCGTCATGGCCTGCTCATGATGAGGCACATAGTGCCCATGTCCAGCAGGCGGGGGCCCAGTCTTAGCCCCAGCCGCGGATGTAGCCTGAGCCCCAGCCGCAGCCACTGCCCCAGTCCTAATCCCAGTCCCAGTCGCTGGCCCAGTGCCGGGCCGATTCCTCCCACTCGCCCGCTGGTTCTCCTTCTTCTGTGTGTTTTACCTCAGGTATGCTTGATAACGGCGTTTGGTGATAATGCTAGAATGATATTTCAATTATATTTTATATGTATTACTGTTGGTGTTTTGCAAGATTTTGACGAGGCCGTGGACCCACACGCAGGGTGCGCATCGACCCCCAGCGTAAACAGCAAGTTAGTCTCACCCAGGAGGGACAGTAAGTAAAAAAATTACATAATGCAGTGAAAATTACATAATACATGGCCGATATTTATTACTGTCCACTTGTTTAATGTATTCGACTATTGTTTCTCTATCAGAATCCTGGAGACTCCGGTGAAGTTGAAGATCGGCGTTCTTGTGAAGGGCCGATATTTCGAGCCACGCCTATACTGGAAGGACTGGATGCCACGTCGAGGGAGTCCTTATGGGAGGAGTGGCTAGTATTGTTTTCAGCTGTGTGTTAGTAATAAATTGTTTAATTGGAACGTGATTTTAAATTAATCGTACTGACTGTGTAATTGGATGCCTTGCCAGAGGGGTTCAAGTTTGAGTCGCCTTAGCAGTAGGTGTTGGGGCGACAGGCTTTTTTTTGCCTACATTGGCAAAAATTACCAGCGATGGCTGCACGACGCACGGAACGGGCGCGGAAGATTATGCCCAAGGGTGCCCCGATAAAGGAGTGGAAGGGATTTTCCCCTTATTAGATATCGCCAACAGTATGGGGAGTGATGGTTGATATGTGAAGGAATGATACGTCCTGGGAGGTCAAGAGTAAGAGTGGGAGGGAGAACAAATAGGACAAAGATCCCACGCACATAGGGGGGTCAGTGGCTCATGACGTCCTCCGGCACAAGAATGCGATTAAGCACCCGGACTTGGCGCCTGATGAGGTATGTGCTTTGACGTACACTGAGATGTACATGAGGAAGAGGGATAAGGACGAGCAACACCAGGCGGGGGACTTCCTTTCAGATATTTCCCGGCAGATCGATGTAAGTTACTAATTAATTTGTTTAGTTTGTTAAATTTTTGCCTTTGTATTCGATTCTTGTCGCCTTAGGGTTTTGAACGTCAAATCATTATTTTGCAGGCCTGTACGAACAGATAATCAGGGATTCTGGGCAGCAGACCGGACAGCTATCACCGTCCACGAGTACGGGCACGAATACTAGGGGATTGAAGCAATGGCTGGATACACCGAGGGTCGTTAATAGGCCGAAAGGCCGCGTACACGGCCTCTCTGGTACGACTGCATGTGTCCTGGTAGGAATGTCCTCACCCCCCGCTGTCCTTCTACAGACACAAACACCGACCGTGGGGTGATCGCCATTACAAGAGGACGAGATTTGTCACATTGCTACAAAGGTGTTTTGGATGATCGCGACGTATAATCAGGTACAACCACTATATACGTTGAGTAAAGACTTTCTACTTGCTATCGAGAATAATGCGTCCATGCCTTTACGTATGCCCGAGCCGGATCCGCCTTCCAGTGCACATGTGGACGAGGACGATCAGCAAGTTCTAGATCCGAGACTCGTCGACCCCTGATCAGCCCTTCCCTGGCCTCCTAGCTATTTTATGCAATAAATTATTTCTGAAAAAATAAATAAAATAAAATACATAAAGTACAATTAGCGACTGAATGTTCGTAGCTAATTGTATTTTTCCATCCGTCTTTCAAGTTCAACTTTAGGCGACGGATTTCAAAATTCCGTCGCAAAACTTTTAGCAATGGGGTTTTAGGCAACAGACATTTAGCGACGGTGTGTCCGTCGCTAAAAGTCTTTGGCGACGGATATGCAGTTTTTAGCGACAGAAATGTTCATCGCTAAAAGTCATTTTTCTTGTAGTGTTTATCATTAACAAAGGAATAATAAGCAAATACCCTAAATGACTATAAATTGCCATCATATGCATCTAACTGGACAAAAATAGAAATAATGGGTCCGGGGACTAAGCTAACGTACCATATTATAGCCAGGTACCGCTATTAAAATGGTAAACCACAAGAAATGGTATGGGTGTGTGTTTTCTTTGACTTCTGGTTTAAGGCCACTCCCTTGGCTCAACTTGTAGATATATCTATCACCCGTACCTCAGACAGTTAATACGAGGTGGTCATCAGTACATGTAGACAGGTTACTTAATATACTTAGATACGAGGAGGTCTAGGTACTAGGCCTTGGAGGTAAGAGTACATTAAAAAATCATGTCGCAGCTAGAAAGCTCGAGTGTTTCAATCGTTGCCCTTAAATGGGTGGGCTGCGGTAATGTGCTTGTGTGAGTTATAAAAGATAATACGTCCTATAATAACACACAATTTTAAAGGCCAAAAAATCAACAAAAATGCCTCAGCTCTAGTTTTCTTAATGTAGTCCCTAGCAGACTCGCCACTTGGCGCACAACCTCTGAGAATTTTCTAGACCTGAGAAGGCCTAAGATATGTAGAGTCGCTATCTTATTTTATCATTAACAAAGGAAAAGTAAGCAAAAACCCTAAAGGACTCTAAATTACCAACATAGGCATTTAATGAGACGAAAACAGAAATGATGGGTCCAGTGACTAAGTAATACATCGGAAAGGCGCTAGGCATCCTGTTGTACCCTAATTGGTATGTACCTTTTGATGATATTCAGCTTCTACATTTCAAAGGTAAAGAACAATAAAATGTGCACAAAAAACCCTAAATTATCCTAAAATTTTCATTTGATGTCAACATTGGGAGTTGAGTGGCCTAGATACCTGCTCGGATAAACGGGGATCAAATCACGTAGTTCTGACCGGATCTTACAGGAGCCAAGTATGCTGATGTGGGACAAAGCAAGGATGGAGCATGGGTAGAGACCAAGGGCTTCCCGAACAGAGCTTGAGGGGTGGCAGTGCTGCGAAGGTGATGGCGCAGAGTGAATACAGACGACAGTCACAGTCTAATACTTAGATTGTAACGACCCAGTCTATAGCCCTACCACAGGGCAATGCCTCCCTCAAAAGGGCTAGCTAAGTAGGTACTTATGAGTTCCTTGGAAAGGTCTTATAAAGCCAATCACAAACTATCCCACAACCTATGTGAGATACCACGATCTCCCTTCCTTATACCTTAACATCCTCGGTAAGGCTCGATCACACATAGCCTATAATCTTCCTCTCTAGCCAATGTGGGTTATACCTGGCTCACCTTTGGTTGCCCTAATCATCCTTTTGATGTGGGATATACCCGGACTTGCTATCGTTTCCCCCAACCATCGACATCCCGACAGAATAGCTCAGGCCGAGCTTTCGAGAGTCGGCTCTTATACCATCTGTAACGACTCGATCTATAGCCCCACCACAGGGCAATGCATCCCTCAAAAGAGTTAGCTAAGTAGGTACTTATGAGTTCCTTTGTAGGGTTTTATAAGGCCAATCACAAACTATCCCACAACCGATGTGGGATATCACATAGGTCAAGAATCAAGGTCCAGCCTAAAAGTCTTGCATATTTCTCTCTCTAAAATTCTAGAGTGAGAAAACAAATGTGAATTTTGAAAAATATGAAGAATCCTCCAAATAAATCCTCAAGCCCACTGTTTATAGGTTTTGAGATGATGATGTCATCAACCGACACGTGGTGCTCCTTAAGAGTGACACCTCAGTGAGGTGTTCATAGATGCTGGTGCTCCACGGACTGTTGGATCGCATATTCACTGGGCCTACCCCACACAGCGTCACTCTGTCTATCTGGAAAGACTGGCCCAGACAGTGACGATGTGGGTAGAGAGCTATTTTGATCTAGCCACCAATCCATAGCCCTTGCAGAGTCCCACAGGGCATCAAGAGACGCCGAGGACCTGAAAGCGGTGGGGAAGGCCCGAAGCCTATCTGTCAGGCAGACTAGGCGCGATGCCCTTTGGAGACCTACTCCCATCTCTAAGTGACCCAGGGGTCATATTCCTTACGTGTGACGATAAAAAGCCCCAGTGTTGGAGCACATAGACTAGTCATGTAGACACCCTGGCAGAGATAGCGTCTTCAACAGCTAGCCTATCCCGTGGGTGAGTCCTTATGCCGAAGCACTCGAAGCGTGCTAAGGTAGTGTCCTAGAGAGTTGCCCTTCCTGACGGCCAAGGTAGTGTTTAGAAGGAGTCGCTTGCCCAACACGCCGAGGTAGTGCCCTGGAGGAGTCGCTTACCTAACAGGCTGAGGCTGTGTCTGGAAGGAGTCGCCTACCTGGCGAAAGGGGAGTCTTCATGTTAGAGCACTTGGAACTTTCTGGTTGAGATAGTGTCTTAGAGCACGAGCCTCTCCAGCGGGTGAGTCCTTGTCTCAGAGCACTCAGAGTGCGCCAAGGTACTGTCCTGGAGTGAGTCACCTACCTGACGGGCTGAGGTAGTGTCTTGGAAGAGCTGCATACCTGGCAGAATGAGAGTTGGAGCTCCCTCGGAGAGATAGTGTCTTAGAGAACGAGCCTATCATATAGGAGAATCCTTATGCAAGAGCACTCGGAGCGCACCAAAGTATTCCCCCAAGGAGTTTGCTACCCGACATGCCAAGGTCGTATCCTGGAGGATTTGCCTACCTGGCGAGAGGGGAGTCCGTATGCCGGAGCACTTGGAGCTCCCTGGCAGAGATAGTGTCTCGGAGGAGTCGCCTATCCCCGTGGGTTGCTGCACACTCTGGGAAATGGGCCAAAGCATGCTCCACGACCAAGGCAAGATGCGCGTGGTGTGGTGAAAGAATGGATAAATGTGGGGACGTGGTAGTGTGACAGAGTGCCCGGGGCGTGACTGTATAAGTAGCGCTACATGTGGGCGCGGTGGATATGTGTGGTGTCAGAGGCACGTGACAGGAAACGACACATAGGGCACGGTGATGGGTTTGGCAAAATTGAACAACGTGTTAGGGGTTCATGACGCAGGGACAACGCACAGGCACGGCGATGGGCGTCATGCCTGAGGCAAGTGATGCGAAGACGACGCTCGGGTGCGGAGACTGGTATGTTAGCCGAGGTCCATATGTGCATAGCTGGTTTGGGCAACCAGATTGGGATAACAAAAGGTGCAAGTGTACACAGCCATATTGTGGCAGCCAGATTGGGATCGCAGAGGTCTAAGTGTTTGCAACCGGATTAGGATAGCAGAGGTCCAAGTGTGCGTTGCCAGGATGGGATAACAACATAAAGCCCCATGCATACGGTATGCGCAGAGTGGCAACCCGGGTGTGTAATGCATGCATACTTCCAAGTTCATACTAAGAAGAATTTTTTTATTTTTGTTAGCAAGAGAGTCATTGGGTGTCGTCACTGAACGACAAGGGTGAGAAGTAGGTGGCTCGAGCCACCTCGTGCACCATCTACTGAAGTATGGGGATGCTTGGGCATCGATGTTGGGGCACGATAATGGGCGTAGAGCAACGTAGATAGGAGTAGGTGGTTCAAGCAGCCTCACGCACCACCTACTAAGTTTAGGCTTCGAGGCCCTGGGGCACGATAACGGGTGTAGTTGGTGATAAATTTGTTAGAGTTGAAAATAGTTTTTTTCTAAGTGTAGAAGAGTGACAACATGGGTAAGGGAGTAAAGAAGTGCCACCTTAGAATAGATAGGCGAGACTTAAATTGTAATAAAATGGTAGTAAGTATGAAGCGTGACTTTATGTTTTCTCTTTTTTTAATATAAAAAAAGACTAAGTATAGTATGGTAAAAGATGGTGAGGATGAAGGCTTATGGGGGGAGATGATGTAAGAAAGAGGGTATGAGAGTGTGGAGGAAATGAGGGAAGGAGGTTGATGAAAGAGTGAGGAGGAAAATAACTAAGAACGAATTTTGGCTGGTGGGGAAGGGAATTGATGGGCGAGAAGGATAAGAAAAGAAAAAAGGGGGCTCGGCCTTGCCAAGGGGTTGGTGGAGGAGATTGATGAAAGGAAGATAGAAGGGGGGTTCACTTGGGGAGTGAGGAGAGAAAGACAAGGAAAAGAAGAAGGGGATGGGTGTAAGGGGGGAGGGTCAGCCTTGAGGGTCATAGGGACGTTGGCCTTGGGACTTGGGGGGTCGGCCTTACCCAATGGGGTCTTGGCTGATGTGAGGGAAAAATGGAAAAGAGGATGAAAGAAGGGAGAGTTGATAGGGGCTATTTAATGAGAGTGTAAGAGTGAAATAGAATTGTGAGAAAAAAGAAGAGTGGTGATTGGTGAGAGATTGTAAGGGGAGTAATTTTTGGGGGAAGAGAGAAAGATGGACTTGGTTAACGTGAAGATAGAGAGTGAGGTGAAAGGTGGGAATTAAATGAGAGAGAGTGGGTGTAAAGTGAAGAAATGGGGAGGGGTCTCGGGTAGAGAGGGAAGAGAGAGGAAATTATGTTGGGTGATGTGAAGAGAGTGAGTGAGGTGAAAGATGGTGATGGGTGACATAGAGAATGGATGTTAGAGAAGAGAGAGTGAGTGAGTGTGTGTGTGTGTGTATTTAATGTGATAGAGAAAGAACGTGAGAGTATGTGAGGAAAGGAAGATAGGGAATAAAAAGAGGGAGGGAGTGGGGGAAACCCATGTGAAGGGGGGGACTAGCTGAGCTTGAAGGGGGCTGCCCAGGCGAGGGGAGGGGTGCAAATATTTTTTTTGTTGTAACAAGTCTTAGCGATTGGTCCTTGGGGGTGTGTTTATTGGAGGGGGGTAAGGGGGTTATGTATGGAAATTTTTGAAAACTTTTCATAAGCCCTAAGAAATGAAGAAAAAAGTTTGGGCAAGGGTGTAGGGAGACGCTGCTTGAGATTAGTGACGCGACCGCCAGAGGTCGAGATGAGAGGGAGAGGGGAATTGGGATGGCTGGTTGGCATTGATGACAGACTGAGTTACAGAGGCAAGGGAGGGCCGGCGAGACGTGTTGCGTGCATTCCTGACGAGGCCTATGGGGATGTCCACTGAGTGAGTTGAGACTTAGTAACATGGCTTGAGCCTCACCGCACACCACTTACCAAGTCGCTATGCAATATGAGGCGGAGGGTGAGGTATTCGGCCTGTTTGAGGATGGGGAATGGGTGAAGCCCTCAAGGGAGTAGGTCATGGCATTAAGCTGGTGTTAGTAGACTTGTGCAAGAACTGTTGTAGCTTGAAAATTTTCTAAGTCTAAAAAATACAACTTCATTGATAACATAAGCAGGAACATGCCTCGGTAAATGGGAGTGAGTACATTGAAACATGCAAATTGAAGGAAAAAAATTAACTCTCTCCGTCCCACATAATTTGATCAAGAGAGAGAAAATAAGTCAGTAGAGTGTTAAATGTGGAAAGATAAATGAATAAAAAAGTGTAGGAAAGTGGGCTAGGAGAGAGAAAATGAGTTAATGGAGATTTAAATGTAGAGAGAAATAGAGTAAAAAGATGTAAAAAGCATAAATATGTAAAAGTACCTATGGCATCTTTCTTAAATTGAAAATGAGCAATTCTTGTGGGACGGCCCAAAAAGAAAAGTTGATCAAATTATGTGAGACGAAGGGAGTAAGAGTGGAAAAATGCACTAGGGCAGGCTAGGGTTTGGGTGGGTGGAGCAAAGGTGGGCCTTAGAGTTTGAGCTTTCCAGATGCAATCTTGTAAGCGAAGGCGGACGCGTAGGGTTCATGTGTCAGTTGGCCATGTTGGGTTTGGGTTAAGGAATGGCTGCTGTTCAGGTTGTGTTGGGGCTGGGTTGAGGCTATGGCTAGTAGTCCTGCTAAGGCATGGTTGGTTGGGTGTGCCAAACAAGGGATGGACTACACTGTAATGCTCATATGATCCAAGGAAGTGGGTTCATAGTTTACCTGTAAGTGCCACAAGGAATGTAGTCCGCGTTCGATGCCAAGTATGCTGATGTGGAACAGAGCAAGGATAGACCAAGGGCAGGGACCAAAGGCTTCTCCAAAAGAGTCTGAGGAGTGGCAATGTTGCAAGAGCGATGGTGCGCGGGTGAATACATGACAACATTCATAGTCATAGTCTAATGTTTAGGTCCAGAGTTAAGGTCTAGCCTTGGGGTTCTATATGTTTCTCTCTCTAGATTTCTAGAGTGAGAAAATGAATGTAAGTTCTGAAAAATGTGAAGAGTCCTCCAAATGAATTCTCATTTATAGGGATTAGACGATGATGTCATCAACCAACATGATTGTGACACCTCATCGAGAGGCACATGGATGCCTGTGCTCCAAGGACTGCCAGATCGGATATTCACACGGCCTGCCCTGCTCAGCATCACTTGGCCTGTCTACAAAGATTGGCCCACATAACGCCAGTGTGGCCAGAGAGCCCCCTTGATCTAGCCACCAGTCCAAAGCCTTTATAGAGTACCACATAGCGTCAAAAGACACCGAGGACCTGGCATCGGTGGGGAAGGCTCAACGCCCAGCTGTCAGACAGACAAGGCGAAATGCCTTACGGAGACTTGCTCCCGTCTCTGAGTGACCGGGGGGTCATAGTCCTAAAGGGTGCCGATGAAAAGCTCCAAATGCCGAAGCACGTAGACTAGTCATCCAGACACCCTGGCAAAGATAATGTCTTAGAAAGCAAGCTTATTCACGGGTGAGTCCTCAAGTCGAGGCACCCGGAGTGCACCAAGGTAGTGTCCAGGGGGAGTCGCCTACCTAACGGCCCGAGGTAATGTCTGGAAGAACTCGTCTGCCCAACACGCGGAAGTAATGTCCTACAAGAGTCGCCTACCTATGGGCCAAGGTAGTGTTTGGAATGAGTCGCCTGCCTGACACGCTGAGGTAGTGTCTCGGAAGAGTCGCCTACCTGACAGGCCGAGGCAGTGTCCCGGAGGAGTCACCTACAGGGCAGAAAGGGAATCTTCATGCCAGAGCACTTAGAGCTCCCTGGTGTAGATAGTGTCTTAGAGAGCGAGGTCTAACTCTCATTCTACTCAACAGAATGAGAGTTAGACCTCTTTGGCAAGGTAATGTCTTAAAGAGCTAGCCTATCCTGCTGGTGAGTCCTCGTGCTAGAGCACTCGGAGCGCACAAAGGTAGTGTCCCGAATGAGTCACCTACCTGACGAGTCGAGGTAGTGTTTCGGAAGAGTCGCCTACCTGGTAAGAGTAGAGTCCTTATGTTGGAGCACTTAGAGCTCACTAGAGGAGATAATGTCTATATCCTCGCGGGATACTAAACACTCCAGGGAGTAGGTCGAAGCATGTTTCACGACCAAGGCATGGTGCGTATGGTATGGTTAAAGAATGGAACAAGGTAGGGACACACGGGCGCATGGGCAAAACATAGATGTGCGGTGGCGGGGGAACTTGACATGGAAATGGTGCACGGGCGTGACGCCGGGTGTTATAGAGTCGAGCATCGTGCCAGGGACACTTGACTCGAAGATGGTGCTCAGACGCGACGATTGGTGTCATGGAGATGGGTATCGTGCCAGGGGCAAGTGACTCGGAGACCTCGGGCGTGGCGACTGGTGTAATATCCCGCACTTTCTCGAGCGGGCTAAAGTAAGTATCTGTGACCTGGAAATAAATAATTAAACGTGCGTGAATTTTGAGCAATGCTTGGGTATTTGTAGAGCATGGAATGTTAAAATGATTTTGGGGTCAAAATGTAATTTTGTAAAGTTTTTGGGTCCATTGATAAATTTTGGAAAAACTTTGGGGGCATGAATGTAAATTATAGTTTAGTGATAAAAATAATAAAATAAGTGATAGTATATATTTTCAATGACATCTAATTAAATTAATAAAGATTTGAAAAGTTTTTGGGGGCAAAAATATAATTTTGAAAACTTTTGGGGTTGCTTTGTAATTTACAAAACTTTAGGGGCTAAATTGCAAAATTTGAAAGCTAGGCCTTAGGTGTCAAAATGTTGGAGAAAACTCTTTTAGTGAATGCCACCTCTTGCTATTTTGTTGGTGACTAATCAAATTTTATTATAAAATATGAAATGGAGACTTTGGAACAATTAAAGAAATAAAAGAAAAGAAAAGAAATTCGGGAAAGAAGAGAAAACCAGGAAATAAAAGAAAGAAAAGAAAGAGGAAGGAAGAAACGGAAAGAAAAGAAGGAACAGAGGAAGAAAGGAATAGGGGAAGAGGAGGAATTCGATAGGGAATAGGGAGAGGATGAAAGAATTTTCAAGGGGTAATCTTTGTTCTTCATTTGAGAGTGTGTATAAATGAGTTTAGTGTGTGTTTCGATGTGTATTGTGTTCGTGTGGGTGTGAAGCTGCTGTGAAGTGTGTGTTTCTGTGTGCAGTTTGTGTGCATGGGGGAAGGCAGGGGAAATGAGCAGGGGAAGCAGCAGCATAGCTGCTTCTGTGTGTGAATCAAGTGGGTGTTTGTGTGACTGTGAAGTGTGTGTGTTTACAGAGTATGTGTTATGGGTGTGTGAATATGTGTGTGAGTTGTGTATGATTGAGTGTATATAAAGTGTGTTAGAGTGTGTTCTAGGTGGAATGAGGGTTATGGAGATGTTCTGGGTGTTTTTCAGTGGGTTACCGAGGGTTATAGTGCGTGTTTTGCGTGTGTGCTCAAATGGAGAAGTTCTTTGGCTAAGTTACCTGCCCTGCGCGATCTGGACGTCCATTCTTTAAAGATGTTGTCAGACAAAAAGTCGTCCGCTACACTGTGTAGCGGATGGCTTTTTGCTGACAACATGCCACATCTTCTCCCCTCACTCTGTCCGCTAGACAGTGTGGAAAATACCATAATTCTCAGCTCTTCTTCCATTTTCAACTCTTGAGCTCCACCTGTCTCCATTTTCAGCTCCATTTAATTTTCAAGCTTCAAGTAATAAAGTTTCAAGCTTCACTCAAGCAAGGTAAGTTTGTGAATGGTGAAGTTTTTTTTTATGGGAGGAATGGTGATTTGTTTTTTTTTATGTTTATATAATTTTTTTGAGATTATGTTTGTTGTATTTTTCAGTCTATTCATCAAAGTAATTGTAATTTGTTATGTTCAAGATATTAATTATAGTTAAATTCGCATTTTTTTGAGATTATGTTTGTTGTATTTGGCATGCTAAACTGGTCTATTCATCAAAATAATTTTGATTTGTTATGTTCAAGAAATTAATTATAGTTAAATTTGCTTTTTTTTTAGATTATGTTTATTGTATTTGGCATGCTAAATTTGTCTATTCATCAAAGTAATTTTGATCTGTTATGTTCAGAAAACGCCATTTTTTAAATTAATTTGCATGCCTAAAATTGTTACAATTTGATAGTTAAACGTAGTTTATTTCTACATAGGTTTTGTTTCACAATGTCTGATTTCGTGTCAAGCTCGAATACCATAGTAGATACTAGTGATCCGTATCTAGGGCGAACGTTTCGAACATTGGAAGAAGCCGAAGAATGTTTTCGAGCGTATACATTGAAGGTTGGTTTTGGCATTAGAATCAAGACAACTAGAATAAGCAACATAACAAAAAAAAAATGCTCTCAGTTATATGAGTGTCATAGGAGCAGACACCCATTGCAAAATGAGAAACTCGTCGGTAATGATGATAGTGATGATGAAATAGGATATGCGGCGCAAAGACGGGACTTTTTTGCGTGCACGAATTGCAAGGTCAAGATGTTCGTAAGCCATAAACCCAAGAAAGATCATTGGCTTATTACTAGCTTGGAATTGGCACACAATCACCCATTAGTAACCCCTTCGAAGGTGAGTCAGATGCATCAACACAATAAAATGGGTAATGTCGTGTAGAGCCTGATTCACACAATGAGTAATGCGAGGATAGGACCTACCGACATTGTTAATGTTCTTGCTGAACAGGCTGGGGGAATTCAGAATCTGAACTTTAACACGACAGACGTTCGCAACGCGATTCGAACCCAAAAACGTGTCGAGTATGACCTCAATGATGCTCAATCCATAACGAGCCTATTGAAGCAGATGCAGATGGAAGACCCGCAGTTTACTTACGAGTATAATCTTGACGACGAGCATTGAATTACCACAATTTTTTGGGTCGACAGTCGTTCGAGACTTGCTTATCAGCATTTTTGGGGATGTTGTGACTTTCGACACCACCTACCATACCAACAAATACTCAATGTTGTTCGCTCCTTTCACAAACATTAATCATCATTATCATTCCATCCTGTTTGGGTTCGCATTGTTAAGGGATGAGCGCAAGAGTTCTTTTGTATGGTTATTTAAGACATGGCTGGAAGCCATGAACAAATTTAAAGCGCCTAAAGTTATCATCACCGATCAAGATTTGGCAATGAAGAAGGCTATTGCTACCGTCTTCCCAGATACTCGACACAACTTGTGCACTTAGCACATAAGCAACAAATATCCTAAACGTCTATATCACATGTATGCAAAGTATCCAGACTTTAAATAGGATTTTGACAAGTGCGTTAATAAGTCGTTAACGATTGAGGAATTTGAAGAGAGGTGAGAAAAACTTGTCGAGGATTACTCATTGCAAGACCACGAGTGGCTCCAACACTTGTATGAGCTCAAAGAGCAATGGATTGGCTTTTGCATGAGAAGGTATTTTTATGAGGACGTGAAAACGACGGGCATGAATGAATCTATGAATGCCTTGTTCGATAGCTATGTAGGTACAACTACAAATTTGAAGAGTTTTGTCACATTCGTCCAAAAAGTAGTTGCACAGATATTTGTGTAGGAAAGGGCTGTGGACTTTGCAAGTACGTACAAATAAAGGAGAAGGTTACTTGATATCCCGCTAAAGGTGAATGGTGCAAAAGTCTATACAATGGAGATGTTCATGCAATACAAAGTAGAGCTGCAAAAATCGAGACGTTACATTATAAATAAGGTGGCAGAAAAGTCTACACGTGAGTACAAGGTTTATTCGTTGATGAACGACCTCGCCCCTGAGAAGGTGCATAGACTGTATACGGTGAGCTATGACACAGAGGGGGATTCGGTGACATGTGTTTGAAAAAATTTTGAGTTCCATGGCATGTTGTGTACACATATTATGCGGTTTTTTGCTCAAAAGAATATCAAGGAAATCCCCGATAAATACGTCTTGCCGCGGTGGGCTAAGGTTGCAAGTGGGTTGCACGGTACCATTGCCTTTCCAGAGCATCCATATACTGACTTTGAAAAATCAAAGACGTTGCGGTATAATCATCTGGTGACAATGTTAAAACGTTTGTCCATAAAGGGTGCTGCTACAATGTTCGGATATAAATATTTCCGCGATCTAGCGGAGCAGTAAGAACCCATCGTCGACCAGTTTGAAGCAACTTCAGTCAGCAATGCAGTTGACACAAAGCCTACACAGGGATCACAAGATGATGAGCCGATTGAGGAAGAGGACAATGATATCCAACCTTTATATCCAATTATATCGCAAACGAAAGATCCGCAAGAGATCTACACAGATGAAGAGCTCTATTGAAAAAGCAACCCAACCTAAAAAGCTTAGAAGGTGTGCATTGTGCAACAAAATGACCAACCATGATAAGCGGAACCATTATAAGGCAATGGGGATAAGTTCAAGGGGTTTGCAAGACGAGGAAGAAGAAGATGCAATGGACCTTTAGACGGTAATTTTTTTTCGTAATAATATTTTATGAGCCATCAAGTCTATGGACGTTGTATTTGAATTATAGACTTTGTAATAATCTTAGATGTTTATTCATACTCAAATTTTACCGTACCATTGGGTTATTCATGAATTGTGTTTCTTTCCATCTAAATTTTAATGTACTCTTGCAGAAACATCGGCCTCCAACACTTACAAAATTTTGTGCCTATAATTGTCTGTTACACTATATAGCGAACAACGGATGGCCAAACAGAATATCAAGACCTCCAACACTTACAAAAAATTTGGGCGTTTAGACCGTCCGCTACACTATGTAGCGGACGGCCAAGCAAAAACATTGGCCTTCAACACTTATAATTTTTTTGGGCGTCTAAATTATCTGCTACACTATGTAGCGAACGGCCAAGCAGAATAATTTTTTTTTGTTTAAACCGTCCACTACACTATGTAATGGACGGCCAAGCAGAAACATTGGCCTCCAATACTTAGAAATGTTTTGGGTATTTAGATCGTCTGCTACATTATGTAGCGAACGGCCAAGCAGAAACATTGGCATCCAACACTTGGAATTTTTTAGGATGTTTAGACCTTTCGCTACATTATGTAACGGACGGCCATTGGCCTCCAACACTTAGAAATTTTTGGGTGTTTAGACCGTTTGCTACACTATGTAGCAAATGGCCAAGCAAAAACATTGGCCTCCAACACTTGGAATTTTTTTGGACGTTTAGACTATCCGCTACACTACGTAGCCTCTGTTTCTTCATTCGAACTATAAGATTCGGCCTTGCCGGTACTTTTTGTCCACTGAGAGAGTGGATCATGGCACAAAACAGATCATGTGGAGGAATAAAAATGGCGTAAGCTACGAGATAAGAATTACACTAAGCAAATTAAGAAATAGAAAAACTCTAACAATAATTGAAAGATTACCATAGCTTCCAATTGTTCTTCGAAAAGTTCCTTCACGGGCATCATTAAGGCATTATTGTGGAGATTATCGAGGATGCATAAGACCATAGCCCATGGTTCATAGCAAACTAAATACCAGTGGGAGTGCTCCAAGAAGGGTACTAGGAAGACATCTGCATCACAGAAGCTCACCGAATTCGCAGTATTAGTAAAAGATGCAGTGAGTGAACTAGGCTAACGCCAATGGATCAAGCTTATCTTCCCCCTCAGAGATTTCCACCGTTGCCACTCTCCACAGAGCATGCCATGAAAAAATGCATCCAACATCAAAATGCGGGGATACGCATTTGCCCTATCCCCCTCCCGACGCATCAAAAGTTTGGTGTAGGCAGACATTACCATATCTTCCAACCAACAACCCGGACTGAGGGTGGACATTCTGTCCCACGAGACATAGTAATCTGGAGGTGAGCACAGTTTGGTTGGTTCGGTTTGGAGGCTGAATACCAAGCCGAACCGACCAACCTCAGTTTGGAAAAAAAAAAAAGGCCCGAACCGAGTTGAACGGTTCAGTTTCTGCGGGTTGAACAGATTGGTTTGGATGGTTTAATCAGTTTGGGGCAAACTCAATTTTGGGCAAGTTTAGGCCAAAAAATTAATAACGTATACATGCTAATAAGCTCCCAAAAAATTGATTTTTTTTATCATAATTAATAACACTTAGTGAGATGTAGGCAACGAGTGACAAATGTGTGTTATGTCAAAGGATTTAGGGTTTATCCCATTTTATTTGAGTGGTTAGATAACTAGGGTTAGTAAAAAATAACTAGGATTAGGTAAAAATATAGATATCTTATATTATATACGGTTTGTTCGATTTAAAAAAATTCCAAACCCAACCGAATGTACGGTTTGGGAAGAAAAAACCAAACCGATTGATTTTTTGATCGGTTTGGAAATAAACTAATTGGTTGGTTCAGTTTTCACGGTTGGATCGGTTTCAATGGTTTAAATGTTCACCCATATAGTAATCTACGGCAGGGCAGTGCACACCACTTTCCGAGTGTAGCTGGGGGGCTCGCTAAAGTATCGTTCGTGGATTAGGGTAAGTTTTGCCGGCTTTAAAGAAGGCTTCAACGGATGCCCTTTGGGATAAGAGGGAATGACGGGGGGTCAACCGGAGGATATTGTCCTCCATGAGGCTCTTCGGGTATCCCAAAACCAGAAGTGGAAGGTCCCACCCACGGGACGAGTGGCAGTGACTCAGAGAGATTGAAATTCACGAAGTCGAAGTCTTGTATGACTTGACTCCGAGAGAGTGATGTAACCTCCAAGTCCCCAAGCAAATCAATCGAGGGCTGACTCAACTCGTCCCAATGAGCCATTCCCATAATCAATGGTGACCCCCAAGCATCACCCATCCCAGCTATGGAGGGACCACCAACTTCTTCGCTCACTCCCAAAGTCTGGCCTGAAGGACCACTAACTCCCTTGCTCATCCCCAAAGTCTACCACACGAGATAATCTATTCCCGGGCTCACGCCCAAAGGCTGTCCCGTATAGTGGCTCAAAAACTCCCCGTAGCCATACGCCAATACCTCAGTATGGGAGCGAAGATCCGCTCCCATGGCATCCAGCAGATTCTTTCGCTCACTGAGTTTCTTGACGAAGGCGAGCGAGGCATCAACCTACATCTAATAAGATAATGAGTAACTTTAAACACTAACGAGATTGAATGCAAAACTTACGATATCAAAATTCAATTGAAGGCCATTAGGAAACTTACGAGCTCAAATGCTCTACGCTCATCAATCTATCCCCTAAGGTAGTACTTCTGGCCTCTTGTCCACCTTATTGGGGCTATTCTCTTCTGGGTGATGCGGTAGTACCACCCCAAATACTGCTTGATGCTGACCATAAGGTCAGAAGTGTGTCTTGTCAAGAATCCCACAGCCTAATTTTGGCAGCCTACAATTCGAGCGCATTCACCGGCCCAAACCATTGGACACCCGGTGGGTTCCTATTAACCCTAATGTTTGGGGCATCAGCTGGCAACCCCTGCTGGCACTCAAAATGGTGCATAGCATGATCTGGTAGTTGCCATTCCGTGATCTTAAAGTGGATCGATGAAGTGCGTTGTAACCCAGAGAGCGTGAACACGAACGACTCTGTCACCCGTCCCTCCAAATATTTGTACGGCACCCAACGCATTTGGCCTAGAGATAGCGAGTCGAACTCCCCCGATAGAACACAATGTTATGATGGGGATCATCTCTCCTTGGGTAGTGGCTCTCCCTCTTAGTGTCATCCCAAGCGTACAACCAAGGACACACATTATTGGTTCCCTCCCTACGGTTGGGTGCACCGACAGTAAAGTGTTCATAAGACCACACCTGAGAACAAACACAAATTAGGGTTGTATCGTCAAAATTTATTGTGCGTTGACTAAAAAAAAATATCAAAAACATAATTAAAATGAGTTATATGATATACCTGCAACAATGAGAGACATTCACATATAGATTTGCAGTTAGGCCTCGTTGCGTTGTGTAATGCTTGATACAAGTATGTAAGTGTTACTGCACCCCAAGCATACTCCCTAATCTCTTGCAGGTTATTCAACAGTGGTAAATATTTGTATTAAACTGTATTCTTCGTCGTCCTTGGGAATAGAATTGCCCCCCATCACCCACAGCAGGAAGGCTTTTGTGTGTAGCAAAAGCATCTCCTCCGTTTAGTATTCTGGCAAAACCCGAAAGTTTGTAGCAATCACCTCAACTTTATCCCACCACTGCCAAATTCATTATCGGGTATCAAACTAAAGAAGTCCCTAGCAGCTCTCTTATTTGTTGCGGAAGACAGATAAGCAATTACCGGGCGTCCCGTCACCGGTAGCCCTAAGATGTACCCTACATGGGTTACTGCCATCTCTCCAAGAGCGTTCACTTCACCATTCAACAAAGGCACCTATTTAATTCAGGTCAAGTTGCTGAAAGATATTTCCATAAGTAAAAATCCCAAAACCCATTCCACGCAGCAATTTTTTCTGGGTTTTGTCCAATCGTGGTTTTTTGAATTGTTCGGTTACTTCTACTGTGATAAGTGTTGCTCTTTCCTACGAATATATATATATGCAAAGACTATTTAAGCGAAGCAAAATGTATACAATGTTCGTGAGAGTAAAAAAAGAAAAAGAAAAAATAAGTATCTTACTTGTCAATTCCAGATAGATGTACTAATATGGTTTCCTTGGTCGTATAATACGGAAGGATCTTCTGATCGGGGTTAAAGGTCATTTTTTGCTATTGAAATTATCAAAAACGTCAAGTTTGGAAGTTTCTATCAAACACTAGCAAATTGCCAACGCTAGCACATGCATAATATAACATCTACATATGGTTTGCTTATAAAAAAAACACAAACACATCATCATCATCATCATCATCATCTACTAATTGCCAACGCTAGCACATGCATATTACATAATCAAAATTATGCGCAATACTAACAAACTCTAGATTATACACAAATAAAGCATTGGTCTGTGAACTTACGTGATTCACTACAAGAAAACAGGCTTTTAGCGACGGGGAAATCCGTCGCTAAAAGCCAAAAATCCGTCGCTAAAAGAATTAGCGACGGATTCACCGTCGCTAAAAATCCCTCGTATAAAAGCCCGTCACTAATAGTTTAGCGACGGAATTTTTAAATCCGTCGCTAAATATGTGATTTTTACCGACGGATTCATTTATAATTAGCGACGGAATATCCGTCGCTAATTATATTTTTAAAAATTTTAATTTATTTTCTTTTTGTCAATTAGCGACGGATTAAATATTTAGCGACGGAATTTTCCGTCGCGAAATAGCTTATTTAGCGACGGAATATTCCGTCGCTAAATATTTAATTGAAAGGAATATTTTAGCGACGGAATAAATCCGTCGCCAAAAGTCAATATTTTTTAAAATTTTTTTTTTATTTTTCAATTACCTAAACCTGTACAGAAATACAATTCTCAACAACAACGCGCAATAAGGGAAATACAGAAAAAAAAATATATAATCAATTATAAAACATATTTATTATAAAAGAAACTAATACATGTACAAGCCGGGAACCGGAGATAGCCGGTTAGGAGAGGGGAGAAGAGTACAACCCGGGCGCGGGGGGGGGGGAAGCTAGGAACGGGCACGGGAAGGGGCTCATCAGGGGTTCCCGAGTCCCGGATCTGGATCCTGCTGAACCGGGGCCGGGGCGGCTGGTCCAGCAGTGCCCTGCTCCCTCATCATCCGGCACACCACTGTAGCAATGCGCTCGATATCCTCCTCGTGCAACTGAGGCCGAGGAGCCGGTGTCTGTGGAGGGGCAGCAGGGGGTGAGGACGCTCCTATCACGGCACGAGGAGTCGTGCTAGGCAGGCCGCGTATGCGGCCTTTCGGCCGATTCACGACCTCCGGCGTATCCAGCCATCGCTTCAACCCCCCAGTACTCGCAGCCGTACTAGTGGACGCTGATGGCTGTCCGGACTGCTGCTCGGACCCCCTTAGCTGTTCATACGAGGCCTGCAAAAATAGTGGTTTAACGATATGTTATGGCATTAATTAACGAAACAGACATCGAGGATAGAAAGAAACAGATTAACTTAAATAAATTGACTCACATCGATCCGCCGGGCAATATCTGAAATATAGTCGCCCGCCTGGTGCGTCTCGTCCTTGTCCTTCTTCCGCACGTGCGTCTGAGTATAGGTCAGAGCTATGACCTCATCCTCCTCAGATCCGGGTGCTCGACCGCGTTCATATGTCGGACGATGTCGTGTGGCACCGACCCCCCCGTGTGCGTCGGATCTCTGTTCTGTCTGTTCTCAGCCCCGCTCTTACTCTTGGCGTCCCAACCTGGATCCGCAGCCCACCGATCTATCATCTCCCCCCATACACGGTGAGATATCCAATGTGGGGGATATTTCGTCATGTCCGTCATCGGGGCACCCGCGGGCAGCGCCCTCTTCGCCCGGTCCCGTGCATCGTGGAGCCATCGGCGGTAATTCTTGCCGATGTAGGCAAAGAAAGCCTGCTGCCCCAGTCCCTGCTGCTCAGGCGTATCAAACGTGAACCCCTCCTGTAATGCATTCAATAACACAAATTAACAACATAAAACAAACTGTAATTTAACATTTACTAACGCTGAAAAAAATACTTCACCGTACCAGCCACTCCTCCCATAGGGCCTCCCTCGCAGCGGCATCCCATTCCTTCCAGTACAGGCGTGGCTCGAAGAATCGGCCCTTCACAAGAACGCCGATCTTCGTCCTCGCCATATTCTCCAGGATCCTGCCAAAGAAGTAATTAAATTAATTAATACAGTTCAAATATAAATTAACACCCAAAATTTTTAAACATGAGGTGATATTTTTAGTACTTACAGGCCCTCCTGCGTGAGCGTAACTCTCTGTTTACGCTGGGGGTCGATGCGTACCCCGCGTGTCGGACCACGGCCTCGTCGAGATCCTACAAAACACAGACATTAATACAGTTCTAAAATAAGGCTAGCAAAAATGTAGGAAACACCGTTATCAACTATACCTGAGGTAGAACCCACGGAAGATGGAGACGGCTGGGGCGACGGCGATGGCTGGGGCGACGGTGACGGCGACAGCTGGGGCTGGGCCCCCGATGGCTGTCCGCGATCACTCTGTGCCTCGTCATCAGTAGGCAATGACAAGGTGGGACTAACCGGGGAGGAAGCAGCTCGGCGTCCAGCCCGGCCACGAATAGCCCGTATCCTATCCATATCTGACTTCATATAGATTATATACAAAGACATTAACACGTGAAAAACAATAATCTTGGCATAAATCATCATCGGCACTATATATATATATATATGAACGGATGTGCAAAAACACATCAATAAACACCAAGTTCTAAAATGTTACTACATTTTTCCCGTGATGTTACAACATTACAAGTCAATCATTTTCAGTTTGCGAATCATCTTCATCACTATCCTCGTCGCCCTCTTCTTCGTGGGACTCGTCGTCCTCTTCATCTTCTAATTCATCCTCTTCATCAGTAGACTCGGTCACATCATCTCCAACACTTTCAACATCTTCCGCGTCATCATCTACGACTTCTTCTCCCACAAGAAGTGTTGTTGGAAGAGGAAGATCGTCCTCCTCGTTGTTGACCTCAACAGGGAACAAGACACGTGGTTGGTCGGCTTGAAAGGAGTCTAGCTCACTGTCATATGTCACGGGCAATTTCTTGGACTTGATAGTTGTATACCAATGAGATTTGGGATTGGCGACGTCCTCCGCGTAAAAGACTTGTACAGCTTGACTAGCAAACACAAAGGGCTCGTCTGATGCAAGTCTTGACTTGACATTGACATCTACAATCCCTTGAGAGCTAACACGGATTCCTCTGCTGCATGTGACATCGAACCACGTACACTTGAACATTACCAGGCGGTTTTGGGAACCCAGATATGTTAGCTCAACAATCTCATCTAGCTCTCCGTAAAAATCCATGCAATTCTCGGCATAACAGTCGCCGTTGACCAAGACTCCACTGTTTTGGGTTTGTTTTGTTCGGTCATCATCTTTTACGTTAAACCTAAACCCGTTGATGATATAGCCTCCGTAACAGGATGTTTGTTTGTTAGGGCCTTCGGCTAGTAATTTCAAGCAGGAGGCCACTGGTCTATCCATTGACTGAACCTATTGTAGATGACGGTAAACATTAAGGATAAATCAGTATACTAATTGGCCACAGAACTGTATATAACACATAATATAATTTCGTTAAATAATCTTACACGGATTTTGAACCACTGTACAAATTGTGATTTCCGGTGAGATTCAAGTCCAGCGGGATCAGTGATTAAAGATTCCGCATCGAACTCACTGCAAACCAATATGCATCTAACTCGCTTAACACACACTTTCAATTATGTACAGCAATGTAAGTGAATTAAGACTTTAACTTACTCAACGAATGCCGAAACTTCATCGCAATTTAGAAGGGCATATATTGTTGCAGCACTGTACTCTTCATCTGTTAGCCATCGAGTATACGTTCGGCCGAACGGACTACCTGACTGCTTGAATATTGACAATTGCCCTTCCAAATTTGTGCTTGCTCCGGGATCATTTCGGCCTAGTTGATTTAACCTTGTACCAACATCCGAACCGAAATATTGACTACAAAAGTTTACAAGTTCTTCCATTACGTAAGCCTCCGCAATTGAGCCCTCAACCCGAGCCTTATTACGGACTTTTTTCTTTAAATGGAACATGAACCTAGAAGTTTAGGGAATCGAGTTAGGTGGAATATCAATGATAACAGATGTCGCATTAAGTGTAAACGAACAACTGTAACAATTTAAGGATTACCTCTCGAAGGGATACATCCACCGATATTGCACGGGTCCACCCATCTTAGCTTCATATGCCAAGTGAACAGGCAGATGCTCCATTGAATCAAAGAACGAAGGTGGGAAGATTTTCTCCAGCTTGCAAATCGTCACCACAATGTTCTTCTCAAGCACTTCCATGTTACTCACCCGGATCGTAGAAGAGCATATATCTCGAAAGAAATGAGATAATTCAGTCAAAGTCTCGCAAACAACCCGTGGCAACAGTCCCCGGAAGGCAATAGGAATGAATCTCTCCATGAATACGTGGCAGTCGTGACTCTTCATCCCTTGGAACTTGCATTCCGAAACATTGCAACAACGAGATATGTTGGACGCAAACCCATCCGGAAGCTTCAAATTCTTAACCCACTGACAGACCTTCTCCACTTGTTTCTTGTCTAGACAGTAAGGTGCTTTCGGAAGTATGGTCCTCCCACTGACTGTCCGAGGATGCAATTCACGGCGTACACCCAACTGTTGTAGATCCCTTCTCGCTTTAAGGTGATCTTTCGATTTGCCCTTGAAATTCATCACTGTGTTGAACACATTATCAAAAACGTTCTTCTCAATATGCATCACATCCATGTTGTTTCGGATAACGAGCGTCCTCCAGTAGGCTAACTCCCAGAAGATACAAAATTTTCTCCAGTTGTGCTCTTTCCCGAACCCTGCAATCTTCTGATCCGGCACACCCTTACCGTGTGGTATGTCAGTATCAAGTGCCTCCAGGTGTGAGAGTACTTCTTCACCAGATGGGTAGTCCAGCGTGACAACCTCACGCTCGATTGTCCCGTCAAATTTATCCTTCTGCCTACGAAACTGATGGCCCGGTGGCAAAAGCTTACGGTGACATCCGAACCACGAGGCCTTTCCGCCGTGCTTTAACGTATGACCGGGGTTCACGCCCATACAAGCAGGGCATGCTAGCTTCCCATGTGTGCTCCAGCCACACGTCATTCCCAATGCGGGGAAATCATGTATAGTCCACATCAAAGCAGCCCTCATCTGAAAATTTTGTTTAAGGGATGCATCATATGTTTCGACTCCATGATTCCATAATTGTTTTAACTCATCAATCAACGGCCTTAAATACACATCTATGTCCTTACCGGGACTCTTCGGCCCCGGAATAAGCAACGACAAGAACATATACGGCTTCTTCATGCACATGCCTGGTGGAAGGTTGTAAGGGACAATAATAACAGGCCAACAGGAGTAAGGCGTGGTAGACTGACCGAAAGGGTTGAACCCATCGGTTGCCAGACCAAGTCTAACATTCCGAACTTCCTGAGCAAAAACTGGATGCCTGCGGTCAAACTCCTTCCACGCCTCTCCATCAGCTGGGTGTGTCAGCACATCGGCATCGTTGCTGCGAGTCTCACGGTGAGCCCTCATATGTTCAGCCGTACTGGAGGAGTAGTACATTCTCTGAAGCCGTGGTGTGACCGGGAAATATCGCAATATCTTCCATGCAATGTTTTTCTTCTTCCCTTTGTCCGGTTTGTACCTCGAATGATCACACACTGGACATAATGACAAATCCTTATTCTCTTTCCAGAATAATACACAATCGTTATTGCACGCATCTATCCGGTCGTAGCTCAACCCAAGTTTCCTCATCATCTTCTTCGCGTCATAGTACGACGGCGGTAGCTTTTCACTTTCGGGCAGTATTTCTTTGATGAAGGTAACAAACTCGTTAAAACCTTTCTCACTCAGCCCGTGGTCTGATTTCAACTGTAATAACCTACTAACCGCAGACAGCCGTGTGTGTTTCGGAGCTCCATCCCACAGCGGCTCTTCCGCAGCTCTCAACAACTCATAAAACTGATGAGCCCCCTCGTTCGGCGGTTGTGGCCTGTCGTTACCCCAGTCAACATTAGCATGCCCAACATCCATAATCATATCTCGAAAATCATATCGTGCCTCCTCCCTAACTTCAGTTTGACTAGCCAGGTTGGACGACAATACTATCGTTTCCCCGTGCTGCGTCCACCTTGTGTATCCACCCATAAAACCGTACCGACGAAGATGCCATTTTACTTCAATTCTTTTTCTCCAGTGCAACAACTCACATCTACCGCACGGGCACCTTATCTTATCAAGGTCAACATGTGCAGGATGCGCATAAGCGAAGTCGAGAAATTCGTCAACGCGACACTCAAAATCTTCAGCATTCTTCCTTTTCATCCAACTTCGATCGACTGACATGACGACTGAATTATCGTACTGTATACCACCTTCAATAATGACCAGTGATTAAGCATTGCCGATGTAAATATCAATGCATGAATGTTACAACACGTCTACATATTTCCCCTCCACTCTTGAACAGGTAGTGGTCCTATCCCATTCAGAAAAGCACATGTTTATAAAACAGTGAATAACTCATGCTTAGTCCGATGTCTGTGGAAAATTCGGCAGCACCTCCCCGCATTTCTCCAAGTACACCACATCGATTAGGTGTTCTAACATTCATCTAACCTTGCTCAGGAAGGTTTGACGGATGTTAGAACACCAGATCTGTATGCACCCGGAGAAACACACGAGAACGTGTACCAAATATCCACGACATAGAACATAAAGCATGAGTCAAAATACTGTTTTATAAACAATTAGCTTTTCCAAACTGTCCAAACTGGACATCCAAAGGCTCATTACAAGGCATTACTTTGTAATGAGTACCTTTGAACGGGAACTAAGGGTTTTTATGCATGCATGTGTTCAGAAATTGATAAGATATGCAAGAATCTTTCCGAAATATCAAAACTGCAGAATGATCGTTGCATATGTTATCAATTCCACATTAAATAGAACTCGTTGGCAACGAGTTGAACCATCTCGTTGCCAATGGACTTCTCAAAACAACAATTAATATAAAGAAGGCAGGGTTTGTAAAGAACGAGTAATTGAACCATCTCTGGGCAACATGGAGTAATTATGGGATGTACAAGGACTAATTAGGGCTAACTGGGTTATTAGGGAACAAGACACGATTATTAATTATAGCTGATTAGAGTTGATTAGGACTAATCAGGGTTATTTAGTCCTAATTAGGGTTTAACAATTGCCGAGTAGTGATGATTAGTCCTAATTAGGGCTAATTGGGCTTAATTGGGTTATGTTAGGGCTAATTAATGTTAATGAGGGATAGTTTCGGATGATTATAGCTGACTAGGGTTGATTAGGACTAATTAGAGTTATGTAGTCCTAATTAGGGCTTAATTGTGCCGAGTAGTGATGATTAGTCCTAATTAGGGCTAATTAATGTTAATGCGGGCTCGTTTCGGATAATTATAGCTAATTAGGGTTGATTATGACTAATTAGGGTTTAATTGTGCCGAGTAGTGATGATTAGTCCTAATTAGGGCTAATTAGGCTTAATTGGGTTATGTTAGGGCTAATTAATGTTAATGAGGGATAATTTCGGATGATTATAGCTGACTAGGGTTGATTAGGGCTAATTAGAGTTATGTAGTCCTAATTAGGGTTTAATTGTGCCGAGTAGTGATGATTAGTCCTAATTAGGGCTAATTAGGCTTAATTGGGTTATGTTAGGGCTAATTAATGTTAATGAGGGCTAGTTTCGGATAATTATAGCTAATTAGGGTTGATTATGACTAATTAGGGTTTAATTGTGCCGAGTAGTGATGATTAGTCCTAATTAGGGCTAATTAGGCTTAATTGGGTTATGTTAGAGCTAATTAATGTTAGTGAGGGCTAGTTTCGAATAATTATAGCTAATTAGGGTTGATTAGGACTAATTAGGGTTATTTAGTCCTAATTAGGGTTTTGATGGTGCCGAGTAGTGTTGATTAGTCCTAATTAGCGCTAATTAGGCATAATTGGGTTATGTTAGTGCAAATTATGACTAATTAGGCTAACTACAATCAATATGCGCATAATTGGGTTCATTTGGGCTAATTTGAGGTAATTACAGCTAATTTGAATTTTATCAGGTTCTTAGGGTTAATTAAAACTAATTAGGCTCGTTAGAGCTAATTAGGGTTAATTGATTTACTAAAATATTGTTATTCAGGACTAATTAGGGCTAATTATAGCCAGCGCTGGAGCCACGATTAGATTCCAGGGGGTCCATGCTAAAAATGTCGCATTAACCTAACTAACCTAAATTTAATGCACATTCAACAACCTCAATTCCGACACCTCATATAGGGTGTCGATATGGTGTCCGATACGTTTCTGACACCTCCGGACACGTGTCAGACACATACCGACACGTGTCTGACACATACCGACACGTGTCCGACGCCTTTGGACACGTGTCCGACGCCTCCGGACACGTGTCCGATGCCCAGCGACACGCACCTCCGGACACATCGGCATACGTTAATTTGTTTTCTAAATGTCGGACACCGTCGATCAGACGTGGTGTCCGTGTCTGCGCTAACTAACAGGTATCTCAATCCAATTGGGTCCCATCCTCCGTCAACAATCTCAATTCTCAATTCTCAAATGCTCAATGCAATAAAAATTAACAAAAATCACACATTCAATCCAATTGGGTCCCATCCTCCGTCAATAATCTCAATATCTCAAATGCTCAATGCACAATTAACAATCTAAAATCATCAATTAACAACCTAAAATCATCAATTCATAATCGCAATTACTTCAAATGCACAGCTAATAACCTAAAATCATCGATCAATAATCACAATTATAAAACGCACAATTAACAACCTAAAATTATCAAACAAATGAGCAATGTTCAAATTTTTTAAAAAATGTTAAAAATTCACATATCCGATGCGCTTGAATTATTTCAATTTAGGGTTCGATTGTATTAGGGCATTCAATTTAGGGTTCAATTAGTTTCATTTAGGGTTCGGTTCGATTAGGGCATTCAATTTAGGGTTCAATTACTTCAATTTAGGTACAATTAGGGGGTTCTATTGATTCAATTTAGGGTTGGGTTGATTTGAGGCATTAAATTTAGGATTCAATTAGTTCAATTTAGGGTTCAATTAGGGGGTTCTATTGATTCAATTTAGGGTTCGGTTGATTTGAGGCATTCAATTTAGGGTTCAATTAGTTCAATTTAGGGTTCGGTTGGATTAGGGGGTTCAATTTGGGGTTCAATTAGGGTTCGGTTAGATTAGGGCAATCAATTTAGGGTTCAATTAGTTCAATTTAGGGTTCGGTTTAGGGTTTAGGGTTTAGGGTTTAGGGTTTAGGGTTTAGGGTTTAGGGTTTAGGGTTTAGGGTTTAGGGTTTAGGGTTTAGGGTTTAGGGTTTAGGGTTAAGACCACATTTTCTTTAACATCTACCAATTTATCATGGGAAAATTCGTAACTTCTAACTCTTGAACACCTTCTAATTAAGGGGCCATGAAGCTAATTTATGTGTTGGTGTTATCGTATTCCCCAAGCCTTTTTTTAAAACCAAAAGGTGAACCCTCCTCCAAGAGTCGATCAACCCCGCCAAGCCAAGCAAAATGCTATAACTACTAAGATCAAAGTTGTAAAAAGGGATTAAATATTCAGTATTCGTGTGTCTGTGTATCTGTGTTTCCTAAGCTTCCTTCAGTTCCTAGATCATGCATGAAAGTGAGCTCTGTCAGCAATATACTGGCATTTGCAATTCTTAAAGCCAAGATGCAACTATACAAGTTGTATCTTGGCTGCTCAATACAAATCAGAAATGAAAACCATGGAACCCCATCTCTTCAGTAACTACCCTCAGAAACAATGGAACACCGTCACAAGAGAAACTGTGGAGCACCTTTACAGCAGAAGGGAAATGGAATATTTAAACTTAAAAAAACTTGGGCTGATTTGAAGATGGGCGGCGCGGTTGTGGTGGCGGCGCAGCAGTGGTGGTGGCGTCGCAGCAGCGGTCCTTCGGTTTTGAAGATGGGCGGCAGTGGCGGCGTCGGAGGCGGTGGCAGGATATATTCCGTCGGGGGCTAGGTTGCCGGGGATGGCGACGGAGGATAAATCGCCGGTGAGAGAGAGAGAGAGAGAGCAACGGGAGAAAGAAAAGAAGAAGGGGATCTGATCTATTTAAGGCTTTTACCGACGGAACATACCCGTCGGTAAAAGTCCGTGGGCAAAACCCTACTTTCACCGACGGGTATTTTTACCGACGGAATTATTCCGTTGTTAAATAGTTTTACCGACGGAACACACCCGTCGGTAAAAGTTCGTCGGCAAAACCCGACTTTCACCGACGGTTATTTTTACGGACGGAATTATTCCGTCGGTAAATAGTTTTACCGACGGACTTTATCCGACGGGTGTATTCCGTCGCTGAAAAGACTTTTAGAGACGGAATTTTGTCCGTCGCTAAAAGTCCGTCGCTAATTCCCTCTTTTCTTGTAGTGATTAATTAGACGATTTAAGGACTTCTTGGGAAGAAATTGTACATATCTATTTGCCAAAGCCGCTGGGAAGATAGGGAAGAAGAAAGAAGTCAGAAGACTTTCGAAATTAGGGGGTTTGGTGTGTATATATACTCTATCCGCTATATTATGTAAGGGACGGTGTAGACATTGGATAAGGACAAACTGTCACGCCGTCCGCCACACTGTCTAGCAGACAAAGTACGGGGACAAGATGTGACATGTTGTCAGCAAAAATCCATCTGCTACACAGTGTGGCGGACGACTTTCTGACTGACAATTGTAAGGGTAAAAAAAGTCATCCGCTACACTGTGTAGCAGACGGGCAAGTGGGGGTATTTTGGTCAAAAGGATCGTCCGCCACACTGTGTGGCAGACAAATTTCTTTACACAAAAAAAAAAAAGATCTGGGCCGAAGGATGGACGACTAGATCGCGAGGGAAACTTAGCCCAAGTTGCCCGCGTGGTCAATGAATCAACTCCCTCTGTGTGTGTGTAATGGTGTAGATTATGTATATAGGCTAGTGAATTGTGTGTATTAAAGATGCTAGGGTATGTTTTAGGTGTTTGGATGAGATCAGATGGGTAGCAATGTATGTTCATCAGTTGTGTGTGAAATGGGTTTCGACAGTAGAAGTGGAAAAGAAAGTGTGTTTGTGTCCGTGTGTTCAAGGTGCATTAATGTGTGTTTGATTGTGAACAGTGACCTTAATTGACACTAAAAGGGGGGTTAATTAGGCAATTTTAATATGAATTTTAAAGATAGTTAGGGTTATAATTCAATAAAGTCCAAAACAATAACCCCCATTATTTTTACAAGATGTACACTACGGAATTTTTCATGATTTTTTAGTGTCTCTAAAAGATGCTAAATTAGGGTATCAATTAAAAGAAATTCTCGATTTATTTAAAAAGTCAAACCAAGTTATTTTAATCTAAATATTTTATGAAAATCTTATTTTATTGAGATGTTTCATTATCTAAAATTTCGCATTATTTTGAGGCCGATAGGTATTTTTAGTCCAAAAATGACTTCAGAATGGTTAAAATTGCTTTTAAGTTTTTTCCGGAGCTGGGAACCCGCATGAAATATTTTGGTAATTTGCCACCCAGAACGGCTATTTTGGTAAATTTACCTATAAAATATATTTTTGGATAAATTCACATACGATAAGGATATTTTAGTGATTTTACTTACGGGGAGGCTGCTTTAGTGATTTAAGTGTGTGATGGGTGTTTTTGGTAATTTTACACATAAGGGGTATTTTGGTAATTTTACATACCGAGTGATGGGGTCGTTCTGAGAGTATGCATGAGTCTGTATTCAGTTTATAATATCGTAGCGTAGGCTATGTTCTGATGATTTGATTATTCTATTTAGGTTAAATTAACAAACTTTCCGGTTAGACTAGCTTAGCTTCGGATCCAGGTAAGGGTTTTTATCTGAACCCTGGGTAAGGACTTTCGTCCAAACCCTTATTTTAATAACTCGTACTCGTAAGTATTCTTTCGATTTACTTATGACTAATGCTGAGCACTAAATTACGCATTGATATCAACATCTTATTACCAAGAAAACCTCAACATTGAACCTGAAACGATTATTTGGAAATTTTATCTATGCTCGCATGTTATTACGTGCTGGGCAAATTCGATAATTGTTGTATTCTTTTCTTCTAGGTTCTTGTGCCTAAATTTGATAATTGTTCGTATTCATGCTAATTGTCATTGAAACCCGAATTGATTTCGGTTAATTGAGTTCATGTTAATGCTCATTATTATTGTTGTTTTTGTGATGACAAAGTCTCTTCTGAGGCAGGCGTTATAAGGCTGGTTTGTTTTTGCATGGATCGCAGGCTAATACCCACTGGGACTAGTATCGTACATCATGCATGTGTACACCATATTGTGCATTACCTGAATGACATTGCATATTGGCTTTGCTTGAATGGTATCGCATCTGCCAAGGATCAACATCTTTAAATTTTTTACACTGTATCTTACAGTGATTTTCTCACCAATGATTGGAAAATATTGTCTCAAACGGTTTCTGCTTGTTTGAAATCCCTCCCCAGATTGTTGTTGAACTCGTTTTAAAATCCTTTAGAAAACCATCATTGTATTTTGGAATGATGGCTTTGAAAATGATCTTTTAATGATCATTTTGGAACCTATCGTGATTGTTAGTGTTTATTTTGGTATTTATTTATGATGAACTTTGATCACTTTGGGAATCATCAAACTATTTAGATCGTTTGAAATATGTTTGAAAATCTTCGTCGGTTGAATTCATTTGAATCGTTTCGTAATTCCTTCAAATGTTCTTGTACGACCTTACGAAGCTCTCAAAAGCTCACCCTTCATTTGAATCTCTTTTTCAGGTAATGATTAGTTGTAGCATACTCGAGAACGGGTTTAGAATCTGTGTGAGATTCTGATGAGCCCACCACCACTGTGCAGTGAGACCTCTGCGTGGGTCAATACTGTCAACTTGTTCTATAAGAACTTGAGTTTGCAAAGAACCTAGGTCTTAATAGTTTAAGCTTAAGCAGTTTTGAAATCTTGGATTTTGAATAATTTGAGTTGCTCTCGGATTAGAGGCTTTGAAGTATGTGTTAGTAAACATGATTTGTCAGGTTTGATGTGACGTGGTAGGTTAACGTTCCGGGAGTTCGGGGCAACGGAGATTCGATTTTTCGAGATGTTACAGTTGGTATCAGAGTAGTTCGGTCTTGTGGTATTAAGAGCTTAGGTATATGATTCTGTAGACATGGAACCACAGAGTATAGGTAACCCGATTCTGTAGAATCGTATTTCGATTAATGAGAGTAGGGTAAGATGACGGTAAAGTTAAGAAGTCTGCCTTGAACTTGTAATTGTGTTGTCCTTAGACACTTGTGGTATAACACTGATAACAGTTCATTGTACCAGTATGGCTCGCACCCGTAGCGCTAACATAAGAGACAGTGCGGAGGGTCAAAAGGTCCTCGATAGATGGGATTTCGAAATGGTTTGTATAAGATGAGCGAGGATCATTTCCCCGACGTTAGAAAGACCTGACCAACAATCCTTAGATTAGGAAATGGGCTATATGGAGGTTTTTATGATTGTAGAGGGGCACCTCTACCTAATAAGGAGGAATAGCAGAAACTGGAACCAGTGGCAGCACTGTTAAACACTATGAACAAGACTTCGACCTTGATGACATAGAATCTGGCAACCAGCAGCAATGAGTACCGAATCCGGTTTAACCATAACCATAACCTCATGATGAGAGTACCTTTGGTGAATTTAACAAACAAAATGCGACTAGCTTTAGGGGGTTATTGGACCCTATGGAGGCAGAGAGTTAGACTATCGAAATAGGGGAAAATTTTGGAGCAATTAATTATAGTGAGAGATAAAAGATTGGATTCGCTAACTATAAACTGAGAGGTAAGGCCGATCAGCGATGGAAATGCTAGTGAAGAATCTGACTCATCAGCAATTGATATCACTTGAGAACAATTTAGGGAATTGTTTTTTAGCTGGTACTTTTACAGGATTTTATGCATAGATGTTAAGGGAGTTGGTTAATATGAGGCAAGCAGATCAAGAGTCGATAGTAGAATTTGAAATGAGGATTTCGTCTCGCTAGATTTGTAGTAAGGATGTTACTAAAGGAGGGAGATAGATGTCAGAAGTCTGAGTGGGGGTTTAGGCCTGGACTGAAATATGGAATGATCTCAACTCGATTGATGAGCTATATGGAATGTCTTTACTTGCCTTGAGTTTTGGGAGCAGTCCAAGTTTAATGATAGAAGAATGCATGGGCAAACACAGGGTGGACAGAAGGGAAATAGTCAAGAGTTTTTTCCATGACAAATATGTAGGAGCTGACAGGTATCAGTAACTTTTACAGTCGGCGCAACAGGGTGCCCAAGGCCCAGGGTAGGGCAGAATCAGAGACTTAGGCTTGCATCGCCTCAGGGATTTAGACCTAGGCAGAGTTCTGAAATTTGATAGGGGAATGATATGGGATTTATAAGATCACAAGGTATATGCGCTCGATCAGCTCAGAGTACTAGATTTAGACCATTGTGGGATGCTGGAGTTTAACCTACACAGAGAACTGGTCAGGGTGGCATGTCAGCTTTTTTGGCTACCCCATGTGTCATGTGTGGGAGGTGTCATGGTGATAGGTCATGCTACAGGGTTACCAGAGGGTGTTTTAGGTGTGGCAGTGTGGAGCATCAATTCGAGACTGTTCACTTATTAGAGATAATCAGTCAACTTTTCATCCCACACCTACAGCTAGTGCATCGACATTAGTGTTCCTCGTCAGGGAAGAGGACAATGTCGCGAAGCCAGATCCAGCAGTCTCAAGTCCAGTAAGGACAGAGGCCCAGATCATCAGCTAGACTTTATTTTATGTCTGTTTAGGATGTTGTTACATCCGATGTCATGGTATCAGGTACACTACAGGTTAATCCATTAGATGTTTGTATATTATTTGACTCTGGAGCGTCATATTCTTTTGTATCCTTTACTTTTGCATTGCGATTGAGGGTGAAAACCCATCCTTAGGAACTAATCTTGAGATAGGCACTCCGTTGGGAGAGTCTTTGACTATTTTACGGTTCTCTGTGACTATATTGTCCATGTTGGGGGGTAGAGATTTTCCTGTAGATCTCATCCTATTTATTTTCAGGTTTGAAATATAATACAAGGTATCTGGTGGTTATCCTCTAATCGTGCATCCATACATTGTCAAGGAAACCTTAGTAGTGTTTGAAAGTTCATAAGGTTTGAGTAGTAGTTAAGTTAGTGATTTGATTTATGAGTGAGAATGGTGCTATTGAGGAAGGTAAGTCTGAAAGTTTGGTTTGAGAATACGATAAGAAATTTGGAATCCTACCTAGTCATCTCATTCATTCTTTTGTACATAGAATTCAATTGTGACTTAATTGAATGCTAATCCACTATGAGATTTCGGAGAAGACGTCATTCATACTGAGTCCTCTTATTCCTTTTCTAGGATAATTATTTGTTTCTTTTGAATCTATTTGGACCTGATGGGATAGTATCTGGCCTATTGGCCATGGGAAAGCTATGAATTCTATTCAGGACCAATAAGCTTTACTGATCGTAACTGCTTCGAGTCATTGGGTTGACTTTGCTTCGTCATACCTATACCATCGTTTCTGTACTCGTCATTCTTCTGGGATGCTATAAAAATTATACTGGGAATTTCAAAGTCAACATGTATGATTTTGTTAAAGATTTTTGTGTTTTGATTGCTTGATTGCGATCATTGCTATCACTTGATCCCTAAGTGCTTGACTGAGATATTTGTTTGTTGTGATTAATGTTAGATGATTTGTTGTGTAACCATCACTGTTTCTTTGTGATTGGTGTTTGTTTAATATGTTCCAAAATAGTAACAATGTTATAATTACTGCTTGTAGTTAATCTGATTGTTAGAATTTTGTTGTGTTCTATTCTCAAATGATTTGAAATTTGGCAATATGTTATGTACATGTATTTTTACCTAATTTAATATTTGCATAGTTTCACCTGCTCTAATATGAGATTATGTAGACTCCTAAGCCTTAGATAATTGATGAGTAAGAGTAGACTCTGAAAACGTGAATTAGATTTGGACAATCTATTTGATGGTTCAGTATAAGATTGAGATTTTGGTTGAGCACGCAATAGAAGACCCCAAGTTACTTGCTTTTAGAACTGAAGGATTATAAACGTTTAACTGAAACACGTGATTGAAGGATAAGGCTATAAGATTTTTGTAAATAATGTAATTGTGAATCAGAAGCGATGTGATAACTTAGAGTCTTAAAACTCTAGTGAAAGTGCAAGACATACGTATACAGAATCCTATATGCGTTATGTTAAGATAACACTTCTCTCCGCAATGAATTCAGAAACAATATTGACTCGTTTAATTTAAGATATTGGAGTGTGCAGCTGAACCGTCGTAGTGGTTATAGTTTTCCTTCTTTCAGTGAGGTGTAAGTGTTAATAGGAATTAGTTATCCTATTTATGTTAGCTTTGGTCGAGTGCAAGTTATGTATGACAATTGTTTGGTATTTTAGTACACCTTAAGCTTGAAGTTAAGCTTTTCATCATTAAGTAGATTGTGCAAATGATAAAGTCTCTGATATAATATCAATATAATGCAGTGAGACCTTGTTGTATTAGAGTTTGGGTTAATTCGTTGTATATGCATTGTATTCGGAGCGGTATAGGTTCAACTCAATGAGTTTTGTATTAGCTAAGTCATGTAAAGTTCTGAAACAGTTATAGCAAAGTAATTGCCTGACATGATTTCAATTTAGCATCATTTGAATTTAGATAGTTGTGTTCGGGTATTCATGGGACATGAATTTGGGTGCATACGTAGAGGTAGCTTAGCTGCTATGTGGGAGATATTAGAGTTACACAGCTAAAGCGTAGTGCCTGGATGTTATTGGTAATAGAAAATCCAAAATTAAATTTTGAGGAAGAAATTTTTATAAAGTGGGGAGAATATAATATCCCGCACTTTTTCGAGCGGGTTAAAGTAACTATCTGTGACCCGAAAAAATAAATAAATAAACAGGCATGAATTTTGAGCAGTGCCCGAGTATTAGTAGAGCATGGAATGTTAAAATGATTTTGGCGTCAAAATATAATTTTGTAAAATTTTTGGGTCCATTCGTAAATCTTGGAAAAACTTTGGCTGCGTAAATTATATTTTTAGTGATAAAAAATAATAAAACGAGTGATAGTATATATTTTCAGTGACATCTAATTAAATTAATTAAGATTAGAAAGTTTTTGGGGCAAAAATATAATTTTAAAAATTTTTGGGGTTGTTTTGTAATTTTGTAAAAAATTAGGGGCTAAATTGCAAATTGAAAGTTAGGCCTTAGGTGTCAAAATGTTAGAGAAAACTCTTTTAGTGAATGCCACCTTGCTATTTTGTTGGTGGCTAATCAAATTTTATTATAAAATATGAAATGGAGACTTTGGAAAAATTAAAGAAAGAAAACAAAATAAAAGAAATCAGGGAAAGAAGAGAAGACCATAAAACAAAAGAAATAAAGAGAAAGAGAAAGAGAAAAGAAGAAATCGAAACAAAATAAGGAATAGAGGAAGAAAGGAACAAGGGAAGATGAGGAATTCGACAGGGAATTGCGAAAGGGATCAAAGAATTTTCAAGGGGTAATCTTCATCTGGGTGTGAAGCTTGTGTGCATGTGGGTGTGAAGCTTTTTGTGAAGTATGTGTTTCTGTGTGCAGTCTGTGTGCGTGGGGGAAGGCAAGGGAAAGGAGCAGGGGAAGCAGCAGCATAACTGCTTCTGTGTGTGAATCGAGTGGGTGTTTGTGTGAATGTGTGTGTGCACGCGCGCGTGTGTGTTTACAAAGTATGTGTTACATGTATGTGAATATGTGTGTGACTTGTGTGTGATTGGGTATATATAAAATGTGTTAGTGTCTGTTCTAGGTGAGATGAGGGTTATAGTGCGTGTTTTGTGTGTGCGCTCAAGTGACAGTGAGGATGTGTTTTATATATATATATGTGTGTGTGTGTGTGTGTGTGTAATGGTGTAGATTATGTATATAGGTGAGTGAATTGTGTGTATTAAAGATGCCAGGGTATGTTTTTTGGTGTTTGGATGAAGTTAGATGGGTAGAAGTGTGTGTTCGAGAGTTGTGTTTGTGAAATGGGTCTTAGCAGTTGAAGAGGAGAAGAAAGTGCGTTTGCTCAAGGTGCATTAGTGTGTTTGATTGTGAACAGTGACCATAATTGTCACTAAAAGAGGGGGTTAATTAGGCAGTTTTAATCTGAATTTTTATAAATAGTTAGGGTCATAATTTGAGAAAGTTCAAAACAGTAACTCCCATTATTTTTACGAGATGTATGCTTTGAAATTTTTCGGTGTCCGTAAAAAATGCTAAATTAGGGTATCTATTAAAAGGAGTTCTCGATTTATTTGGCATATCAAACCAAGTAATTTTAATCTAAAAATTTTAGAGAAACCTTATTTTATTGAGATGTTTCATTATCTAAAATTTCATGTCATTCTCGGGCCGATAGGTATTTATAGTAAAATTGCTTGCTCCGAACACCAATTGAGATTTTTGAGCAAAAATTTTCTTAAATACTCTTTAGTCCAAAAATGACTTCATGATGCTTAAAATAGTGATTTAATGTGCTTTTAAAAATTTTCCAAAATCGAAAAACCCCAGGGGTAATTTGGTAATTTGCCACCCAAAGAATGTATTTTGGTAATTTTATCTATAAAAGATATTTTTGGGTAAATTCACATATGGTAAGGATATTTTAGTAATTTTACTTATGGGAAGGCTGCTTTAGTGATTTAAGTGTGAGATGGGTATTTTTGGTAATTTTACACATAAGGGGTATTTTGGTCATTTTACATACCCGGTTAGGTGTCGTTTTGGGAGTATGCGTGAGTCTGTATTGAGTTTATAATATCATATTGTAGGCTATATTCTGATGATTTTATTATTCTATTTAGGTTAAAGCAACAGACTTTCGGTTAAACTAGCTTAGCTTCGAATCCATGTAAGGGTTTTTATCTGAACCCTGGATAAAAACTTTCCTCCAAACCCTTATTTCAATAACTCTTACTTGTAAGTATTATTTTGATTTACTTATGACTAATGTCGAATATTGAATTACTCATTGATATCAGCATGTCATTACCAAGAAAACCTCAACATTTAACCTGAATCGATTATTTGGAAATCTTATCGATGATCTCCTGTTATTGCATGCTGGGCAAATTCGATAATTGCTGTATTCTTTCTTCTGGATTCTTGTGCCTAAATTTGATAATTGTTTGTATTCATGCTAATTGTCATTGAAACCCAAATTGATTTCGGTTGATTGAGTTCATGTTAATGCTCATTATTATTGTTGTTTTTGTGATGACCCGGGGGTTTGTTCTGTTGTAGGCGTTATAAGGCTGGTTTGCTTCTACGTGATTCGTAGACTAGTATCCACTGAGACTAGTATCATACATCATGCATGTGTACGCCATATTATGCATTGCATGAATGGCATTGCATATTGGCTTTGCCTGAATGGCATTGCATCTGCCCAAAATCAACATCTTTAAATTTGTTTAAATTGTAGCTTACAGTGATTGTCTCGGAAATGATTGGAGAAGATTGTCTCAAACAGTTTGTGGTTGTTTATAATCCTTCCCGAGATTGCTATTGAACTCGTTTTAAATCCTTTGGAAAACCATCATTGTATTTTGGAATAATAGCTTTGAAAATGATCTTTTAATGATCGTTTTGGAACCTATCATGATTGTTAGTGTTTATTTTGGTGTTTATTTATGATGAAATTTGATCATTTTGGAAATCATTGTACTATTTAGATCGCTTGAAATATTTTTGAAAATCATCGTCAGTTGGATTCTTTTGAATCATTTTGTAATTCCTTCAAATGTCCTTGTACGACTTTACCGAGCTCTCAAAATCTCACCCTTCGTTTGACTCCCTTCTGTAGGTAATGATCAGCTGTAGCATGCTCGGGAATGGGTTTAGAGTCTGTGTGAGATTTCGGTGAGCCCACCACTACTGTATAGTGAGACCCCTATGTGGGTCGGTACTGTCAACTCGTTCTATAAGAACTCGAGTTTGTAAAGAACCTATGTCTTAATAGTTTAAGCTTAAGTAGTTTTGAAATCTTGTATTTTGAAAATTTTGAGTTGATGTCGGATTAGATGCTTTGAAGTATGTGTTAGTAAACAGGATTTAACGGGTTTGATGTGATGTGATAAGTTAACGTTCCGGGAGTTCAGGGCGACATAACTCTGGATTTTTGGGATGTTACAAAAGCTCTTAAAAATATATGGGATATACCAGATTTTGGAAAACAAATCCAGAGTCAACTCTAAATTAAGGATACCAACAGTTTCGAGAATCAATCAAAAGTCAACTCCAAATCAAGCCAAATCGCTCTACCCTATCTATCATATTTTCACCTTCAATTAGCTTAAACCCAAAATAACTGGACCAACTATCTGCACTAGTTTCACCGAATGGTCTTGACTATTGACCAAATTGGACTCTAACTGGATTGAACCATTCATTTGATTAGACTTAATTAATTAAACCAAGCTCATTATATATTACTAGGCGTACACTAGTAATAATAGTCCACTTAATTAAAAATAAGGCCCGATAACCAATAAATAAAAAGGACAGAACAAGGCTACAAAAATGGGATGTCTACATGCACCATGATGTTGAGCCTCTTCGAACAGCGATCTTAAGTGTGGCAGGGGCTTGGTTGGCATGCTGATGAGTGAGCCTCATAGTAACTTTTCTTAAAGCTTGCATGCCTAGGTTAACGATGCTCATCATTGTCACTAATAGTGATATGACCTTCAACACGAGTATGGTCAGCATAGGGTGACGTTTTCTCCGGCTCCTACTGTGAGCAACTCCAAATGCTGGGTCTTAGAAGCTTCATAGTCATGAGGGAAAGTAAGAAGCCCGTGGACAAACTGTCGTTGAATAGTAGTTGTTCGCCGTGCTTGATGTGGCTGAGTAGGTTGGTTAATCGAGGCTTGCTGTTGTTCCTTGGAATTTTGCATAGCTTGAGTAGTGGCGACTAGATCGTTCTGCTCGACTAAAGTTTGAGAAGGAGTGGAGATTCCCGCAAAGGTTTTCGCAACATGGGTGCGATGCTCAAGGGCATTGTTGACGAAATCGATTATGTGCGCTAAACTGATTTCAATGCGGGAGCCGATGTATTAATTGTAGAGTTGGCAATATCATTGCCACGATCCTCCGTGCCAGGACAAGACGCGGCTTGGGGGGTCAGTGTGGAAAAGGACTTTGAGGATATATGACTATTTTGTTTAGTCGGGTTGGCTTGGTTGGTCGGATATGGGTGTTTAGAGATCAGCTCCATGAGATTGGTTGTTAGCAAAGCTGTTTGCGTCCTATGAATATTGCCAAAATATTTTTGTCAAAATCTGAAGCAGCAGAGGGAACTCAAGAACAAACCTGCACAACACAAACAAGACAACGGTGGCTCGACAAATGGTGACCTGGTGGAGAATCTTCGATGCCTAATTGGATGAGAAGAACTCAATGTGTGAGTAGAAGAGTTTGAATCTGGCTTTTCCTCATATCTACCTTTTCCTACTATGAGACAACCACCTGATGATCATCCTGAGAAAAGAATTCTAGATGAGGAGAGCTTAACATATGTAACGCTAAGAGTGGGCATGCATACTCTTCCATACCACATTCGCAAAAAACTCAGTCCATCGATCTAAACTTCAATTACGAGACGTAAGCGAGGCAACTGCTAGAGATATGTGGATCAGTAAGATGAGTCACAGATTTTGGAAGAAGTATGATATGTCTTTTAAGTATTATGCTTCCTAAACACTTAACAGTAAATTATACTAATTTCATAGAAGAATTTGGTTAAAAGTTGCTAGGTATTAACGGTGAAAGTGTCATCATGGTCATCCTATGCTTTGAGACCATTGTTGCCAACTTGTCAATTGTTGTTGTATGTATCAAAGAAACCAACTTATCAAACAAAAAATATGGCGGTTGATGTCCTCTGTTACGGTGTGACATTTCACATATACTGTCCAATGTTGAGCGCAAAGTTACTCAAAGCATGAACCGGCGGTTGACGTCCTTTGTCACGGATGCTAAAATACACCCAGACCTGTTCCAAATAGAACCATCAAAGGCCCCTAGACGGGATGGGATTCTTGTTTCTTCCAGACTTTCTGGCATATTATTGGACCTGATATATGTTCAACGATGCGCTCGTTTTCCATTCTGGCAGACTCGTACAAAGTATTAATCACACAAGTATTTCATTGATTTCAAAAGGTCTTGCCCTATGAAGATGAGTCAGCTTCGCCCCATTAGCCTGTGCAATATCGTATACAAGATTATTGCAAAAGTTTTATGCAACAGATTAGTACATATCCTCCCTAAAATTGTGGGCGAAGCACAAGCACAAAGTGCGTTTGTATCAAGAAGACAAATAACATCATGTTAGCTCAAGAAATCTTCCACTTGAAAAATAGGCAAGGGGGAAATCATTATCCAATGGCGATCAAATTAGAAATGAGCAATGCGTACAACAAAGAAGAATGGAGTTTTTTGGAAGCTATGATGCGACAAATAGTATTCGATGAGATATGGATTAGGTGGATAATGGCGTGCGTCACAACTGTAACTTATGCATAGACAATCAATGGCGATAACATGTGCAGCCAACAAGGGGTTTACGACAAGCTGACCCCCTATCACCAGCATTATTTTTAACTAGCTCAGAATCCCGTGCCAAGCACGGGACGCTTTATTAACATTAATTTATTTTAGTAGTTTTGAAATGCATAATATAAAACATTTTGCACAACTATATAATTTTATAATTATTTCATAAAGATAGTTACTTTCATATTTAGCTTGAACTTTCTTGTAATAAAATAACTTCTGGTGAAATATCATTAAGCAATGTCCTTGTGCATATTTGCTAATTCTGATTTGGTAACTATATAGATGAACAAAAATTAAAAGTTTATTTAGTACACAAAAAAAAAGTAAATTCTACTAATAAAAATATCCGGAGAATATATTGAGATCAATTTGCTATTACACAAGACATTTTTATTATTTTTATAAGTATCTTATGAAAATAATTTGTACCTTTGAATGGGTTGCCCATAAGATTAATTTCATCTTAGTTTAATTGTGATAGAGAAAATTTTGGTCCATATATATATCATGTGATTTATAAAAGTTAATCAACACAACTAATTAAGTAAGGATGATATGGTATTTTTAGAAGCAAATGAAATCTACCAACAAAGTATACAGAAAAAATAGTAATCAGTGAGTGCATGAGGTAATTATATAAAGTTTAAAAAGTTTAACCACCATTTCTATATATATAGGATAGTTCAAAACCTCGTAGTAAGGAAATTATTGAACAAAATTTAACTAAGATTTTACAATATATACATTAAGCATGCTTACTAAGTAAGATTTATCTTCAAATATAATAAGGTTTTCAAAAGTTTTAGTCTTTATTCATCACAACATAACTAATATCTTTTTATATTTTATATGCAATTCTATTCAGAATTATAAAAGTTAACATAAAATCATAAATGGTATATATATTGCTAATGCATGATTTAGAATGCTTAAGAGTTTAATTACTAACAATAAAAGTACCATAAAAAAATTGGTTCAAAACTTTAGTTGAATTTAAGAAATGCTCACATAATTAAGATTTTAAATTTATACTATATTTTTTAATATATCTCATATAGAATCTACATATGTTATTTTTTACATTTAACCAATGAGACTAAATAGGATAGCGCAAAACTTTAGAGTAAGAAAATTACTGACCAAAATTTTTAGCCAACATAATTATCAAGTTATATTCATATTTGAATTTATAGAAAACTTAAATATGAATTTGAAATAAAACCTATTTTTCTTATTAAATAAATCTCTTAAGTAATTTTTGTTTTACAGGTTAAAATTTCATGTTAGAGAGATTTTTCAATTTATAATATTTAAATAAAGTAATAATAGGTTAATATATTTGTTAGAATTTTTTGAATGTTTCGAATTGATTTTCGAATTGCATAAGGCTTATTATTTAAATGTTTACTATATACTTACCGATTTAATTACTTGAAAAACTAATGACCCCATTTAAAATAATGTTTGGAGATCTTTAGCAACATTAATTTGTTTAACATTAATTTTTTTTAACTCTTATTATGTTAAAAACACAATGCAATGAGGTATCACGAGCTATCGTTGCATTTATCGCCTCAGTTATTAGATATTATAGTTCAGGATATGAGTCAAGCTCAAGTAAGTTAGTAAAATATTTTAAAATTTACAAAAAGTGTATCAATGCATACCACATTTCAAGAAACAAAAAGAGATTAACATCCTATGAAAAAAAAATCTACTTATGCTAAAACTATAATTGTTAGTAAAACAATTTAATACTTTATTTGCAACAGTTTCAAGTAATAGCTTGTCAAGACTATATTATTATTAAGTTCTTTTAGTAGTCCAACCTGTAACCTTTCAAAATCAAGTCTCTTAGTTTGAAAAGTTAGGTTAAGAATTCTTTATCTTTAGAGTCGTAAATGTTATAGTTCATTCTTATCTTCTTCATGAATCACTATTTCATGACATCACCAACTTATTAAAATACAAACATGATATCTAATAGATGGTCATGTACATTTAAAATTACAGTCTTGATTAGATGGACATGCAATTGTTGCAAAATATTTACATAAGTATATATGCTTGCTTTAGTTCCTTGGAATTGTATGTTTAAAGAACAATATTAAGTAGATTGTATTACATTATCGTCGCTAGATTTGTACGTTCTTCAAGCTTTCTTTTATATTGTCAAGCGGTACTGTAACACAATCTGCTCATTATTCGTTCAACTTACAGTTCAAATGAACTAAAACAAACATATTTGCGTATGCAAATATTACGCAAGAATTGCATGATAATCTAATCAAGGTTTTAATAGTCAAATTAAAGCCTAGTACGTAAATATATATTTGTAGTATAGAGTTTAAATGTTGTACAATTAATTTTCTAGATTTATAAGGTTAACAAATATCGAGACAATTATATCACAAATTTTTAATTAATAAATTGTAGTCAAATTAAAGCCTAGTACGTAAAAATGCCAACTTATAATTTGTTTATTAAATCTGTATATCACATTATTCAATTTTGACGATGATTATCGTCATTTTTATTCCTTCTAAATGTAATATGTTATTTTTGTTTTTTCTATATAAGAATTTTTATATTCACATTAAAGACTGGTTTTAAGAATACAATAATCAAATTTAAGTCATAATAAGTTAGCGTATTGATTATGTTAGTTTTAAAATGTCTAGAATTAATTTATAAATTATACAACCCTTATTATTCTTGCTAAATTAATCAAATATAAAAATAAGGTACCTATAAAAATTCAAATCAATAGGTTATTTAATTATTATTTTTCTAAGTCTCATAAGTTATTTAATCTTAATTGTAACATTAATTTTTCTTCTATACCAAAAATATTCTAGTTTTTATATCCATATTAGAGTGGGTTTGAAGATATAATAGTTAAGTCTTAATAGGTTAGTATAATGATTAGGTTGAGTTTTAGAATGATTGAAATTAATTTTTGAATTACGTAAGGCTTACAAAAACCCTCATTACTCCTGCAAAATTAATTAGATATAAAAATAAGGATCATATCAAAATTTAAATTATTTAATAGATCACGTTTTTATTCTATATCTCATAAGTTATTTTTTGGGTCTATAGATTTTAATGTTTATATTAGAAAACACTTTTAAGGACATAAATATCAAAATGAAGTCTTAATAAATTAGTATATTGATTAGGTAGAGTTTTAAAATGATTAGAATTATTTTTTAAATGGATTTTTTTTATTTTAAATCAAAAGTATTATTTTCATTTTTTTATATATATGAGTTTTTATACTCATATTAGATAGTAATTTTGAAGATACAATAACCAATATTAAGTCCTAATAAGTTAGTATAATGATAAGATTGAGTTTTAGAATGATTAGAATTAGTTTTTGAATTTCAAGGACATAATTAGAATTAGTTTTTTAATTTCAATCAAAATATAAATTATTTATTAGATCACGTTTTAATTCTATATCTCATAAGTTATTTTTTGGGTCTATAGATTTTAATTTTTATATTAGAAAACACTTTTAAGGACATAAATATCAAAATGAAGTCTTAATAAATTAGTATATTGATTAGGTAGAGTTTTAAAATGATTAGAATTATTTTTTAAATGAATTATTTTTATTTTAAATCAAAACTATTATTTTCGTTTTTTTATATATATGAGTTTTTATACTCATATTAGATAGTAATTTTGAAGATACAATAACCAATATTCAGTCCTAATAAGTTAGTATAATGATAAGATTGAGTTTTAGAATGATTAGAATTAGTTTTTTGAATTTCAAGGACACAATTAGAATTAGTTTTTCAATTTCAACGACATAATTGTCAAAAAGAAGTCTTAATAAGGTAGAATTTTAGAATGATTACAATTCGTTTTTAAATTAAATAAGACTTACTAATATAGAAGTTAATTAATCTTAAAATAAGGATCTGATGACGTGTCATAAAAAGAAGCGATGACGTGTCGCGCAAAAAAGTTATTAATACTTTTCTCGCTTCGCTTATTATATATTATATAGATCATTACGGAAGGACTTTCTACTTTAATCTCAAATGGAGTTGGAAGAGAACTATTGCAAGGTGTAAAAATTTGTCGCCAATCACTTGAGGTTAGCCATTTATTATCTGTTGATGATACTTTAATCTGTTAGAAGGCTTCTTAGCAAAATTGTGAGCAACTCCTTCATTTATTGAACACATATGGGACTGCTTCAGAACAACTAATCAATCATGACAAGTCTTCAATATTTTTTTAGCAAGAATACACCACCTACAATACGCCAGGTTCTTTGTCGCAAAATTGGTATCTCGGTGGAGGCTCAGACAGGAAAGTACCTCGGACTACCGGCAGATATAGGGAGAAACAAAACCAAGCTATTTTATTATGTGATTGATCGAGTAAAGCATAAAATTGAGGATCGGAAAGAAAAGTTGTTATCCCCAGCAGATAAAAAGATTCTAATTAAATCAGTGGCTTCAGCCATGCCAAATTTTGTTATGTCTTGCTTTTGGTTACCGTTGAATGTATGCCATGAAATCAATCAAACTATGGCAAGATTTTGGTGGGGGGATGGAACAACAAATAAGAAAATACATTGGGCTTCTTGGGATAAACTAACTGAAAAGAAGAGCAACATTAATCTAGGCTTCAAGAATATAGAGTTGTTCAATCTTACTTTATTGGCGAAACAAGGATGACGACTGTTGGTGGAAGAAATTGTTTATTGAAACAAGTTCTCAAAGCAAAGTACTATCCAAAAAGTACCTTCTTGGAGGCAAAAGTGGGATTCAACCCATCATGGGGCTAGAAGAGCTTGATAGAGGGCAGAATGTTATTACAAACATGATACCGACGGAGAGTGGGTAACGGAGCAAAAATCTCCGTAAAAAATGATCCTTAGATACCTAGATTGCACACTTTCAAGCCAATATTCCCAACAAATCATGATGGTATTGTTAACGTGGCGGATTTGATTGACAAACCGAAACGGGAGATGCGATAAGCCAATAGTGCTTGCGGCCTTTCATGAGATGTATGCGAAGGAAATTCTTAAAATTCCTATATCCATGGGGAATATCAAAGATCCAATAGTATGGCATTTCACATATAATGGTGCTTATTTTGTGCGGTCAGGTTATGAGTCAGCGTGCGCACTACTTAGAGAAGGAAAGCTTACAAACAAGGCTTGACGACGGGGGAATCATCCAAGATGATAGAAGGAAAAAAATGTACTGAAATGTAATATGGAACTTAAAGGTACCCGGCAAAGTGAAGATATTCTTGTAAAGATGCTCTCACAACTTATTAGCGACAAAAGATAATCTACAGAAGAGGAAGCTAGGAGTAATGGTCTATGCACCTTGTGCAATACTGATCAGGAAACAACCATTCATTTACTTTGGGATTGTCATTTCTGTCGGGCTTGCTGGTTTGTCTCTCCAATTGCTGGATTTATGCGACAAACCTCAAGACCTTGCTTCTAGAGTGGTGGAACAATCTATCATCGTTTAAAGGCGACAGACCAGGAGATTAAATTGAGAGAACTTACCTCTTCGGTGTTGTGGAACATATGGAAATGTCATAACGCGAAAGTGTTCAAAGGACAGGTTAGTGACCCCTTGGAACTGATGAGTTTGGCACAGTTGCAATTCCAAGAATATCATAATTGTTTGGACATAGACAATTTTGTTTCACCAAGAACTTCATTGATTCAACAGCCATGCTAGACATGTCCTGATACCGACTTCCTGAAAATCAATGTGGATAGATCTTGGGTGGCAGATACGTGTAAATGAGGCATTGGTGTGGTCATACGAGACAAGTCTGGAAGGTGTGTTGGCGTTGAAATAGTCTATTGAATAATTGTGCGAGCGTTATCGCATCCAAAGCACTTATAGCTAAAGAAGGGTTGAAATTGGCACAAGAATTGAGATTCAAATTAGTTGTCCTAGAAGGGGACAATAGATGCATATTCAACCTGTCACAAGGAAAATCTGGACCACAACTTGAGATTGAAGTGATCATACACGATTGTCATTCTCTAGCCAGAACTTTTAGTCACTGTCGCTTTTCATTTGGCGGTCGTAGGGGAAACAAGGTAGCTCATTTTGTTTGTTAAGCATCCTCGTTGGGAACTTCACAGTAACACCTGGTGTCGTGTACCACCAGAGTGGTTGATTAGCTCTCTACGGAGAGATGTGGGTTTTTGTTAGCTATTCTTATTAATAAAATACTAATATCGTTTGAGAAAAAAAAATATATGGCAAGTCTTGGTCAAACGGGCTAGCCCTTGGAATCAAGTGGAAGTTGAGTAGGCCTCGACTATGCCGGTAGCCTAGCCTGATCATGGGCCTAAACACTTAAGCCCAAGCCATGCCCTCAAAATTGCTTAAAGGACTTTATACTGAACTGAAGTGGGTTTGAGCTAAAAACAACTTATGTAGAAGGCTTTTCAAAGAACTATTTTCTTCTAAGAAACTTTCCTCGGTATGCCATTTATGCATATCCGTTGTTTACTTACTTTCATCTAAAATACTAAGGCTACAACTTGGGCTGGGCAACCCTGCCAACCCGTAGAAATATGGCCGTGGGCTTAGTATTATAGCGATCGTGATGGACTAGGGCATAAAATTTTGAGCTCGTAGAAAATATGTGCTCCGCATGGGCAAAAGTTTTTCGAAGCCCGCCCAGCCGTCAAACTTTTTAGATAAAATATGACTTATGTATGTAAGTATTACGCGTACAACATTCGTCATTTCTTTTTCTTTAGTCTTTAAAATTCTCTAACCATACGCGTTTAGAGACCTTTGAAGATTTCTTCTTTTCTCCGTTGTTTCTTATTATAGGACTAGACATCGTAAGATTGTTTCGAAACCCTTTCTTTTTCTTTTTCTTTTTCTTTTATTGTCCCTAAAACTTTGTTTCCCTACTTATAACTAAATCCAATTTGAAACTTCACTATAGTATACTTTATTATCTTGACTGATTAACATATTTCGATGGTAAATGATATGCTTCACAATTAGTAAATGGAAACTCATGACTAATTAGTAGACTTGGATGATAATTGATATGTATTAAAATTAAGTAAATAAAACTAATATGAAACTATGGACAACCCGTGGGCAGCCCATATTCAGCTCGTGCCCACCAAAATTTTCATGGGATGGGCGTGGCAGATATTATATAACCTGTAGAAGGACTGGGCTCACGTGTTTTTTAGAGTGAATTGGGCATGGTCTGACTCTTAAGCATGTCCAGCCTGTCCAAGTTGCAGTCTTATAAAATACTGGTCTTGATGGAGTTATGGCATGTTACTTTGTAACTCCATCCAGACCACATAGATAGTTCCAAACATACTCTTGCAACTTCATAAACTCTCGAACTGTTTGTACTAACTTTGCAAATTTTAAAGCTAGAAGATGAAGAGAGAAGGGAATAGAGGATAATCCCTAACTTTTACACTCTGCACGTACATAATTCTGCCACTTCTCGTTTCTACACTTTTGAGTTATACTTTCCTAACAACAGACCGTATATCAACCCAAAAAAAAAAAAAAATTCACTTCAAATTCGCCGGTTAAGTCAATTAACTGCACATAATAGTACTCCATGATTTATCTCTACGAAGTGATACCTTTTCTTAATGATGTGTTTTGTGGTTTTCGATTGTTAGAAACATCTGATCTGATTTGAAAGTCAAAATCTAAGATAACTTACAAACACCAGCGAACATGAATTTGGTTTATATAATATAGACCTCTTCTCTGACTTTGAATAGCACTTGCATTTTTGGCAGACCTTTGAATAACGCCGGTCTTCTTTGCCCTTTGAATGTTGACAGTTCAAACCAATGGCTTCTTTAAATTTCTCATTAAATGGTAGGATTATTCAAATGAATTGGACTCCTATTATTTCAGCATTTAAGTTGAAGAACCTACGTATTGTCCCTACCATGCTTAGGTTAAAAACTAAAATATAATCCTTACATTTTTTTTTGCTCTCACGTTATGAACTAAGTATAATAATACCAACTTGATAAATAGTTGTGCTGTCTACTAAGTACCAAAAGAGTTTTGCTTTTCGTTTCCTAGATGTTGAAACTCTTTTGTTTATAACAATTGAAGCAGCATCAATGGCAGCACCCTCAGCAATGGCTATGAAGATTGAGATACTTGCCGAGGATATCATCAAACCATCATCTCCCACTCCACATCACCTGAGAAACTTCCAATTCTCTCTTTTGGATCAGCTCGTCCCTTCAATCTACACACCACTTCTCCTCTTCTACCCCGGGCCAACTTGTACAAATCTCGACCACCCACCAAAATCAAATCCCTCCTCAAGATCGCTGCAGCTAAAAACATCCTTATCCAAACTTCTAGTTCCGTTCTACCCCTTTGCCGGAAGAATCAACGGCAATGCCTCAATAGAATGCAACGACGATGGAGTTCCATTTCTGGAAGCGCGTATTAAATGCTCTCTCTTAGACTTGCTCAAAAAACCTGAAGCAGAAACCATGAGGACATTTCTTCCTGTTCAAGTTGAGTCCAAGGAATCAAGCACGATCCCGTTACTTATTCGAGTCAGCTTCTTTTCGTGTGGAGGGATGGCAATTGGCATATGCGCGTCGCATAAGATCACGGACGCGTCCACTTTAAGCACCTTCATCAATGGCTGGGCAAGTGAGTCTTCTGTGTGTGACAAGACTCCGGTAGCCCCGGAGTTTGTTATATCTTCATTGTTCCCACCCTGTGATTCCTTGACTACCTTAGCTATAGAGCTGATCCCAGAAAACGACTGCGTAACAAGGCGGTTCGTCTTTGGTGCTTCTAGTATCGCAACTCTAAAGAATAAAGCTGAGAAAGATAACGCGGTGCAACCAACGCGCGTCGAAGCCGTGTCAACGTTGTTGTGGAAATGTGCTACAGCAGCGGCGTCTAATAAAAGGCCGTCCGTGATGACCCAGATCGTGAATATGCGTAAAAGGTTCATACCAGCCCTGGCCGAAAACTCGGTTGGGAATTTTTCAGGGTATTTTCTGGTAGAGAATAATGGCAACGAGATGGAGTTACATAGCTTAGTTGGAAAGTTGAAAAGGGGGATGAAAGAATTTTGTGGTGACTATGTGACGAAATTGCAAGGGAAGGAGGGCTCCGAGACTATAAAGGAGTCATTTAAGGAGTCGGGAAAAATGTTCATGAGAGATGACATAGAGTTGTACAATTTTAGTAGTTGGTGTGGGTTCAGATTGTATGATGCTGATTTTGGGTGGGGAAAACCAGCATGGGTTAGTATTGCTAGCTGGCCATACAAGAATGTTGTGGTGCTGATGGATACAAAGGAAGGTGATGGAATAGAAGCTTGGGTTAACTTGAAGGAAGAGGAAATGCTCGTCCTTGAACGGGACCCTGAGCTGCTGGCATTTGCCTGTCCAAATCCAATCGTTTTAAGCTCTTAGGCGGGTTTACTTGCAGTGAAATTTGTATCCGGGCGATTTTATTTCCTTGTATTCTTTGTTAATAAAGCTAAGAGGGCGAGTTAAAAAGCATTTCATATTGAAGTTCTCTGTTAAGATAACTTTTTTCTTCACTTTAACTTTTAACTACAAACATGTAAGGATACCAAATATTTATCAAAGCTCATTTTTCCGGTGAACGTCGTCTTTGCTGGCTAACCCTCATGAGGGAATGACCGTGGCAGAAAGCGTCCAACACTTCGATCATGCCTATGGAATAATTTTTTCAAAACCTTTTAATTTTAGTTCTGATAGTTTGACAAAGTGCGCAGTGTGGGTTCACGTGTCATTCAATCCTTGATGCACGTCGAAAGTAAAACTACGACAAATTTTGATAGTCATACAGTGAGTAAAAAGTGAGGAGCTTGTGCCATTGCAGTAACTATTGACGAGTTTCTTTGTTCTCTGCTGGGCATTTTTTGGACTTGTTTTCTTCACACTATTTGTTCGAAGAATGTGATTACACTTTTTTCGTTGTGATTCTCTTCATTTTAGTTGCCCCTCTGCTGATAGTCGTAGCCGAATCTCTTTAATCGGTGCTCACAAAGAGCATAAAGGAAGCATCTTGAAAGACTTGTAGATGGGTGCCCACCGAGAGCGTATAAGGAAGCGGTGGCCAATCTGATGTAGGGCCGGTGGGACCATGGCCACCCCTCTCCCCACACCTCCCTTCCTCTTATATTTGTCACTAAAGTTTCTTATATTACCGACATGACATCTAGCCAAAGCATTAAAGTTAAAAAAATTAAAATTTTTAGTATATATTTTGAGATTCAAAAACTTTCACTTCATTTTTGTTTTTAAAGCTTAAAATTGTGATTATTAACAAGTGCCGCTAAACCGTTTAGAGTTTAGGAGAATTTAAGTTTGGAGTGAATTTATCAAATTTTCATATTTTGTTGTTTTAGTTCCAATTTACAATAAAATTTTGATTATTATTTTTTATTTGAATAGATAAACTCAAAGTTCATCTAATACTTTTTCTCGTTACTCAATCTCAACACAATGTTCTATATATATACAACTTACAAAATGCTATATGTGAGCATATATGTGAGCAGTATTTAGTCGAGTTATTTTATATTATTGTGTAAAGATTAAAATGTATATATGCACGCAAATGATATAACTTCGATATAGATGTGATGCTAGTACAAATCCATATACATGTACATTTTTTTTTTTGCAAATCTCATGCAATTGAAGACTAAAAGTGTTTCAAATTTATTTGATGTTGACTAAATGTGGTCATATTAGATCAATTTTATAATACTAGCAACTAAACTTTTAATTTTACATACATTTTTTACCCTTTTCGATGTGACATCGAGGGTATGCCCTCTGCCCGTAGGACTCTTGTTGATCAGTGCTTACGGAGAGCATAAGCTAGCCTCCGTAAGGGCTTCTTGATAAGTGCTTGCGAGAGAGCCTGTAATGAAGTCTTCCTAGGGATTGATGAGATACGCGCACGGACAGTGTATATGGAAGCCTTCCAGGGGCTTTTGGATTGGCGCTCATGAAGATCGTACAAGATAGCCTCCCAATGGGGCTTGTTTAAGAGTGCTCATGAAGAACATATCTTGAGCAAGCCTCCAAGAGTAATGATTGTGAATTCCTGCTCAGAGAGCAGTAACGTGTAGGCTTCCCGGTGTGACTCTCAGAGAGGTGCTCTTGGAGACATATGAGAAAGAATCCCGATAGCTTGTGGATCAGTGCTTGTGGAGAGCGTAAATGGTATTTTTTTTAATTTACCAAAACAAATCAAGCTAAATAAGTGCAAAGTTTAACGTAAATAAAAATAAGATACATCGTAATAATTACACATCTATTATAAAAATGATGTGAGTTGCAACGTCGCTAAAACTCTTATGAGATCTAAAACGTTCTTAATGAAGGGAAAACCTGAACTTGAAGTAATTGGGATTGTTCGGTTTCCGTAACATGCATGTGTTGATCGATGCGGAGCCGGATCTACCATCCGGTTGGTTCGGTTTGACTCATCCGATGTAAATCAGAATTGGAGACCTTGTGGCTTGAAGATGCCGGAATTTCGAGGGTTGGAGGATGCACATTCCCTTCGAGCTGCGGATCGCTTCGATCCGGCCTTGGGAGGACCCCCCCCCCCCCCCCCCTTCAGCTGTTGTTGGAGCTCCGATGAAAACCGCGGCAGTACTGTAAACTGACATCTAAAGCGGCCAATGGCTCTCTCCCCTGTCTCGATGGGAGCTAGGGATCTGGTGCAAGAAATTGCATCATCCCGTCTCTGGCTATCTCTTAATTTGGTAACCCCAAATACGGGTAACCCTTATGTTTACCGCACTTTCCTTCAAGGCCATGTGGGCCATTTTCCAAGATCATCTGTTTGGATGCGTTGTCTTAGTTGTTCCAGAAATACCCGTTTGAGTATCGTCTTAGGTTATAATGGGTAACGTGTTTTATTGAAATTTGCTTAAAAGAAAAAAAAAACAGAGAGCATTATTGCAGAACAACAAAAGTAAAAAAAGAAGCAATTAAAGCATTGATAACAACAAAAACTCAATGTAATCACGTGAAAGTGCCAGGCAAGAACAACACCCCTCCTGTACTATTGAGTATACATTAATCCAAGTACTTGCAATACTCCATTGACCCGTCCAAATTTCCAACCACGTCTTAAAGGTTTTTCCTTATTTTTTTTGTTCTTAATCGATTGTTAACTGTTAAAATAAGATGGTGACTCGAATTTCTTAGACCTTCTTGAGTTTTTAAATTTTACCAAGGCAGCTCATCACAGTGACGACTCTGTTGGAGGCTAATTAAGAGAATTAGACTTAAATTTATTTTTTTTCAATTTTTTATATCTTCATATTTGTTGTTTTGTTGCGTGAAGTGTATATTTCTGTGATTTGTCTTCTTTTTTTGTTACTCATTAATATTCACAATACTTCCAATTCATTAGAAGAGTATTTGTTTTCTTCCTAAAATTCGTATGCAGAAAATCAAGAGAAGAACCAAGCCTCTCCAACCTCTAGATCGGTCCTCGAAGTTCATCAGTTCAAATATCTGACTAGTACAAGTATCTACTCGTCAAATCAATTTTCATCACGTCTTCTTCCTATCTAGCCACGGTCAATGTGATTTTCTTGGAAGTCAAGTGTTGAATTTCTGGATTGTTAATTGACAAAGCTCAGTTGGTCTCATAATTCAAGTGGGTGATTGGCTGGTTGACTTCCCTACCTGACAAAACATATACGGACTATGGAGTATATTATTCTCCAGCGAGATGGTGGGCAAATATGAACCCTGAACCCAGTCAATTTTGGCGTGCGGAAAGTTTGTCATCATCTTAAAGGACTCAGTCTATGTCGCTAGTATATTTAGAGAGTGACAAAACTGGGTAAAATAGCATTTTCCATTGAGATATTGTAACCAAAAAATTTCCTGACAAACTGTTCCTACTTTATTAGTAACGAGTAACAACTCTATTCTTATATTTCAATTAAAGTTTGGTTACTCATTTTGATTGAAGGATTCAGATAATAATTTCAGACTATTTCATCTAAAATGTATGGATGCATCATATGTCCCGTACAAAAAATGAGAAATACAGTATGGTCCAATTGATCAAAGGGTGACATGTTTTCTTAGAGAAGTAAATATTTTCTCAAAAAATAAAGAATAGTGTTACTTTTCTCAACTTTTATCTCGCAAAGTAACACAAATGATGCGATCCTAAATCTCATATCAAACATAAAATGTCAAAATTACGCTAAACTTGTCTGAGATTCACTTTTGAAATAAAATTTAAAATGAATAATGTTACTCTAAAATATGATACGGCTTTATGGTTCAAGTTCTGAAGAGTTATTATCCGTAGACAATATTGTCTACTAGGAGCTGGAAAAGCGAGCACATCTTCCACTCATGTACAAAAATCATATAGATCCCTAGCATACTGTGCTAGTTTGTGAGCTATTTTATTCCCTATTTGTCATACTAAACTAAACTCGCATCTTTTGAAAATTCTTGCACAACATTTTGGCTTCATTAATTAAATTGCCCATCATCATTCACACCTGCCTTTCGTAGTGGTAAGATAACATTTGACGCATCACCCTCGATTATTACGTCCCAATATCCACACTTGAGGCCAACAAAGTACTGCTTCAGAATGTTCAGCTTCAAGTATTCAGGGATCTTATTGTACAAACCTGCATAAAATCACCTTTTTCACCTCGAATGCTACCCCAATATCGAATGCATTTTCACCTTCGAACATCGTTGTCTCAAAATTAATCTTGTAGCACTTTTCAGGAGGAACGTGCCAAGTCACAGGGATCGTGGCCGAGGCTGTAAGGGCTGAATTTGTGCATTTTTGTATTGTTGCAGCAGGTTGGTACACTACAAGAAAAAAGGCTTTTAGCGACGGGTAAATCCGTCGCTAAAAGCCTAAAATCCGTCGCTAAATATTTTAGCGACGGATTTACCGTCGCTAAAAGTTTTAGCGAAGGATTTACCGTCGCTAAATATTTTAGCGACGGATTTACCGTCGCTAAAAGTCTCTCGTATAAAAGACCGTTACTAATAGTTTGGCGACGGAATTTTCAAATCCGTCGTGTAATATGTAATTTTTTGCGACGGATTTATTTTTAATTAACGACGGAATATCCATCTCTAATTATATTTTAATTTATTTTCTTTTTTGTTAAATTAGCGACGGAATAAATGTTTTAGCAACGGAATATTCCGTCGCTAAATAAGTTTTTTAGCGACGGAATATCCCGTCGCTAATTAACTGACAGTAGGAACACTTTTAGCGACGGAATTAATCCGTCGCCAAAAGTCAATATTTTTTTGATTTTTTTTTATATTACCTAGACCTGTAATAAAATTTTCATTTCTCAACAACAACAAGCAATAATCAATACACAAAGAAATATATATAATCAATCATAAAAAATATTTATTATAAAAAAAACTCATTATGTACAATACAGGCACCGGAGACAGCCGGTTAGGGGGTGGGAGGGGAGAGGAGTACAGGCGGGGCGCGGGGGGGGGGGGGGGGGAAGCTGGGAACGGGCACGAGAAGGGGCTCATCAAGGGTTTTCGAGTCCCGAATCTGGATCTTGCTGATCCGGGGCCGGCTCGGCATGTCCAGCAGCGGTACCCTGCTGATCATCCTCCCTGATCATCCTCATCACCACCGTAGCAATGCGTTGGATCTTCTCGTCGTCCAACGGACCCCGAGGAGCCGGTGTCTGTGGATGCTTCTATCATGGCACGAGCAGTCGTGCTAGGCAGGCCGCGTATGCGGCCTTTCGGCCGATTGACGACCTCCGGGGTATCCAGCCATCGCTTCCACGCCCCAGTACTCGCACCCGTACTAGTGGACGCTGATGGCTATCCGGACTGCTGCTCGGACCCCCTAAGCTGTTCATACGAGGCCTGCAAAAACAGTGATTTAACGATATGTTAGGGCATTAATTAACGCAACAGACATTGAGGAATAGAAAGACAAAAAAATTAACAACTTAAACAAATTGACTCACATCGATCCACCGGGCAATATCTAAAATATAGTCGCCCGCCCGGTGCGCCTCATCCTTGTCCTTCTTCCGCACGTGCGTCTGACTATACGTCAGAGCTATGACCTCATCCTCCTCCAGATCTGGGTGCTTGACCGCGTTCATGTGTCGGACGATGTCGTGTGGCACCGACCCCCCGTGTGTGTCGGATTTCTGTTCTGTCTGTTCTCGGCCCCCCTCTTACTCTTGGCGTCCCAGCCTGGATCCGCAACCCACCGATCTATCATCTCCCCCATACACCGTGAGATATCCAATGTGGGGGATATCTCGTCATCTCCGTCATCGGGGCACCCTCGGGCAGCATCTTCTTCGCCCGGTCCCGTGCGTCATGGAGCCATCGGCGGTAATTCTTGCCGATGTAAGCAAAGAAGGCCTGCTATAATTGGGTTATGTTAGTGTAAATTATGACTAATTAGGCTAACTATAATCAATATGCGCGTAATTGGGTTCATTTGGGCTAATTTGGGGTAATTACAGCTAATTTGATTTTCATTAGGTTCTTAGGGTTAATTAAAACTAATTAGGCTCGTTAGAGCTAATTAGGGTTAATTGATTTATTAAAATATTGTTAATCAGGACTAATTAGGGCTAATTATAGCTAATGCTGGAGCCACGATGAGATTCCAGGGGGTGCATGCTAAAAATGTCGCGTTAACCTAATTAACCTAAATTTAATGCACAGTCAACAATCTCAATTCCGACACCTCATATAGGGTGTCGATATGGTGTCTGATACGTGTCTGACACCTCCGGACAAGTGTCTGACACATACCGACACGTGTCCGACACCTCCGGACATGTGTCCGACGCCCACCGACACGCACCTCCAGACACATTGGCATACGTTGATTTATTTTTTAAATGTCGGACATCGTCGATCAGATGTGGTGTCCGTGTCTGCGCGAACTAACAGGTATCTCAATCCAATTGGGTCACATCCTCCGTCAACAATCTCAATTCTCAATTCTCAAATGCTCAATGCAATAAAAATTAACAAAAATCACACATTCAATCCAATTGGGTCCCATCCTCCGTTAATAATCTCAATATCTCAAATGTTCAATGCACAATTAACAATCTAAAGTCATCAATTAACAACCTAAAATCATCAATTAATAATCGCAATTACTTCAAATGCACAGCTAATAACCTAAAATCATCAATTAACAACCTAAATTCACAAATCAATAATCACAATTCTCGAATGCACAATTAACAACCTAAAATTATCAAACAAATTATCAATGTTCAAATGGGAAAAAATTGTTCAAAATGCACATATCTGATGCGCTTGAATTATTTCAATTTAGGGTTCGATTGTATTAGGGCATTCAATTTAGGGTTTAATTAGGGTTCAATTAAGGGGTTCTATTGATTCAATTTAGGGTTCGGTTGATTTGGGGCATTCAATTTAGGGTTCAATTAGGGGGTTCAATTATTTCAATTTAGGGTTCGCTTGAATCAGGACATTCAATTAGGGGTTCAATTAATTTAATTTAGGGTTCGATTCGATTAGGGCATTCAATTTAGGATTTAATTATGGTTCAATTACTTCAATTTAGGGTTCAATTAGGGGGTTCTATTAGTTCAATTTAGGCTTCGGTTGATTTGGGGCATTCAATTTAGGGTTCAATTAGTTCACTTTAGGGTTCGGTTGGATTAGGGCATTCAATTTAGGGTTCAATTAGTTTAATTTAGGGTTCGATTCGATTAGGGCATTCAATTTAGGGTTTAATTAGGGTTCGAGTTAATGACCAAAGTATGCTACTCAAATGCTCTCGCCTTTCACTACGCTAATTTGTATACACACGTATGCGCACAGTTATTCACTACCACCCTCTAATTACTTCAGCAGTCCCTCTCCTCTTATAGACACACATAAGCAACCACATTCAATCCCACTTACACACTCAATACAATACAAACACCTCACACCAATGTACCATTCATTGTACACACACTACCGAACATATAACTCACGCACACATAGCTGCCTCGACAGCTCCTTACACTCACACAAATACACGCAACGCACCTACACCGCATACACTCACGCACGCACACATCACAACACTCATGCACTCACGTAGTGCACACAATAACCGGCACAGACACCTCACTCTAACACTCTAATGCACCCACACAGAGCACACACTAATTCCTCAGTTGAGCTAACACAGTAATCATCTCGTCCATGGTTTCTTTACTTTTATCGAAACCCATCTTTTCCTTCAATTACAGTATAACAATTATTCATCCCAGAACCAGAGTTATATTCCTGGCATTATTTACTCAACCTGTAAATTCTATGCTGATTGATAAACTTTTGGAGCGTTTGGTTTTTTCATTTTGCTTGGGGATATCTAATCGGATTTTGATTAAGGTATTACAAATAGATGGTGATGGATACTGGCTCAAGTTTTGTTCCAATTCTATTTACAATTACGAAAAAATTGTATAACATGATATTTACAAATAGAAGACACAACTTGGTATAACATGATATTTTTTCGACAAATACTCGTTTTAGATGGTTTGATTTTACCCTTTGTTAGGAGATTGTCTTATATATTCGCATTTCCAAAACAAAACCATTGGTTTCGATTATAACTTTCAAATCCCACTTAAAACGTATTGTCCCCACATCCTTGGGCTGCACTTTTTCCCCCACAAAAATGGTATCCAAATCACTCTGTGCAGGAATAAATGCTAGGACAAATGCTTCAAGCTTATAGTGATGTTACTAGGTCCAGTGGTTTTGGCAAGGGGCCAAGGGGAAAGCTGTAAGGAAGGTTTAGATTGGAATGCTTTGCAGATGAATAGGGCTAAAGGACTCTTCAGGAAGATTGCTTGAATCAGGAGTACTGACACATGGTTTAACCTAATCACTTTTTGTCAAATCTCAAAGAGTTAACGACTGTATTGGAGTATTTCTAAGTCTGTACTGTCTATTGTATGCTTTGAAGTACCAAACTTGACCTCTTTCTGACCTTGAGGTCTGATATTAAAATCAAATACATCTCATATCGATCTATGCTGCCCCAAAGGAAAGTACAAGTTTTGTAAGACCATTAAAGCTTTGCAGTTATATTCCAGCCTTAGTTGCACAGAAACAGAACAGGACAGTTTACAATCTCTGTTAACTACAATTTATTGTAGATAACATCAAGATTACACTAACCATATCAATGGCATATCACTAACCAATCAAACCATATCAAACAATCTCATTAACGTACACCCCAATCAGAGATCCCCTTCTCGATTAACCATATCAAACAATCTCATTAACCATATCAAACAAAAAGCTTTGTAGGCTGATTAGCCAGTTCGAAACTTACCGGAGTTGGTCGGAGCTCAAAGATCTAGGCAGATTACGCTAGATCGATCTGGTCATTGAAGACTGGCCGTGAGGGCCGCCGGAGGTGGCGCGGCGTCGGGGGGGAAGACAGGGGTGTCGCCGGAGGTGGGTTGCCGTAGAGGGGGTGGCCGGAGGTGAAAACGCTAATGGGTGAGAGAGAGAGAGAGAGAAACGGGAGAAAGAAAAGAAAGAAAGTAGATCTGCGTATTAAGGACAGACTTATAGCGACGGAATAATTCCGTCGCTAATAGTCCGTCGGTAAAAGACTTTTTTACCAACGGAATTTTTAGCGACAACATTATTCAGTCGCTTAAATATTTTTTTAAAATCATCAAAAATTATAAACTTTCTAAAACTATTTAGCGACGGTTTTTTCCGTCGTTAAAAGTTCGTTGGCAAATTCTTTTACCGACGGAATGGTCCGTCGGTAAACTTTTTTAACGCGGATTTATACCGACGGTAAATACCGTCGCTGAAAAATCTTTTAGCGACGGAATACCTTCCGTCGCTAAAAGTCCGTCGCTAAAGCCTTCTTTTCTTGTAGTGGTAGTGGATGATTCTAGCGCATCTTGCTGGGCTCTTGCAAATAAAGTCTCATTTTTGTTATTCTAAGGGAAAATTAGGAAAAAGTGGGTTTGGGGTAGAACTTTTGGGGATGGTGGTTTTAGTTTGAAAACTTAAGAAAAAAGGGGGGCAACTTTTAGAAATCTCTTAAAAAAGGGATCCCTTGGTTTTTTTTTCCAAGGATCACTTTCCATTTCCCAAATTACCCCTCCTCCTGTTTGACCCACAATCCCCGCATACCACACTTTTGAAAATCGCCACTTTAAAGTAAAAATCGCGGTTTGAAACCATGTTTTTAGTATATATATATATGTTTTTCATTTTAAATTACGCAAAAAAAAATGAAAAATCACGGTTATAAACTGCGATTTTTACTTTAAAGTCGCGGTTTCAAACCGCGATTTGTAAAATGAGCCGTAATGTAAAGTGACAAATCTGATTTTGAGGGGAAGATGGCGGAGGGATACTTTGGGTAGACAAAAAATGAGGAGTCGAAAAAACTCATTTTTTCTTCACCCCTTTCCTTTTTAAGAGATTTTTAAAAGTTGCTCCCTTTTTTTTAAGTTTCCAAACTAAAACCACCGTCCCCAAAAGTTTTACCCCAAAACCCACTTTTTTCTAATTTTCCCTTATTCCAGGGGGTACTTCCTTTATTAAAGTATAATATAGATAGCTGACATTACACGATTTCTTTTTGAAAAAGAAACATTTTTGTCTTGACGTGTGTGAGTATGTCAGTTATTTAAGCTGGGGAAAATTAAGAAAAAGTGGGTTTTTGGGTAAAATTTTTGGGGATGGTGGGTTTGTTTTGAAAACTTGTGAAAAAGTGGGGCAACTTTTAGAAATTTCTGAAAAAGGGGATGACTTGTGAAAAAATGGTTTTTCTTCTAATGATGACTTTTCATTTCCCATGCTATCCCTCCCCCTGTTTAGTCCCTTTCTTGATGGGAAGATGCGTTGGTGAAAATGTCACCAAGAGAAAACAAAAGGCATAGAGAAGAAGAAGAAGAAGATGGGTAAAGGTTAACAAGTCTGTGCAGTGGGAATGGTACACTGTGCTTGCACAGTTGTACCACGTAGCTTTGGGGCATCGTGCAAATCTCATAAAATGCTGAAACTTGACAGGAATATTTTTAGGACAATTATAGAATTACTGTTAAAATTTCAGATTTTTCTGATATCGTTTAATGTTTTCAATATGTTTTGAAAGTTCAGTTACTCTAAAATTAATTTGGAGCTCTTAAAATTCTTAATAAATTCTGGAAAAATTACTTTAATGATTTTATGATGTAAATAAGTTTCTGTTTAAGTTTCGTAATTTTTAGAGTTGATTTGATACTAATTCCATATCGCATTTGATTTAGAAAAATGGATGATTTTAAAATGGTTTCGTTACTTTTTAAATCCTAATTTCTGTTTCACTATTTTTCTTATATATTTTGAAGCTATCATGAAAATTATGGGACTCTGATTTGGGCTAGAAGCATTAATTGCTCTTTTTGGGTTTTTTTTATGGTATTTCAGAAAATCGTTTTTAATTTGAAAATATTCAAAAATTCAGAAAATTTATATTGTAACTTGTTATGCTGTTTTAAGGCACAAAACCATTTTATAAGAATTTATTATCATTCTAGAGTGTCTTAATGCGTTATAGAGTGTGCAAGGTTATCGGTTAGCTAGGTTTAGCTGCTCGAGCAATCCGGTTCGTTTTCGTTTACTTTAAGAGTGTCGGAGTGAGCAATGATTAAGATTAAGCATTATATTAATAGTTTGTGAGGTTAGGCTGAATTATAATAATTAATTTTTTCATTTAGGTTAATTCGAGGTTTGAACAAAGTTGAATAACAGCGAGCGCATAACCTGGATCGTATTAAGGGATTTTTATCCGAACCAAACTCTTTATATTTGATTTCGTACATTCTCTTGATTTGTTATCGCTATTCTTTTGGATTCTGTTATTTTCATAAAGTCGCATTGTTTGCCTTGAAAACCCTGTTTTGAGCCTTACACGTTTATTGAAAATCCTATTCGATACTATGTGTTTATTTCTCGTTGTGCATCGATTTAATCATTGTACTATCAATAGGCTTAGAGACTCTTCATCACGCCATTAATGTCATGTATCGATGAGAATCAGCATACATGTGCCACTTAAAAATTGGGCATCGAGAGTGAGGGTGCATGGGTTAATATAGGACAAAAAATACTATGATCTCGGACTCTTGTGCCAATCAATATGCGTATTTTGATGAATGTCATTTTTCCATCAATTGACCTCATATTAATTAAGCATTAGAACTTCAGTTAGCAAAATGAACCATGTTTAGAAGTTAGAATTTTTATCATATATGAACTTATTTTGTAATGAAAAGCACCGCGTTTTGTCACCTCTCAATTAGGCCGCATTTTTTCGGCCCAAATATACATGTAGGTGCTGAGGAGAAAATGATCCGCTTCGGGGTGTGTTTATCGATCAATCATAGAAGAACGGTGTAGAAGCACGGTCTGGGTGAAACTAGTCACTTTCTGCAGAAACACAAGTCACTTTCTGCAGAGACACAAGTCATTTTATGCAAAAGTGCATGTCGGATTCTGTCAATGCCCCAGTCTTTTTATGTAAAAATTACGGGGGGCACAAGCGTTGCTTTTGCTTCGTGGGACTCCTAAAAAAAGAGGACCTCACTAAGGGGGTTGGGATTGAAGAAACGGATGCGGTTTAGCCATTTTGTGATGAAAAACGTCGCGTTTTGTCACCTCTCAATTAGGCCGCATTTTTTCGACCCAAATATACACGTTGGTGCCGAGGAGAAAATGATCCACTTCGGAGTGTGTTTACCTATCAATTATAGAAGAACGGTATAGAAGCACGGTCTGGGTGAAACTAGTCACATTCTACCGAAACACAAGTCCTTTTATGCAAAAGTGCATGTCGGATTCTGCCGACCCCCAGTCTTTTTATGCAGAAATTACGGGGGGCACAAGTGCTGCTTTTGCTTCGGTGAGACTCCTAAAAAAAGAACTTTACATGCAAATACACTTTCCCTTGCTAAGGGGGTTGGGATTCAAGAAACATATGCGGTTTAGCCGTTTTGTAATGAAAAGCAAAGCGATTTGTCACCTCTAAATTAGGTCCCATTTTTTAGGCCCAAATATACACGTAGTTGTTGATGAGAAATTGATCCGCTTCAGAGTGTGTTTACCGAGCAATTATAGAAGAACGGGTGTCTGGCTATGCCCCCCGTAATTTCTGCATAAAAAGACTGGGGGTCGGCAGAATCCGACATGCACTTTTTGCATAAAAGGACTTGTGTTTCGGTAGAATGTGACTAGTTTCACCCAGACTGTGCTTCTATACCGTTCTTCTATAATTGATAGGTAAACACACTCCGAAGTGGATCATTTTCTCCTCGGCACCAACGTGTATATTTGGGTCGAAAAAATGCGGCCTAATTGAGAGGTGACAAAACGCGGCGTTTTTCATCACAAAATGGCTAAACCGCATCCGCTTATTCAATCCCAACCCCCTTAGTGAGGTCCTCGTTTTTTAGGAGTCCCACGAAGCAAAAGCAACGCTTGTGCCCCCCGTAATTTTTACATAAAAAGACTGGGGCATTGGCAGAATCCGACATGCACTTTTGCATAAAATGACTTGTGTCTCTGCAGAAAGTGACTTGTGTTTCTGCAGAAAGTGACTAGTTTCATCCAGACCGTGCTTCTACACCTTTCTTCTATGATTGATCGATAAACACACCCCGAAGCGGATCATTTTCTCCTCAGCACCTACATGTATATTTGGGCCGAAAAAATGCGGCCTAATTGAGAGGTGACAAAACGCGGTGCTTTTCATTACAAAATAAGTTCATATATGATAAAAATTCTAACTTCTAAACATGGTTCATTTTGCTAACTGAAGTTCTAATGCTTAATTAATATGAGGTCAATTGATGGAAAAATGACATTCATCAAAATACGCATATTGATTGGCACAAGAGTCCGAGATCATAGTATTTTTTGTCCTATATTAACCCATGCACCCTCACTCTCGATGCCCAATTTTTAAGTGGCACATGTATGCTGATTCTCATCAATACATGACATTAATGACGTGATGAAGAGTCTCTAAGCCTATTGATAGTACAATGATTAAATCGATGCACAACGAGAAATAAACACATAGTATCGAATAGGATTTTCAATAAACGTGTAAGGCTCAAAACAGGGTTTTCAAGGCAAACAATGCGACTTTATGAAAATAACAGAATCCAAAAGAATAGCGATAACAAATCAAGAGAATGTACGAAATCAAATATGAAGAGTTTGGTTCGGATAAAAATCCCTTAATACGATCCAGGTTATGCGCTCGCTGTTATTCAACTTTGTTCAAACCTCGAATTAACCTAAATGAAAAAATTAATTATTATAATTCAGCCTAACCTCACAAACTATTAATATAATGCTTAATCTTAATCATTGCTCACTCCGACACTCTTAAAGTAAACGAAAACGAACCGGATTGCTCGAGCAGCTAAACCTAGCTAACCGATAACCTTGCACACTCTATAACGCATTAAGACACTCTAGAATGATAATAAATTCTTATAAAATGGTTTTGTACCTTAAAACAGCATAACAAATTACAATATAAATTTTCTGAATTTTTGAATATTTTCAAATTAAAAACGATTTTCTGAAATACCATAAAAAAAACCCAAAAAGAGCAATTAATGCTTCTAGCCCAAATCAGAGTCCCATAATTTTCATGATAGCTTCAAAATATATAAGAAAAATAGTGAAACAGAAATTAGGATTTAAAAAGTAACGAAACCATTTTAAAATCATCCATTTTTCTAAATCAAATGCGATATGGAATTAGTATCAAATCAACTCTAAAAATTACGAAACTTAAACAGAAACTTATTTACATCATAAAATCATTAAAGTAATTTTTCCAGAATTTATTAAGAATTTTAAGAGCTCCAAATTAATTTTAGAGTAACTGAACTTTCAAAACATATTGAAAACATTAAACGATATCAGAAAAATCTGAAATTTTAACAGTAATTCTATAATTGTCCTAAAAATAATCCTGTAAAGTTTCAGCATTTTATGAGATTTGCACGATGCCCCATAGCTACGTGGTACAACTGTGCAAGCACAGTGTACCACTCCCACTGCACAGACTTGTTAACCTTTACCCATCTTCTTCTTCTTCTTCTCTATGCCTTTTGTTTTCTCTTGGTGACATTTTCACCAACGCATCTTCCCATCAAGAAAGGGACTAAACAGGGGGAGGGATAGTATGGGAAATGAAAAGTCATCATTAGAAGAAAAACCATTTTTTCACAAGTCATCCCCTTTTTCAGAAATTTTTAAAAGTTGCCCCACTTTTTCACAAGTTTTCAAAACAAACCCATCATCCCCAAAAATTTTACCCAAAAACCCACTTTTTCCTAATTTTCCCTTTAAGGTGTTACAAATTTGACTGATTAAAGTATTTGAAAGCATGTTGATTACTCAGTTGACGTGAAAGTAGGCAGGTAAAGAATGTTGATTATTTGTACCCAAAAAAAAAAGAATGTTGACTATTATATTTGTGAAAACTCGACCTTGGCTACTTGTATCCGGATCTAGTTAGTTTTTTCTTGAGGCACAAAAGAGCAACAATGTTGTCATTTGGGTTGTGTATAGCAGCACTGGTCACCATATTCGTATCTTACTGGGTTCACAGGTGGAGGAACCCTAGATGCAATGGAGTTCTGCCCCCAGGTTCCATGGGCTTACCTCTCCTTGGGGAGACTCTTCACTTGCTCATTCCCGGCCGCTCCCTTGACATGCATCCATTCCTCAAGAAGAGAATTCAGAGGTACAAATCTCTCTATCTTTGTGTGCCTGTCTGGACATGCACAAGCTTCTTGTTGCTGTGCTATTATGTTCTACCATTTCACCTCTTGATTGTCCCTGCCGATAGAGAGGAGGTTGAGCTAGTCTACGTGAAGCTAATTCTAGATCCTGCCCACCTTACTTAAAATTCCTGCCATGAATACTATCTATCTTCTTGCTTCGACTTTTAGAAATTGTATTTGCCGCTAAAGATTAAAGCTTCACCAGAGTTGACCTTAGCCACAAGTTTACATGATGTTAATGAAAATAGGAGCATAATTTCGTGCTACATCCATCTGGGTTTACCTCTTTTTGTTTCTTTCTGTAACTTCAGGTATGGGACAATATTTCGAACCAGCTTGGCTGGTCGGCCAGTCGTGGTATCGGCTGATGCTGAATTTAACCACAACATCTTTCTTCAAGAAGGGAGATCAGTTGAGTTATGGTACTTGGATACCTTTTCCAAACTATTTAATCAAGACGGCGAGTCCAGGACAAATGGGGTAGGCTCAGTCCATAGGTTTGTTAGAAGCATTGTTTTGAACCACTTTGGTCCGGAAAGGCTCAAGGAAAAGATGCTTTCTCAAATAGAAGAAATGGTCGACAAAACTCTGCATAATTGGTCAAGCCAGAGTGCAATTGAAGTGAAGCATGCCGTTTCTACTGTAAGTTTTGCAGCCACTTCCTTTTTGGGATAGGACAGGTTCCCCCTCCCAGTCATCAGTTGTAAGTATTGGACAACATGTCGACAACTTTTTGGGTTGATTTTAAGCGTTAAAAGTGATCACTTGACTTGCAGATGAGCAAAGAGATGACATATGTGGCCCTCAAAATACTTATGCTAAACAAGCTACACAATCCTTCCGGGGTTTCTAATCCTTCCTTTGCTCATGTGCTGATCATATGATCAAGAAACTTCACAAAAACTGGGAGTTGTATCCGTAGTGTGTCATATACTTAGTTGATTGAGCCAAACGGTTAGATATGCTATCTGAGGGGCATTTTTGATGGCCCAATGCTTAAAGATTGGGGGGGGGCGGAATTATGTGGTGTATGGTGCACTGAAAAATTAACCAAATTTGCAGATGGTCTTTGACTTTACTGCGAAGTACATGTTTAGTTACGATCCTGAGAAGTCATCGGAGAAAGTAGGCGAGAACATGGGTGTGCTTCTAAAAGGTCTCATGTCCTTTCCTTTAAACATTCCTGGTACTGAATTCCACAAGTGCATGAAGGTAACTACACAGAAAATGTTTTTTCCTCCGTCTCTTTGAAAGCTAAGTTTGGCTACTAGCTGCAGTTTGCCACTCTTAACGAGATTTTCGTTTTAGGCGCAGAAAAAGGTAATGAGTTTGATAAAGGAGAAGATGAAGGAGAAACGAAGTTCACCGGAGGCATATCAAGGAGACCTTCTAGATCAAGCCATTAAGGAGATGGAAACCGAGACGTTCTTGACCGAGGATTTCGTCATCCCTTTTATATTTGGAGCCTTATTTGCTAGCTTTGAGTCCATTTCATCAGCTTTGACATTAGCTTTTGGGTTACTGTCTGAGCACCCTTTAGTCGTTGAGGAACTGATGGTAAGTACTACACATACATACGTAGATATCTGTCTTTTATTTTCATTTTTTTGACATTGTTGAGTCAGTCATGCCTACCCTCGCGTTTTGCTTCTCTCCTTTAAATGTTTGCGATCTTTAGTAACAGTTATTATGATCATCATAGGCAGAGAACAATGCAATTCTCAAAAGCAGAGGAGAAAATGTTGATTCCCCATTTACATGGGATGAGTACAGATCCATGTCTTTTACACCTCAAGTAAGTACTTGCATTATCGATCTGACATGCTTTCTCTAATCTGAAAGGGAAAAGTTGAAGATCAACCTACTACTGTGTTTAAATTGCAGGTTGTAAACGAAATTCTTAGGTTGTCAAATGTCGCTCCAGGGCTGTTGCGAAGATCACTGAAAGAAATTCATGCTAATGGTATGTTAAGATTGAAACAAGTCCCTTATAATTTGTTTGATAGTGTAAATGCTAAGTGCTTAATTTCCAGGTTATACCATTCCAGCTGGTTGGACCATTATGTTGGCTACTTCTGCTCAGCAATTAGATCCTAACACCTTTAAGGATCCACTGGTATTCAATCCATGGCGCTGGAAGGTGCGTGACCTGATTATGATCGAGTTCTTTATTTTCCCTTTTATTTTATCTACTTTTTAACATCAAACCAAAAAGTAAGAAGAAACAAATTATTTGTCTTATGATTCCAGTACATGAAACATTTAGAATTCCGTTCTTTTCCCATCAATCCCATCTTGCACTATGAGGGCACAAGTGCAAATTCATAGCGGAGCTTTATTCGTCTCCATTTTATCTTCGTCATTACAAGTAAAAGATCTCGTTGCTTTCTTTATTTGTGGACAAAGGCATGGCAGAACCACGTTGAATCTATCATGATTGCTAGATATCTAACTGGTAACTTTGAAAGCGGAGTTTGTCGTAAATCGCATACTAAACTGTATTTCAAAGCATTTTTTGTTTCATTCATTAGCTTTACATGCATTTTAGCTAAAAACTTTTTGGTTCCCTGACGAAAACAGGAACTTGATGCAAACGTTATATCAAAGAATTATATGCCTTTTGGGGGAGGAATGAGACAATGTGCAGGGGCAGAGTACAGTAAGGCGTTTATGGCCGCATTTCTTCATGTGGTAGTCACCAAATACAGGTAAACTTCTTTACAATGCCTTCCTTTCAGTAATATGAAGATTTGATTTATTTCATTGAGTTGTTTTCTTAATAGGTGGACAAAAATCAAGGGCGGAGACATTAGCCGAACACCATTTCTAGATTTTGGAAAGGGGATGCATATCAAGGTTTCAGCGAAAGCATAATCGACGAGTACTATACGGTAATAGGCCAAGTCCAGACTTTTAAATGCTTAGTCGTTTAAATTATAAAAAGAGAAAAAAAATTGGCCGCTTATGCGACCCTGTAATATATGTTAAAACATTCAACTAAAACCAATTGCAATGAGAGCAGAAGCCTACAAGACTTATATATTGAATTTTTTTTTCTGTTATTTACACGATATGTGATTGATAGCCGACGTGAGATTGATATCTCTCAACACGCCCCCTCACTAGGGGTCCAACTGATTTTTGAGTGGGCCTTACACGTGAAGAAATTAATTGAGTGATGGTAAGGAATTAATTTTTGAATTGTTTGCTAGGCTTGAATCGACCGGCTCTGATACCAAGTTGAAATAGAAAATTATTTGCATATTTCTGTGTGTCGATAACAGTAGCAACTGGTTGAGACGATGATCTAGGTGGAGTGTAGCTCGGAATGCAGTTCCTGCTCTTATATTAAACATGGCCAAGTCATATTATATAATCGGGAAAAGTTACACTAGGGGCAACTCAATATTATGAACTTAAAGGAACAAAATTTTAAGCAGTATTGGGTGTTGATGAATTACTACAAGAAACTAAAAGGCCTAAATCCGTCGCAAAAGCCTTTTAGTGACGAACATTTTGTAGCTAAAAGTTCGTCGATTATAACACCATCGCCTAAAGTTTGGTGACGGAATTTGAAAATCCATCACTAAAAAATTGACTTTTACCGATGGGCCGATAAATTAAATTAGTGATGGAATTTTCGTAGCTAAAGATAATTTATGCATTTTCTTTTATTTTTTGAAAATAATTAATTTCATAATATATTTAGTGGCGGAAAATTTCGTCGCTAAAGATATTACCGACGGATAACCCCTCGGCAAAAAATAAAAGACTTTTAGCGACAGATTTTTCCGTTACTAAAGACTTTTAGCGACGGAATAAAATCCGTCACAATCTGTCGCTAAAAGTCAAATTAATTTTTTTTTAAATACTAAAAACTGTAATTCAAATTCTTAATTCAACAAATAATTCTCAATCCACATTTGGGTTAGATAATTGTTGATTTATCAACAATTATGTAATCCTAAAACAAACACAGTACATATATATAAATTTACAAATTGAATAGTAATTAAAAAATAAAATGTATACAGAGTTGAGGAGGCACGACAGCAGAATACAAATAGAGTAGGGGAGGGGAAGGAAGTACAAGTCCAGGAGGGCACGGGAGGGGGATACAAATAAGAGAGGGGATTTGTACAAGTCCTGGAGGGCACGGAGGGGAAGGGCTCAAGGGTTGGCGAGACCGGGATCTGGATCCTGCTGATCATACTCGTCCCCGAGGGTACTGTTATCTGGATCTGGCTCGATATGTCCAGCAACAGTGCCCTGTAGGTAAAGGCACAGACGCATTAATATTAATAGTAATTGTAAGTCGCGTTTAGTTCATATATATATTGACAATTGTTTTGTACCTGATCATCACTTACCCTGGTCATCTTAAACACCTCATCAGCAATGCGACGGATATTGTCCTCGTGTAAATATCGCTCCACGGTTGGTGTCTGCGTCTTTGGAGGGGCAGCAGGGGGTGGGGACCCTCTTATCACATCATGTGCAGTCGTGCTGGGCAGGCCGTGTACGCGCCCTTTCGGCTTATTGACGACCTCCGATGTATCCAGTCACCGTTTCAATCCCCTAGTACTCGTACCCGTACTTATGGACGCTGATGATTGTTCGGACTGCTGCCCAGATCTCTTGATCTATTCATACGAGGCCTGCAAAACAGCAATTTGACATTGAAGACATAAAGGCAACAGATATCGAATACATAACCGAAATTTTAACATAAAAAAAAATTAATTTGTAACTTACATGGATCTGGCGGGAAATATCTAAAACAAAGTGTCCCCGCCCGACGTGCATCGTCCTTATCATTCTTCATCACGTGCTTCTGAGTTTACCGTCAGAGCACATACCTTATCCGCTTCCAGGTTCGGATGCTTAGCTGCATTGTTGTCTCGGACGAAGTCGTGAGGCACTGACCCTGCCCTGCCCTGCCCCCCCCCCCCCCCCGTGTGCATAGGATCTTTGTCATGTCTATTCTCCTTCGCACTCTTACTCTTCCCCTCCCAATTTGAATCAGTAATCCACTTATCAACCATCTGCCCCCATACAGATGGTGAGATCTAACAAGGGGATACCCCTTCCACTCTTTTATCAGGGCACCCTCGGGCAACATCTTCCTCGCATGCTCCCATGCGTCGTGTAGCCATCGTGGGTAATTTTTTCCGATATAGGCAATAAATGTATGCCGCCCCAACGCCGACTGCTCAGGCAACTCAAACTCGAACCTCTCCTGCAAGGCATCCAATTACACAATCAATACGATTAATTTAAATATAAGGTACTAATTAAATAAATAATAACTGACAAAAAGAAAAACCATACCAGCCACTCCTCCCACAAGGCCTCCCTCGTCCCGGGATCCCAATCCTTCCAGTACAGCAGTGGCTCAAAGAACCGACCCTTCATAAGGACGTCGATATCCATCTTCGCCCGACACTCTAGTATCCTGATAAAGAAACATATTAATATCATTAAATAAGTGAACTATAATAACTATCGAAATTAAAGTAATAACTACTGCATCATGTGATTTTTTACTTACTGGCCCTCCTCAGTGAAAGTGACTCTCTGTTTACGCTGGGGATTGATGACGTCCCACGTGTCGGGCCACGGTCTCGACGAGATCCTACAAAACACCAACATTAATATAGTTCAAATATAATTCAAATATAAGTCTAACATTACGACTAAACGCTATTATCAAATATACCTGAGGTTGAACCCACAGAAGAAGGAGAACCAACATGCAGGTGAGAGGACTCGGCCTGGGGCTGGGGCAGCGGCTCGGGCTGAGGCCCGAGCCTCACTTGCTGGATGCTCGCACTATATGCCTCATCATCAATAGGCAATAACGAGGTGGGAGCCACCGGGGTGAACATAACTCGACGTCCACCACAACTACGAATGGCCCGTAATCTACTCATAACTGACTTCGTATAAAGGAAGTCCAAAGAAATTAACACATTAAAATGACAACACGATACTGCTACGACATGCTTTTGATTACACTAAAACTGCATAAACATTATATGAACCGAGTGTACGAGTAAGTTAACATATGTTCATGTTCTCTTCATTCCTTGTGTATTGAAAAATGAAAGGTACCATGTGCCACAAGTTTGGTAGGGTTTAGTTAGTGTTAGGGTTGTATTTAGGCTTATTAGAGTTAATTAGGGATGTATTAGTGCTTAATTAGGGTTAATTAGTTTCATTAGGGTTAATCGGGTTAATTAAGGTTTAATTAGGGTTTATCATGGCTAATTAGGATAATTAGGGTTTACTTAGGTTAGTTATGGTTAAATACGGTTTAATTAGGATTTTGCTGGATTTAATTAGGGTCAATTAGCATTTAATTAGGGTTAATTACAATTTAAGTAGGTTAATTAGGGTAATTTGACTTTAATTGGGTTAGTTAGGGTTAATTATGGTTTAAGTAGGTTAATTAGGATTAATTGGGGTTTAATTAGGGCTAATTAGAGCTAATTAGGTTACTTAAGGTTTAATTAGGTTTAATTAACACATTAAAATGACAACACGAAACTGCTACCACATACTTTCGATTACGTAGAAACACGATATGAACTGAGTATACGAGTAAATTAACATATTACTACGAAGTAATCAAGTACACGTCACGCTGAGAAGATGACTTTGTTATGTCGTAACATTAAGTGAAAATATCAAGTTACTTACTACAATGCATGTGATAACATTACAAGTCAATCATCTGCATTTTGAGAATCATCATCATCTTCATCGTCGGACTCATCATCATCTTTTTTCTGGGACTCATCTTCATCTTGTAATTCATCATCTTCGTCAATAGACTCAACCTCATCATCTTCAACACTTTCTACATCTTCCGCATCATCATCTAGGACTTCTTCTCCTACATCAAGTGTTGGTTGAAGAGGAATGTCGTCCTCCTCGTTGTTCACCTCAACAGGTACCAAGACAGGTGCTTGGTCGGCTTATAAGGTGTCTACCACACTGTCATATGCGACTGGCAATTTTTTGGACTCGATAACAGTATACCAATGAGATTTAGGATTCGTAATGTCCTTCGCATAGAAGACTTGTGCAGCTTGACTAGCAAACATAAACGGTTCGTCTGATGCAAATCTTGACTTAACATTGACATCTACAATTCCTTGTGAGCTAACACGGATTTCTCTACTGCATGTGATATCAAACCAGGTACACTTGAACAATACCAAGCGGTTTTGGCTACCTAGATATCTTAGATCAACAATCTCATCCAGCTCTCCATAAAAGTCCATGCAATTCTCATCATAACAGTCGTCGTTGACCAAGACTCCACTGTTTTGGGTTTGTTTTGTTCGGTCATCATCTTTTGTGTTAAACCCAAACTTGTTGACGATATAGCCTCTATGACAGGATGCTTGTTTACTAGGGCCTTGAGCTAGTACTTTCAAGCAGGACTCTACTGATTTGTTGACTGATTGAACCTATTATAGAAGAAAGTGAAAATTAAGGATAAATCAACATACTAATAAACCACATAACTATATATAACACATAGTATAGTTTGGTTAAAGACTTACACACGTCTTCTGAACCACTCAATAAGTTGTCATTTGCGATGAGATTTAAGTCTAGCGAGATTAGTGATTAGAGATTCCGCATCAAACTCACTGCAAACCGATATAGCTAACCCGCTGATCACACTTTTTCAAGCGTTTACAATAATTATTTAAAGACAATAACTTACTCAACGAATGCTGAAACTTCGTCACAATTTAGAAGGGCATATATTGTTACAGCACTATACTCTTTATCCATTAGCCACCGAGTATAGGTTCGTCCGAATGGACTACCTGACTGCTTGAATATTGATAAATGCCCTTCAACATTTGTGCTGTCTCCAGGCTTATTTCAGCCTAATTGATTTAACCTTGTATTAACATTAGGCCCAAAATATTGGCTATAAAAGTTGACAAGCTCTTCCATTATGTAAGCCTCAGCAATTGAGCCCTCAACACGAGCTTTATTACAGACTTTTTTCTTCAGATGAAACATGAACCTATAAGTTTAACAAACGAACAACATAGAGTTAAAGGATTACCTCTCGAATGGATACATCCATCGATATTGCATAAGGCCACTCATTTTAGCTTCATACGCCAAGAACAGGCAAATGTTCCATTGAATCAAAGAATGACGGTGAGAAGATTTTCTCGAGCTTACAAATTGTCACCACAATGTTTTTCTCAAGCACATCCACATTACTTACCCGGATTGTAGAAGAACATATATCTCGAAAGAAATGAGATAATTCGTCAAAGTCTCGCATACAACCTTTTGCAACAATCTCGGAAGGCAATAGAAATGAATCTTTCCATAAATACAAGGCAGTCATGACTCTGCATCCCTTAGAACTTTCACTCCTATACATTGCAGCGACAAGATATGTTGGACGCATACCCATCTGGAAGCTTCAAATTCTTAATCAACTGGCAGACCTTCTCCACCTGTTTCTTGTCTAGACAGTACGGTGCTTTTAGAAGTATCGTCCTCCCGTTGACTGTCCGAAGATGTAGTTCATGGTGTACACTCAATTGTTGTAGATCCTCTCACTTTAAGGTGATCTTTCTATTTTCCCTTGACATTCATCACTGTGTTGAACACATTATCGAAAACATTATTCTCAATGTGCATCGCATCCATGTTGTTTCGAATAATGAGTGTCCTTCAGTAGTCTAACTCCCAGAAAATACATTGTTTCCTCCAGTTGTGCTCTTTCCCATATCCGTCAATCTTCTGATTCAGCACACCCTTATCATATGGTATGTCAGTATCAAGTGCCTCTAGGTGTGAAAGCACTTCATCTCCAAATGGATAGTCCAGTGTGACAACTGAACGCTCTATTTTTTCATTAATTTATCCTTCTGCATACGGAACTAATAGTCTGGTGGCAAAAGCTTAAGGTGACATCTGAACCACGAGGGCTTGCCGCCGTGCTTTAACATATGATCGGGGTTGACTCCCATACAAGCAAGGCATGCTAACTTTCCATGTGTGCTCCAGCCACATGTCATTCCCAATGCGAGAAAATCGTGTATAGTCAACATCAAAGCAGTCCTCTTCTGAAATTTGTGTTTAAGGGATGCATCATAAGTTTTGACTCCACGAGCCCATAGCTATTTGAGCTCATCAATCAACGGCCTTAAATACACATCTATGTCCTTACCAGGACTCTTCAGCCCCGGAATAAGCCACGGAAAAAAAATGTATGGCTTTTTCATGCATATGCTTGGTGGAAGGTTGTGCGGGATAATAATAATAATGGGTCATGTGGAGTAAAGCGTGCTAGACTGTCTGAAAGGATTGAACCCATCGGTTGTGAAACCAAGTCTAAATTCTGAACTTCCTGAGTAAAGGTTACAATCAAACCCCTTGCACGCCTCTCCATCAGCGAGATGTGTCAGCACATCAGCATCGTTGCTATGAGCCTCACAATGAGCCCTCATATGTTCAGCCATATTGGAGTAGTACATCCGCTGAAGCCTTAGGGTAATAAAAAAATATCGCAATACCTTCCATGCAATCTTTTATTCTTCCCTTTGTCCGGTTTATACCTTGAATGATCACATACTGGACACTTTGTCAAGTCCTTATTCTCTTTCCAAAACAGTACACAGTCGTTATTGCACCATCTCTCCATTTGTAATCCAATCTAAGTTTCATCATCATCTTCTTCGCATCATAGTATGACGGGGTCAGCTTTTCACTCTCGGGAAAGTTTTTGTTGATAAAAGTAACAAACTTGTTAAATCCTTTCTCATTCAGCCCGTGGTCCAGATTCAACGATAATTATCTACTAACCGCAGACAACCGTGTGTGTTTCCTAATTCCATCCCACAACAGCTCTTTGGTTTCTCTCAACAATTCATAAAACTGATGAGCCCCTTTGTTCGGCTATTGGGGACTGTCATCACTACGGTAGTCACCCTAGTCAAGATTAGCATGCCCACCATATGTAATCATATCTCAATAGTCATATTGTGCCTCCACCCTAACTTCAGCTTGACTAGCCGGGTTGGATGACAGTACTATTGTTTCCCCGTCCTGCGTCCACCTTGTGTGCCCACCCATGACCAAATAAGATGCCATTTTACCACCATTCTTTTTCTTCAATGCAAAAACTCACTTTTACTGCACAGACACCTTATCTTTTCAAAGTCAACATATGCAGGATGCGTGTAAGCGAACTTGAGAAATTCATCAAAGCGATCCTTGAAATCATCATCATTTTTCCTTTTCATCCAACTTCGATCGACCGAAATGAGTATTAAGGTTACTATATACCACCTTAAGTTAAAGCAAATAATTAGGTCGAGTCAATATGAACATGAATGCATGCATGTGACAATATGTTTATACCTCTTCCATTCTCTAATAGGTAGTGGTCCGATCCTAATTCAGAAAATCACATGTCTATAAAACTGTTACCAACTCATGCTTAGTCTTATGTCTACGAAAAATTTAGACGCACTTCCTCGTATTTCTCCAAGTACACGACATCGATTAGGTGTCCTAACATCCGTGTAATCTTGATCTTGTAAGATTTAACGGATGTCAGAACACCATATTTGTATGCACCCGGAGAAACACTGGAGAACGTGTACCAAATATCCAAGACATAAAACATAGAGCATGAGTCGATATACTGTTTTATAAACACTTAGCTTTTCCAAATTGTCCAAACTGGACATCCAAAAGCTTACAAAGCATTTACTTTGTAATAGGTACCTTTGAACGGGAACTAAGGATTTTTATGCATGCATGTGTTTAAAATTTGGTAACATATGTAACAATATTTTTGAAATACCGAAATTTTGAAAAGATCTTCAACTGGTTCCAAGATCATAGATCTTGGAATTACAAAAGGTCTATGATCTTGGAATTGCAAAAGGTCTTCAACTTGTTCTAGTATTACTTCACTCTCTGGCAATCCCTTATTTCACCTAACGTCTCGCTGGTGGTGGAACTCCTCGTCTCCCCTCGAACTTACATATTAGCACATACTTAGCCTTCTTATCATATGACTTGACAATGGCTGTTAACTAGCGCCTATGATTGTGTCCCTTGCTCGGGTCTTCTGCATCGACAAGTTAAGGCTTTAGCAAGCTGGCATGGAAGATTGGACGTATCTTGAGCCGCAGTGGCAACTTGAATTAATAAGACACTTGCCCAACCTTAGCCATGATAGTAAATGGTAATTCGTACCTTTGTATCAACCTTTTGTGTACCTTTCTTAAAGTCTTGAGTGGCAACAGCTTCACCATGACCTTATCTCCAAATGGTACTTCTTTAGCTGCTATCTATTGTCCGTCCACTTCTTCATCTTAAAGGTAGCCTTATCGAGGTAAAAGCGTGCAACATCAACTTTCTCATTCGAAGACTTATCCACCTGTAACCCCAACGAGCTTCTCCATTTATAGTCACTTGCAAAGACATGGGGAATGAGTGATTTTTGTCGTGTGGTAACCACAAACAGGTCGTGACCTTAGTCTTTTGTAGATTGTAACAAAATGCAACCCAACTAGTATTTTAGCCCAGTCAATCTCATTGGCACTCACAAAGTTCCTCAAGTAACACTAGCAAAGCATTCACCCTTTCGGTCTTCCATCGGTCTTAAGATGAAAGCTTGTAGAGAAATACAGCTCTAAGCCTAGAAGTTTAAACAACTTTGTCTGAAACTTCCTCGTAACACCAGGATCCTGGTTGCTTATAAAAAATTAGGGCAAACACAAATACTCCCGCACATTCTTCAGGAACAACCAGACCTTGTCCTCTGATGTGCACTCAAATGATGTTGTCACAAAGGCTGCATAATTGGGTAACTTGTCCACAACCACCACAATCCCTATGACTTAAGCAAGCATGTGATGAAGTCCATGCTCACACAGTCTCAAGGACATTGAGATAGCAAAGGCTCGATTAATCCTCTGGGTATTTGTTCTCGAACTTGCCTTGTTGAATCAAAAAGATAAGTCTTCACATACATCTCAAACTTATCATTCATCTGAGGACAATAATATGTTGCCTCCACCAAATTGTAGCTATGTCTCCCTGTATGACCAGCCCATTATGTGTCGTAACACTCATGGATAATGGTCTTCCTCAAACTATTCCACTTAGGAACATACACAAGTCGGCCTTTGGCGTATAGCAAGCCATCCTCTACGTAAAAGCATTGCATCTTTCCACTTGTAGCAAGCTCCATAAATCTCTTGGCTAGGGGCTTATGTTGCATGCATGCCTTGATCATCTTGAGTATTATCTGTCTTTGCCTTAAACATAGCTCGCGAGTTCCATCATCCAAACCTAAGGTTATCCACCACAAGATTGGCCTTGCTCAGCTTGTACTCCATGGCACAATTGAACTCGACGAAGAAGTCTTACCATCTAGCTTGCTAAGGACTCAGCTTCTTTTTCATTTGGAAATAGCTAGTGGCAATGTTTCCAGTCGTAATCACAAAATGACTTCCCAACAAGTGGTGATTCCAAGGCCTTAGGTAATAAATGACCATGTCATCTTCTTCTCTTGCATCGCATATCACTATTTGGTGTCATTGAGCTTGCAACTCTCAAATGTAATCAGATGTCGCTCTTGCATTAAGACTTCCCTATCGCAAAGTCAGAAGTATTTGTGAGGACTTCGTACACCTTGGCATGGTCAAGAAGAGCTACGATAATCTCTTTAATTGTCGCCTCCTCCAACCCATCGAAGGTATTTTGGCACTTCTTGGATCATTCCCATGCCTTGCCCTTCTTGACAAGGTCCTCTGACGGAGCCGCTCTTGCCAAGTGGCCTTAAATAAAATGCCAATAATAGTTCACTAGGCCAAAAAACAACCATAGCTCAGAGACTTTTATAGGTGCTTCCTATTCTTTGATCACCATTGCCTTCGTTTATTCTTAGAGTTTCGCCCTTTGATTTTGTGACCAAGGAAGTGCACTTCAACTTTGGGAACGAGCATTTCTCCCACTTGACATATAACTCATTCTTTCGCAACATCTTGAATATGGTCTTTAAATGCTATGTATTCTTTAAGATGTCACTATACACCACTATTTTATCTAGATTTACCACCACAAACTGGTCAAAGTAGGGATGGAATCACTTGTTCATCAACGTGCAAAATGTGGCTGGGGCATCAATCAAGCCAAATGGCATGACTAAGAACTCAAAGGCTCTATAGGTGTCACACAAGTGGTCTTGAGCCCATCCCCTTGGCCAGTGCGAACTTGATAATACCCCAATGTATACTCAAGTTTGCTGAAGAACTTGGCCTCAAATCCCAAGTTGATTATACAAATCAGTGATCAAAGGAATAAGCTGCTTGTTTTGCTTGACGGTTCACTTGTTAAGCACCTGATAGTCTATGCACATCCATAAGGATCCTTCGTGCTTCTTTTGGAACAACATTGGTGCCCCGTACAATGCCTTGAAAGGCTAAATGAACCTTGCTTCCCTTAGCTCTATTAACTGTATGTGCAACTCTTCCAACTAGGGTGGTACCATTTAATATAATGCGATAGATGGTGGCTTGGCCCCCGCTCAATCTCTATTTGATGATCTACCTCCTATTTAGGTGGTAGTTGCTTATATAACTCGAATGGCATCATGTCTTTGTATGTCTTAAAGACATGCTTGATCTCTATTCATAGCGATTCCAACAAGGGAGAGCTACATAGACGACAAGCTCTTGGTGCTAAATGCCCCTTAAGCGTAGGCTCTACATACGATGCCCCCTTCTCCACGATGTAGATCACATTGATGTATGTTGAGATAAGGGCATTGAGTTAGCGCAAGAAATCAAGGCCTAGCAAGACCTTGAGTTCATCCACTGGTTCCACCAAGAAGTCCACAAACCTATTCAACATGCCAAGACATAGCTTCATCATCATGCCTTACTAGAGGGGCTTGGCATTGGTGTTGATAGTCTTCAACCATCCCCAAAGCTAATTAAATAGGGACCCAATCACTTGGCATCATCCATCGTCATGTAGTTATGGGTTGCCCCAGTGTCTACCATCACTTAGACAAGCCTCCCTTTAAGTTTTGCCTCAAAATATACTAACTCCTTGCTTGTTAAAGCTTGTCCTACACCCATCAGGACTTGTGGCAATGTTTGGCATAGAACACATTAAGAATCTGGAGTGAGCTTATTTGTATGGCTTATCGATCTAACTACTCCTTTTATTTGACAAAGGCATTGAGCTTGACTTGTCTTGAACAATCCATTTCTCAATATTATCTTCCACAGAAGAAGCATACGACTTTGGGCATTAGGCTTGCACGTTTATGTTGAAGCTTATTGTGACCTTTAGACTTACTTGGTCTAGCATGATGATTGTTGCTGCCACTCTTGTGCCATACCGTAGGCTTGTCCCGTCACCTTTGGCATGCTTACACTTTGAAGAGGAGATCCTATTCAGCAATGATAGGAATATGCAACATAGCAAACTGCTTCACATAGTAACTTATAGTAGTCTTACATTTCAATTCCTTGAACTTCTTGCTAGCTAGGTGACATTCTCCTGATACAGTTTTGCCTTTAAGAAGCCTTTCTCAATTTAATTATGCATCGTACACCATCATAGCATTGCCTTGTCGGTGAGGTAAAGGGCAGCGATTCATACTTCATTTTGCTCCTCCACGGTACTAGAATCTTTGAAGTACCGTTCCATGTGCCAAATGAATTTTTCGAGTTCCTTGGCATCCCATTTACCTCCAAGCTCATTTGGTTTAGGTGTGTCCACTCTTGAACTAATAGAGACAATGACTCTGCTTGGTATAGCCCACTTGCATATTTTTTGTATCTTGTCGTGTCTCCTCCACACCAACCTTACACTACAAGAAAATACACTTTTAACGACGGACTTTTCTGTACTAAAAGTCCACTTTCCGTCGTTAAAAGTCCGTTAAAAAAAGGCCGTCGCTAAAAGATTACCGATGAAAATTGGTGTTTTATCGCAAATGGTATTTTAATATGTTTCCTAATTTCTATATTTTTCAAGAAAAACATTTAAAACCTTTTAGTGACAGAATCCTGTCGCCAAAAGTCCACCGCAAAAGTCTTTGGCAACATTAATTTCATCGCTAAAATGCTATCTCTAAAATATTTACCAATCTGTAGTGCCCATATCAAACAACGAAACTAAAAAGATAATGATTCTATATGTATTCTTCTAACTTCACATTTATTTAAGACCCGTCCATTAGATTCTTAGATAGAATTAGTAGAATATCTTGCACCCCATGTAAGCAATCAGAAAATACTTAAACATATAACAGAGCCAGAACATTTTTTGAAGTTTAACTTGAGGGCACCAATTGGAATCAAGGAACCGTATGACTGTTACTACATCACCATCACAAATTAAGATCAAAGCAAATTAAAGGCATAGCAGTACACCAAGGTTGTGCTTTGCATCGTAAATGTAAATGATGTTGGCAGGCCATCTAAGGGAAGGGGAAGCGGGTCATTTGCTACAATCATTTTTCTTTTGGTTAAAACTTGGATAAGCTGCTGCCAGTTAATAAATGCACTATGATCATGTACATGAAAGAGTGAGAATAATATTTAGCCCTGAATCCTTAATCTATCCAGTTTAAAAATATACTTCCGATTAGAGGAAATAGCCAAATAACACATTCAATGAATAAACCAGAACTGGAACAACATTCTCAAACCCTAATCTCAGCAATAGATAGATCAACACTCAATAAACATGGGGCAAGAATTAATGTCGGTAAATCAAAAATTGAAACAATAAATCCTCACCATTTAAACAATTATGACCACATAAAAATCCTAGTTTCAATAGTAGAGACAAGTTCAATAAAAAACGGGATTTGAAATTCTACTACCGAAAAAAATATTCTTAAGTTTTAAGGAAACCCTAAGAAATTAAGGAAGATGAGGATAGATAGGGGAAAGATCAGACGGAGATGCATACCAATTATGCCTATGGTGGCGTTTCCTTTCGAGGGACAGTTGTCCTATGGGTCGAAAGTCATTTGGTTCTTAGGGCACGGGAGCTGTGTGTGGTGGATGATGTGAGGTGTAGCGCGTTGTGGTCCATTGGCCGTTACCACGGCAGCCACTTAGCGACAGTAGGAGGAGATATCAACTTGGTGGTAACAGCCTTGAGTTTGTTGTTGGGTGAAGGGGGGAAGGGCGGCAATGCGGGTAAGAATTGGTGGCGTGGGAGACGGGCAGTAGCACGGGTGGGAATGCGTGGCGTAGGAGGCGGGAGATAAAGATGGTGGTGAAGTTTGGCACTGTGGGGGGGGGGGGGAGAGGGAGAGAGAGAGAGAGGGAAAGATCTATACGCGACTGTTGGAAAGAAAAAGTAGTATGGATTTCTCTTTTAATATCTTTTAACGACGGATTTTTTGTATTCACTTAAAGTTCGTCGTTAAACCCCTTTTTAAATAAAAAGAAACTAGCAAATAGAAAAAAACACGAAAATCACATTTAGCGACGAACAATTCTGTCGGCAAAGGTCTTTAGCGAGTGATTTTTATCGACGGAAAAATCCGTCGTTAAAAGTCACTTTTAGCGATGGATTTTGACCCGTCGCTAAAAGCTCTTTTTATTATAGTGTTAAACATCTAGTTTTTCTTAAGAGTTACATACAACTCTTTGAATCTCACACGTAGCTTGTCTTGTAACTTAACCATTTTCTTAAGCGTGTCAAGCTTTTCTAAGACATGGTCTTCCTATGTGCGAGTTTTGCTCAACCCTGCCTAGTCAATCCTTATGTCGCATATGGATTCCTCTAAGATGCACGTCCAACCATCCAAAGAATTAAGGGCATCCACTGACTTGCTTTAGCCATGGCCGCCTTTCTTCCCACCTTGTGGTGGCAATTGTTCCCGCCCATGTTTGTGTGAACATCTCTGATGCATGCATTAATAACATCCTTGGTTGACATTCTTTTCTTCTTGCTTTGTACATCCCTTCATAACCTAAGCTATGATACCACCTATCACGGCCTTACACAAATCTAAGCCAACCATGCGACACTTAGCACTTTCGAGCCCCTACCAAAATGCTAAGTCAACCTAACTTCTTGGGTTGAACAAGGACAAAAGCTAGTCATAGAACAACGACAAAAGAGTTTGGGGGAATGCTTGTATTATATCAAAAGACAAAATACCAATCTTGAAGAATGCTTGGATGGTTTGGCCAAGTGATGGCGTCCCCTATGTGTGTCCACCTCCTTAATGGACGGGTGGTCATCTATTCGTACTTACAGTGTAGAATGCGTATATAGAATTCTCCTCAAATTATTTTGATACTTAGATGTACTACAAGTCTCTAGAATTCTATATAGTGTACAAGAAGAAGTGTTAGAAAAGTAGGATATATTTCGAAGATAATCCAAGTAAGTTGTCTTGTCGTATCTCCATAAGCCTCCGGTAAGCGTCTGCATGACACAACCTCTAAAATTTCCTATGCAGTGTGGGACACTAAGGTGTCTTATTCTAGGATAATATAGATGCTTATTTGTAAATTTGAGGCTTCCTTTTCTAGTTGAACATGTTGAATGAAGGGACTTCACACGACCGACACATGTTTGGGCAAAGCAGCAGATGCCGCCACGACAAATAACTTTGGCCAATGCTAGCATGAGACTTCGTGAATATGAGAACTTCTTAATGAAAAATCTTAAGCAGCTCGGTTGTTTGAATTAAGGAATCTTGAGGATTACCTATATCTTTTGTTGTCTACTCAATGTATGTCGTATTTATGAAACTTTCCCTGGTTTTGTCAAACACACACTTCTTTGGGCTAATCTTGATCTTTTACTTCTTGAACCACTACAAAGCTATTTGAGATCATTTTCAAATAAAATGGTTGTCGGATCTTATGACCAAATCATCCACGCAAAATTTCACAATTCCATGAACATGTCAACCGTCATAACCCTCGATGAAAGACATGTTTGTCTAATAAAAACTTCTACAGGTGTTCAGAAGGTATTTCATAGCTTTTGCTCCCTTCATCCTAATCAAATCATAGCCATCCATGAACATCTTAAGCCTCGATATTAAAATCCGCTAGTAACTAAATGTTAAGGAGAGGAAACTCATCATTTGATATGCCTTATTCAAATCTCTAAAATCCACATATGACGATTTGTATTCAAAAAGTCTAGTTCTTTGAGCCGTCTTCTATTTTTTAGAGTTAATTACAATAATTAACCGGGATAACAGGAAATCCTAAATTGACTTTATATCACCAATTAAGCTAATTTAGTCTATGTAATTCCATTTTCAGACTCAAGGACACATTAAAATTGTGGAAAGATGTTAGGCATCCCATCATATTCTACAAGGGTCTATACTTGTTCAATTACAATATGATAATTTTTAGGCTTAATTGCAATGTAAACCCTGTGTTTTCCAAAGAATTGCAATCAAAACCCTAAAGTTTAGAACTCGACATCTAAGACCCCAACGTTTTCCATCTGTTGCAATCTCTGGAATTTACTAACGGGATTAACGATTTCGTTACTTTTTAAGGGTAGTTTTGTCTTTTCATTTTCTTTTGCCCATACCTTCTTCTTCCACCACCACCACCACTTATTTTCCCACTTCCACCTGCCCAACCTGTTTCTTCCATAGCTACCCACCCCAGCCACTAGCCATAAGCACAATCATGTTGCATGTCTCATTGAAGTTTGGAGTACAAACTCCAAAATAACCAAGCTAGTTAAACTGCAGGACTTGAGGTGCTTGTGATGCGCTTTTGAAGCAATCTCAAAACAAAACTCTGAGCATGATGTCCAACCTAATCTCCTCTTTTTCTAACAAATATATTATTATTAGAGGGTATTCACGTACACCTGACGAGTAGAGCATAGCCAGACATCAATTAATTCAAGGTAGCTTTGGTGGGGATGAATCATTTCTGGATTTAGAGAGGCGAGGATAGTGGAGATTGTTGCGATGTATTGTGGCGAAGGATCAGATAGTACCAAATGGCCTTCCCAACCTCGTCGTAAGAACGGAAGAGAAGGGTAGCAGTCAGAATCGCCGGCGGCAGGGGACACAACTATGGTGAGTCGAGGTGGAGGCGGCGATGATTAGGGCAGGTGAAGGAGAGGGAGAAAGGAAAAGGAAGAAAAGAAGGAAAAAATTAACATCCAACCCTTCATTTACTTTGATCTCATCTGTCGAAATTGATTTAACAAGTTTATTGCTGAATTGTTTTTAAAAAATAATCTAAATGACAGAAATGCTCTTAAAAAGTAACGAAATCGTTAATCCCCGTTAGTAAATTTCAGAGATTGTAACAAATGGCAAACGTTGGGGTCTTAGATGTCGAGTTTTAAACTTTAGGGTACCAATTGGGATCAAACCCTCATAGTCCCAACAGTAAGGAAGGCAACCTAAATCCTAATATGAGTTATATAAAACAAACTTATTATTGAAACAAATCTATCAAGGAATGACGTTAGAATATAGGCACAACAATATGACCTAACATTGATTGCAGGGAGGGGTTTTATACTAAACTGCAAGATTGAAAGATACATCATACCTCCAAATCTAGATTTTTGGGCTGTTGGCTTTGGTTATCCATAATGCACAACATTAAATTGTAAGTATGTGGGTATGTGTGAAATTACAAGATAAAGTGCATAAGAGATCCTAGCATAAATGAACAGCCTTTCGTGCGATTCCTTTTCTATCAATACTTATGAAGTTTTACAGGGGTACGACCTATCCTCTTTTGTCTGAGTCTTAGTATCAATTATCAATGCTATCATCTTTTCTCGCGCTCTTTTTACAAAAATGGGTTATTTTCGCTGCCCCCCCCCCCCGGCAGTGATATCCCGCATTAGATGTAAAATGATTTTTGATTGGCCTTATAAGGCCCTACCCATGAACTTATAAGTACCTATTTGGCTCGTCCTTTCGGGGAAGGCACTGTCCAGTGGTGGAGCTGTGGACCAAGTCATTATAAATGATATCAGAATCGATTCTCGAAAGCTTGGAATGGACTATCCAGTCGGGTTGTCGATTATAACGCCTCGAATATTCAGAGAGTTAATTTCAAATAGACAAAGGCAGAAAACCTCAAAATATCAAAAGAGTTCCAAACTGGTTATGCAGAGCATCTACCAATCAGTACCAAAAATACATCAATAAATGTCATAGTGGCCTAAAGCAATTATATGACCCCGAATTACTTTGACACAGAGTTCCAAAAAAAAAATCTAAATCCAAATAAGTCATCTTATTATAATTTTTAAACATAATCAAGCTAATTATGAAAATAAGTTGTTAGCTCTCAGTCACACAACTAGCCCCGTATTCATTCCCATCTATTGATCACCTAAAAAGGAAACAATAAGAGAGTGGCCAAATATCCAGTAATATCGCTCAACGAACCAATAAAAAAGAATACAAAAATGTATGAGAAAATGAAATTGTGGATGTACATAAATTTACCGGAACATATACGGGATAGAATTTTGAAATGCAAAATATATTTTTCGTAGAGAAACAGATACCAGAGGAGCCATTCAGAAATAAATTTCCACATGTCATTACAAACACGTGAGACAAGGTTCAGAAAGTAAGATAGCAATCTCTAACTCATCCCATTGAGCTAGCCCACGTTCCAATCCACGTGGGCAAGTCAGAAATAGAAAAGTCACACACATTATGACATGGCTCACTAGAACATGTATTTAATCATAGTCAATGAATATGATGGACACCAATAGGTCAACTAAATAGTGTTCACAAGTGCTTACATCTACTAACAGCTTATGGCTGATGCTTATGGGTCCCACTCATAAACCAAAGTAATGCGGCAGAAACATAAATGGTGAAAACATAGAGGATGAACGTACAAGAGTAGGACCTATTACAATTTACCACAACTATACGAGTATTTCACATGATAGCTATAGTTTACATGTCGCAAGGGAAAATGAAACAATTTAACATGTTCAAAGTGTCGAACCAAAAATAAGTCCATAGAATCAAAGACATGGTTCAACATAATTCAGATTCATAAAAGTTTCAAAAAATCCCAATGCTTGATGAAAGAAAAGAATCCACAAAAGAATGAAGTAGAGCAAAGATGTTGGCATGTGGCAAATCACTGTGCAGTGACTATAAGCTGCCTAATGGAACAAGGCAAGGAGCATGAATTTATATAGACTGCCTAATGGTGAAATGAGTACACGTAGGAGTCCACCCATGAACTCAACAAAGTCTTCAATGGCTGAATGTGTTAATTATCAAAAAGAAAGGGTTGGTTGTCATGATGTGAAACAGAGGATATACAAGGACATGACGACTCAGGTTCTTTACACAGAATCGTGCGGCAGTAGCATGCTCAAATTATGCATGCTTCACCGTCAACAAAAGAAATAGATGATGGAATCTAAGAAGAATTTCAGCAACGGAATATCAGGCCGCTGACATAACAAGAAATAACAGACTAAAGAAACACGCCCAAAGAGAATGTGACCCGTGACAACCGATTATCAAACAGGAATAAAGCGACGGAACTTTTCGATAAGCCGTGATCATGAAAATTCAGATTTTAAAATAAAATTGATCCCTTACGAAATAAATTCGAACAAGTCCATTGTAATTCAAAAACTAAAGGGTTCCTTTTTTATAGACAGAAGATTGATTGGTGCAATGCTGATTTAGATTTAAAAAACATAAACCCTTACCTCCAATTGCGCAATTTCACCGAAACTCTGATCTTCTAAATCGATTGTATCAAAATCCCTGAACATCAATATACTCAAAAGCTATAGTTAGGGTAACAATAATAACAAAATTTCGTAGGGTTCCTACTATAAACCTCAATTCGATACTCAAATTTAATTATTACATCGAAGTAGTGATCAAAACCTGAAGAGCCTCTTTCTAGGGATTCTCTGAGGACTTTTCTGAGCTTTGTTGGGCTCTTAATATATATATATATATATATATATATATATATATATATATATATATATGTATATACGTATATATGTATATATATATGTATATACGTATATATGTATGTATATATGTATATACGTATATATGTATGTATATATGTATATACGTATATATGTATGTATATATGTATATACGTATATATGTATATATGTATATACATATATATGTATATATATGTATATACATATATATACATATATATATATATATATATATATATATATATATATATATCTCTTGCATTTCGAAATTCTATCCCGTATCTGTTCCGGTAAAGTTATGTACATCCGCAATTTTATTTTCTTAGACATTTTTGTATTCTTTTTTATTGCTCCGTTGAGCGACCTTACTAGGCATTTAGTTCACTCCCTTATTATTTTCCTTTTAGGTGATCAATAGAGGGGAGTGGATACGGGGCTAGTTGTGTGACTAAGAGCTAACAACCTATTTTCATAGTTAGCTTGATTATGTTTAAAAATTATAATAAGATGACTTATTTGGATTTAGATTTTTTTTTGGAACTCTGTGTCAAAGTAATTCGGGGTCATATAATTGCTTTAGGCCACTATGACATTTATTGATGTATTTTTGGTACTGATTGGTAGATGCTCTGCATAACCAGTTTGGAACTCTTTTGATATTTTGAGGTTTTCTGCCTTTGTCTATTTGAAATTAACTCTCTGAATATTCAGGGCGTTATAATCGGCAACTCGACTGGATAGTCTATCCCAAGCTTTCGAGAGTCGATCTGATATTATCTATAATGACTTGGTCCACAGCTCCACCACTGGACAATGTCTCCCCCAAAAGGACTAGCCAAGTAGGTAATTATAAGTTCATGGGTAGGGTCTTATAAGACCAATCACAAATCATCCTACATCTAATGTGGGATATCACCGGCGGGGCGGGGGGGGGGGGGGGGCAGCATTTACAAAGCCCACCAATGAAGAAACTCGCCGGCAAGCAAACATCAGCAAAAATAACCCATTTTTGTAAAAAGAGCACGAGAAAAGATGATAGCATTGATAATTGATACTAAGACTCACACAAAAGAGGATAGGTCGTACCCCTATAAAACTTCATTAGTATTGATAGAAAAGGAATCACACGAACATAGTATGAATACCAATCAAGTGGGAAGTGGAAACAAACTGTGACAACATTCATCCTAAAAAGACTAATTTTTGAGTCATCTTTTTTAAGGGTTTATTATATATATATATATATATATATATATATATATATATATCTTGAGAGCCCAACAAAGCTCAGAAAAGTCCCCAAAGAATCCCTAGAAAGAGCCTTTTCAGGTTTTGATCATTACTTCGAGGTAAGAATTAAATTTGAATATCGAATTGAGGTTTGTAGTAGGAACCCTACGAATTTTTGTTATTGTTGGAACCCTAACTATAGCTTTTGGGTATATTGATGTTCAGGGATTTTGATATAATCGATTTAGAAGATCAAAGTTTTGGGTGAAATTGCGCAATTGGAGGTAAGGATTTATGTTTTTGAAATCTAAATCACCATTGCACCAATCAATCTTGTGTCTATTAAAAGGAACCCTTTAGTTTTTGAATTACAATCGACTTGTTCGAATTTATTTTGTAAGGGTTCAATTTTATTTTAAAATCTGAATTTTCATGATCACGACTTATCAAAAAGTTCCGTCGCTTTATTCCTGTTTGATAATCGGTTGTCGTGGGTCACATTCACTTTGGGCGTGTTTTTTTAGTCTGTTATTTCTTGTTATGTCAGCGGCTTGATATGCCGTTGCTGAAATTCTGGCAAAATCATGGAGAGGGACGGGGGCGCAGGCATGGGGATAAGTAGGTTTTGAAAGGGAGTAATAAAGTATTTTTTGAACATCTCTGTAACTTACTTTTCAATTTAATAATCTTAGGGTGTGTTTAATGACGCAATTCAACACTTAAAACTAAAAATTTTCAATCATTTCAAATTAAATGCATTTGGCAACGCACTTTTTCTACCACTTAATATAATAAGTCATAAGTTAATTAACACACAATATTTTAAGTCACTCATAGCTACTTATCACTTATCACTGAACACGTTCAACAGTAGGTCATTAAAATATTTTACCCATAAGTGACTAATTTGCCCTCAGTCCTAATTATTTGCCCTCATTCCTAATTATTTGCCTCATCTTCTTCCCGATCTTCTTCGCTGCCTCCTTTTCTTCTTCCTCCTGATTGACCCGAAGTAACATTTCTTCTCACCGTACTTCTAACGTAATTGTATGAATATGATCTTGGCAAAATCACTCGCAGCAATAGCATCTGAATTTACCCATAAAAATGAAAGCCCTAAATTTGGATACACAGATGGGCGGAATTGCGAAGGTCGTTAGCTTTTTGGTCAAGATTGGCAATTAAGAAGGCTTATTGCAAGTTTTTTGGTAGCAAATAGCAATATCAGATTCCAGGCGAACCGAAAGAAAATGGGCTACTGATGCCTATCCTTTGACAACAGGTTTGCGGCAACGCGATAAACTGGGATAGAAGCGATGCCGAGTTTTCTCAAAAGTGTTCAAGGGAAGTCGGGTGGCGGTGGTACTCGCCATCACAAGCTATAGGAATTTGAATTTGCTGCCCCTGCAGTAGAGATTTCTGATATGAAATTGCAAGCCATCTGACTTGCACACAATAAACACTATGTATAAGGATTTATTCCCATACAATAATGGGAGCTAAGGAGTTTAAGACAATTGAAATGCATTGAATCAATTTTTGATAGGCTGCTCGGTGTGTTCTACTAAACCTTGTATTGGGATTACTGTTTGCTAATAAAAGAAATTTCCTTCTTGATGCAAATGGAAAAGAAATTGAAACATATATTTTGAAGTTTTAGAGCTTGTTACTGGTACACTTAAAATAGAGTTGTGCAGGATGCCGCATGGGCTGTAGTTGTGTAGTTGTCTAATACATCCCCCGAGAGAGAAGAATTGCATGATGGAGATTTCTGAAGTGTGGAGTAATTTGATGACTTGTGGAAGCGAAAGCATGTGGAGTAATTTAGAGATGATGGAGTCGTCATTGGAAAAAGAAAATTGCTGGTAGGTTCGCGAAGTCTGTAGAGAGTATAAAATGGAATAGATATGGGAGCGGAAGCACGACAAGCTGATCACTATTTTATGGTTAACTTACGAGAGCAAATTGTAATTTAATTATTTAATTTAAGGTTGTAGTTCATGTATGTAATAATGTGACTTTTGACTATCAAAATATTTTTGCTAATTCTTATCGTGTGATTGATTTGAATATTCTTTTGTGTTTCAAAGCTATGCCCATGATTGTAAAATTAAATTTCAAGTCTCCATCATTGATATGGTAACACGTTTAATTGTCCAATTATCTAACAAGGTTGATAAAGTTTTAGAAACAGAGTAAAAGGGTATTAGTGTAAAATAACAGTTTTCAGACTTTGTTATATTTCTTAAACAGAGTAGAGCGATTGAGCACTTAGGGGCGTATGTTTATCTTTTTTGTATTCCAAATTTGTAATGATGGCAAAAAAAATGCTCTTTCTTTTGTACTTTTACCATTTTGGATACAAAATCCAAATAGTGCCGAAAAAAGGGAAAACACAGTGTTTTCACCTTTTTTCCATTTTTTCCGACACAGATGAATCCAATGTCAGAGAAAGTCACCCCGCTCTAGTGTTCACCCTTTCCCTCTGTGCATCGTTACAAAGGAAAGGCACAGAAGTTGTTCACCCTTTCTCTCTCTTCAGTTTCTCTTTAATTTTCAGATCCATTGCCTGGATCTTCAACTCCCTCTCACCCTTTTTCTTCAGTTTCTTTCTAATTTTCAAATCCATTGCCTGGTTCTTCAAATCTCTCTCACCCCATCCCTTCAAGCTGCCCATACCAACACAAACTCTTGATGTGCCAAGGCACAGAAGCTGTGCGAAGACCCACTTGAGGCTCTCTTTTCCTCTCTGTTCCCTTTTTCTTTTTGGTTGTTTTTGTTGGGTAATTTCATTGGGTTTAAGAAGTGAGGCATGCGAATTTGTTGATTGTATGCTTTTTGAAGTGAGGCTCTCCTTGGGAAGATCATAGAGGACATATTTTGTAGGAAGTGGGTTTTGGAAAAAAACTGGTGTAAAATTGGTGCTCGCTACCGGAGATGGAGGAATTGAAGTTGTTGATGGCGGTGACCGTTGAGGTCTCGTTGGAATCCACGACGAGATTGCCGCAGAAGGCGTCGGCAATCACATCGTCCTCCTTGGGAAAGTCAAGCAGGTCGTCAATGACCGCCGAGGTCTCGCCGGAATCCACGACGCGTTGCCTTTGTTGTTCTTGTTGTTGTCGGCCCGCGAAGAACTGGAAGTAGGAGAAGCAGTAAGGGTAATACCGGAAAAAATGGTGGTAACAGTAATGAAAACAGAAATAAAAATGGTAAACATACAAAAACTGTAACATCCCGGAATTTCCGGAACGTTAACACTCGATCCATCAATCACTAAATCATAAAATCCTCAAACTCAAACAAAATAAACACTACCAATCTGTAAAAGCAAATATACATCAATAAAACTATACTCTAAATCAATTGTCATAATTGAAATACCGAGTCTAAGTCTAAGAAAATTCAAAACAATAATATTTATCCACGCAGGGGTTCTAATGATCAATCCCAAAATCTAATTCCTTTGCTTTCGCTCGCTCGGCTCTAATCCAAATTCAGGTAACCTACTGCTGGCTATCACCTGCGGAAAAGAAGTCAAAGGGGAGTGAGCTTTTGAGAGCCCAGTAAGGTCGCACAAAGATTTAAAAATAAGAAAACGATACGGACGATTTGACATTTAAACCAATACAAAATTTTGAAGGCGGAGAAACAGAGCGTTTCAAACAATCTTTTTATATACAATCAAACGATAAATTTGAAAAGGTTTTTCAAAGAAAACCACAGCATTTCAATATAAACAAAGGGATGAGTATCAACTCAGTTCCCTTAAATCGATAACCATTTTCAAAACACTTATAATGCAATAAACATAAATAGGAAACGTTGAACATGAGCAGTACAGAAGCAAAGCCACCCCGGCAGTGCTCGATACACTTACATATGCATATGTACACTGACTAGTCCATCTAGGTACTAGTTAAACCCATCCAACAGACCATCCTTATAACACCAACAATACAGACCATCCTTATGGCTCCCAAGTTACTAACTCATGTCAACATTGAGAAGTAATAAATAGAATTTAAAAATGCTTTACGATGAGCAATCAATAAACATATCAAATGAACAATGGATTCTAAGATTAGATGAAACAGAATTCCAAACGATCGCTATAAGGTTCAATTTAGGGTTTCATGGGCAATTTAAAAACATTTTATATCGATCAATAAAAAATCAACATTCGATCTAGTTTGTAAAACTATTGTTATAAGCATTTGAAAACAGAATAACGAAATGGGGTTCGGATAGAAATCCCTTACCTCGGTCCAAGCTAAGCGATGCTACCAAACCTCGATCAATATTAAAATCTCTGAATGAACCTAGATTGACATTTTATTCGTTAGAACATAATTTATGTAAAATACACTATAAACCCTAATATCAACTACCCACTGCGTACTCCACTCTCTCCGAAATCGCGCACTCAAAACGGTTCCTGCACACGGCCAACCTAACCGAAAATCCTATACACTCCATAACGGGTACCGACTCTCTAGAATTTATAATAATTTGTACTAAAACACTTTTATAGCTTAAAACATTGTTAAAAGTCAAAATATGCATTTTCTGAATTTTTGAATATTTTCGAATTAAAATAATTTGTTTAAATACAATAAAAACCCAATAATAGCCATAATTACTTCCAGATGCAAAATAACTCCCATAATTTTTATAGGAACTTTAAAGTATATATAAAAATTATAGAAATTGAAATCAGAATTTAAAAGACACTGAAACTATTTCTTTATTTTTCGTTTTGCTAAACTCAAAGCGAGACAGCAAATGATAATAAATCAACTCGAAAATTTACCAAACTCTTACTGAGTCTTTCCTATATTATGAAAACATTACTATAATTTTTCCGAGAACATTTTCAGGGTTTAAAGACTCCAAAAGAATTTTCCAAATCTGAAATTACAGAAAATAATAATAATTCATACGATCTCAGAAAATTATAAAATTTTGCCAAGAATTCTAATATGGTCTATCGTACTATACTGCAAATTTTCCTGTTCTAACGATAAGCGTGCATTAACATATGCACATGCAAACTTAACGTCAAACCCGATCTGCATTTCCCTTCTTATCTGTCACAGCCCACATAAAATCTCACAACCTACTCACATCACAGCTACTGCCTCGTGGCAGTAGCTTCTTCCCCTCTCATGCATACAATAAACTCACACACACACCGGCCCATTTGCAAACATGTATTCAGCACCAACATAAACACTACCTGCCTTGCTTTCCTTCTTCCAGTTCATATCACATAACAACTCACACTCTCATACTACACACTACGCAGGTACACACACTCATGCACCTCCCTTCACACACGCAACTCTACCCCCCCATTTCACTCTACACACACATGCACACGTGAACACTCAGCTTCCATTACAGCTCACGGCATGAATCTTTAGCCTTTCACTACTCACAAACCTTTACACACACACTATTTACTACACTTTCTTCCCAGCAGTTTCCCCACTCTTTCCCCTTTCACATAGAACCCACTTTACACCCAAACACACAGACAATATCACAGAAATAACCCACTGTCATCCCTCTCTCTTTTCCTTGCAACTCACACACTCACTCATTCACACAGGCAAAACACTCACTATCTCACCTGCCAAACACACTTATACCGTCTTAACATTACCCCCCAGACACTACCCCATCCAAATCCGGCTATCGGCGAGTGCCATCGCACCAACGCCAGCGATTGACATCACCACACAGCACCTACCATTAGATTTGCATCATCTTCGGCATTGTTCCACAACCATCCCTAGAGTTCGTGCAATACCCATTTACAATACACACGGTTGATCCATTTAAAATACCCAGCAGCCATAATCCCTTTCAAAACCATTACATAACATAGCAGAAAACTTAGAAATTCACCGGAGAAGCCAAAACCTTTGGCGGCAACTCCATCTCACGGCTACAATACCACCGAACCCACAAACCCGTATACATGCAAATCCCTGAACTCACTATTTTCACAACACGCACCTCACAGCCATAAATTCATCATCCAACACCAAAAACACACGCACGCATCTTCACAGTTAAAACCCAACACACCACTATACCAATATGCACTATGCGGCACACCACGCAAGCACCCATGACATTCAGCACACAACCTCACATTCAGAAACCCATCACGCTCACAAATCCGTATACATCCCGTTCCCTTTTAGCCCACTATATGTAAATGCATATATACTGAAAACTGAATGTAAGTTGACGATCTCTTACCTTATCGGAAAGCTTCGCCGGAATGAGTCCTTGATCTCTCTCTCTGCAGCCCTCTTTCTGCTTTCTCTCTCCCTCTCTTTCTCTCGCTCTCTCTCTCTAGGTGTGACGGTTACAGGGAGCCTTGACGGCTGCCCAAACTATTTAGCCTAAATATAGTCACAAGAAACCCTAGTTAGAAAAATAAAATAATCCTACACACCATTTGTCGCTAAAACCTCCAACATGATACTTATAAAAAAATATATATATATGGTCCATACAAAAAAAAAATATTTTCACTACTAAAATTTTTAAATACATCGGAAAAATATCGGGGTGTTACAAAAACAACTGAAAAAAGTAGACACAAAAATAGTGGTGAAAATAATAAAAGTACACAACCATAATTTGTGATTGGATACGAAAATATTGAAAACGAAAACACAATACAAATACACAAAATGAAAAGTGTAAACGTACAGACCCTTAAATTTCAGACATGTGCAAATTTTTTTATGTGCTTAATATTCGGCAACTTAAATTTTCAGTTATATAAATTTAGCACTTTAAGTCTTCAACATATCGCTAGTTTTGAACCCGTGTGAGAACATTTTTTATAATAATTGCAGAGATTAACTGGATGCAACAATCAAATAAAGATATAAGAGTGTCCATACTCCATGCGTAGACCTGTGTATATGTGGTAGTGAAATTCCAGGGTATTGCATGAAAGCAAATTCGAGCCCCCCCCCCCCCCACCCCACCCCCTGCCTATCACCTTGCACGCGGTTTCTGTAATGAACCTGTGCAATTTGAAACTTATTTCCAATAAACCTAAAAAATCACCGGCATAACAAAGCCACTATCCAAAAAGCAGTATTAAGTTGGAACTAAAGCATCATAGACTTATCAAGAAAATGAATTTGTAATGGGAGAGTCCCTTTCTACCGAAGGACATTATAATGAGACGGAAATTATGAATTTGTAATGTAATAATTGTGGAGGATTCCAGAATTATCATGTTTAATATGTTTATGAGAGAAATTAAAGGGAATTAAGCAAGATTTCTAGGGATAGATAGAGAAGCTAGACAGTTATGTGAGAAAATTAAGGGAATAAGGCAAGATTTAAGAGATTGGGGCTTAGAAAGAGGAAGAAATTGGGTGATGAAATCCCGAAATTAATAGTTAGGGGTCAAAACTACCGATTCGAGAGAGAGAGAGAGAGAGAGAGAGAGATTTTGAGTTTTCAAAAAGAGCGTAGGAGTGTACTTGAGAGAGAGAGAGAGAAAAGGAGCGAGAAAGAGCAAACTTAAAATATGGGATAAAAAAGGTAAATAAACTCAATAGAGGTCAATGTGTGGCAATGTATGTGAGATAAGCACATATTTAGTCTTCCTAGATGCAGTTTTATCAAATACATTGTTATAGTCGTAAGAATATGCATTTGCGAGTTGTACCGCGTCACCGTTTTTTATAAAATCATATATATGCGTTACACGATGTTTGAAAAAGTAAGATTTGCCCTTTCCTGTATGTTGATTGATGTCGGGGGTTTATACATTTTTGTAGGTAGTGCCGGGCTTTTACGTCCTAACCTGGCCATCCTGGCAAGCTCCTCCCGGCCGATGGTTGTGGCGCTGAGTACTCTTGTGCACCTACCTCACTCCGCTCGCGCGGTTCCTCTCTGATCTTTCAGATAATTGCCGAAATGGCCACCCCGAAACTACTCCTGTCAAAACTTCTCCGTCACAGCCGATCAACACAAACCTTCGCTTCCCTGTATTCCTCTTCCATTCAATCGCACCACGCTCCACACAACTTCTCACCATCGCACGCTTTCACTGTACACCCTCTCGCACCCCACACTCTCTCCCGCTCTTTCTCAACTCGCGATTCGGAGTTCCGCGATCCCAATCCCGGAACCGACTCCGCGGCGACTCATGCCGAACACTGGATCCCAGGTTTTGACACGAGTGTCGACGGCGGCGGTGGTTCAGGGACTGCTGAGGTGCTAGCAGCCGTTAGCAGCGGCGGCAGCGGGGAGTCCATTTTTCCGGTTCGGGCGTTGATTTCGTTGCTTGACGGTTACCATGACCTCACTGGATTTCCTTGGTAACTACTGATTACTTCCTTTACTTGTTGAGCCTATTTATATGAATGAGAATTCTCTTGCAGTACTGCATAGGAATAGTTGAGCGCTGCTATGAAGAAATATTGGTCCGTAAAATGATGAATTTGATCCATGGCCCAAAAATTAGTGCTTCTAGCGGTGATGTTTAGGTAATTAGCTGACAATATAATGCATGCACGAAAGTTTGGTTTTGCAGCATATGAAAGACTTTTTCGTGTGGGATTATATTGACCCCTATGCCCTTATGTGTTTGATTCCCGAGAAATGAAGGAAAATGGAAGGCTTTACGATAGATAAAGGACGCTAAATATTATGCATGCCTACTGTTTGGTGTTTGCAAATTCTAAGCATTCCATGTATATACCTTCGGCATTGCCTGCAGTAATGCAGCTTTTTCCGTTGGAATTGCCGGGTAGTCTAGTGGTTGGTGGTGGAGGGAGGAGGTGGGGTGGGGGAAGGGAAGAGGGCTTTTGGTTTCCTCCAGTGAATGTAGAAAAATCCTGTGCAAAAGCAGAGGATCTCTGTGTTTTCTTTGTGAGTAGGAACCAGTTGGGGCTGTTTGGAAGTTAGGATTAGCTAGTTTGTTATGCTCCAAATCTGGCTACATGTTCATTATCTGGTATTGAAGACTATTATTCTTTCACTTTATTGAGGCTTCTCCCTCTACTGGAGAGAATGTCATGAAATCCTGTGTAAGAGCTGTTTATCTCTCCCTTGTTTCTTCTCTTCATCCCTTTTTTGATTGCAACGGGGCAGATGATAACATAACAACTCGAAAACCATGTTGAAGAATCCACCAATAATCTAAAGACAGCACCTTTAGGGGTAAGAACTTTAATTGAAGAAACAAACAATATTATGGTTCTAGGATCTGCATATTTAGGAACAACTCTTTGCAGAAAGGAGAATTTGAAGTTAAAGTTTCTGCAATTCATGAGCAATTTGTACCCTGGTTCAGTCTTGTGGAAGAATGAAGGATCCCACAGAGTCCTATACAAAGAGATTAATGTAGAATGCTTTTTTATACTTTTGTGTCATCATGGTTTGGCACTGCTCCATCTTATCCTCTGATCTTAGTTCTGCTCACTTGTTATTAAAGGTTGCGACCTTCCACCAATGGCCTCCATGTAGAGTGAATAGGAAGATCTGGTTATGGTATGCTTGGCAATGTGAGCAAAACATTTCAAGCACTTAGAAGACTCGTCAGAAGCTGCCACGTGCGGCTGAGACTTGAGGAGATTTATCATGATTTGAAATTGCAAAGGGAACAGATTGTAAGCGGTTCTAGAGGAAAACATTGACTACAAGGACACCCGACAAGGCTGCATCGCTAGGCTTTCGCATGCGGGACAAAGTTGAAGAGATGAAGTGGAAGAAAGTGGGAGAAAGTCGAAGTATGATTAAAAGCTAGTTCCTTACGGTCGAATGTTCTCAATCCATCTCTTCTCTACCCCAAGGGTCCTTTATTCTGTTACAACTTAGTTTAGGTCAAGAAATCGTTTACTTGCCTGTTGAATTTTGATACTAGCTGGAGTACTGTGGGTCTGGATTGCTAGCAAAAATGTGTGCGCATGGGGAGATTAACACGTGGTTTTTTGCTGGGTATGCATTTTTTAGCTGGTACATACGAAGATTCTTTTGATACTTTTATCAAGGAAGCTGTATCCGGTTTTGGCTTTCACATCTCTACTGGTTTTATGATGAGTCTAGGATATACCTTTCACCGCTTAATTGGAAGCATGAAGAGAATTTACCACTTAACTATCTTGGTCTAGAATGATCTCCACAGGGCAGGAACATGGAGTCAGTGGGGAGCTTGTAAATGAAAAGGTGAAAAAAGATATTTGTTAAACACCATAGTTATGAAGGCATACTCCAAGCTCTTTACGCTTCATTTTAGCAATTTTTGTACGGGAAATCTTACTATGTTACACAAAAGAATCTTTCTGGAAATTGAGAGACTCTTGGAGCTTACTTATAATTTGGAGCATACGGGGCCGTTATTTTCCAGAGATACACGCATCTCCCTAAGAGGAACAGGCTTTTAGCAACAGGAGGTTATATGTTGTAATTTTTAACTGTGCTAAGACATTACGTGACATTGCAGGAAAGATGATTTCTCTTTGCGTCATTTGTATACCGAGTGATCATCATTTGACTTATATAGCCGGAGCCCAGAAGCTTATGACACTACTATACATGGATTTGGGCTGATAATTGACATTGTCTCAGATGAATTATCAGAACAGTGACGGAGTGATCTTTAATATTGCTTTGTTACATTGGATGAGAACATGTGGACTTGGCTCTCTTCCACAGTTTTAAGAGATTCCCTGCTCCTTAGCAATGCCATTTCTATTTAATTTCAAGCCTAGACTTGGAAATGACCACATATCTGGACATTTACACCGACGGGCGGGTTTTTGTTTTTTTCCTACTTCAAGTTGGCAGGCAATCGGGTCAATAACCTGCTGGGCCCTATATCTCTGACCACATATTCTGGAAATTTGCACCATATGACGGGGTTTTCTAGTAGGCTAACATTCCGCTGGGGGCTCACTAAGTATTCAGTTGCTAATATGTGGCAATTGACTAGAGTATGAATATTTAGAAATCCTCTTATATGACGAGGGTTTTAGCAAATCTCATCCAGCACCATTTTGTTTTTTTGTTGATTTCCAAAACTTAAAAGAGTGTATAAAGACTCCTCATGCAGGAATACCTTCCAGCTATACAACACTTCTTGGTTACTATGATATCCTAGGTAGCACGGACATGGACACCGTGTCCGACACCGATACCGACTATGACACCGGACACCTCAATTTAAAAAAAACCAGATTCTGGACACCGCAGGACACCGCTGAACTTTTTAATATATTTTTATATATATACACACACGCACATATATATATACATGTATATATAAATATATATATACATACACGTGTATATATATTTTTATATACATATACACGTGTATATATATTTTTATATATATATACACGTGTATATATATTTATTTATTTATACACACCTCAATTGGAGCAACTGAACTTCGTTCAAAACGGATGAGAAAGAAAGCAAGTAACATGAAATAGTCTCAACCTAGGAAGCACGGACACCTCTCCTAGGTGGAGGTATGGTGTCCTAAATGGACGGACACCCCGACACCCTCCGGACATCGGCCGACACGTGTCAAACACCGCCAATCGGTGTCGGAATATATTTTTTTTAATTTCTGACACCGTGTCGGACACTTCGCCGAGGAGTGTCGGACACGGCATGGAGTAGTGTCGGACCATCTGCTTCTCTTATCTCACGGCCGTCTCCTTCTCTCTCGCCTCACGGGTGCCCTTCTGAGCCATTACCGACTCGGATATGTCGTCGGAGCTGTCACCGGAGCTCAGTCGCCAACATTCCGAAGCCGAAGCCGACAGATCCAGTCGCCGTCGCCAGATGCAGAAGCAGCTGTCGTCGTCGCCATCGCCAAAGCTCACTTAATTGTCGCCGGAGGTCCTCCGCCGCCATCGCTGACCCACAGGTCCTTCTTCCTCAATCTCGTCTCCTTTTTCTTCTATTCTTCCCCTCTCTGAAAGTCTCTTCTATTCTGGAAGTGAAAGTCTCCCTTCCTTAATCTCGTCTCCTTTTTCTTTCTTCTTTTTTTTTGTCTCCATCTGCCAAGAGTCGTTTGACTCCTTTCTTGCATTTGTACTGATTAAAAAGTGAAGAAAGTCCACTCTTTTTTTTTTATTTTTTACTTAGTTATTTTGTCCAGTACTTTAATTTCAGAAATATTTTTTTGACTTAGTTATTTTAGATTGTGGAATATATATATATATAATAAAAATATATTAAAAAAATAGTGATGTCCTGCGGTGTCCAAAATCTAATTTTTTGGAAATTGCAGTGTTAGGTTTCCCCATTGGTGTCCGTGCTATCTAGGTCTCAATAGTGATAAGAAAAAAGGTCGGCAACAAGAAAGTAGTTGAATGTCTCAACGGTACCAAGATTAGAGTCTCAACAATAAACAATAAACAATGACAAGAGAGAAGGAAAAAAGACATGGGACCAAAAGCATGAAGGAGAGATTTTATATAGTCAGATGGGTCTGTAAATGAGGTCGGAGATGTTACCTATCTTACTCTAAACTGGCAAGATTGGATGCTTTAGGCAATAAAAAGAAGGAAAATAGAAAAAGACTAGAGAGAAAGAAGAAGATACCTTTTGCTAGGTCAATCTGATTAGGGTTTGGCCTAAAAGTTCATTTCTAAAAAACCCCAGATTTATCCCTCAAATAAATTTGAAATATATTATATTTTGGCCCCATACTTGTAGACACTTTTTCACAAGGTGTCCGACACTTCTTCAAGAGGTGTCCGACACGGTGTCTGGTAATTAAAAAAAAAATAAATAAATTCGGACACCGCTGAGAGATGTCGAACACATGTCCGGAGGTGTCGGTGAGGTGTCGAGGTGTCGGACACCATACCTCGACCTATAAGAGGTGTCGGTGCTTCCTAGATGATATCCTGTATTGGATTGTCAGGTGGAGGACAATCATTTGATGCTCTTTTTTATGCCCTTTTTGTACTTGCTTATAGGTTGGTTTTTCAGGTGGATGATAATCTCTTCCTCCACAATGGCTCTCAGAATTGGCCTATTTCCCTTGCTTATCTTGCAGCTCCAAAAGTTGAAGAGAATTGCGGAGTCATTCCCAAAATGTGAGTGCCCATTTTCCTCTTTGGTAGATTTTGAAACTGTATTTTCTACTCGTTTTTATAATACACAATCACACTTTAAGTGCTGAAGAAGGTTGGAGTCTACGGTCATAATGATATACATAACATTGGTTATTCGTGTATATGGAGTTGAGCACATAACTCGACTCAGCTTAGCTAGCAAATTATACAGATCGATCTCTTGGGATTGGCTAAACGCCCCTCCATTCTTAATTGCTCGTGAAAGGCAGTCACATCCTTACTCGAAGTTTTCTACTCAATAGTTTGTGTACCATGTAAGTTCAATCTAAATATGTCTAGTTAAAATGTGTAGAATCAAGTTTGGTCTGTGAGAAGGTGGAAGTGAGAGATGGGAGAGAGGAGAAGGATGAGAGAAATGTTGTAAAATTGTGATGTTGCGAACATATACAAGGTGTATATGTATGGTTTGCTATGAAGCACCGGTTCACCAGCACCGGGTGTGGCATAGGTGCGCACCGGGTGCGCATCGGGTGCGCATTGGGTGCGTGTCCAAAACTAATTTTTTTTTTCAATTTATTTTCTGGATCTTGGGTGCGGCTCGGACACGCACCCAGGTTTTTTTTGGTAAAGAGTAGAAGAAGAAGAACAAAGAGAAGAAGGAGAAGAGAAGAAGGAAAAAGAAAGAGGAGGAGGAGAAGAAGGAGAAGAGAAGAAACAACCTGCGCCGAAGTGGCAAGGGTCTTCCGGCAAGAGCGGCGAGGGTCTTTCGGCTAGAGGCGACCGGCGGTGTCCGCGGGCAGCGGCGACGGCGCCCCTCCTTGCAGAACTCTGTCGATGTTGTCTGTTTTGGGTGACGGCTGTGTTATAACTTTTAAGCTAGGGTTTCTATGAAAGTTTTTGTATATTATCTTTAACTCCCAACTTTATTGACAATCTTTTAAAATAGCCCCACTATTTTTAAAAAATAACAGAACTTCTACAAACTTTGCCATATTTGGCTTTGCACTTTCAATATTTGTTAAGTAGCCCACCAAATTAGCAAAATACCTTATTGTATGTCTAAAGTAGCATTTTTTTGTTACATATAAATAATATATATTAATAAATTTTGCCTTGTCCCTGCCGCACTTGTATCCTATTATTTTGAAACAAATGACACATCCGCGTATCCGCACCCGCACCGGAATCCGTGCTTCGTAGATTGTTTGTGTTTAATAAAAGAAACTGTATAATGGTTATAAGAGCCCAATCTCAAATATATCATAGGGCTTACAGGGGCCTCAATAGCTTTTAGGTTGGTGCAAGGTATTTTTTCATGCCAAACTTGCGGAGTTTAGTTTAAACCTGATAATATGTTCCTGGTTAGTTCAATTTCATTACCTATATCAAAATTGAGAAAAAAGATAATATGAAGGCAACCAAGTCAAAACTATCGCGCCCCTTTGTTTCAGATAACCTGTTTACAGTGGCGGACGAAGATGGAGATCCTTCCTCTCCCGTCGTTGAGAACCCTTGGCGATTTACCTATGCAGAGACTTGGGCACTCCTAAAAAAGAAGAAGATAGAAAAAGGGTAGTGAGAGAATGAAACTTGCTTTAAAAATGTCCCAGCTGGTCTCCTTTAATAAGAAGCTGCCAATGTTAACATTTTAAGCTTGTTAAGTGCTATTGATCTTGATATGCCTCATTACATCTAGCTGGAATGGATTGTCAGCAATACTGATGCTGGTCTGTCAGGATAAAGCCTCCCAGGTAATAATGAAGGTGTCCACATGAAAGTATGACTTGAGGTTTCACATAGAACCATAATCCGGTTCAGTGTTGAAAAGATAAAACAATTATATGCAACTTATTCTCTACATTAGGGGTAGGTTAAGTTTTGAAGGATTTGTACTACAACAAAAAACACATTTATCGTACAAATTATGTGTCACGACAATAAAAGAATACGTACGATATGAAACCCAACCGAGATATGCATACTGATTATTATCATCTACACATCCAGATTAGACACTTCATTGAGACTGAGAGTCAAGTTTCCTTGAACTTGAATGGGTAGTGCTTTCTTTCTGAAAGTAGACTCATGTTAGTGTGGTGTGGTGGGGGTTAGCTGGAGAGATCTAGAAATATAAATTATATCTTGTTTGATCTTTTTGGCATCCTTTTTCTCAAAGCCCGTCCATTTCAATCTTATGATTTATAGTTTCTCTTGGTTTTGCAATTTGGATGTTGAAAAAAGCATTTGGAAAGGGATTGGATAAGGTCTCTAAATCTAGTACCAGTAGCTTACAATCTCTACACCATCTTAAACCCTATGGTCTGTAGTTTCTCTCGGCTCTTAGATTTTTGACCTGACCTTCTGTTAAATGACGTCCGATGGGAGTGTAATTGCATGTTTGATACATTTAATATGTTATTGATTTGGTTAGCATTTAATAGTGCGGAAACATGTTTTGAATGCTACAAAATTGAAAGCAGAAATAGATGATTTCATCCCTTTTAGGATAAGTTTGATAGTTTTGCTTACACATATTTTTACATGATTTCTTAAAGTGCCTCCTCCAATACCACCACCATTCTCTGGAAGGAGTTATAAAGACCAATTTAAACTCTTCATGAAGGAAAGACGAGCAGTTGGATGCCCATCTTATTTATGGTTCGTTGCGTACACTTCTGTACAGGTGATACTCGTCTCTACCCTATGCAAACAATTGTTGTTTTACTGCAAACAAGTGCTCCTTTATTGTGGACTAATATTTACATTACTAACTTTGGAATTGTTACCTTACTGTGAATGGACTAATATGCTTGCTCATGGTGCATGGAAGAGAAAGGAGATTATAATATCCCTAAATTGCCAAGAAACCTTGGGGGCAGTGTGTTATGGATGTTTCAATGTCATTGCAGAACTAGCTGAAGTTTCTTCTTTGTTGTGGGCTCAAGAATGTTATGTTTTGCAGAAAGGATACTAAAGAGATGTTAGATAATTTTGGATTGAGATTTTTTGAGGTCCAAGGAACAAAGATGATTAAGTGATACAAGATACTTATCAGTGACTAATGTCGTCAGCGTTTTTTAGTTTTTTATTTTTCTGCAAAAACATTTAATTAAGTTGATGATTCGGTGTGTACAGTTGTTTAATTTTAGGATGATGCGATTACTTAGGACTTAAAGCTGTAGGAAGTGGGGGCCATGAGTCGAGCCAGGTTTTGCAGCATAACTGAGCTATTGGAATGGATGAGTGTGGATTTTTGATTGTTGAGACTCCCATTTTCAGGTGTATGATATGTTATCAGTACTCGAGATGATATGTTATTTTTTCCCCGCAAAAAAAGGAAAAAAATGGTATCCTAATCGACAAAGCATACTTCTTATTGATTGGTATAAGAGGAGACACTAGTAGATAGCCGTGTTCACATGCAGTTTGCACCAAGTACCAGTGATCAACTTTGAAGTAAGTACCAATGATCAACTGTACTTGATATCTTTGGATCGGGAAGGGAAAAGGATCATATAGCAGGATACATTGCAGAAGTGGTAGAGGATGGAAAGGGACTGGACAGCAGCAAAAGATTGAAGAATGTGTGTAGATCCCGCTCCGGGACCTCTCACCCACTCCTGCTTCCACCATTATACTAGTGGTGCTCCGGCTCTGGATCCTCGCACCCGCTCTCGTTCCCACCCACCTCCGTGCTACTAAGGTTCAAATTTGAAAGACTTAGCAGGCCAACAAAGATGTGCGAAGCAGAGTGTTCTATCTGAATCCATACAATGCCAAGGAGCTAGAAACTGCAATACACTGGTGCAGATGAATTTATAATTAAGATCCAGCATTTAGAAAAAAGAAAAAGTGCAATTTTAGAGCGTCTTTCTTGGATCTAAAGATCTAATGGCAGTGTTATCTTATTGGATGCTAAGCGAAGCTACTTTATGGACTTGAAAACCCTGTTTGTACCCTTCCGTCGAGTTGATTCTGAAGGGGCATTTTACAGGTTCATTGCTTGTCATAAAGTTTGTTTTTGTGGTTGTGTCAAAGCTTGGGTTTGGCCCCTGTTGTAATCCTTGGGAGGTTCTTGTGAAATGGCAGTCGCAATATGCTTGTGGTTAGAGTTATGGGATCTATGTCTTGGTAGTTGTAAATGCCTTGCAAGAGGATCGTGATTTCAGATGACTCTGGTGGTGGTTTAAGAGGTTGGGTAAGTATGATCTGCTGATGGAGGCCTTTGCTTAAGATTGGGACGGTTCAATGTAGTTAGAAGTGGGCGGTTATCGAGACTCTGTTGGTCCTTACTGTGAGATTAAGGTGGAAGATAACCTCGGTTTTAAGTGTAAGTTTGGAAAGGGATGCTAAGGCAGCGTTTGAAAACCATGTGGTTTTCTTTTTTTCTCTAGTTTTGTAAACTGGAGAAAAAAAACGCGTTTGACGCACAATTTTCGTTTTTTTTTCCTTCAGTTTTGAAAACCATTTTTTAAAACAGGGCTATTTTTGAAAACTCCCATTTATGAGTTTTGGGTTTTGTTTTGAAACCACCACCACCACCCTCCTCCCACCGCAATAGCCATCGCCCGCCGCCACCGGCCACCCCCTGCTGCAGGCCACCGCAGCCCGCCGGCCACCACGCCAGCCACCGCCACCGCCACCGCAACCACCACCAAAGAAAAAATTCAAAATAAAATATGGGTAATCAAACACCCAGAAGAAAAAACTCAAAATAAAAACCGGATAATCAAACACCCATTTATTTTTGTAAAAAATAAAAACTAAACTGGTTTTGGTTTTTGGTTTTTTTTGAAACAGAACACCAAAACTGGAAGTAATTTCAAATAGACTTACGCTAAGTTGCTGCTTTTGTTCTTTTGTAAAAAGAGATAAAGATAAGGGAATAAGATACTCATTTTACCGAGTGGAAATTATAAAGTGAGTGGTTGATGAAGGAGGGTCTTTTGGTCCTGGTATGAAGAATAAGGTGGAAATAACTTGGTTGAAGTGTAAGGTTGCAAATGGATGCTCGGTTTCTTTCTTTGGCACTTCTTAATCTAGAAGGGTATGCAATCCGTTGAAGGCAATGCATGTTCTTTAAAGGAACATAGCTGGTCAGTAAAGGAAGACAATGGATGTTCGGGACGTGTGGTGTCGGTAACTTTGTACTTTCTGGCCCTCCTGGCCGTTTGTTTCTTTTGTGAACCGAGATAGAGATAAAGTACTACATGTACTCCCTCCTTCTCATTTTAATTGATCAGTTTTCCTTTTTGGGGTGTCCCAAAAGGATTGCTCACTTTCCTATCTCCACATTTAATTTTCTACCAACCCATAGGGTGTTATATCCTTAATAATTGTAAGTGGGCAATTTTGGAAAATTAACTACATTGGACTTTTTCCTTAAAATTAGTGCAATTTATCAAATAAAATGGGACGGAGGGATTAATACTTAGTGTAGAAATAAAACACTACAAAATAGCGGTGTGCCGCACATGGAAAAGTTCTAATGTCAAGCGCAGGGTACACCTTTGCGGTTCTATTTTGGATTTCCCCTTTATTGAAAGTCTATTCTAAACTGGGGTCCCACATCACACCTTTCCTCCTCTTCCCTGCTTTTTTAGTACAATGACCCCATGCTTACCAGTTGCTTCTTTGTTCTCCATGCAGAGTTTCCAGCAGCTAACGATATGAAAATGTTTCAAGCTATTACCTTCATCCCCAATACTTAGTCGAGTTACAATGAGAATCTTCCTTGAAAACTGAATCACCACCATGGAATAAGAATGGCAGCATTGTTTTTTCTCCTTATGCCAACCTATTTCATCGGGGTTCTACATGTACTTGCCTATTTTTTGTTGTGGTACCCTATAGCAGTACAAAATCTGATTATATAGTTGATGCTTTGTTTTGGTAGCACAGTTATCAGAACCGGACCAGACTGGCTGGCCGAACGGGTTCACCACGAACCTGTCATTCGTTACGAGGTGTTATAAAATTTGGATTTAAATTGCTATGAAACCGGACTGAATGTGGTGTAAACCGGACAAAGCGGGGGTTTGACTGCTATGAACGGATACTGGACAAACAGGGCGGGTGAATTGGTTGAATGCTCTTGTACTATTAGTAACAAAAGAAGAGAAAAGGTAGGCTATTACCTGCAGGGTACTTGGAGAGATTGGGACCCTGATATTTTCCCATTTAAACCACGTGCTCTGTTGCTGAAGCTGTTTTGCTCATATATGGTTAGTAACGTGCTACATATTGTTGCCCTACTATCCTACACCTAACTAAACACCAAAATGTTTTCCCCAGGAAGTTTTAGGGCTTAAAAATCTCCTAGAATCAAGTGAAGTTCCCGTAATTAGTGAATGAAAACTGGGAATGTGTCTATAGCCCTTCACCTCATAAAATATTGTTTGAGATTCCTCAAAAATGTATTTTGTTTAGTTATTTGTTTTTAACCCATTGAACTGGTTGAACCAGTAGGTTCAACCTGTGATCCGATGCTTGGTATAGATCGGGCTTGAGTGCTTTTCTTTTCTCAACTGTAGTTGAATTTAAAACAAAAGAAAAATCATATAGCTGACGCCAACTTCTTCTGGACAATGGTTGGTTGATGATAATGATGATACGAACTCTAATTGATGATTTTGTCGGTTCAATTAATCTTTATTGTTGGTTGACTTTGCGGGTTACTTTTGCCCATAGAAAGTAGTAATTAAGAGATCTACATATATGTTAATTTATTATTGCAGAAACTGTTGAGAATGGTGCTGACGCGTAATGCAACCTATAACTATTTACATTTTTTCCCCTACTTTTCCGCAGGTCCCTTGCTTTATCTTGTGGATGACAGCAATCCGGCGAATGGCGCTGGATCATCATTCTGGTTTTGATTATGTAAGGCATTGTCATAAAAGACAGCTACATGTACTTGGAATTTAAGAATCATTACTTAGCAGACATGATAGTAATCAGGCATGATAGTATTTTTGTCTTTAGTTAAGTTGACATCTCATTATCTGGATTCTGGAATGTGCAGATTTTGTTCATTTGAACAGTAGACATCCCCTTGCTCCTTCATCAAAGGTTACATTATTTTGGAAAAAGCAATATATCTGGAACTTTCAATTCGATAATCACCTAGGTTCAAGGATGTCCTCGTTTACTTCTCGGTTAAGTAAGATATGTGGCCAGTGGGCATAAGACCATCCCTGTTACAATTAGCAAGGTCCTCTCTAACTTGGTAGAAGGTTACTTCTTGTAGAGTCAAGATTAAGTTCTGAATGTTTTTATGGAGAACATGAGAAGGTAATTTGTGTATTTTATCCACAGCGAGCACTCCGTGAAATGCGATAATGCAAAAATGGAGGGATCTGTTAGGAAGGCCCTGTTTAAGCAACTCCCTTTTCTTCGAGATAATTTTTCCTTTTTTTTTTCAGAAGGTTGCCTCTTGTAATGATACCCTAGTGCGTTAGACAGAGCTTTCATCAGTTCCACCTTTCAAACCCTTGGAGTAACTCATGCACTTTGTAGTAATTAATAAGATGAAAATTATTGGATCTTGATTGCTATACCTTTGACCATGGAGTGTAAGTAAATGATGTTGAAGACGGAACTAAATCAAACGTAGAATTAACTTGATTTCACACGCTTGAAGTGATGCTCTGTAGAGATAATTCAGCTTTTTAATGTATCTTTTTCTCTTACCTAGCTCTTTTTTAGGACCGTTAACAATGTATTCCACTAACTTAGTTAAACATCTAACAAATATAGCTCCACAATGGTCTGGAGGGTAACGGGGGTGGGGGAGCATAAGAACCTGGAAGAATTTAAGGTTGGGAGCGGCTTGAATAAATAAATGCGTTAAAGTCAAAGAGTATTACCATTTCTTGAATATAGTTTGAGAGAGAGAGAGAGAGAGAGGGAGGGAGGGAGGGAGGGCAACAACAAACAAGGAGGCTTTAGGGACTTGAAGGAAGAGAGAAACAAGGAATTGAGTCGAAAATGGCTTCATTTTTAGGTACTCTCTCACTTGTTCCATGCATCTCTGTCCAGCTGACGGGATGGAGTTCCCATATGAGCTTGGGACGAGATCCAATGGAGCTCCTAACTTGGGATCGCAAAAAGCGAGTTTCCGAGAGAGAAGCGTCACCATATGAGGAGTTTCCTGCAACTAAGGGTGGGATCAATAGTTGCTAAGGTTTAAAAGCGTAAATATTTGCTAGGTTTAATAGTACCCAAGTTTTCTTTAACCTACTTGGATATGGTCATGAAGTCTTTTCCTTAATCTAAGTACTGTTCAGGGCAGTTGAAAGTCGTGATAGTGTCGACTGTCTTATTGCTGACATTACTATCATGGTAAGTTCATTTCAGGGTGGAGCTTTATGGTTCAAGAATTTGACTCAAACTCCAAGTGGTGTTTTAGGCCTCATCTTTCCTCTGCTGATTGCTGGTTTGCATTTAATTAATGTTCAGGTATCTCACGTTTGACCCTTTCTTAGACATAATTGTCAGGTTTCTGCTTTCATGTCCTTTAGAAGTGTTCGCTTCTTCTGGGTTATCATAGTGTTGGATCTTGTAAAGCTCTTTCACCATGTGGTTGTGAGGGAATTTGTCAGCAGCGACCATGCTATGGTGGAAATAGCTATTTGTGAAGACCATTGCATATGGAGGGGAAACTTTGGAATTCAATGGAGAAGTTGTTGGCATACGAATTGATCATGTGTTATTGTTAGCAAATAATGCAGATTTATAATACAGAGAAGATAATAATGCCGTGCGTCTGTAAATAAGCAACAACATGATCAAAATGCTAGAGTAGTCGATTTTTGAAAACAAATGGCAAAAATAGTTGAAGTTGTACACATGATGAGAGGAAAGTGTCACGCCTTTCCACACATGCAAAGTTATTGCCATGTGCATGTGACATCAGAGCTGAACGACATACAAAGGATAAATGTATATGATCATGTAGTCAGTATAAAGCTCTATTATGGTTTGCGGAGGTTTATTGTCTGGTTTCCCTGTAGAATGAGCCAGAATGTAACGAAATATTTATATGTGGAATCTTGTGAACTGAGAAGCTTTGAGCCTATATAGGAGAGGGCAATTTCCAATGGTTAATCGGTCCTGTCCTTGTTCTTTTTCCTCCCTTCTTCTCTCACCGTATTCTCACAGGTCAATCAATATGACATTGTCATCGTCACAGTTAATTGTACTCGTCTTGTACTGTTTTGGATATTTTTGACAATGTATAGTATTTAGGCTAATCTTTGATCTCTTCTAAACCCATCCAGAAAGTTTGTCTCGATTTCCTTCTGGTTTTTCTCAATTTAACAATCTTTAAAATGTCTGTAATTGTTGCTTGTTTTCAAGCTGAATTCTCCGTGAGAAGATTAGCATCTTCTCTTGTGTAAAATAGAGTCTCCGTTGCACATTGATAGCTTGATGGCAGTAGAAAAACTTAGTTTAACTGGAAGAAACCTCAGCAGTAGAAATTGATGTTATTATGAGTGTTGTTCTTGTTCAGAGCAGTTTGATTCAGCTTGGCGCTCTGATTCAGATATCTAGTTTATCAAGATCAGGTAAGCTGGCATGTAGAATATTGAGAAAGATTGAGCGCATAAGTAATCTGTGACGGGCTTGGATACTGTCACGTAAATTTCAGTGCACGATCCTTGAATAACAACCATACCATTGCAGGACCCTGTGTGGTAAGCAGAAATTCAGATATAACCCAACAATACATATACCAGATAGGGTAAATTTGATCTAAACTGCCAATTAAGTCTTGTAATTAGCTCTAGCCTCGTTTCAGCTTTAAGAAAAGAGTGAGCACAGGTTGTGCGGCAAAGAAATCACTAAAGGTGACAAAGTAAGGTCCGGTACCAACGGATTTGCCACTTCAATTGACAGTAAAACGCAAGCAGGTAAATATTTGCTGATGATCATTCCTAATGAGATCATAGCGTATTTTAGTAATCTGTTCGTACCAACAAAAAAAGCTGTTAAATACTTGAACGAAGACAACAGTACTATATGATAAGAAAGTAAGGACGCACATCATTTTCCTACCGTTGTATAATTAGCTTGCAGTCCAATTATATTTAGAGTACAAAACAGTATGCCCCCATCTCAGTTATTATACTTAGGTTCAACCAACATTTCTAGGACTAGTCTGTAGATAGGATGCACAAAACTCTAAGCAGATCCAGCCACCTCACTTTGTATGAGTCGCTGATAATTGCTTCAGTTGTAATAGCATATATTAGCAATGTGTCAAAATTGTTATACATCCACATGAGAAAGATGTATCAGTTAGTAGTAATTCATAAGATTGTAACTAACATCTGTTGAAAGCAACTTGATACAAATGTAAATAGAACGTATGCAGCTTGTCCACACTCTCTCTAAATTACGCGAGCCCGCAAACATGTTATTTCGCCAAGGGGACTTAATTGGCAATTGCGAATACTGAGGGTGATGTGCCTCACTGTGACTTTGATGGTCGGCTGTTGGCATTGAGGAAGGCCCCATCCAGTGGCGGCTAATTATCAATACTAAGAAATATTGCACATTTTATGACTGCTATTGAACTTTATGTACTCAACAAGAAAGGTTGATGGCGAAGATATCAGGAATGGTTGGTGAAGAAGACAAAGGTAATCCATGACAACCAATTTTCAGAGGTGGTGATCGGCGTCTCACCGGTCTTCATGAAGCACGGTCGAAATAATGAGTGATGTTGTATGACGTAATGACTTTATAACTATATTTCTGATCATTTTTGGTGTGGATAAAGGTGATGGGTGTGACTGATGAAGACATCTTGGTGAGGCAGAACATTGTTTGACGTAAATGTGGTGTCTAGATGTCACAATTACGTTTAGGGTGTGGTAATGGTGATGCTACTGTTTGTTAGTGGAATGACCCAGTCCAAAGTCAGCAGGTTGTCTAACCAGTCTTTAGCTTTGATACTGATCTGATGACAGACAGAGAGTGAAATAAGTGAAGAACGAACACACATGTGCAGTGTGTAGAGTTGAAACGAAGCCAAGGAAGTAAAGCATGAAGGTTTTATCATACATTTGTACATTCATGCCAGCTAGAACGGTTTTTAGTTATAAAAGTTATGATACACTAGTTCCAGTATTCAGTGGATAATTTTCATAACCACATTTCTATGTCAGTCAATTTCAAGCCAATTTATATTGCAGGATTGTAAATATTAGAGATAGTCTGTTTGCTAGTGCGCTGTTTTCTCCCCCTTGTGATATTATTTCTGGTATTAGTAAATTTGTGTTTATGGAGGCTGCATCTTCACATATTGGTTTACTTCTCTCCAATTTGCTTCATATGTGACATATAGTATCTACATTCCCTATCAGGTTTCTTTTCATGGTTCTTCCGTTGGAAAAGTGACAGACCGATTTGGCACACTACTGAAGGTGAGTGAAGTCATTTACTTCGCTTAGTTCAATAGATGGTTGATACTTTCCTATCCCAACCTATACCTCTTATATATTGTATGCTGAATTACCGCTGACAAATTACAGCATCATTATTCTTCACATGGATTTCTGTAAAAAGTAGTTTTCTATTATCACTTGTTTAGGCTCTTAGGTATAATGATATCTGCTTGCCCCTATATTTTTGTGGTCTATAAATACCAGATGAGAATGCTAAAAACTTCCTTTCTTGTTGCAGTACTATAAGTATTATTTGAAGTTCTTGACGCTACCTATTTTCTTCAGTTCAGTCTGTGTTCCACAGGTAATGAAATCTCTAATATGTACGTCATTGGGGTGTTAAGCCATTATATTTATTCATTGATTTAACACATGAACTCGTGTTAGGTGATTGTATTTGAACACATTATAAATCAGCTAGATTCCATTTGTATAATTTCATGGACTTCTCTACCTTGCTCTCTTTTCGCTTACATAAGAAGAGCGTGAAGGAGGAGAAAGCCTGATGATGCAGTCCAAATCTTTTTCTTCAACAATTCCTCTATCCCTCTCCCTGATTCTATTTCCCCTATTATTGTTGGCTGTTGCTCATCGAATCAGCTCATTTCGTGTATGGGTTTTGATGAAATTTAGTGGAACATTTAATTCTGATGTGATGTTGAAGTATTTATTTGATGCCGTGTATGTCGATTCTCTCTCTGCAAATCTGTTGGTTTCAGATCCAATGTGCTTCCCAAACATTGATATCATGTAGCTCCCTCGCAGCACGAGTGTTGTGCACATAAACTACCAGACCGAGTTTTTGATTTAGTAACTTAATTGGTAAAAGACCCTATTTTAGTGCTGGAATTCATTCATACCCCCTCTTCAACATTCTACTCAACACATAGCTTTCATACTCCCCGGAAATTATATCCACCTCGCTAAACTTTTGTGTGCCTCTTATTCAAGAGATGTAGTTTCTTAATGTTGCGTGTAAGGATAAAATGGCTATAGAGGCATCAAGTACGGGAATAGAGGCATTAAATTCAATACCTATTTCTACTCCCTGTGTAACATAGAAGTGCCAATTGTCTAATAGCGTGAATAACTAAAAGCAAATAAGGATCTCCTTATATTTGGTTTCTTCCAGGATGGGGAGAAGGAATAAGTAATATTTTAAAAGTTGCTTTCATGTCATTGTGATTATGCTGACACTTTAGTTGAGTTGTATAATTAAAAGTAATGGCATCTATCTTTTGTTTTCTGTGTGTGTGTGTGTGTCTCTCTCTCTCTCTCTATATATATATGGGAGCTGATCTGTTGAGAACGCTAGCAAAATGGGTTAAGTTGTTAGCGCGATCTGGCTGTCCACGCGCGATCTGTGGACGGTCCAGATTTTTTTTTTTGCGTTTTTTTTAAGTACGTCGGCTACATAATGTAGCGGACGATTTTTGGACAAATACCCCTTGTCCACAATGAATCGGACATGATAACCAACTGAAATTGTCTGTTCGCTACATTATGTAGCGGACATGATAAATGACCGGTTTGTGTTATGTTATTTTCTTTCAAGTCTTCTTAGATATGAACCCATGATTCACCAGCCTTTACAGAAGCATGATATACTGCTCTTTTTAGCCTCAACATAATTGAGAAAGTGAGAAGTAGAGAAGTAGAGAATTCAATCCTTAGTCCAACCTGCCGGTTTGACCGTAAAACCGCTGGGGCCGGCGAAGTCACTGGTTGACCGTAACCTGATCTGGTCGACCGATTTAGTTCGATTATGATAACTATGATGACACAATCTCAACTTGAAAATTGCCGTAAAAGGGGAAAGAGTAGAGACGAGATAGTCATTTTGTGGTATCATTTTCTGATATCATTTTTCACCATCTTCGTCGAATCTGAGAATGTCGGGGATGCTTGTTCTGAACTTTGTGGTTGTGGACTTGTGGGATGGGATCTGGGAAACTCGATATGCTTCGTCAGATCTGGGCGGTGCTTCGGCGATGCTTCGTCAGATCTGGGTTCAGATCTGGGCGATGCTTCGGCGATGCTTAGGCAACGCTTCGTCAGATCTGGGCAGTGTTCTTGTGGGAAGTTGGACTAAATGTGTGCCACCATGGCTGTGAAACAAAAGGCTCACACCAGCAACAATAGCGGCAGAAACAAAGGCTGGGAAGGCCTGGATAGTATCGGCAGTAAAACAGTACCATAAAGATAGTGTATGGAACTTGAGTTAACAGCAAAAGAACATACAATCACAGCCTAATGCTAATTTCTGGAAGCTATGATGACTCGCGATGCTTCGTCAGATCTAGGAAACTGGCGATGCTTGGTCTCTATGGATGAGAAGAAGACCGGTCATTTATCGTGTCCTCTACATAATGTAGCGGACAGACAATTTCAGTTGGTTATCATGTCCGATTCATTGTGGACAAGGGGTATTTTTGTCCAAAAATCATCCGCTACATTATGTAGCGGACGTACTTAAAAAAAACGCAAAAAAAAGATCTGGACCGTCCACAGATCGCGCGTGGACGGCCAGATCGCGCTAGCAACTTAACCCATTTTGCTAGCGCTCTCAACGGATCAGCTCCCTATATATATATATATATATAATTTTTTTTTTTGCTTCAAAATTTGGTAAAAGTGGCTATCTTGTGAACATAGAGGGTAAGCACGGATTCTCCCTGGTTTCCTTAGGAGGGCTTTTCATTAGAGACATAAGTCATAAGATTCTCCTTTGGCTCGTTCTGGCATTGGTGAAAGAACGGAAATGCTGGGTTGTTGCAGCTTCAAACATCTTGTTAAATATGGCAAATAGTTGGTTGCTTTTATTTCTTCTTGATTAAGGAGATCATAATGGATAGGTTTTTGCTCTTGAGAATATTAGGTTTTTTGTGTCGTAGGTTCGACAGGGAAATGTGATAATCTAGAACAAATGCTGTTTTTGTGACAGGCACCTGCAACACATATATTCTTTTTTCTAATTTTTGCCTTGCTTTCTACATAAATGATGCTCTCTGTCGTCAGATTTTCAGCCTGCAATTGCAAAATTAAGATTAGTGATACTTTTTCCTTTTCTGCAGGGGTGTTTAGTCTATTGGGTGACAAATGGCTTATTAAATCTCATTCAGGTTGGCCTTCAGACATTCATTTTATTATATATGTACACACATTAGTTGTGCAGTTTATGTTACTTTGGCTTAGGTGCCTGTCCTTGAATATTCAAGGATAATCAATATACTCAGCTATGTTACATCGACTTGGCACTTTCGGGCAAAGTATTGTGTCGCACAGGACACGCATGGAGACTGGTATGGGATGGGTACCGGATACGCCGTGTGCCGGACGGACATGCCACATTGCCGATTGAAGAGGCATCTCTGGAAATCTGTGACCACACCTCTCTCTCTCTCGCTCTCTCTCTCTCTCTCTAGTTTGGGCATGTGGTCTGATCTTCACGTGTTCTCTTTTTCTTTTCCACAACAGCATCATCAGAATATTTGCTACTTTTTCATAATATCATATCTACCACTATAGTTTGTACGAATCTCGTATAAAGTACTATTTGGAAATAAATGCTCTGGCCGTATCCATGTGTCCGTGTCCAAAATGGATCCGTGTCCCCGCGTCCTATAACTTCAGAAATAGGCGAGTCCGATGACACGTGTTTGATCTGGACACCGGCTCTGAGTCCATGTAACATGGATACTCAAGTCAACTTAGGGATTTTGCATTTTTTGGGTCCTTTGGTAAGGATGTTGTTTGTGTACATGTATTGCCACATTACGCCTTCTTGGAGGCTTCGACTTCTTTTTCTCCAGTTTCTAATGCAGCTTGTTCCTTCCTATGGCCACATGTCTATGTTGATTACTACTTCTTCAGTGCTTAACTCATAAAAAGTTCCCATACTCGTATGAAGCACTGAAGAAAAAATGTCAATCTACTTTTTCTCCTTCCCCGACTAGCTCGCCGCTGAAAATTCACGTAAAGTGACTCTTCCTTGACCCTACTCCTACCCATAAATGCAGACCTGGGTGAAGGAGGGACCACATAGTAAAGTGACATTATTATGCATATGAACCTGATCATAACAATGTGTAGGTATGTTGGTTAATCTGAAGGAGTTCCTTTCCAGAGCTTAATTAGTTAAACAAACTTGAGTCGATTATCAGAAATAAAGTCGAATCACTCTCTCTTTTGTAGGCATTCTTTCTTTTGCCACCTGATAAACAATTGAAATGGGCATTCCCTGGCTTGCATAATACATCATTCCACTGGCAGAATATTGGAATCAACTAAATGGGACTGTTGAAAGTTCAAATTTCAAAACTCAGGTGCAACAATGGGGAGGTCTACCCACTGTGTAGAACTTACATCCTTTGGCCGAAAAAGAATAATGTTTAAAACTCAGGTGTTGGATGCAGTAAATTTTCAAAATTAGTTGCTATTAACCACTTGCATTCAACTTTGCAGCAATTGTGTCTCCTCCATCCGAATATCCGCGAAAAGTTGGGGCTACCTCCCCGGGTCAGTCCACTAACAGCTGCAATTCCTCAAGAATTGGCTGAACCAGGAGTAACGTCATTGGATCCATCAAGAAAGCAACGCTTTATTTCTGCTCACAACCTTGCCCCTCTTGAACTGGTTAATGTGTGTGGCAATTACTGCTACCAATCCCATGCATTTCATGAATGTAGTAGGTGATTCGTGACGTCGTCTTACATACTTCCATGGTTGGGATTTCATACAGCTTTCAATTAGATATTTATCGGAAGGGAAAAAAGACAGAGCAGTTCCCCTGCTAAGGTAACTTTTTTCTCTCTTAAGAAGATGCCCGCGGTTCATTTTTGTGTGGTTTTTGCTGCATATAAAATTATAAATTACAGATTGGCACTTGACAAGGATCCCGAGTGCGCAAGAGCTTTACTTGTTTTGGGGCAGACACTAGTGCAAGAGGGACGGCATGCTGAGGCCACAGTATACCTGGAACGAGCCATTACAAAGGTAAAAAGGGTGAAATGTTGATACCAAATTGTTTTATGCTCTAATTGATTATCAAGGTTCTATCTGAGATGGAGCTAAGTACCTTTACCAATTTTGCTTTCCTCTATTCCTATTTGATAACATGAAATTTCCCTTCCTTTTCCATTAGCTCCTTTTTGTTGGTCATCCGGCAGACTCTGAGGATGTTGATCTCTTGATTCTAGCGTCTCAGTGGGCCGGTGCTGCCTGTTTGCTGCAGGTGAAGCCTTGCAAAGCTTTTATTGCTTTAGTTTAACTAAGAAACTATCAGAACCTCAAGATAACCATCATTGTCTTGGATGATTCTCATACTTGCTACTTTTTTGTTGATAAGTATCTGGAAATGTTGAAAATTGCACCTAGGAAAGTTGCATCTTGACTGTGTCTTGGTGTGTGTTACGTGCTGGCCTGTTGGGTTTTTAAGCATTTCTAGCTATTCCTCATTAAAATGGAGATCCTTGTTATCTTTTCTAATTTAGCATCAGCACTTCTGTTTGGCAGAGTAAAAAAGAGGAAGGATTGCTACACCTAGAAAGAGTGGCAGGCTTGAAAGAGCCCGAGGGTCCAGAGAGAAAAGCCCAGTACTACGAGGCGTTGGTAATGCTAGCAAGGTATGGGTTCAAGCATTCAATTAATTACTAGTTTGCTATTATATATTACTAGGCAAATGTGGAATTTACTATTTTACGTCAGCAATCAAGCCCTGATAGAGATGATGGCTTTGCAGTACTTTATATGGTGAAGGTCGTAAAGCTGAGGCTGCAAAGTATTTCCGCTTGGCAGCCGCATATGATTCCGCTTATAACTCGTTTGTGGAAAAATGTGAAAATGATGAGGATAGTTTTGTTAGTGATCTCGTCAGCAGCAGGAGAAAAGATTACTGAGTTCCTTTCCTCCGCACGTCATCCCTTTGGTTCAGCATATGTTAATCTTTTATTAGTGTCATGCTCCCAGCTACAGCTTCGCTCGACGGGAACAAGAATCAGATTAAACCTTTCTCTCCTTTAACCCATGCTTGATTTTGGGGGTTTTCTTTCCTGCCGAAGGAACCACCACACTGATGGGAAAAGGTAGTTACATTGCCCTATCTAGCCCTATAGCCAATATATGTGGATGGGCGCACAGAGAGAGAGCGAGAGAGAGTACCGCGGGAATTTTTTTTTTTGGGGGTGGGATGATTTGAATGCTCGTACACAGTGCTGACTTATTTTTTTGTTGTTCAAGAAAGCATTAAGAATTCTGGTGAGGAATGATAGGAACTCAGATGAAGGTTCATTGTAAATTTTCATCACAGTTATAATGCTCATTTATGGCCTTACAAAGTCCCACCTAATTTGCATCAGTAAAGTCAAAATATTTATTTCTCATTTGAATCAGGTTTGAGTGTGTAAATAAGTTAGGTTATACAAACATTTAAGTTCCATATGACCATAATTGAAGTGATCCCTGACTTTAGAAATTGATTGGCAATCCGATCAAAACTTTACAACGCTTCTTTATATCTATGGGGGTGTCTATGTGTGAGCGGATTACATATGTTACGTCTGCAATATTTTTTTCCTATGAACGAGTAATTTGCTTTTTGCATGTTAACATAATTGGATCCATTGGATTAACTTCAGGTTAAAAAGTAAGACACTTGGTAAACATGCACCATTCAAGAGATATGTATTTGTAGGTATAAACTCTATATAAAAAAGCTGAAATAAAGGCAGCGCCTCAAAGAGAGGTGATAAGTGCGATAACTCCCCTATTTGTGAAAAAAACCTCCTTCTCCCCTTTTTTGCCTCTGTCACGACCGCCGGTATAAAAAAGCTGAAATAAAGGCAGCGCTTCAGAGAGAGGTGATAAGTGCGATAACTCCCCTATTCGTGAAAAAACCTTCTTCTCCCCTTTTTCGACTCCGTCACCACTGCCGGTTCTCCCGGCGTGTGGTGCTGTGGTAGCTAGATCTCTTTAGTTGGTCACTTGGATGGGTTTGTCATCCAATTAATTTGTCTTTTACATTTTTGGCTTTTCGTTGTATATTCGTCTAAAAAATTATCCCGGTATATATTCTTGAATATTCTAAAAAAAAAAAAAGAAAGGTATAAATTATATAACTTCATCTTAGCAAAAGAATATTGACGTATGACATACTTCGGACGAATCTTAAACCGATTCTATAAGCTTTACCATATCATTTTTTGTCGAAAACCCACTATTTTTGGTAGTAAATAGATATTGACGGATCGAATATGTTTTTGAGTGGTTTAATGTTCCCCTTCCGACAACAGTCTCGGAATGTGTGTATATTTTGAGCACACATTCTTGAGGAGACTTCACTTCGTCGTGTGGGTTTTACAATTCGCACCGATCCTGTCACACAAACTCATTCTCTTGAACGAGTTGCACTTTCCGAGTCGACTCAAGCTTCTGAGTCCCTCTCAGCTCCTGCTTCTTCCCTTCATCCACCTCTGCCATCTGATCCTTCTTCCTTTGCACCACCACCACCACCACCGACTGGCCCTTCCCTTTCCGCACCTCCTTTGTACTCTGACCCTTCCTCTTATGTACCTCCTCTGCCCACACCACCTCACCCCTCTGATCCACTTTTTGGTTCCCTTCCCGATTTTTCCAACTTAATTAAATTGTGATGCCCCGAACCTAGATTACCCGGTTATTATTACTTATAGCGATAATTCTAGGATCATAAGAAGAAAAAAAAAAGGTAACGATAACATATATTATTGATATTGATTATTGTCCTTGTCAAGGATTAGCGTTAACTGATTTTTTTTTTTAGAGAGACCTTCAGCGACAATTTTATACATATAGTTAGCGTCAATATTCGTTAGCAACTTTTAAGCGACAAATAGTGAAGTGGGTTAGCGTAACAACCCTTAATAAATTTTCTAACATATGATTCTTCATAAGTATTTCATTTTTGGGACTATTTTTCGATATAATAAATTTGGTTAAGAAGTTTTAGCGACAAAAGGTGAGAAGTTTTCTTGTCTTTGCCCAAATTAGGGTTTCGGGTTATATATAAATATGACATCCTCTGGCAGCCGACCCTAGTTTTCTCTCCACTGCGCCACCTCTGTTCGAGCAAATGATACTGAGAGGAAGAGAGGGAATTCACCGGAGATTGAAGAACGTTTTCTGGTAAGCTTACTTTTCAAAGCTAAGTTTATACGAGAGGATATTATAGTAGATGCAATTGGGTCCTCCTTATACATAAAATCTGAGAACTTTATTTAGATCAGTGTAATACACATGGGTACATACATATACGGATTGCGGCGACAGCCATGGCGCCTTGATGGGCTCGTGAGAGACAGCCATGGCTGCGTAGAAACGAAGTATGGTAGTAAGGTTACCATGAAGGAGTTGTAGCGCAAGGAGTGTAGAGACAACAATGGCTGCCTTTGCATAGAAACGGATGGAGGTGCGGCTGTTTTGATTGTGAAAATATGCGGCGTTGAAGTGGCCATGTGCGATGAAGAAGAAGAGGGAGTAGCAGCGCGGCGAGGCCGTTGCCGGCGAATGCCGTGTGGCTTGGGCAAGGAGAAAAACCCATGTCGCAAGGCAGTGGGTGTATGATGTTTGGAGTGTGAAATGAAATGTGGAAAGAGCAGTGAATATAAGTTGTGTAATGTATACAGTGGGTATAGTTGCCATGGGTGGTGCATGTATCAATGTATGTGTTATAGTGTATATATATGTGTGCGCAGAAAGAGTGAAACGGTGGGAGTGCAGGTATGGTGTGCACTGTGTGAAAGAGCCGTGAAGAGTGAGATGCATATGGGTATGCGTAAATGTGGGTATGAGTGTTAAAGTGCAAGCTTGAGAGTGTTGTGTGTGCGTGTACTTGAGAGTGAGTGGGTGTTAGTGTTCTGGGAAGAGACCTTGGACAAGGGTGGCAGGAAGAAGCCACTGCCTGCTGGGGCTTTAGACAAAATGGTGAAGGTGATACTTGAAGATTAGTATATGTGTTTGTGCATCTTAGGGAACTTGTGCTGTGTAGGTGTGGAGTGCATGTGTTAAACTAACAAAGGAGACCCACTAACTCATGGTGTGGAAGACGTGTGCCAGCTATATGTGTGTTTATTAGGTGTAATAGTGTGTCACTCATGCATTAAACTCAAAAGTGTCGCTAAAGGGGTACTATCGCTTTAACAGCTCCTTCCCGAATTTTTAAGATATATCTAGAACATTATTTGGACAAAACTCAAAGAAGTAACCTATGTTTATTTGTCAAGACCTGCACACAGTAAAAATTGTAGATTTTTCGGAGTTTGAGAAGCGTGCTAACTAATTTTATTCGTGATAGAGACTTCAGTATATTATAGAATAGTAAATTAAGTTATTAAATTCTGAAACTCCTACAACAATCTTACGTAGCCAAGATAAGGTAGTTTCTAAATTTTCAAAATTTTTTAAGGTCGTTTGCTATGTTAGCATCGTTAGGGGCGTAGCTCCCGGTCGATTATCGCGTAACACTTCACTACTACAACAGCTGCAAAATCAAATTTTTAGAACCTCTTTTGAGTAGAATTAGAAAAAGTACAAAGCAGAAACTTCCATTATTTTCGTGAAACCTTCGATGTGGAATTTTCTTAGAGCGCTTTGGTATGAAAAACTCTAAACCTGTGATTACTATTTTGGCGGCACACTTCAACCTTTCAGCAGCTAATTCCCCACCGACCCAGAAGAAGGTGGAGCACATGACATGTGTTCCATATGCTAGTGCAGTAGGCAGTCTCATGTATGCTATGGTTTGTACGAGGCCTGATATTTCTTATGCGGTCAGTGTGGTTAGCAGGTACATGGGTAATCCTGACAAAGCTCATCGGCAGATAGTGAAGTCGATACTTCGACACCTGAGAGGTACCGTAGATACGAGTTTAGTCTACCATCGGGGCAGTGATGTGAATGGTAGTGTTGTTGGATATGTGGATTCAGACTATGCTGGAGATTTGGATAGGAGGAGATATTTGACAGGTTATGTCTTCACTTTTTTGAGCTGTGCGATCAGTTGGAAGGCTACTCTTCAGACTATTGTTGCCTTGTCTACTACAGAAACTGAGTACATAGCAGCGACCGAAGCCGTGAAGGAAGCTATTTGGTTGAAGGGATTGGTGGGTGATTTGGGTTTGAAGCAGGAGTCGAGCACTGTTTACTGCAACAGCCAAAATGCCATACATCTGATCGAAAATTAGATGTTCCATAAGCGGACCAAGCACATTGATGTAAGTTTTCATTTTATTCGGAATATGGTTTCTCAGGGGTACTATTATGGTAGAGAAGATTTCCACAGTTGAAAATCCAGCGGATATGATGACAAAGAAAATCCAGAGATCAAGTTTAAGCATTGCTTAGATTTGATCGGTATCAGCAGTATTTGATGTGCAGCCCTATGGGGCAGGTGTGGTAGCAGCAGATGATATTTTCAGGTTGTTTGTGACTTGTTTTATCCAAGCCAAGGTGGAGATTTGTCACTACAAGAAAAGAGGGAATTAGCGACGGACTTTTAGCGACGGACTAAATTCCGTCGCTAAAAGTCGTTTCAGAGACGGAAATAACCGTCGGTAAAAGTCCGTCGGTAAAACTATTTAACAACCCGTCGGTAAACACACCCGTCGGTGAAAGTAGGGTTTTCCCAACGGACTTTAACCGACGGGTGTGTTTCGTCGGTAACGGACTTAAAAAGATCAGATCCCCGTTCTTTTCTTTTTCCTGTTGCTCTCTCTCTCTTCTCCCGTTTCTCTCTCTCTCTCTTTCTTTCTCCCCTTGCTCTCTCTCTCTCTTTCTCTCTCTCTCTCTCTCTCTCTCTCTCTCTCTCTCTCTCTCTCACCGGCGATATTGCTTCTGTCGCCATCCCCGTCAACCTAGCCCCGGACGGAATAGAGCCTGCCACCGCCACTGCCGCCCATCTTCAAAACCGAAGGACCGCCGCCATCACTGCCGCGCTGCCACCACTGTCGCGCCGCCACCACTGCCGATCTGCTGCCACCACTGCCGCGCTGCCACCACTGTCGATCTGCCGCCACCATTGCCGCGCTGCCACCACTGTCGCGCCGCCACGACTGCCGATCTGCCGCCACCACTGCCGCGCTGCCACCACTGTCGCGCCGCCACCACTGTCGCGCTGCCACCACTGTCGCGCCGCCACCATTGCCGGTCTGCCACCACTGTCTGCGACGGGTATGGGCTTTTATCCAGAATACCTGTTGTTGCCGTGTGGGCTGAAAGTCTTAGCCTAACTATCAAATACTTTCCGGCCTCTACTTTCAATGTCTAACGTGGGTCACCATAAGGCCCAATCTGTTTCTTACTGTAACTTATTTGGTTGTTGGTCTTCGAAATTTTGTTATTCGGGTAGCAGTAGTATATTTGTAGCGCCCTTAGTATATGCTTCAAGGTTAAACAAAGGTTAAATGCCTTGTCGGTGTATGTAGATGCATGCAACCGTAGGATCCCTCTTGTGGACTTAGTAGAAGAATCTACGCAATCCCTTGACTGGCCGGCCCATTGAAGTCATTTGGGATGTCTCAGTATATTCCCCGACAAAGTCACAATATTCACGCATGATATCGTCATAAATAATTCGTTCTTAAAAGTTGAAAATTTGACAAAGAAGTATGAAATGAAGCATTGAAAATTTGACGAAGAAGTATGAAATGAAGCATTGAAGCAATGTCATAAGTGGGAACCACGTACACTCGAGTCCGACTTTTGTTACACTTTTATCTTTGTTGACGAGATATGATAGGTGGTTACCGTTAATGACGTTCGAAAAACTCCCGTAGCGAATAAAAATAAGAAATCTTCTGAAGTAAAAAATGGCTGCATAGGCCAGCTCTCTCTCTCAGTACTAAGTCAAGGCTTGGAGAAGTATTTGTTCTTTCTAACTGCACCCTAAACCCTAAACCCTAAACCCTAAACCCTAAACCCTAAACCCTAAACCGAACCCTAAATTGAACTAATTGAACCCTAAATTGAATGCCTCAAATCAACCGAACCCTAAATTGAATCAATAGAGCCCCCTAATTGAACCCTAAATTGAAGCAATTGAACCCTAAATTGAATGCCCTAATTGAATCGAACCCTAAACTAAACTAATTGAACCCCTAATTAAACCCTAAATTGATTGCCCTAATCTAACCGAACCCTAATTGAACCCTAAATTGAATGCCCTAATCCAACCGATGCCTAAATTGAACTAATTGAACCCTAAATTGAATGCCTCAAATCAACCGAACCCTAAATTGAATCAATAGAGCCCCCTAATTGAACCCTAAATTGAAGTAATTGAACCCTAAATTGAATGCCCTAATTCAATCGAACCCTAAATTAAACTAATTGAACCCCTAATTAAACCCTAAATTGATTGCCCCAATCTAACCGAACCCTAATTGAACCCTAAATTGAATGCCCTAATCCAACCGATGCCTAAATTGAACTAATTGAACCCTAAATTGAATGCCTCAAATCAACCGAACCCTAAATTGAATCAATAGAACCCCCTAATTGAACCCTAAATTGAAGTAATTGAACCCTAAAATGAATGCCCTAATTGAATCGAATCTTAAATTAAACTAATTGAACCCCTAATTAAACCCTAAATTGATTGCCCCAATCTAACCGAACCCTAATTGAACCCCAAATTGAACCCCCTAATCCAACCGAACCCTAAATTGAACTAATTGAATCCTAAATTTAATGCCTCAAATCAACCGAACCCTAAATTGAATCAATAGAACCCCCTAATTGTACCTAAATTGAAGTAATTGAACCCTAAATTGAATGCCCTAATCGAACCGAACCCTAAATGAAACTAATTGAACCCTAAATTGAATGCCCTAATACAATCGAACCCTAAATTGAAATAATTCAAGCGCATCGGATATGTGAATTTTGAACATTTTTTTTCCATTTGAACATTGATCATTTGTTTGATAATTTTAGGTTGTTAATTGTGCGTTTTAGAATTATGATTATTGATCGATGATTTTAGGTTATTAGCTGTGCATTTGAAGTAATTGCGATTATGAATTGATGATTTTAGGTTGTTAATTGATGATTTTAGATTGTTAATTGTGCATTGAGCATTTGAGATATTGAGATTATTGACGGAGGATGGGACCCAATTGGATTGAATGTGTGATTTTTGTTAATTTTTATTGCATTGAGCATTTGAGAATTGAGAATTGAGATTGTTGACGGAGGATGGGACCCTATTGGATTGAGATACCTGTTAGTTAGCGCAGACACGGACACCACGTCTGATCGACGGTGTCTGACATTTAGAAAACAAATTAACGTATGCCGATGTGTCTGGAGGTGCGTGTCGGTGGGCATCGGACACGTGTCCGGAGGCGTCGGACAGGTGTCCAAAGGCGTCGGACACGTGTCGGTATGTGTCGGACACGTGTCCGGAGGTGTCAGACACTTGTATCGGACACCATATCGACACCCTATATGAGGTGTCGGAATTGAGGTTGTTGAATGTGCATTAAATTTAGGTTAGTTAGGTTAATGCGACATTTTTAGCATGCACCCCCTGGAATCTAATCGTGGCTCTAGCGCTGGCTATAATTAGCCCTAATTAGTCCTGATTAACAATATTTTAGTAAATCAATTAACCCTAATTAGCTCTAACGAGCCTAATTAGTTTTAATTAACCCTAAGAAGGACGCACGTGCGGAAGAAGGACAAGGACGAGACGCACCAGGCGGGCGACTATATTTCAGATATTGCCCGGCGGATCGATGTGAGTCAATTTATTTAAGTTAATGTTTTTTCTTTCTATCCTCGATGTCTGTTTCGTTAATTAATGCCCTAACATATCGTTAAACCACTATTTTTGCAGGCCTCGTATGAACAGCTAAGGGGGTCCGAGCAGCAGTCCGGACAGCCATCAGCGTCCACTAGTACGGCTGCGAGTACTGGGGGGTTGAAGCGATGGCTGGATACGCCGGAGGTCGTGAATCGGCCGAAAGGCCGCATACGCGGCCTGCCTAGCACGACTCCTCGTGCCGTGATAGGAGCGTCCTCACCCCCTGCTGCCCCTCCACAGACACCGGCTCCTCGGCCTCAGTTGAACGAGGAGGATATCGAGCGCATTGCTACAGTGGTGTGCCGGATGATGAGGGAGCAGGGCACTGCTGGACCGGCCGCCCCGGCCACCCCGGCCGCCTCGCAGGATCCAGATCCGGGACTCGGGAACCCCTGATGAGCCCCTTCCCGTGCCCGTTCCTAGCTTCCCCCACCCCCCGCGCCCGGCTTGGACTCTTCTCCCCTCTCCTAACCGGCTATTTCCGGTTCCCAGCTTGTACATGTATGAGTTTTTTTTATAATAAATATATTTTATAATTGATTATATATATTTCTTTCTGTATTGATTATTGTACGTTGTTGTTGAGAATTGAAAATTGTATTATAGGTTTAGGTAATTGAAAAATAAAAAAAAAATTCCAAAAAAAAAATTGACTTTTGGCGACGGATTTATTCCGTCGCTAAAGTATTCCTTTCAATCAGTTATTTAGCGACGGAATATTCCGTCGCTAAATAAGATTTTTAGCGACGGAATATTCCGTCGCTAATTAGACAAAAAAGAAAATAAATTAAAATTCTAAAAATATAATTAGCAACGGAATATCCGTCGCTAATGAAAAATAAATCCGTCGGTAAACATCACATATTTAGCGACGGATTTAAAAATTCCGTCGCTAAACTATTAGTGACGGGCTTTTATACGAGGGATTTTTAGCGACGGTGAATCCGTCGCTAATTCTTTTAGCGACGGATTTTGGGCTTTTAGCGACGGATTTCTCCGTTGCTAAAAGCCTGTTTTCTTGTAGTGTGTGATAATGTGTCTTGGATAAAAAAACCCGGAATGTGTGGGAGTCCCACATCGGTTATTTAGAGAACGTTACAACTTAGCCTTAAGTATATAAGTCTTGTCCCACATTGGCTCTAAGTATGTATGTATATATATATATATATATATATATTGTCTTGTATTGTGTTTTAAGGACAAGAGAGAAGAACCATTCTGTGAGAGAGTTTGTTGAGAGAGACAAAAGGTCTGTAATCTCCAGTGACAAACATAATGAAATTGCTGCTACCATCGTGGAGTAGGCTTTCCCCAAACCACGTAAATCTTGTGTCTTGTGTGCCTCTATTTTCTGTTATTATTTTCAATTCTCTTCTTCATTACTTGGTGCGAAATCTAGTATATTTTTTAACAGAAAGTGTGTCGGGAAGGACAAGGGTGAGGCAGGCACTAAGAAAGAAGTCTCAATTAGCCCAGTGCAAATTCATCAAGCCCCACTTTATGGGAAGAAGGGCAAGTGCCTTCTACAGTTGTGGTCAGCCTCGCTAATTGATGAAGAAGATCTCATGCAGTGAGCAAGGTGTCACACGGCTGAGCAGACGAGCAATAGAAAGGTGGTGGGCGAGCCTGGAGATGCTCCACTAGAGTTACAGGACCGAAGCATGTGTTGATTGTTAAGGACTTAGACGAGGAAGTCAAGGTTCGTTGATTGCTTTAGCTACTAAGTACATGGATGTTTTTGCATGTCAATATTCTGATATGCCAGGCCTTGACATGGATTTGGTGACACACACACACACACACACACACACTCAATATCCATCCCTCGGCTGTACCAGTCAAGCATGCTATCTGATACTTTAAGACAAATTTACTTTTAGAAGCAGGTTCCATAACACCTATATAGCATCAGTGTCACTTTCGAGTGTCGTACCAGTAAAGAAGCACACTAGGCAAATACATGCCTGTGTAGACTTTAGAGATCTGAACAAGACTTGCTCAAAAGACTGGTTTCCTCTGCCCAGCATTGAGCTACTAGTCGATTTAACCACCTATAATGAAATGTTTTCTTTTATAAACGGGTTCACAAGGCTACAATCAGATAAAAATGGACCCAATTGAAGCAACTAAGACGACTTTCTGCACTGCGTGACAGTTTATATTACACAATCATGCCAATTGGGTAAAAAATGTAGGAGCTACGTATCAATGAGCTATGACGGTCTTATGCCATGATCTTTTTGACGATTGCTTGAGTTCTATGTGGATGACTTGGTGATCAAGTCTAAGAAGGTGCAGAATCATTTAGAGTGCTTAGGCGTGGTGTTTGAAAGATGTTGACAAAGAAAGTAAAAGATGAATCCAAAGAAAACTGAACCAAGAATTCTCTTTCTTCATCATCAATTGGAAGATACAAAAATCTCTATATATATTTTATATATTTCAATCATATAATGAGAGATATATAAACAACGGGTCCGATTGTGTATTTGGTACGGTAAAAGGAAAAATCTTGGAATTCGTTGTACATCAACACGGGATTTGTGAAAGCATCCACCTCAAAACAATTACAATGAGGGGAAAGGCCTACAAGGCATATATATTGAGGTATTATTGGTTGTTTACTCAATGTGGGATTGATACCCGATATGAGTTTTATATCTCTTAACATGCTCACTCACGCATGGCTCGACTGATTTTTGAGTGGTCCTAACACGTGGATATGTTGATTGGGTGACAGAGATGAACTAGTCTTTTAAATTATCGACTGGGCCTGAATCGACCAGCTTTGATACCATGTGAAAGCATCTACCTTAAAACCAATTGGCAATGAGGGAGAGGCCTACAAGGCATGTATATAGAAGTATTATTGATTGTTTACCCAATGTGGGATTGATACCCGATGTGGGTTTTATATTTCTCAACAGGATTCGAATTGATGCTAACAAACATCATGAGATATTTAAGATGCCATGCCCGACGAATCTCAATCAGTTGAAGAGTTTCATGGGCAAAGTCTCTTATCTACATCAATTCATACCTGCTGCGGTCGAGGTTCTATATATAATCCATTAACCCAGCTTTGAACGCACAACCCCTTATGAATGGACAAAAGCTCATCAGCACTCTTTTGAGGAGGCGCAACAAATTCTGGTATCATTGGCTCCTCTGGTCCCACCAGTGGTGGATAACCTCTGTTCTTGTATCTCATGTCAACTGCACGAGCTATTGGCGCTTCATTAACATAAGAGGTAGATGGGGTAGAAAAGCTCTTTTACTACCTTAGCCGCATGCTTACAGGTTCTGAAACTAGCTTCAGGACTATTGAGTAACATTGCCTTACCCTCATGTTCATGTTAGACAAGCTTAAACAATATTTATCCAACTTAAAAGCTTATTCAGTTAGCCAAAAATGATCCCCTGAAATATTTTTTGAACAAGCAACGATTGTTTGGATGAGCAGCGGTGATATTTGCTGATGCAGCAATATGATATCATATGAATAACCCCTCGGCCTATTAAGAGTCAAGCTATGGCGTATTTATTAGCTTTCTTCCCCGAGGGTAATCTCATTCTGCCATCTAAGTCATTTGTGAGTAATGACTTTTAGGTCGAGGCTGAATTGACGAGTATGCAGGAACTCGAGTGGACATTAATAATACTACTTATGATTACATTAGTAATGCTACTAACTTACGAAACAAAATGTGGCCGACTTGAGGTTTGAAAGTGGCATTGGCTGTTACTGAGGTTGATGATAATGTGGTGGTAGGTACTGACCAGGGTAAGGCATGAATGTGTTCCTTTGTTGGTGATGTTAGTAGTGGTCGAGATCCGACGATTTGTTGAGCGTGTTGCTTAATTCTCTTTGCTTAATTGGTTGTTCCTTTTCTTCATTTTTATGGAATTGCGTGTGGTGATTTAACAACTATATTTATTGTAAGAATATTTCTAACTATGCATGTGATGTCGTTAACCCAGTGAATGCTAGCTGAGTGTATTTCAAAAGTTAGCTCTACGCAAGTGTAATAAACCTAAACTTCTATAGTGTAATTAATAACTAAACCACATTTTCACCATGTTTTCCATATGACTCCGAATGGCAGTTAAAACTGACAATTTTTTTTAACTTTAATTATCGAAAGTGAATTTGCTTATAGCATAAGAAGAGTGAGCACATCGACTCCCAAAAGTTGAAAATCCAAAACTCGCTTTTGCAAGCATTTTCCTTCACTGATGTGGTAACTTCATTGAGTAATGGTTATTATTCTCAGTAACTATATTATGATATTGTCTTTTTTTTTTGTTGAGAAAATTCAGGAATATATACCAGGATATGTTTTGAGAACGGTTATAGATGGAGTATCCATAAGCTAAAAGAAAAACTAAATGGATGTCATTCCCATCCAACTAAGCAACTGAAACTAAAGACAAAACTATCCAATAAGCTGTAAAACTTAAGATACACAAATACAAACTATAGCTAAGCTTAGTAGCCACACGAAAACAAAACACCGTAAGGCTCTATATCCAAAAACTTCGCAGCCACTCTCAGGAAGGCACTCTAGGATGCGCACCATCGAACCAGTCTTGCGCATCCCTGAATGACGCCAACACTGATGACAACTGAAGTACACTATCCGTACATTGGGCGACGTGCATAGAGTGCACCTTCCAGCTACTATAAGATATGTTACACAAAAGGTTACAAAAAGAACCGTGCTTTGCTCTATATTTTATCTGCATCAGCAAATTTGAACGAGCAACCAAAATAATGATATGTAAGCAATCAACTCTAGAAAGCCAACCAATAGCTAATAACAACGTTGTCTCAGTGTTGCTACTTTCGTTCGAGGAGACTATAATATCTGATAATGCCCCAACAGGCACCGAGTAAGAGCTGAACATAACAATACCAATACTAGCTAAACGACTAACGAAACTTTCATGAACAACATGAGTCAGTTTTGTAATTGAGATTGCACAAAATATAATGAGCGGTGGAAACGGACAGGCGCAGAGGCTAGAAAAGTGCAAAGGGAAATGGAATGGTAAAAGTGATAAAAAAGAACTGCGCCTTGCGCATTAGTTAAATTACCTCTATTTCCTATTTTCTGATACTTGCATTGAAAATTGGAAGTGCATAGAATATTGAGAAGCATCAGAGGACTACGAGCCAAAATGATTTCCTTTATAAACCTCGTTCCCTTGAAAATAAGCTCATTCCTACCACACGAGATAACCCAAAATAAGACAACCACCTTGATAAGGAATATCAAGTCCATAGCACACCTAAAAATAGGCTTGTTGAAACATTGCACCTTGTAGTCCACAGCAGAATTGGTCTAAGAAGCATCTTGTTAAGCAAAGGCTTGCTGCCAAATTTGATTAATTTTACCGCGTAACAAGAAAAGGTGATCATGAGTTTTCGGGTGTATTAAACAAATCAAACACATTCCTGAAATCGGGCTATTGCATTTAACTAATTCCGTGGATACTGCCAATCGTTGATGTAGAAATTGCCACAAAAAAATTATGATATTTTCTGGCACTGGCAGCTTCAAAAGTTTGCACCAAATCTTGGAAGACACATGCAATGTAAGAGTATTTCGATTATCTTTTTGTTTCAGAGACTTATAGGTATGGGACGTCGAAAAGACGCCTCCCTTGGCTGCCGGCCAGAAACATACATCCTCCATTCCAATGGGGACAAGCTTTAAAATAAGAGAAAAAGTTGGAGGAGGAAAATTGTTTAGCAAAGTAAACAAGTTCCAGCAACAAGTGTCTGGGATCAAAAGGTCAGAAATGGCCAGTGCAGATTATTGTCATGATGAAATTGTGACAATATATCTGGGTGCTTTGATGGCAACCACCAGTCCATCCAGACAAAAATGGAGCACCCATTCCCAATTTTCCACTGTATACCATGCTTAAGCGTTCTCTGAACCACTAAGATACTTCTCTAGATCCATGATGCTTTCATATGATTCCGCGCTTAAGAAATGAAGTTTGCGAGAAGTAGTTCCCCTTAAATACATTTGCAACAAGAGAGTCACGCCTAGTCCAAATAGTCCAAGCTTGTTTAACTAACAAAGCTCTTGCTCTTTAGGCAAACATAGAGTAGGCCACGATACCTAGTGTATAGATCTATGGTTCACTTCTCCTGACCACCAAAAATGTGCAAAGATCTGATCTAACTGTTTACACACATATGTTGGGAATTTGTACACAAATATATAGTGGACAAGCAGAGAAGAAGTACTGAATGAATCAGAGTAGCTCAACCAGCCACTGAGCCCATCTATCTTGTACCTTCTGCACTAGTCCAGCAAAAATCTCTTTCTTTTAAGCCCCCGCATCAAAGTTTATGCCCAAATATTTTCCAAATTCTTCTTTCACCCAAAACTCAAAAAGGTGATGAATAGAGTCCCTCTAATCCTCGGAAGCATTAGGACTAATAGTGACACAAGATTTTTCTAAATTTATAAATTGGCTAGACATTAAACAATAATTATTTAGGACTGCTCGTACTGCAGCAATATTCTGAGACATATTCAGTGTAACCTCATAAATAGGTATATATCATCAGCATAAACTAATTGCGAAATGGATGGCGAGCCTTTACCAGCTTTAATATCTTGAATTTTCCCTCGCCGTTCTATAGCCACTAAACCCATCGAAAGGACTTCAGCATAGAGAATAAATAGAAAAGGCAATAAAGGGTCACCCTGTTTGATGCCCCAACTAGGCTTGAACTGAGTCGCGGGTACCCCATTAACAAGGATTGAATACGAGACTGTGCTGAGACATTGGGAAATCAGCCGGACCCATGAGGAAAACCAAAGCTAAGAAGTACCTTTTGCGAAACATCCCTACAAACACTATCAAAAGCTTTACTCATATCAAGTTTGAGTGCGATCAAGACTACCCCCCCTCATTTCTTGATCGAACACAATCATTAAGTTCTTTAGCAAGCAAAACATTATCCACGAGGCTTCGCCTAGACACAAAATCATTCTAGAAAGGTGAAATTATATCACACATTAGTGGGGTCATTCTTGTAACCAATACCTTAGAAATGATCTTGTAAATTACATTACAAAGACTTATGGGGTTGAAGTCCACAGGTGATTCAAAATACTATCTATTGGAAATTAAGGTAATGAACATGTGATTGGCTTCATAAAGCATTATGCCAGAATTAAGGAAGAGAATGACTGCAGAGGTGATCAAAGGACCCATGATTGCCCAGCAATGCTGATAAACAACTGCAGGTATTCCATCTAGCCCCGGTGCTTTCAGGCCACCTAGCTCAAAAACTACCTTATTGATTTCCTTCGTTGTAAAAATTTGGGAGAGAAGCGACACAGGAGAGGAAGACAGCGACTGGAAAGTAAATAGTCATAAATAAGACTTAATTGAAGCAACGTCAAGCCTGGGAGTATCAGTAAAAGTAAATAATCGTTGAATATACTCTAGGATAAGAGCTCAGATCAAATCTTCATCCAAAGTCACCAATCATGCTCGATCCTTTAGGGAAGTGATTTGATTAGCCCTTTGTCGGATGATATTAGAGACCTGAAAGAGTTTTGTATTGCTATTCCCTTGATCTAACCAATGAATCTTGGCCTGCTGTGTCCAAAAGATGTTTTCACATTTCAGAAGAAAATTCAATTTACGACGCAACCAAAAATCTTCCTGCACATGGCTCATTGAGTGCATGCAACCTTCTTGAGAGCACAGCAACCTCTGTTGTGTGTCTTTGATCTGACTTTCCAACCTTCCAAAAGTAATTTTTCTTTATTCACGAACAGTCCTCAGCAAATATTTATTCTTTTTCATGAGTTGAAAGAGAGGTGAGCCAACCGAAGGCAGATGACAGACCCCCTAAATTACAAAAAAAAACAAAGGAGAAGAGAGCCAACTGTTTATTATTTAATGATATTTTCTTAACAGCACCGTGTAGACTACGTTTTTCAAAAAAAAAAAAAAAATGCAGCTTAAATCCCAATGTTTGGACATTAGGTCTCAAAACCCTAAGTGTTGCTTATTCCTGCAATCGACGAGTAAGGCATGTGTAGAGCCATCTTTTCAGGTCTGAATAATTTCACCTCCATTGGCTGTCACCCACATGACCACCACCATTGCCTCTAATATCGCCACTATCACCACCATAATTGCCCCTCCATCTTCATCTCTGTTAGGAGAAGAGTGAGAAAAAAAACAACAACTGAATTTCTTTGCATCATCTTAAGATATTCACCCAATTAAATCTCTGTGAAACACAATTGAATTACTCTCCACCACCACCATACACCTTATCTGAAGCAACACCGCACAAGACTACCAAAAAGTCAAGAACCGCATTGGTTTCTCTTTGCTGGTTTATATCTAGGGTATTCACTAGCGGGATCCTCATTGCTATGTGGTGGTCGGTTGTGATTCAGGTGTCTTGCTCAAAGAAGTAGTGGTGGTGAGGGTGACACTACAAGAAAAAAGCTCATTAATGACGGAATGTAATCCATTGCTGAGTGACACTTATTTTGGCTCCATAAGGGTAAAGAGTAGAAAATGGGTGAGAAGCCAGAGTTAGCGACAAAATAATCCCTTAATTGGATCCGGTTGACAAGGCTTGACAATATGCATATCCACAACTATGGAGGAATCACCCCCTTTATTGGATTTATAATGACATTTTCTTGAAGACGTGGATATTTCAACTAACTACCCATAAATGAAATCCGCACGCACACAGACAAATAAATAATTTTTGAATGTAGAGGCATCTCACATACGTGGTTTTGTACCGTTTGATGTTATTGGAGTTGAAGCGAAGGAGAAGATGTCGGGTATCACTAAAGCACGGCTAAACTTACGAGCATACAAATTGACACGCAAATTCAAAAAGGACTCCAATGGTTGGCCATTCAAGAACAAAGACCGCCATATGATACACAAGAGTTCTCATGAGCGATTCTAAAACTTAAATCTAATTCTCTCGCTTGGTTTTAATCCTTACTCAGGCAACCTATTGCTGGTTGTCACCTACAGAAGGGAAGTCAAATGAGAGTGAGCTTTTGAGAGCCCAATGAAGTCGATAAAGGATTAAAACAGTGCGAATTGAATGATTTTTCATTTGAAGTCACATGACAATTTTTTTTAGGATTAATTATAAAACTGTCTCCTGAGGTTTACACGTTTTTGCACTTTGCCCCCTGTGTTTACAACTTTTGCAATACTGTCCCCCGAGGTTGACAAAACCATTGCAAACAGCTCCAAAATTGGATGTCCGTCCAATTTTGGGCGTTAAGTTCGCATGTGCACGGCACATGCCGTTTTGGCATGGGCAAATCGGTTATTTCCCTTACCAAAGCCCTCTGAAAACCCTAAACCCCATTACCCTCCTATCTCTCTCCTCTCTCTTCCTCTCCGCAGGCAGCAGGCCCTAATCGGGCAGCGCCGCTCCCATCTCCGGCGTCCCCATTGCTGGCCACGTTCCTCACCGGCAATGAACTCCGGCGCTGCCTACATCGTACACCACAACACAACATCCCCGTGACCACCGTGCTGTAGCCGAGATGCCGCTGCCACCGCCAAGTCGCCGTGTGATCGCTGTCGCCGGCCACCATTCAGTCTCTCGTGAGAAACTCTAGTCGGCAGCCCCATCGCCGGTCAACGCCTTTTCCAGATCACGGCAGCCCCATCACCGGTGAGCAACTACAGCTGCCCCTTCACCGAGACTCCGCAACCGCCGCACCGCAGCCAACGTGTCGCTACCACCACCGCACGGGACTTATCATCGGCCAGCCATAATTCCGATCACACCAGACGTGGACCACCACGGCGCCACACTGCAGTGTCACAGTGGGGAAGATGGGGAAGGGGAATTGACCGATTTGCCCATGCCAAAACGGCATGTGCTGTGCACATGCGGACTTAACGCCCAAAATTGGACGGACGTCCAATTTTGGAGCTGTTTGCAATGGTTTTGTCAACCTCGGGGGACAGTATTGCAAAAGTTGTAAACACAGGGGGCAAAGTGCAAAAACGTGTAAACCTCAGGGGACAGTTTTGTAATTAACCCTTTTTTAAAAAAAAGGAATTAAACTAAAATCATAACATCTCAATATAAATATAGGGAAGAGTATCAACTGAATCCCTCGAATCAATAGACATTTCAAAATATTTCAGATACAGAAAAACAGGAACAAATGATATTGAACATGAGTAGTACAGAATAACAAAGCCACCGCAACAGTGCTCAGATATAGACTACATATGCATATGTACACTAACTAGTCAATTTAGGTACTAGTTTCAACCCAAACATAACAGACCATCCTTATAACACCAATTATACAGACCATTCTTATAACGCCTCAGACTTAGTATCCGGTGTCAATGTTCAGAAGAATTAAACACAATTCAAATCTTATATAATGGTCGAATCAACAAAATAGATGAGCATTAAAAGGATTTTAAACGATCACTTTAAGGTTCAAGATAGGATATCATGGGCAGTTCCAAAACATTTTGATGACAATAATAAAATTGGAGTTCAATGAAATTCGATAACAGATCAGAATAAAACATATGAGGTTACATATGAAATGATAAATTGGGTTTCGCATCGAATCCCTTACCTCGATCCAAGCTATGCTAAGAACCTCAATCCAAGATCTTCTGAATTAACCTAAATTAAGAAATTTCACTATTAGAATAAAATCTAACATCTTAACCTCAATCAAAGAGTTGAAAGAGAGGAGGACCAAACATCGAAGGGTCAATTGCGCTAGACACCCTCAAGTTATCACTGTGTAGCGCTCTGCACCACAAACTTTTTTTTAGCTACCTTACACCCCAAACTTGCATAAGTTTGGCGACCATCACCCCCCGTCAATTTTCTGGCCAACAGCCTCGCCGGAGAAGTAATTTAACTCAAACAAATGGGGCATTTTTGACAAATTCTCCTTTTTCTGTGACATCCATCTTCATCTTCTACCTTCCATCTTCACCCACACCATCACCACCAATATGCAACCCACTCCCACCTCCATGCCCACCACCACGACCTCCACCAATCACCAAACCCGCCGCGACCTCCTCTCTCAACTGTCGTCGCCACCTTTGATTGGAATACCGTCGCCACCTTAGCCACCATTACAGAAACCCGTCACAAAAACCCACCACACCATCAATTTTTGCTCTAGATCCCACCACAACCATCAATTTCTACCATACACGAAGCCTAGAACCCTTCTTCCTCAATTTGATCACAATAAACCCTAGATCCCCAATTTTTGACCTGATATTCCAAAAATACCCTCCTGAGTTCAGCCATTTGCCTGAATTTTGGTCGGAATATGGTCGGAGGTGATCGATGTCACACTTATGGAAGTTTGGGGTGGCAGATAGCTAAAAATAACTTTGTGGTGCAGAGAGCTACCGCGAGCAAACTTAGGGGCGCCCAATGCAATTTACCCAAACATCGAAGAAGACCAGGCAGATCTAACTAAAGAGGCACACTGCGGAGAGGCCAACCATATGGCCTCAAAACAAAGAGGCAAAGGAAAAGACTTAAGAGGAAGATTAGTATCACCCAAAATGGGAGCTTGATCAGATCTTTGAATTGCTAAGTTTCTGGCTAAGACACGAGGATACAATACGATCCACGAGGGTGAAGCCATAATCCAATCTAATTTTTCATAAGTTAAATGAATAGAGGGAGCCTCGCACCCACGTAAAAATTGGGCCCACCAACAAATGTCTGATAGACAAAATATTTCAAGGAAATCTGAAAAGACAGAAACTCCAGTAATGACCGAGGAACTAGTACTTAATTTTTCCGAGGGTTCGAGAACTTGGTTCAAATCTCTACCCAGTCAGATAGGGCCAGAGAAAGATTGCAAAATATTAGCAATAAAAGCCCAAGTACTCGCGCGAAGAGAAACTTTAGGTTGACCATAAATGAATCGAAACAGTTTAGGAGATACCGACACTCCAATAAAGGTAGATAAAATACAGTTTTTATGAACAAAAGAGATATTTAAATAAATCGGAGAATGCCAGCCTAGCCATAAACCACCACTTAAACCCTCGAGATCAACCCCCACAAAGGATGAAAAACTGAATTTACAGAACAACAACCCAACCTTACTAAATCCGGACTTGGTTTCCATAAGCAACACAACATCTGGATTATGTGCCTTGATCAAACCGATAGATGTCCGAATTGTAGCAGCTTGACTGATACCGCCACAATTCTAGCTAAGAATAATCATCTTGACACCCATGGTTGGTAAGGTCCAACCACCAAAGCAAACCACAAAGAAACAAAACAAAGGAATTGAAATTCACAGGCCAATTTAACCACATGAGAAGAAGCTAATTCTTCCCGAATCTATACTATATATAATGAGAAGTCTATTTTTGGTGTAATACCCTTTTGGTGTTACACTGAGAGTGACTCTGGCGCTGACACGTGTCCATCATGAGGGCAAAATTATAAAATGTAACTACCCACTCTCCATAAAACCATTAGTTACAAACACTCACTCTCTGCAGGTAACTACCCATTTTCTTCTACATTTCATCTTATCCCTCACATCTGAAGAAAATTCAAATTACAATATGTCAATTGCATTTATAAGCGACAGTGGGTAAGCAGATTATCTCAAAATACATTACTCATAGTTTGCAATGACAGAATCGCACACGCAATGCGTGTGGATGGCATTTCGTTATTGTAATTAGCAGACGAGCACGCAACCAAAAAGCAAAATCCTCCAGCAAACTCAAAACTGAACACAAAAGCAACAAAACCAGTGGTATGACACGATACATAAGGCACGGGAATAAGAACAAAACCATACCTGGGGGCTGATCCGTAGGAGGAACGTCAGAGGTGCAAGATTTTTTCACATTTGCATTAGCCACTTCACTCTTAAAATCCTCTATGTCATGATTGCAAGTGCTAGAGTGTGAAGAAGTGAGAGTGCTAGAATCCAAATGAGTCTCATAAGCAGGCAAGGAAAGGATTGGATGCGTCAACAAAGGCTCAAGTAACAGGCAAGGCTGAGCCATCCACCATGCCAATCCTGAAACCTGTCATTTGATTGAAGTTGTCTTCGATTTCTCAGTTCGCCTGACTTTGGTAAATATTTAGGTATTCATTTGGATATGGTTAAACAAAAAAAAAGGAGATTTTAGAGGAATTGTCCATAATGTTCAAGATCATTGTGCTCATTGGCTAGGGCTTTTACTCAATAAAGTGGGGTGTGTTACTCTTATTCAATCAGTCCTCTCCTCTCACCTCATTAGTTATATGTCAGTGTACAAATTGTCTTGATTTGTAAGCAGTTAGATAAGATTTTAGCTCAATTTTGGTGGTCGGGGTGAAGCATCCCACAAATCAATCTACTGGATTGCTTGGCCTACATTATGTCTTCCTAAAAAGCAAGGGGGTTGGGTTTTTGAGATTTCTATCGATTTAACGGATCTCTTCTTGCCAAACAAGCTTGGAAGATTTGGGCAAACCCTCAGAGTCTTTTAGCTCAAGTCCTTCGCGGTCGATATTTTGTTAGGCATATTTATCTTCAGGCAAACCTGACTGGATCTTGTTCTTGGATCTGGCATAGTCTTTTAGTTGGACAACGTATTCTCAAACAAGGATTACAATGGCATATCGGTGATGGTCAATCCATTTCGGTCTGGATGGATTGGTGGTTGCCTTATTTTGCACCTTCAACTTTACAGTCCTTTGGTACTTCCACTAATGCTCACTCGTTGATTTCTGATCTTTTCATTTTTAATACCTTGTTTTGGGACTTCGGCGTTCTTTTTGGTACTTTTCCTACTGTTATTGTCACTCATATCCTAAAGCTCAATCTTTTATCCCAGGGTTCAATGAATGAGTCTTATTTCCTTTTTACCAATGTAAATACCTTCTCGGTCACCTCAGTCTATAGGTTTTTAACAAATCAGCACATCTCAAATTCCAACTATTTTCCCATCATGATCGCAGCTCTTTGGGGAAAATTTTGGAAACTTCCATTCCCACAAAAAATTAAAATGTTTCTCTAGTAGTTCCTCCATCGCCCGCTACCTTTATCCTCTGAACTAGTTAAACATCATTATCCTATTCAGGTTCATGTGCCTCTTTACTTACTTCACTCAGAGACTCATGAGCATCTATTTTTGGAGAGTCCTAACATGGGGCTGATTTGGGCTTCCTTTCTTGCGCGTAATCTTCCTTCTATTTTACTGATATCCTCAGTCTGTGATTGGGTTTTGAAATGGTTAACTAAGCCGATTTTTCAAAGTTGCAATGACTTCTTGCATCTTGTAACAATTGCGGTGGTACTTTGGTCCATTTGGCTAGGGAAAATGCTTTTATCTTCAAGAACGAAGTATTTTCATCTTCCCAAATTTTGATTAAGAGTTGCTTTATTTTGGCTAGCATTAAATGTACTCGTGATTTCCAATGTCGATTTTGCAAAGCTCAGGATCATATTTTGAGTTCTGTAGCTATAATTGATTATTTCGTGCATTTTTATTCCCCTCTACACCTTATATTCTTTCCCAATATTTTTTAGTGCGTTGTTGGTTCCCCTCCAATCTTTTGTGCTTTTTAATTAAGACTAAACCCCTTTAGGGCTGTTATAGTGGCCTTTGATTATGCGGATGAACTTAGTGTTTTCACTACAAGGAATAAGGTCTTTAGCGACGGATTTTCCCGTCGCTAAAGACCTATATTCCGTCGCTAAAAGTTTTAGCGACGGAATTACCGTCGCTAAAAGTCCGTCGTATAAAAGGCCGTTGCTAAAAGTTTTGCGACGGAATTATAAAATCCGTCGTCTAATATAGAACGTTTGGCGACGGATTTATCACTTAATTAGCGACGGAATATCCGTCGCTAATTATGTTTTACGTACTTTAATTTATTTTCTTTTTACAAAATTAGCGACGGGATAAAGTATGTAGCGACGGAATTAATCCGTCGCTAAAAGTTAAAGTCATTTTTTTAATTCATTTTTATTTTTTAATGCCCAAACCTGTAATAAAAAATTCAAACCAATTGAGTCCCATCCTCCGTCAACAATCTCAGTATATCAAATGCACGATTAACAATCTAAAATCATCAATTAAAACAAATCATCGATCAATAATACAATATTTTTCAAAATCATCGATCAATAATACAATATTGTTCAAAATCATCGATCAATAGTCAATGTTCGCAACATTGTTCAAAATGTACATTAGGGGAAAGGCTTTTCACAAGTGCTTTCATCAAACACGCTGACTTGAAAACGCATTTGCCCCATGTGTTGAAAGACTACAAAGTCTCCTAGATGGAGGTCATGTTGTTGCACGAATTCGTTCCAACCCTCTTCGAAGCAAAGAACCTCTTCGCCAACCTTCTTCTTCAATCGAACAAGCCATGACCCCTTACGGCTGGTTAAAGTTGCTTCAAATCTCAACGTGGTGAGCAATCGCCAAAATGCTACCGGTATGGCCTAACATATTCATAATACAGTAAGACATGTAAGTTTTTAACCAAAGATAAAACTTTTAACACACACGAAAACATAGAGAAAGCGAGATGACATACAAGTTCTGTCTCAAAACCAGGCATCATGACCTTGAAGAAATGCCTGTTGACTGAAACGTCCCTGTTCACCGAAGCAGAAGCCATTTAACCTACTTTAACATGAAAAACCAATCGATGATTATTCAATCGACAAGCATCAATTTCATAGCTGCTCAGAGTTTATGGTATACGTGGCATGCAACGTAAAACCCATCGGAGGTTACTATCAATTATTATTATTTCACTAGCCTGTGTCCCTGGCCACTACTTCCGAGGACTCGCATCAATTTCGTCAAGTATGCGATGACAGTGCTAAATCATTTATTACATTCCATAAATGAGCCATAGGAAACGTTAACATGCATCTATGGTAACGTCAGCTTCAAATGAAAGACATGGACCAGCTCCATGGAAGAGCAAGTCCGACATGATCAGAGTATTGCAAAGGCTCGAACGTTACCTCATAATGTCTGAGTGTGAGAAGAATATCCAACCCCCAAAGAACCAGAATTAGGTCTTATTTACTACTCGTTAAATACAATCCCCAGGCCAAATTTGCTCCAAATTTATACTGGAACTTTTGTAATGGTTCCAAAGGATTCCAATGACATATCAAGGAGATCAATTTCAACATATATAGGGTCCCTCCTAAGAACATTCTCAGTATTGACTTGATACTGTGACGAAAGGGTGACATAATAAACCTATGTGAACGTAATTTTCGCCACTACGCAAAGGGAAAAACAAGCAAGGTAAATACATGAAGAAGGATGCCCTTTGCACCAAAGTTCCATCATATCGGTCAATATCTGCACCCTACTTGGTTTATCTTTAAGGAAAGAAAGAGAACACAACTTCTTAATTAGAGCATATCCTAATTCAGGAGCCATATTGTGGTTTCTAAAAGGCTCTAGTTAACTACTTAGGTCAGACACGGTAATTTTGTTGAACTGCATGTCAAAGGATGTCTATCAAGGGTGAGTGATGAAACACTAACTGTGAAGACCATGTTGATCACAAGCATATAATTAAGCTACGGCGGTAAATGAATACTAGCCAGTGGTTATTCATGTTGGTTTTCCAGATAGTCTTGCCATTGTACATATTAGCTCGCAGTAGAACTCCAAGAGGTGATACTGAGTCTCATTGCGAGTGTCACAATTTCTATTTTGATTTGTTCCAAAATGTATGTCAGGTCAACATATTGAATGTAAATAGTTAATAGGCTTATTTTTTATGACGTTCTCTTAACCTTGTGCTTCTAACTGCAACTTTGAAAGAGTGGTTTAATGGCATTTCCTTTGGTTTCTGAAATACGGGCTATCCTTTTGGCACGTTGATACTGTAACCTGATCTGACCGAGAACATTGAAGTTCGCCTTGTATTCATGCTAACCGCTATAGCAGTTATACTTTGATGCGAGACAAAAACAGCAAAATTTGTCGCTATAGATTAGCGGCGAATAGTGCAAATATTGCAGCTAAAAGAGCACCCTACTGCTATAGTGACGAAACATCTGAGAGGAGGGATCCATTTTTGTACCATCAAGCTACTAAGCGATAACATGCAAGTCCCGTCACAAATGATCAAAGGCCGCAGAATTTGCTCGTATAATCAATTGCATTCCAGATTAACAAACGGAAACTCTTTACCTGTTTGAGTATGCATTTACATTCATGTGCACCAAAGATACAAGGATCCTCCAGTATTTCTTTTGTAATATAAAAGTCAAAAACCTTTTTAACTCAATTTTATGTCACTAAAATTGTAACAGCAGATAGCATGCTGTAGATGATCCTTAACCACATATAAGATGGATGTAGACACAAAAATGTGATAGGATTCAGTGTAATTGCAAAATGGACTCAATAACACAATATACCAAATTATAACATGTAATTGCAAAATGAATAACACAATATACCAAATTATAACATGTAATTGCAAAATGGACTCAAGAAACGGAAAGAGAAAATATAAAGAGAGAAAACAGGACCGTGACCTTACCTGCGGCAGCAAATCAGAGGGGGAAACGGCGACAACAAAACAGACGGCAGCAATTTCTGGTGAGAGAGTAGGAGCGCACAGGCGCTGTACGGCTCAAAGGGAAACGCAGAGGGAACTCGGCCGGTGGTGACGGTTGTGGTGGCGGCGGTCCTTCGATCGGTTTTGAAGATGGGCGGAAGTGGCGGCGTCGGTGGCGGTGGCGGCGTCGGTGGCGGTGGCGGGTGAGGGGGGGGGAGGGCAACGGGAGCTAGAGAGCGACAGAGTGTAAATCGCCGGTGAGAGAGAGAGAGAGAGAGAGAGAGCAACGGGAGAAAGAAAAGAAGGGGATCTGATATTTTTAAGGAATTTACCGACGGACTTTTACCCGTCGGTAAAAGTCCGGCGGTAGAACTAACTTCCAACGACAGTTATTGTTACCAACGGAATAATTCCGTTTTTAAATAGTTTAAGCGACGGAAAACACCCGTCGGTAAAAGTCCGTCGGCAAAACCCTCTTTCACCGACGGACTTTAAACCGACGGGTGTTTTCCGTCGCTTAAAAATCTTTTAGAGACGGAATTGTGTCCGTCGCTAAAAGTCCGTCGCTAATGCCCTCTTTTCTTGTAGTGTTTTTCAATTAGCGCTCTGTCATGTCATTGATCGGGTGTGTGTTCTTAAGCTTTTACATGTCATTGTTCTACTTCCTCACACTGGGTTCTACCTGCAGATGATCATTAAGGCAAGACGAAGCTCGGGTGAAGCATTTTTGTGTACAGTCCCTTCTAAATGCAGGGCTTTGCATTTGCTGCATCTTACCCAAGGGAAGGAAGAAGTTTTGTCCCTCTGTTCAGCACTAGCGTCTTTTGCCTTCTGATCATAATAAAGTGTCCAATCGATTTTGTGTCTAAGTTCGGCCAGTCGTGGCACTCTTTTGCATCTGGATGTGGTCTGCAGATCTTCCTTGTGGTGTTTTGATTCTCCGTAGTTTATTTTTGGTATCTTGACTCTTACTGTTAACTTATTTGGATGGGGTTGTCGTCCGTTGCTACTTTCTTTCTAGTTCCCTTGTACATTATATGATCTTTACTCATGTTATATATTTCTGTTGTCTTTCAAAAAAAAAAAATTTGATACCCCAAAATTCATAACAAATTCTAATAAAACAATATATAATTTAAGACATTTTAAAAGTTAAAATTTCAATTTTGTAAATTGATGAATATTTTTTAATTAAAATAGTTTCTTTAAATACAAGAAAAGCCCAAAAATAACCATAAATTTTCTAGCTCAAATCAAAGTCCCATAAATTTTATAATAGCTTTACAATATGTAAGAAAAATACACTGAAATAGAATTTAAAAAGCATCATAACCATTTAAAATCATTTGTTTCGTTAAATCACGATACGGATAAAGGTAATATATCAACTCAGAAATATTTGAAACTTAAATTGAGACTTCTTTATACTATAGAAACATTAATGCCATTTTTTTAGAATTTAATATAAATTTGAAATACTCAAATTGAATTTTAGAAAAACTGAACTTGCATAAAATTTAAATATACTAAACAATTTCATAAAATTATGAAAAATTTCCATTCATTCTAAGCTACCCTGCTTCAAAATTTTATATGCTAACAATTATGGTAAGCCATCTAGCGTGCGCATCGAACATAACGCTTGCCCACGGTACACCTGTGCAAGCACAGGGTACCACCGAGCTGCACATACCCAGTTCCCCACTTCATCTTTTTCCTTTCCTTTCTCTGCAACACACCCACAACACAACACACTCACTCAACTCACGGTTGCCTTTCCCCTTCCTCACACACACTCATTTTCACACACATAAACACAAACACACAGACTCATTACACTATATTAGACACACATCAAACACACACTACACAATCATGCTCACAGATTAGGCACACACACACATTCACGGCTGTCCTCTTGGTAGTCCTCCCCCTGCCACACACACACACACAATCACAAATACACGTACACAAGAACACCAGTCACGGCCACCACGGCTGTTCCCTTTTTGAACCACACACGTACTGCCTCACAGAAGCCATCACCTCTTGGCAACATGGCTTCCCAACACATACTGTCTATACACAAAACACACACAGAGTTCTCATACACTTGGCAGCCGTGCACCCCCTTCCTCCCTCATTACACTCCCACAAACACACACAAACCCTCCTTCACGGCACACCCAAAACTCACAATACACACACGAGTACACACACACACACACACACTCTACACTTGCTTCACAGCTATTATGCAGCCTTCGTCCTCCCTCATTATACATTCACAAACTGCACGCATTTACTGCCTCACCACAGAGATCTCTTCTTGCCATTACACATAAACCTCCATTAATACTCATGTAGATTTATTCAAGAAAAGGGGAGATAGAAATCTTACAGGAATTTGGAATCTATGCTGGGGTTACAGTCTGCCGTCCGTCCGGCCTGTCCCTCTCTCTCCCCCTTTCTTTCTGGTACGTCCTTTTTCGGTATATATATATATATATATATATATATATATAGGGGAAAGCGAATATAAGGCTAGCCTTACGCAACTTGCGTGAGGCTAGCGACTAAAACGACGTAGTTTTGATCAAATAAACATCAACAATCTTTTTTCTCCCTCTCTCCCTCTTTCCCATTCCCCTTCCCCCTGTTTTCCTCTCCTCCCCATCTCTCAGTCGCAGGTAGGCTGGCCGTTGCAACCCACCGCCACCATCACACCCACCGTCCCTGCCATAAATTGTCACACCCCCCCGGAAGGACAGTGCAACGCTAATCGAGCTAGTTAGCTTATATACCTCAAGGATAAACAGAGCTTTACTACAACCTCAAAAGAAACAGCGGAAGTATGCTTAAACGTTACAGTCGTCCATAAGTGAAAAGACTGAACATAATATTATATTACAGACCACTCTCTCCTATACAAGTGCTACACTCCAAAATAATCCTTGATTCTCCTATACAAAAGAAAACAACTAAAACTCTACTCACCCAGCGTAATACTTTTGAGTCTCCCCGAGGTAATCCTCTTCGTCCCTTGGCAAGTACTCCGACTCCGAACCTAGAAAAAAGGTGTCGGGAATGGGTCAGCCTAATGGCTCAGTAGGGTATCCGGTGCTTTTAAGTCCAAACATGACTTGATCATATTATGTATAGTTAGTATGAACATGCAAGTCACTTGAACAGATGATACCTACGTACTTAAGAATAATTTAACATATCGAGTAACACATGTAAGCATCTGCTCACACTTGCCTTCAAAGGAAACGAGAATAGCATATCGAGCAAGATTTGAAATCTTGTAGCACATATACGAGAATGACAAGCAAGACCTAAATATTAACTTGATCTCGCCAAGAATAACCAAACAGTACAAAAAAGTTCAAGACAAATATAAGCCAAGTACGAGAATATCAATATGCAAATATGCCCCTCATGCACGAGCCAACCTTCCCTGAGTGCGAGAGACTTTTCGTATCGCAACCAACTGATGTAGCGGGTTCAATAGAAGAAGTTCAACGTCATCACAGGCACACCAATAATTCCTTTCGAGAAGTAGTACGCATAACTAGTGCGTACTATGAAGACATGAACGAGAACGAGAGCCCTGGCCGGATAACTTCCAACCCCGGCAAATAACACCATCAACTCACTTTTTTCTTCCTCCTTCACGTGATATGCATAATCATGTACAAATGTCAACATGAATGTCATCAAGTACCTCAAAAGAGGTTTAATCCTCGTCGAGTCATATTTACCGTATTATCAACAATACATGCCAAACATGTAACCTAATCTCTAATGCACAAACTAATTCGGTGATCAAGCAAGAAATGATTTGAGGTTCTTCCTTAACTACCCTACTCCTATGTATACTTACATTATTATGTAGACATTTGAGTGTCCGTTTAAGACCTGAAATTTCCCTAGTTATTCACCATTAAGCCCAACGCGAAGGAACTACTAGTTTAGGTTACCTTATCTGCCCAGTATTTCAAATGGCAGCAGGAGTAGTCTGTACTCCGAAAATCATAACAATTTAATTACAAGGCCTCTACAGTAAAACTATATATTTCTGAAAACTAGACTTAAAGAGATACATCCCAGTATTTTACTTGACACTAAAATATTGTTTTAAGATCATATTAAGCCCTTAAAAAGACAAACTTCAGAATCTGCCTGGCAACAGTTTCACAAGATAGGTTCCAAGCCACGAATTTTAAACCATAGAAATAGTACTTGAAATGATCTTAAATTTGGTATGTATACTCTATACATGTACTAGTGTAACATATAAAATAACCAAGTCTATATCTTAACTAAAAGTATACATTTATAAGCATCAAAAGTACTCTAATTCCATGACTGTACAGTTTCACAGAACAGGTTTCAAGCTACGAATTTTAAACCATAGTAATAGTGCTTGAAATAATCTGAAATTTTGTGTGTATACTCTATACATGTATTAGTATAATATACAAAATAACCAAACCCATATCTCAATTAAACCATACAATTCTAGGCACCAAAGTTATTTCATTTTCATGACTGTTTTGCAGGTTTTGAACATATCTGTCTTAAGACCATTACAAGCAAGTTTATTAGTATTTTACTACTCATAATACTTCTCTAACATTCTTTAAAACCTAAAAGAACAAGATAACCTACCTTAAAGAATTTTTAGGTTAAGCCAATTGAAGATAGTTGAGTCAAATCTCTCATTTGTTCTTCCTTTTCTTCTTCTCTTCTTCCTTTCTCTTTTTTCTTTTCTTCCTTCTTCTTTCTCTCTTTTCTTTTCCCACTCTTTCCCTTCTCTTTGTTTCTATTTTTGGCCGAAACTAGGTCTTGCAACCCCACATTCTCTTTTGTTTCTAAGTTATCCACTTAACTTCTCTTTCCATTTTTTTATTCTTTCCTTTGATTACTCACCACCAAACATAGGTGGCACACCAAAAGCCTATTACTCCCACACCCTCTCACGTGACTCCTTATGGGTAACTTAGGGTATTTTAAAAGTGACCCCAAATTTTTGCATAATTACTTTTTAACCATAAATTGTTACATAATTACATTTTGGGCCCAAAACTTAATTTCAATATTTATTTTATGTAGACAAGTAATATAAAACAATCATAATATTTTAATCAAATTTAAATATGTTTAAACTTAATAAAATGATTAGAAGCTAATTAAGATCGGGGCATCACATAAATCACCCATCTTCCTGCCACAACAGTGTATACCACCAACCCCATAGACGACCAACACAGCTTCCATCGTCACAAGCCACCGTAGACCACCCATCTTCCATCGCCCGCCGCCGCCGTAAACATCCATTCCTGCAGCAAACGGTCTCCACCGTCCATTACCTTACGAGCTTTGCGACTGTTCGTCCATTACCTTACGAGCTTACCGCAACCACCATCAGACCCACCATCTCTAACACAGGCAACCACCACCATCACACCGTCGAAATTCGGCCACCGTCACAAGCTGCAGTAACCAATCACCATCACAAATCTTGGATTTTAAAATTTTAAAAGCTGATTTTTTAATTTTGAATTGAATTTTCGTTGATTATTGTCTTCATTGAATTTTCTCAAATTAGGGATCTTCGGATTGGGATTCTTGTTTCAAACTAATTATGGCAGGCTGGTAGAGGAAAATGGGTGGCCTTGATGGTTGTGTGTGTTATCGGCGGTGGAAATGGAAGGTCGCTGGTGACAGAAGCTGACTGGCGCTACGACAGAGATCTGATATGTGTAGGGGAGAGAGAGAAAAAGAGTTATTAGGGAGGAGGAAGAAAACAGGAAAAGAAGAATTATAATATTTTTTATGCAAAACTATGTCGTTTTAGTCGCTAGCGTCACGCAAGTTGCGTGATACTAGCCTTATATTTGATTTTCCCATATATATATATATATCTCCCTTTCTGCGTGTGTGTTTGTAGGCTATAACTGAAAAATGGGTTAATAAATATCATTTGCACCCATTTCTTCATGATTCCTCTCCTATGTTCCTTTCTAAATTTAACTTTTCCAAAAAAAAAGAGTTAACTAACATTAAAAACAGATTTTTGTATTCTTTTAATTATCCAATAACCCCAATGAAATTTAAACTTCCAAGTAACCTCCTTTTAACTTTTATTAATTGTCTATCGTACTCCGTTTCAAAAATTATCGTTAAAGGTTGCCGATAAAATTTTGCTCATGCAAATCGATGTTAAATGTTGCATATAAAAATCGTCGCTAAAAATAAATTAACCGGCTAGAAAATATAGGATTCGTGGTATTACATAGGGGGTTTACTAATCAAAACAATGATAGACTACTCCAGTTTCTCACTCAGGCTCTAACCCATCCCCTAGCAATCTACTGGTGAACATGACCTGCAGAAAGGGGACAATTGAGGATGAGATTTTGAGAGCTCATTAAGGTTGCTCAAGGACTAAAGAAGGAATATAAAAAAGATTCACAGATTCAATTCATAGAAGATCTTCCAAAGAGTTTCAAATGATAAAAAAGTTTCAACTTAATCCTTTCAATCAGATATCAATAGAAATCACTTTCAAATACAATGCAACAGATTCAAATGATATTGACATGAGCACAGAGTAATAGATGAGCAAAGCCGCACGACAGTGCACAATAACAGACTACATATGCATATGTAAGGTAACTAGTCCATTAAGGTACTAGCCTGTATCCCACCCCGTAAACACACCAATAGACACCAACGCCCCCTCCCAATACACACCAACTCTCTCCAATACACAATAATAAAGACTCTCATGTCAATATTCAAAAGAATAATATTCGTACTTCAACATGCAAATCCATGCTCGAATATACAATAACAAATGAGCATCAACATAAATTTCAAAAATAGCTTAAGGCTCAAAATAAGGTTTCAATGGCAATGAACACAAATGTCAATTCCCAGTGCAAAGCTAAATGATGGCCATGAACAAATCAAACAAATAAAATCGAATACTAATTGATGAAGTTAGGATTCAGATAGAAATCTCTTACATCTGTCCGAAGCTATGCTAAACTAAGCAACCTCAATAAGAAACCACTGAATTAACATAAATTGGGCAAGTCATTTATCGTAATACACTCTACGCAACGATACTTTAAATCCAAAATTAACTATCCAAACAGTGTTCACTCGTACTCTCGAAATGATACAAACCAAAGCAGGTCCTATAAACGGCTAATCTAGCCAGAAAACCCAACACACTCCTCAAGACTTGATAACAGCCCAAAATTGATAAACAATTTTCATAAAACTTATTTATTGCTTAAAACAACATATATAAAATAGAATTTTAAGTTTTCTGAATTTTTAATTTTTTTGGAATTAAAATAATTTATTTAAATAGAATAAAAGCCCACAAATAGAATAATTATTTCTAGCTGAAATCAAAGTCCAATAATTTTTTGTAACAGATTCAAAAAATATATAAAAAGTAAAATCAAAATTTAAAAAGCGTTAAAACTATTTTTAAATTATTTATTTTGCTAAATCAAATGCGATACATGTAAAGATACTAAATAACCTCTGAAATTAGTTAAAGTTAAACTGGGACTTCTCTAAACCACAAACCCATTGCTATAATTTTTACATGAGTTCATATGAATTTTAAAGACTCAAAACAAAATTTAGAAAAATTAGATTTGCAAAATTATTAAAAATAGTAAACGATTTCAGAAAAATGTGAAATTTATCCAGAAACTCAAACATAGCCTACAATACCCTACTGAAAAATCTTATGCGCTAACAATCATTATGCGCCATTCCAAGCATGCACTGAACATAAACTCGTGCATGCGGTACACTTGTGCAAGCACAGGGTACTACTCCACATCACAAACCCATAGATCCGATCCTTTTTTCTTCTTCCCTTCTCTGCACACACACCAACAATATGCCCAACCCACACACATACACACGTACACGCACGATACACACAGGCTACACACGCCTACACCCCCCAACACACACCGTACACACCCACACTCACACACATAAAGCACACGCACACGAGCACACACACTCACGGCACACATAAAACACACAATACACACATGCGCGCACACACGCACACACACACCCCCACTCATGGCACACACAAAATACACAATACACACACATATGGCCTCACGACAGAGCCCCCTTCCTTGCCCCTTATACACACGCGCACACACGCACACACACACGCTCGCGTGCACACACACACACACACACACACCCACTCCTTGCACAGCTCCCTCATCATCCATGAACATCCCTCGCACGGCGAACACAACCTCACGTGCACCTCCTTCTCACGGCTATAAAACCCACACACACACACACACATATTTCTTTATCCACACACAACACCTAACAACTTTCATCCCTTACGCACATAGACTAATTCAGGAAAAAAAAAAGAAAAAGAAAAGGTAGAAGTCTTACTGACAAAATCAACCCAATCGCCGGAATCGACTTCAGCCACCTCTCTCTCTCTCTCTCTCTCTCTCTCTCTCGTTCTTGTAATAAAAGAAAGAGTAGAAAAAAGTATGGGACGACCTAGAGTTATTTAAAATAAATCTTACGATGGAAAATTACCAAACACCCCTCCAACTTGAAGTACTTTTTCAAAGTTCACCCAAAACTTTTCAATATTATGAAAAGGCCCAAAAAAGTTGTTTACAATAAATTAAGTTTCTAGAAAAATTTAACGGGGTGTTATAGTAAGTCTTTTTGTGTATGCCTACGAACCAAGTATTGTTGTCCAATTGGACTTGATATGAAAAGGTTCTTTCTTGTATAAACTAGATTCATGATGGTACAGGAGATGATAAATGATGTTTTGATAATGATTTGTTTGATCTCCAAAGAAAAAAGAGAAGAGAAAATGTTTTGACCAAAAAAAAAAAAAAAAGAAGAGTAGAAGAAACAAAAGTGGTCGAAAGTGAACATCAAGGTTGAACGCATTGATTGACATTTATTGGGGGTTAAAGGATAGATATTTAACATATTCAATGACTTTAAGAAGCTGTCGATCTGATTTCATAATTGAACATGCATAGGTAACTTAGTCACCTTCTAAGCTTGGTAGGCTTGGTCTCCATGTACACACACAAGGGCTTTTGGTATCATATCACATTTTTTTAGCCTTATTACCATTTGTTTTTTAACCTTCACCATAGCCTACATCGTGTTCCATGTAAAAAGCCTTCCTTGAGGTTATGTTTCTTGAAACGAGTCAAATGGTCATTTTATGAGGTAACAAAAGTTGTGGAAAAAAAGAAGTTTCATGCACTTTTGAGCTTGTTAAAACTGTGAGATGATTTGTTCATCTCCCCAGGGCTTGTATGATGAACCATTAAATTTTTTTGACATTTTGATATTTTTACCATCATTTCAAAGACAATGTGATAATATTATGACTCGATCTCGTATCTTATGACTTTTCTATCATGCACTTGAGAGACAATTATGTTTGCTCAGCCTTTTTACTTATGCTTGGCCTTCCTTTGGCTAATCATGCCAAGATCACATCAGCCTCACAGGTCATGTACCCACACCTACTTGGATCTTATGGCTGATAGGGATCCTATTATCTATCTATATAAATCAATACCCACCTTTGTGCCCAACTTTTATTTTTTGTAGTCTTGAGATTTAAACTTGTTTGCTTAAGTCAAGATCAACTTTTTCTGTGAATTTTAATGACATTTAATGACAAGGAATTAGAATATGTCAATTGAGTAAGTACTGTTACCTTAAATTCTAGTGACAAAACGATTTGTACAAAAAATGAGAAGGGACCTATGAAGTGAATGATCAGTTCCTCATATTGGGAAATCCAATTTTTTTAAATTCAAATATGCTTTAAAATTTGCAAAAGATATTCTATAGTTATCTTCATCGGTATTTTCCGAGGCTGTGTCATATACATTATTAGCACTTTTGTCTCTTAATGGACTACACTCATGGTTTTTATGTTGAGGGCCTCCAGCATATCAGCGTTATGGATTCTTCTTTTACTATTCAGAAGTTCCTTTTACTATCTAGTGTCTATTCACTAGGAATTTGCTTCACAATCCTCCTTTCATGCTTGGTCAAGATAGGATCTTTGAGTCAACCCCATAATGAGTATCTTTCATCTTTTCCATCGAATCACGAGCTCGTCCCCTTAGTAGCATCTATGGATAGATTCCCCTTCTTTAATATGCTATGTCAAATGCATATCATGCTGATTTAATATCATTTCCCATTTGCTTACTTCTCTAGGGGCATCAATTAGGATGTCCATCTCATTTGATGTCGTTGATATAGGTCCTTCAACATCAACAATTGTATGTCTAAGGCCTTCCTTTGTGAATCCCTTTTGCGATAATTATAATAGGGTCCCTTCCTTCGTTTTTTGTTCCATCCATTGCTAGTGGAGTCGTAAAAGCAACATCCGTTAATCCCTGGTTGGTGTCATTTATGGTTGAAACTAGGATGGTATTGGTTTGGGGCTTCCGTTCAGATGTCCCATGTGATTTATGGCTGTTATGGTTGTTGTCCTTTTCCAAGTCGTTGTATGTGTTAGTCTTTCCATCTCATTGTCCTTTGACATTATGTCCATGACATAGATTGCCTAAGTAATTTGGTGGACAGATTCTCAAATGACAATGTGTTTAGGGGTTATGTAATACAAAAGTGAAAAGATAAGGTGAACAAACAAGGAACACAAGAAATATTGATAAACACCCGCAGTCTAGTCTGTAGAAGTTGTATGTTTATGCCTCGATGGTACATATCATGAACAAATAAGCACTCAATTAAAAATTTATTCTTTCAAAAGAGAAGGAGGTGAAGTTATGGCATGACGATTGTCATTAATTGTTCAAATTGGTATATTTAGCCACACGCTTGTTCGATGTATTAGGAAAAATCTCCAAGCACATATAAGTCAACTAGATTCGTTGGCAGTTAATCCTTTCGATGTAAAGCCTCTCTGCCAAAAGATCATACCCAATGTCATGATTTTGTTGCATTAATATCCCTATTATACTAAAATTCCATGGCGTCTTCCCATTTGCCTTTTCCACACTTAAGCAAATGATTCTATTACTAATGACTTTGAGTAGGTTTTCTACGCCTACCTCTAGAACAACTCCTTCACCAAAATAAAATTTCACCATCGGAAATGTAGTAGGGATTTGTCTCAAACTCCGAAAGTAGCACAATCGTGTTTGTAGATTAGGGGGACTCGTACACGTAAACACTCCATCCATTGTCTCTGCGACTGCACTTTTGAGGGCTACATATGCATCACGAATTCAGTAAGTCAATTTTGCTCCTAAGTCAATCAATACTCCACGATTCCCCGTTCATGTTCTTCGAAATACAGTTGGGTTTATTTCAAGGTCATCATCATAGTATAAGTTTCTACAGATGTCAAGTGATGTCAAAGTGCCTCACATTCCAGCCCCATTGCCAAGAATTAGTCTGTGTGCATATAGTTTTCATCTTTGAGATTTCCAATGCAGTATGAAAACTTGCCACCAACGTGCCTAGCCAGAGATGAATCTCCATTACCAAGTCCTAGAACCCTATTTATTTTGTTATTAACCATATGCACCTCACGTCCACAACCCAGGAAAACATTAAACAAAGTTACTGATCCTTGATTAGGTATAGAAAACCTTAGGTTTTTTTTCAACAAGGTTCCTTTTGCTGGAGGTTCCATCGGCATGACAATGTGCATTCATTCCTCTGTTGATCATGATTTGCAGCACAATAACCATCATAATTGCATGGTAGTGGATAATATGTTGATGACTGTGAAGGATCAAATAAGGGTTTATTGTGTTACATCCGATGCATGGAAGGCACTGAACCCATACCAGACTACTTCCTGTGTCCATCACTAAGAATTGATGAACTTTTGGCTCACCATTGTACATAATATAGTTCCCGGAACCATAATTGCTCTGATGTCGTATGGAGTTTCTGCCATGCTGACTGCTTTTAAGTAGGATAGACGTGAAATTGAACATTTTAGTGCTTGATCAGCACGATCAGCTATGGCAGTAGTTGCATTATAAAATGACAATAGTATAGAATCATGATGAATCAGTTGAGTAACAAAGATATTAGGGCTCGTGGTTGGAGAATAAGTGATGTTGGTGGATACAAGAAATGACATGATTAGGATAACGAGTTTATCATGATGAACCAATAAAGAAGATGCTTCCATGGTGAAAAAGTTTGTGAGAGCACATATTTTAGGGTTGTTGGCTTTCCGTTCCCTCTAATATTTATACTCCGACTCATTCCTCAGAAATACGCACTTTTGTTTTGGATTTGGTTGTAATAAAACTTGATGTAATCTAAAATGTTTTTCAAAGACATGAGCTTCTATTTTGCAACATTTCACTTAAAGGTCCTCTAGGGATTAGATCCACAAAAGTTTGAGAGAAAAGAAGAATCACATTAGATCATACTTTTCTTCTATTTAGCATAGAGATGGACACACACGCACACACCCCCGCACCCCCCTCCACCCACACATATACGACTACTTGTGTGAATATAGATAGCAATTGGCCCAATTTACTAATTACAACATTTAGAACAATGTGTGAATTTGAAATCCTAAAAATTATCATATCGTATGTGAAGATCATGGAAATGAGTAAGTATGCACAGATATACTAAAGAGAACACATATTTGAATATATGAAAGCTTAAATTTAATACTGCAATTGACCCAATTCACTAAATCACAAAGTTTGAACAATAGGTAAATTGCAATTGCCTCAACTTGTTACTTGTTAGATTATAGTATTTAAACAATAAGCGAAGGATTGACATATTTGACTGTGTACGATGAAGATTGATGTTTGGTGGAAAAAAGAGAAAATGTTCACACAAATGCACAAGTAACCACACACATCAGATTACATATTCTATGCAAATGTAGGAATCCTCAGGGTGAACCAACCACAATGCTTCCATCCAAAAATTAAATAAATAAAAAATCTTATATGTTTTCTCAAGATTTTGAAGAATAATAAATATTAGGTGTGAATTGTTGAGAGCTTTAAGTACATTTGACCTCCTTTATTTTTGGTAACTACAAAATCCTATATGTCATCCTACGTGTCATCTTCACATTTTTTAGATTTTCTTTTTGTAAAGTAACCATGCACTTATATCTCGTTATTCATGTTTCAACCTTCCCTTTATGGCATGAAATTTAAGATTCAAATCTTTTTTTTATGATTATTAACAAACAAATTAAATCATAAACTTGTAATCTCCCTTGATATATCATAAAACTTTCCTTTATGGCCGATATCATCTTTGAATTTTGACTTTTTTTGCCTTAATTAATCATAGGTGTCAATTGGTGGAACTTTTTGAATAAATTCAGAACCTAAATTTTGATGCACAAATTTATTATCTCTTTGAATACTGGTCAAACTATTTTATTTTCTTAATACTTCCTAATTTGTTCACATTTTCTTACATTTAAGGGATAATGTCAACAAACCCTTTGAGGTTAGGGGGTAATTACGGTCAACACTATCGAGGTTCAAAATCCTATATGTCAGACCAGAATCTTAAAATTTTGTAATGTAGCGAATTGCTCTGAAAATTTAGACCAAGGAAGGTCTAACTCGAGTCGTCATTTTTTTTTAATTTGGGGTTAGTATCTATATAATATACAATAAGCAAAGCAAGCTACATTTATTGGGTGACATGTCATGATAACTTCTTTGCTTAACACGTCATGCCATTTTGTATCCAATGTTATAAACATTATAAGTTTCTCTAAAGATCTCAAATATTATCTTGGATGTGATCTTTATTTCCTGATAAGTTAATTTCCATATCAATAAGCTTTATTTAATAGAAAAACTAATTCTAAACATTGAAACTCTAACTAATTAATTAACTAACTTATTAGGACTTAATTTCAGCTATTGTATCCTTAAAATCACTCTCTAATACGAGTATAAAAATTCATATATTTGAAAAATGAAAATAACATATTTGGTTTAGAAGAAAAAGAAGACGATGGTACAACTGAGATTGAAACAATAAAAATAATGTATCAATTATATTTGTTTCATTTTAATATATGCTTACCGTCATTGAAGTAAAGATCTATTCACAAAATGTATAGCTTTTAGAATCCTTTTAGTAAAATAAAAAAATTTGACTTTATTATTAGGGTGGGACTACACGACAAAAAAAAAATGACTGTATAATTATTATTAATTAAAATTATTGTGGCGAACCGCTTCGGAAAAATTCCCTCGAGAATTATAATTCGGAGTCTCCATCTTATTTAATTAGAGAAAAATAAGAAAAACCTAGAAATGACTCAAAGGTTGTTCAAGAAGAACGATAAGTCTATCGAAACCAAGAGATAGGTTCGGGGACAAATTACGCAACATGAGGAGTTAGGCACCTCCCGCTCCCTTTCGGTCTCTACTTCGTTTTTATTGAATTCTGGTCTTAAAAACACATAGCATGCCAAATATGAACTATCCTTAAGTTAATTTTATATTTTTGGCTTGAACTCGACATAGGGGGTTGAATGGCCTACTTAGATCGGACTAATCAAAATCAAAACTACCGTAGTTTGACTCTGGTCCTACGGAGAATAATCTACATTTTGTTCCTAGACTTAAGACAAAGAAATGTAAAAGACTCTTTTTTTTTTTTAATTTAAATGTGATCAAGGGGAGGGGAGACGGTCTATATGATTTCCTAATCTAAAAAAATGATTAAATATTACCTCTCGACGTAGTTTGTCTTGATGACTGGGTTATGTTCTCCGCATGATCCACGATGGAACGAGTAAAAAGACGTTTTAAAGGTAGTTTGAATGGCTAGGATTTTTAAAGGTAGTTTGAATAGCTAGGATTTTTGGTAATTATATCTGAAATCGTAAATGGAATGTACCAGATTCAGGATAATTCATTTCCTAACCAAAAAATAAATTGATTTGATCTCTATATCAAAGCTAATTCATGGATTATTTTCTCAAGTTATCTAGACAAATCACATCAATTAGAATAATCTAGACCTTAAACTGGACTTGACACAAATGGACTGGATCAATGCAGTTGGACACACAACTGGACTAAACTTTTAGACTTGACTAATGGACTGGACATGCAACTGGACTGTACTTGGGCAATTGAACTAGAATGGACTAAATTAATTATGTCAAATTACTAGGCCTAAACTCGATAATGCACTCTAATTAACGATAAAGCATATTATTTATTTAATTTAAAATATCTACATAAATGGGTGTTTCCAGAGTCCCTCAGTGATGGAGCTCGCTTGCGTGCGAACATCACCCAAAAAAAGGACAACATATTTTTATAGTAAAAATACCGAAAAGACCACATGACTCAAAGACAAACTCAAGACTCATACATATATGAGGTTGAATCTTTACAGGCTTTCTACATATTCTCAGAAAGGAATCAGACCAACGTAGTTAGTAAAGGGTAGGGATATTGTTCGAAACCGGAGCCAAGAGTAACAACCATTGGTTGTCGAACAATATCATCACGTAACCTAAAAAGGTCACGTCCCAAAAGTCGAGGCCAACAACGCATCACTAAGAGACTGGTCTTTTGGGGTAGAAGAGCAATAGAAAAAGAGGAAGAGCTTGGTCTACTCACAAAACTGCTCGGAATCAGCTTCCACAGGCTCGGGTTCAGAGGCATCTTTTAACAATCTGCCATAACTCAAGCTCTAAAAGCTGCTTTACGGATAGAAAAATGTCCGTACAATTTTATTTTGCACTCATTCGACTACGAATGGTCTGGTGTTAGAAGAATTATAATAGAACTCCCCGGAATAGACATACTAGTATGATCAAGAAATGTTTGCCTTTTGTAGGCAGCCATCAGGTATTCATTTTAGGAGGCCGTAGTTCAGCCCTCAAAGAATATTTTCAAGTTGAGATTAGCTAGGGGCAAGTTAAGTTTGGTGAGAGGACCCAAAAGTCTTTCTCTAGCCAACCATGTCATTCTATCTTGTCCTTCATGACCAAGTCTGTTATGCCAAGTCATAGAAGAAAATGCATCATCTTTACTAATAAAAATCATTTATGTATCATAATGGAAACTGTCTTCAATATCTAGTACGTAAAAGCCATCAACGATGTGTCGATTACCATAGAAAATAGAATATAAATAAAGGCTAACAAAGTCTACACCAAAAGCTAAAAGAAAATCCTAGTCCGGTTATCACTATTGCAAACATCAAGTTTCGTCGAACTCCAGGTACATATAGTACGTCGTAAAGGAGTAAAAAGCTACCAGTCTTCATCTTGAATTGGTAGGTTTGAATTCCCACCACCTCTTCGCTAGTGCATTTCCCTATGTAAATATGCTGACTCCCTTTAGGAATTTAACTGTACTCGATGAACCCTACTCGATATCTCACGACATGTCTTATTGCTCCTATGTCAACAATTTAACTATGAATGGAATGATCAATCAAAACATGACTGCAAACAAAGAAATAAATTTGAGAGTAAAGCTCAGACTGTACCTTCTTTGGCTTCGTGCATTCACGGTCAAAGTGACCAGGTTTATTGCAGTTGTAGCATTTCAGCTTAAACTTATCTTTTTTGCTCCAAGCTTGCCCTTATTTGTGCTTTCTACCCCTTCTCCTCTTGCTTGATTCTCCATCTCCCTCCTGGTGCACCTTGTTTTGCCTCTTTAATTAGATGTAAAACCTTTGTTATGGCTAGATTTGGCAACAAAGATAGAGGCATTGTCCTTAGCCTCTTGTCGTATTGCCTCTAACTCTAGATTATGCAACAATTAAGCAAAAGTTTTAATGCTATTATTGTGCATCATCGTGAGTTTCACCTAATCCTCAGAATCAGGCAGAGAGCCAAGCACTACGAGAATTTGCTATTCATCTAGGAAAATATTGTTGCCTGCTGCCTTAAGGTCTCGAATCATAGCCGACGTCTTTCGAAGATGCTTAACCATTTTCACATTAACAACCATCTTATATGTCTTAAACTTAAGAGTCAAGGCTCGCAACCTTGTTTCTATAGTGCCTTCAAAAGCCAACTTCAAGGCGTTACACGTCTCTTGAGCAGTCTGGTAACCCTTAAATTGATCGTTACATATGTAGTTCAACACATTGAAACATGCACTTGGATCCTTCTTCTCTCAATTCTGATAGGTTTCCATGTCATACTCATGTTGGACGGTGTCACCGTTTTCAGGCATGGTCACGTTGTGAGTTATTGTTTCCAAGACGTCTCGCTCATTTAGGAAATACCGGAGCCAATACTGTAGTTACTTCCATCCAATTCCTCAATTTTGGCAAGGTCAGCATTTGTAGAGGCCATTTCACTACATTTAAAGATGCACACATAAATATTAACACATACAGATTTAGCCATATTTTGCCGCACTACTGTTTACCCAAAAATAACAAATAACCCAAGGATAGAAGATCAAAAATTTTGCTAGGCTCATAATCATCACTTATGTCCAATGGATTAAATATTACTTCTATGTTGTGCAAAATAAGAAAAATGAGGAAAACATTTTTCAACTCATTCACATCCCACAGATCTAATATGCAATAAAGTATGCATCTATCTACTATTAAAAATATAAATTATCGTGCAGCTTATCATAATTATAAGCATTTAAACCATCCATTGAAAAAATGTAATAGAATGATCTCACTAAAAAATATTAATAGAACATGTGTCAATTTCATGTAACGGGCCATGATAAAAATAACAGCCCATTATGGAGTCCAGCCATCTTAGACTACTTGCTCAAGTGCCATTACTGTGAGCAACCCGTTGTGGTGTCCAGCAGTCTAAGCCCGCTTGCGAAGTCCTATTCAGTTTAGAGGGCATCACGCCTAGTGTTCATCAGACGTTATGCACCCTCGGTAAGGTGGTACATCCGAGGAGTGCCACGTGTCAGATGATGCCAAGCTATAGTCATCTGCCTATTAACACCACAAACTTTCACTCTTACTCTAAAATCAAATAGTTAGACTCCTAATTCGGCAGCGTAACCTCACACTGGAGATTGACTTTGAAACCAAGCATTGCATATTGTGCTTGTGACCGACATCCGCCCTCACAGTGCAACCAGTCCCCGAACTCTGTCTAGGTTGATGCAATTCATGCCCTTGCTCCTAGCTAATCTTGCTCCGTCATGCATTCTCTTCCTTAACATCTAACTCATATTATACTTTTTATGCCACCCCCATATGAGAACCCATTTTTGTGGCATTGTGTTGGGAGAAAAAATTTCATACTTGGTTACAAGAAACAAAGAAAAGGATAGGAAGGTCATATGAATGAATCTATGACCCAAGAAAGATGTGAACCAGGTAGTAAGCTTCCTGCCTCGTCATTTATGTACCCATCTTCTGTTTAAAGATAATGACAACTAGATAATGCAAGGAAGATTAGCTAGCAAAACCTGCATTTAAAGAAGAAGCATAACCTCCCCAGTTTACACCTAATTATTAAATCAGTTCAATTTGACAAATAACTAATACAAGTCAACTCTAGAAACCACTTTAACATCAAATGCACTCAAATTCTACGCAGCTTCATCTCCACGTGAGTTCTTGTCGAGCGTGCAGTTTTCTTCTAATTAAGTTGCCACGTCACAAGAAACACATTAGCTTGGGGGTCAACTCCATTTCTCTTTCAGTACTTTACGCCTTATTGTTTAAGTGATAATATTTTCTTTAAGTTCAAACTGTTTCCTAGGTGCCTGACCAACTGGCTCCCTGGGTTTCATGTTAATTCATAAACCTAGTTTTATGTTTTTGGAATGTCGCTGGGGAGGCGGGTCCAAGAAACATATTGGAGCTAGCCTTTCGCTTGTTGCCGGTTCTTATTTTCTGACTTAAGTGGAATGATAAGAACCAACGCTCTGTTGCTGTATTGCCGAGGTGCTTTAAACATAATATAATTTAAAGACAAAAACAGTCTTTACAAATGTTAGCATTAGAGACAAAATGCTTTTAGCAAATCAATGTATTGCGAGGTGTTTTAGGCATAACGTCTGCCACACCCAAAATAAAATGAGTGATAAATGAAAGGAAGAAAGAACTCAAACCATTCAGAGACAGAATTAAAGGGCAATTGGCAGGAGACCGTTTAACCCCAAGTATAGGTGGATGAGACTTGGGGTTTGGCGACGGGCGGCATAGGTGGGCTGAAGAAGTGAAAATAGAAAACGAGAGGAGAAAAGAAAAAAACAAATTTGGGCGGAGGATTTTTACCCTTGACGGTTTTATTTTTAAAGTTAATAATTTGGACGGAAGGACTTACTATCAAATTAAAATATTCGTACCTTGACATGTAAAAATTGAAAATAAGTCCTCATGTGAGATTTTCGTGTACTTTTGAGAGTATCTAGGTGTATTTAACCCTTAGCTTTTCCATTTTTTGCGATTACCTTTGTATAAAAACCTTCCAACTTTATCACCAATGGTCTGCACATTTGACAATTTTTGGAAACTTTAAACCAATTGCTCTACCCAACTGGTGGGAGACTTGGGAGGAAGTGTTGAAATCAAGTGAAGGTCCATCTATTAGTTCATCCACAAGTATACTCTTCTGTTTCCAGCCTATTAAAGGGGATCTATAATTACAACCTGTAGAATACCTGGTTGGCTCTCTCTGTCTCTCGGTTTTCTGTCTCTCAACTCTCCTACTCGGATACTTCCTAGGAGCGCATCAGCATCCTATATAAAAGGTGCTTCACAACCCTCTACCTCACAACTGATGCATTGACACGACCTTTCTTACTCTCCCTCTCTCTCAAAAACACAATGCTGCGAAAAATGGCATCCTTCACTCATTCTCAATCCCCACTTATGCTTCTGCGTCTCATGCTAATGACATGTATAATAGCAGCCACCTCAGCTGCCAATTTCTACCAAGATGTCGACCTCACGTGGGGCGACCTCCGTGGAAAGATACTCAACGGCGGCCAATATCTAACGCTATCTCTTGATAAGGCTTCCGGTTCCGGCTTCCAGTCCAAGAACGAGTACCTGTTTGCAAGGGTCGACATGCAACTCAAGCTTGTTCCTGACAACTCTGCTGGCACCGTTACCACATTTTATGTCAGTACTGTTGCCCTCTCCCAAACCACTTTTTATTTTATTTTATAATTTGTACCGACTTTCATGCCCTAACAAAGATTTTAATATTTACAGTTATCTTCTCAAGGACCAGGGCATGATGAGATAGACTTTGAATTTCTAGGGAACTCCTCTGGCAACCCATACACACTCCATACCAATGTTTATGCCCAAGGGAAAGGGAACAAGGAACAACAGTTCCATCTTTGGTTTGATCCCACTGCTGCCTTCCATACCTACTCAATCGTCTGGAACCGTCAACGTATAATGTATGTAGCCCATTCTGTTCCTATATATGCTTATCTTAACATGACACTTTCTCAAATATAGATTATGTCTTATTCTTCTTCTCTGAGACTAAACATATTTTATTTGTATATTACAGCTTCTTGGTGGATAACAGTCCGATAAGAGAGTTTCTAAACAACGCAGCAATTGGTGTTCCGTTCCCAACGAGCCAACCAATGAGGGTGTATTCGAGTCTGTGGAATGCAGATGAATGGGCAACGCAAGGTGGGCGTGTGAAGACTGACTGGACTAAAGCTCCATTCACAGCCTCCTACAGGAATTTTAATGCCAATGGATGTGTTAACTCTCCGTCAGGATCATCTTGTAGTTCTAAATCGGCGAACTCAATAAACGGTCAGGCATGGCGGACCCAAGAGCTTGATCCTGCTGCCAGAAATAGGCTCCAGTGGGTGCAGAGGAACTTTATGATCTACGACTACTGCACCGATTTAAAACGGTTTCCCCAAGGTCTTCCTGCTGAATGCAGGCGTTCGAGGTTCCTTTAGCTACATCATTTGTATCTGATGATCAATTCTTTCACGTGACTAATAATGCAATTCATAGTTAATGAATATTCTTTATTCCTCGTCACAAAACATGGATAAATAGAAGATCAATTGCAATATCTATTGATTTTTAAGTTGACAACTACCACTTCAAGCATTTCAATAAGTACCTCAGAAATCGTTTCACATCGACATAAGTTAGAAGAATCCGACAATTTGATCCGCTGCGATAACAGTATCAAATATAAGCTCATTCTTTTTGTGTCCTAACAAAACATTACTCAATATCTGACCTTATTGTAAACCTGCAAAAAGCAGATGTATTAACAGTTTCCTGTTCACGTTTTGACATTTCCGTTCTCCTGAACCGAGTAAAGAGTAACAAAACTAAACTTCTAACCGCTAGTTAGGGAGTGACATAGAACAACGATTTAGAATCCTTGACCGTACAAATCTCATTAGCCAGTCAATAGGTCTTAAGAAGTTTGCACGGTGTCCAGTACATGCATCGAAGTATTAACATTAAAAAATCACCATATGATGCACTCAGGTTTCGGTGATATAATGCTCAGGACCAAGTAAACTCTCCGTGCTGTTTTGTATGTCATTTGATGTACTTTACGTACGTGCATGTTTGGATGTGTAATAAACAGTAACTATAAGCTTTGAATTGTGTGTGCATTTGGTTTATGATAGGTAGTTGTACACTTCAGTCTTTACTTGTTTATATAGCTGGGCAACTTGTCAATGTTGGTTGGAAATGTGTGGATAATGAGGGAAGATTGGCTAGAACTTCTAAGATACGAGATCAAATCTATGGAAGCTGTGGTCTAGTTAGGAAACCAATGCACGCTTTGATGCATGTGAATGAGCTTTTAGATTGGAACTGGGAGTATGGCATTATCTACCCACTGAATGCCTTGATATGTATCAGATTTATGTAGACTCTCTTAATGAATTGTAACTCGTAAAAAATCGGAAAACAGTAAGGCCATTTTCCTGCAGTTTTCGACTTCTATCATGACACTGCACCATTGGAGCTTTAACTTTCTAATAGTATATTATGCATTTTTTGAAAGGCAAAGTATGCATTACGATCATCAAAATATGTTTGTTACCTACGTATTAAGGTTTCCCCATACATTAGTGATGGTATGCCTCTAGGAATCTCTGTCTTGATCGTGGAATATCATTGAGAATTAAGAATCCGTGTTATAATGTAAAGACAAGATACACTTGGACCAGAAAGCTCCGTCCGTGTTCAAAAATTACAAATAAGTTAAAACTGTTATCAACAGAAAGTACGGCCCGTACGCTTACCATATTTGTTTTTTGTTTTTATTTTCTGTTTTCATTTTTGTGATTTTCATATTTAGTTTGAAAATCCGTTCCTGTACTTTTATCATTTTCACAAAAAAAAATTTAACTATTTTTTCTTATTTTGTGTTAAGTTTGAGTGAAAAAGCTGAAAACACCTTTTAGGTGTTTTCAGTTTTTTGTTACTATTTGAGTAATTTTATCCAAAACGAAAACAGAAAATGGTAAAAGTACGCAAAAAAAAGAATCTTTTTCATCATCATTGCTAAAAACAGAAAACGAATATGGTAAGCGTACGGTACACTTCTACCTTTCTTCTCCAGTTATATAGGGTATTTAGAAAAGAAAAAACAAGTACGTGCCAGGTATATTAGCCAACAAGTAATTCCATAGAAAATTGTTACTAGAACAAATTTCCAGGAAAATCCCACATGGCAGAGTAAGTTAGAGAAGCAGAAATACATGCCAGCCAGATGACTGAGGGAGCTAGCTAGCCTTTAGAATCTTCAGGAAAATAAAGGTTAACGCTTCCCCATTTAGGCCTACCTCTGATCATTTTGACCATAACACACGTGAAATTCCTGAATGAAACTATAAGAATATGAACTGTGGTGTGGTGTACTCATATCCAGGTCGCAAATTGCCGCATCACTTGAAACATAAACTATCATCAGACTTATAACCAAAAAAAACTATCATCAGACACGATGTCTGATGTTGCCAAACTTGTTTATGCATCCCCATGTGTGCCCATTAAAGGGACACAACCGTGAGTCTTACATGGGACTCCTGTTAAAATAGCTTTTGATATTCGGTAATCAAAGTCAAATGGATAACTCTAACTTAGTTTGGTTCATGGATTATCGGATGGAGAGAGTTACTTTCTGGCGATTTGGATTTCGATCTTTTTAAAGCTAAAAAGCAAGTTTGAACAATAACAACCCTATATTTCTCGAAGTTTCTAAATCGCACGTCTCATGATGAAATAACACGACAGTTGGAACAAGAATTTGTTCACTTTTTTAACCTACAACAATGAAAATATTGCGTTGTACAACTGAAGGAAGATGAAAAGGTCATGCCACACTAACTACCTTTTTGGTTCAATTCTCAATCAAAAAGGAGGTGTCACACAGTGAGGGTGCATCTAATGCCTCATCTTACATGGATGCACTTCTGGCTCCAGCCTATTAAAGTGAAATAAACTAGCTTTGCCAACACAGTATTTTACAACCTGTACAGTACCTGGTCGGCCCTCCTTCTCGGATACTTCCTAGGGGATGTCATCAGCACTCTCTATAAAGGGCCTTCAAAACCCTCCAACCAACCATCATCGCACACACATTCGTTTTCTCTCAATACAAGCACTAAAAAGATGGCACCAGTTTCAGCTATGCTTCTGCCTTTCATGCTCGTGACGCATCTATTACTAGCTACTTCAGCTGCCAATTTCTACCAAAATGTTGACATGACGTGGGGCGGCAAGCGTGGAAAAATACTCAACGGCGGCCAGCTTCTAACTCTATCCCTGGACAAGGCTTCGGGCTCCGGTTTTCAGTCCAAGAATGAGTATTTATTCGCAAGGATTGACATACAACTCAAGCTTGTACCCGACAACTCTGTTGGCACCGTGACCACATTTTACGTCAGTACTCTTTTGTGTCCCATTTTGTCACTTGTTATTTTGATATTCGTCTGACATTTATTTCTTATATGTGCAGTTATCTTCTCAAGGACTGAGGCATGATGAGATTGACTTTGAATTTTTAGGAAACTCATCTGGAAATCCATACACAGTCCACACCAATGTTTTGCCCAAGGGAAAGGTAATAAGGAACAACAGTTCCGTCTCTGGTTCGATCCGACTGCTGACTTCCACACCTACTCAATCGTTTGGAACCCTCAACGTATCATGTAATTACCCAAATCCTCAAACTTTCCTTCTATGCTGGTAATCTAGTTTTGCTTCATTAGTACGGATTACCTACTGTCGCCATTAGCTGACATACTTGGTACCTTGTGTATTTGGCAGTTTCTTGGTGGATAACAGTCCAATAAGAGTATTCCAAAACCACGAAGTAATTGGTGTTCCATTTCCAAAGAGTCAACCAATGAGGATGTACTCGAGCCTGTGGAATGCAGATGACTGGGCAACACAAGGTGGGAGAATGAAAGCTGACTGGACAAAAGCTCCATTCACTGCGTCCGATAGAAATTTCAATGCTAATGGGTGTGTTAAGTCCTCGGCAGAATCAATGTATGGTTCAACATCCACCAATTCTCTGAACGCTCAAGCATGGCAGACACAGGAACTTGATTCAGCAGGCAGGAATAGGCTTCGATGGGTGCAGAGGAAGTTTATGATCTACAACTATTGCACTGACTTGAAACGATTTCCGCAAGGTCTTCTAGCTGAGTGCAGGCGTTCGAGGTTCCTTTAGTACTCTACACCAGCAAAATCTGTTAACTCTTTCATGAGTAACTTTGTAATTCAGAAGTTAATGAGGATTCTTTATTCTTTGTAGTGGAAACACATACTTATACAGCATATAAACTTCCATAAATAAAAGATTCATGTATTGACTATTAATTTGAAAATTACCACTTACAGACGACCTTCACATGCACATTCTACCCATGCGGCCTTGACGTGAAGAGTCTGTGTTTACAAGGAAGTTTACTCAACATCTGTCCCTAGCGTACCTGCAGACCTGGATAATACAAAAATTGAGCTCCAACATACCATGTGCCCCAAATGTAAACTACTAACTGTCCCAGAGAGTTCGTGCCACAGTTGCTCAGGAGTAACGTAAGAGGCCAATTGATATTCTTAATCATACAAAATCCATTGAGCCATCCAAAAAATATTAAGTTAGCCATTCATCGTGCTAAAATACATGTCTGGCTCAGGAGTAAATCTTAATGTTCCCGGACCACCACCTTGTTACGGTCTCAATGTTTTAGGGGCAAGTAAACACCATACACAAGACATACTATGTGTGAGATTCGAAGGCTAACCGATATAAGGAGCACCCAAGACCATTGAAGATCTTAGCATACCTAAAATACAATGTGCCAAGGTAGGATGGCATTATAAGTAGATTGAACGTACTGGTAACAATTATTTGATGACAATGCTACAACTAGAAGCATTGATTACGACATGTTTTGTGGCTCATTTTTTCAAGCAAATTAATTGCTATCTGTGTTGAAACCATAGGCATAAACACTCTGTTATACAAGAGGAGATTTTTATTAATGAGAGTTTGTCTGTAAACAATATTTGTAGCTTATACCTCTCTGCTGGTGTGCAACATTGCTAGAAATAGATAGTAGCACTTGTTGTACAACCTTCTTCGCTGTGGCTGCAGCTTAAAATCTAAAATTAGTCGAGCCCATCCACATGTTATATGCAAAAGAGGCTTTAGGAAGGATCTTGGATAATTAGACTATGAAGCATTATTAAATTTGCTCAGTGTGCATTATACGCTTTACATTTCATTGTAAAATTGGTTGGAACAGAGCTGAGATACTTTTGAGATACTCCATTCTATGGGATGTTGAACTGGGGCTTCTCTGAAATGTCTGTAAGCATTCCACGTGACAGCAAGTTAAAATTTAGTACAGTATAATAAGATACATATGCCAACCACAATCCTGCGAAGCAGGCAAACCTTTTGACTCTCAAGGAAAACAAAAACTAAGAGTGAAGCGAGGGACAATGTATCTGACCCTTCCTCGATTAGACCTACCCTGAATATTTTGACCTTAATGCCCGTCAGAAACTACGAGGCTATGAGAACATAAATGTGGTATTTTACTGTCTTCAGGTCACAGAAATGCTAAATCACTTAGCAATTAAACAATTTAGGATTGGGTGAAGTCATTGCCAAAAACTTAGTAGTACATCCCCGTGGGTGTGCACATTGAAGGTGCAAGTCAAATGGTAAGCTAATTCTATCCGTTTATAGGAATTATGATAAGATCAGAATCAAACATAGTGAGAAAAAAAAAAGTAGTTCAAGATTGCTTTTCTGCAACCGTTGGTGTTGGGATATTCTTAATGGCATCCAAAAATAACAAGATAAGATGAGTATTTTGTTAGAAATTAAGGCAGTATGGAGAAAAATGAACTGGAAAAGCCTGAGTCGAATGCATTGCACTCTTTCCTTAAGACAATATTTGCTCCCTTATAATCTGTTTAGGGTAGCAGCAAATCTGCCTCTCAAGATAAAACAAGCGAACTGATTGCAATTAACAGACATAAATCTGAAAGAGAGAACAAGAGATAAATTCGAAATGAGAAATGATCTGACCATCAGCCCTATTTATAGGGATCATGATCCCCTGCATGGTTACAGTTGGGGTGCTGTCCTATGTTGCTGTGAGAGAGGGAAGAAACTCTTCCCTCTGTCTCTCTTCCCCCTCTCACAGACAGAAGGACAGTACCCTGCTGTAACCATGGTTACAGCAAGGGATCCTGATCCTATTTATAGACACCAAAATGTGCTTTGAACAGTTGCAAACAGTTGTGACAGTCACTACAAGAAATAAGACTTTTAGCGACAGGGAAATTCGTCGCTAAAAGCACAACATCCGCCGCTAAAAGTCCGTCGCTAAAAGGAATTTCAAAATTCGTCGCCTAATATTGGACTTTCAGCGACGGATTGTTTTATACATTAGCGACGGAATTTCCGTTGCTAATTGTGTTTTCCATATTTTAATTTATTTTCTTTTTTTTAAAAAATAATTATTACGTTAATTATTTAGCAACGGAATAATATTTTTAGCGACGGAAATTCCGTCGCTAAAAGTGGAACTTTAGAGAGACTCTTTAGCGACAGAATAAATCCGTCGCTAAAAGTAAAAAAAAATTTATTTATTATTATTTTTTAAGGGTTAATTACAAAACTGTCCCCTGAGGTTTACACGTTTTTGCACTTTGCCCCATGTGTTTACAACTTTTGCAATAATGTCCCTCGAGGTTGACAAAACCGTTGCAAATAGCTCCAAAATTGGACGTCTGTTCAATTTTGGACGTTAAGTGGTCATGTGCGGTGCACATGCCATTTTGGCATGGGCAAATGTGTAATTTCCCTACCCATCTTCCTCATGTCTACCAACTGAGTCTCTCCGAGTGAACTCGGTCTCTCAGCTAAGTTTCCAGGCCGAGGTGCTGATGAGTGGCCTCGAATGCCAACCCAGCATGAGACACCCATCATGCTCCTCCACCCTGTACCCATCCCCTCTATCTCTCTCTTTCTTTCATCAGTTCAGCCAAACCAGATAATCCCATTGCCGGCCACAGTCGTCGGCCAACCTCCACACCAGTGACCCACCACTGCCACGACGCCTCTATCCTCCAACGAGATCACACGTTGCCGCTTCAAACAGCCTCCACGCCGTCGACCCACTATTGCCGCAGATCAGCCAAACCAGACAGCCATCGTCGCCGGTTAACCTCCAAACCAGCCATGGTGGTTGGTTCTGCTGACGGTTGGTTGTATTGATGTGGAATGCTTCCATGAGGTGGAGGTAGACGGAGGCAGAAGGTAGAAGTCGTAGGCAGGAGGCAGGAAGCGGGGGTGGGGTGTTGCGGTAGTGGGTTTCTGGTATGAGGAAGGTGCATGATATAGTGGTGGCAACGGAAATCTGTGACGGTGACAGGGTTTGGTTGGTCGCAGTGGTGGGTTTCCAGAATTTTGGCGGTGATGTATTCTTGTGAGGTGGCGGTGGTGTGTTATGTGACGGGCGAAGGGAGAGAGATATGGCAGGGACGAGGTTTGCAATGGTGGTAGTGGTGGGTGGTCATTGATGATGTAGCTCGGATATTGGCAGTCCTCCTGCGAAGAAAGACCAGTGTGGAAGGTGGGTAATCAGTGGGGAAGATGGGTAGGGGAATTACACATTTGCCCATGCCAAAATGGCATGTGCACCGCACATGACCACTTAACGTCTAAAATTGAACGGACGTCCAATTTTGGAGCTATTTGCAACGGTTTTGTCAACGTTGAGGGACATTATTGCAAAAGTTATAAACACGGGAGGCAAAGTGCAAAAACGTGTAAACCTCAGGGGACAGTTTTGTAATTAACCCTTTTTTTAATGCCCAAACCTGTAATTACAAATTCAAGTTCTCAACAACAAGGCACAATCCAACAAATGCACATTAGGGTTAAATAATTGCTGATTCGTTAGCAATTATTTAACCCTAAAACAAACACAAAACAACTATATAACTTAAAAAAAAGTGTACTATAAAGAAAAATAAAATGTAGATATAGTTCAGGAGGGCACGGGAGCCGGATACAATAGAGTAGGGGAGGGGAGGGGAGTACAAGCTGGGAGGGCACGAGAGTGGGATGGGAGTACAAGCTGGGAAGGCACGAGAAGGGGCCTTAGGGGTTGCCGAGTCCCGGATCAGGATCTTGCTAATCGTCCTTGTCCACGGGGGCACTCTGATCCGGATCCGGCTGGGCATGTCCAGCAGCAGTGCCCTGCATGTAAAGTCACGGACGCATTAATCTCGATAACCCTCGTAATTTCAAGCTTTCAATAAACATATATAGTGTTTGTACCTGATCATGCGCCCTGATCATCCTGAACAACTCCATAGCAATGCGGCGGACCTCGTCCTCGTCTAATGGTCGCTGCGCAGTCGGTGTCTGTGTCTGTGGAGGGGTAGCGTGGGGTGGGGACGCTCAAATCACGGCACATGCAGTCGTGCTAGGCAGGTCACGTATGTGGCCTTTCGGCCTGTTGACAACCTCCGGTGTATCCAGTCATCGCTTCAATGCCTAAGTACTCGTACCCATACTTGTGGACGCTGATGGCTGTCTAGACTACTGCTCGGACCCCCTAATCTATTCATACGAGGCCTGCAAAATAGTGATTTAAAGATTTGAAAACATTAACGCAACAAACATTGAATACAAAGACAAAAATTAAACAAATTGACTCGAACTTACATCGATCCGCCGGGCAATATCTGAAACATAGTCCCCGCCCGGTGCGCATTGTCCTTATCCTTCTTCCTCATGTGCGTCTGATTATACGTCAGAGCTATGACCTCATCCTTCTCCAGGTCCGGGTGCTCAACCACATTCTTGTGTTGGATGACGTTGTGTGCCACCAACCCCCCCCCCCCCCGTGTGCGTTGGATCTTTCTCACGTATGTTCTCGGCCCTACTCCTACTCTTGACGCCCCAGCCAAGATGAGTATCCCACCGATCAATCATCTGCCCCCATACAGAAGGAGATATCCAACGTGGGGGATATTTCTTCAAATCATGTATCGGGGCACCCTCAGGCACTGGTCCCGTGCGTCGTGCAGCCATCGGTGGAAATTATTGCCGATGTAGGCAAAAAAAGCCTGTCGCCCCAGCGCCTGCTGCTCAGGCGACTCAAACTAAAACCCTTACTGTAAGGAATCCAATTACACAAATTAATTTAAATAATGCATTATAATTCAACAAATACTATCGCAGACAAAAATAGTTAATCGTACCAGCCACTCCTCCCATAAGGACTCCCTCGTCCCAGCATCCCAGTCCTTCCGGTACAGCCGTGGCTAAAAAAACGTCCTTCACAAAAACTCCGATCTTCGTCTTTGCCTGATTCTCCAAGATTCTGAAGAATGTGTTTACTGCATTATGTGATTTTTTTTTTACTTACTGGCCCTCATGGGTGAGAGTAACTCTCATTTTACGCTAGGGGTCGATGCGTACCCCGCGTGTAGGGCCACGGCCTCGTCGAGATCCTACAAAACACCGACATTAATACAGTTCAAATATAATTTAAATATAAGGCTAGCAAAAATTGACTAAACACCGTTATCAAATATACCTGAGGTAGAACCCACAGAAGAAGGAGAATCAACATGCGTGTGGGAGGAATCGGCGTCGGGCTGGGGCAACGGCTGGGGCTGGGGCCCCATCTGTTGTATGTGAGCACTCTGTGCCTCGTCATCAGCGGGCAATGATGAGGTAGGACCTACCGAAGAGGAGGCAACTCGACGTCCACCTCGACCACGAATAGCCCATATTCTATTCATAACTGACTTTGTATATACGGCTAAACATATGAGGGCTCACTATGAGACTCGTAGCAACAATGCCCTGACACACCCAGCTGATGGAGAGGCGTGGAAGGAGTTTGACCGAAAAATATCGCAATACCTTCAATGCAATTTTTTTCTTCTTCTTTTTGTCCGGTTTGTACCTCGAATGATTACATACTGGACAACGTGACAAGTCCTTATTCTCTTTCCAAAACAATACACAATCGTTATTGCACACATCTATCCGCTCATAGCTCAAGCTAAGTTTCTTCATCATCTTCTTCGCGTCATAGTACGACGGGGGTAACTTTTCACTTTCGGGCAAAATTTCTTTGATTAAAATAACAAACTCGTTAAATCCTTTCTCACTCAGCCGGTGGTTTGATTTTGACCGTAATAACCTACTAACCGTAGACAACCGTGTGTGTTTCGGAGCTCCATCCCACAACGGCTCTTCCGTGTCTCTCAACAACTCATAAAACTGACGAGCCCCTTCGTTCGGCTGTTGAGGACTGTCGTCGCCGCAATCGTCACCCCAGTCAACATTAGCATGCCCAGCATCCATAATCATATCTCGGTAATCATACCGTGTCTCCTCCCTAACTTCAGCTTGACTAGCCGGGTTGGATGACAATACTATTGTTTCCCCGTGCTGCGTCCACCTTGTGTATCCACCCATTAAATCGTACCGACGAAAATGCCATTTTACTTCAAATCTTTTTCTCCAATGTAACAACTCACATTTACCGCACGGATACCTTATCTTACCAAAGTCAACATGTGCAGGGTGCGCGTAAGCGAAGTCGAGAAATTTGTTAACGCGATCCTCAAATTCATCAGCATTCTTCCTTTTCATCCAACTTCGATCGACCGGCATGACGACTGAGATAACGTACTATATACCACCTTCAATTATGACCAATAATTAGGTAGGGTCGATGTAAATATGAATGCATGCATGTGACAACATGTCTATATATATATCCCCTCCGTTCTCTAATAGGTAGTGGTCCTGTCCCGTTTAGAAAAGCACATGTTTATGAAACAGTTACCAACTCATGCTTAGTCCTATGTCTGCAAAAAATTCGGCAGCACCTCCCCGTATTTCGCCAAGTACATGACATCGATTAGGTGTTCTAACATTCATTTAATCTTACCTTGCAAGGTTTAACGGATGTTGGAACACTAGATCTGTATGCACCCGGAGAAACACAGGAGAACGTGCACCAAATATCAACGACATAGAACACAGAGCATGAGTCGATACACTGTTTTATAAACACTTAGCTATTCCAAATTCTCCAAACTGGACATCCAAAGGCTTATTACAAAGCATTACTTTGTAATGAGTACCTTTGAACGGGACCTAAGAGTTTTTATACATGCATGCGTTTGAAAATTGGTAACATATGCAAGAATCTTTCCTAAATATCAAATCTTCAAAAAGATCATTGCATATGTTACCAATTTTACTTTAATTAGAATCATTGGCAACGAGTTGAACCAACTCGTTGTCAATGGACTTCGCAAAATAGCAACGAATATTCCTAATGCAGGGTTTAATAACAACGAGTAATTGAACCATCTATGTGGAATATGATTAATTAAGGATGTGCAAGGGCTTATTAGGCTAAATTAGGGATGTACTAGGGTTAAGTAGGGTAATTAGGGTTATTAGGTTTAAATAGGGTAATTAGGGCTACATCCAGTCATTAGTATGTAATTAGGTTTAACTAGGTTTAATTAGGGTTACTTAGAGACGTGTTAGGGGTTAATTAGGGTTAATTAGGGTTTAGTTTAGGGTTTAGGGTTCAATTAATCTAATTAGGGTTTAATAAGATATGTTATGGCTAATTAGTGTAAATTAAGAGTACTTTGGACTAATTATAGCTAATTAGGGTTGATTAGGACTAGTTAGAGCTAATTAGGGTTCAATTGTGCGGATTAGTGTTGATTAGTCCTAATTAGGACTAATTAGGCTTAACTGGGTTCTTACGGTTAATTACGACTAATTAGGCTAACTATACTCAATTAGGGTTAATTGGGTTCATTAGGGTTAATCAGGGTTTAGTTAGGGTTCAGGGTTAATTAGTCTAGGTTTAATAAGATATGTTAGGGCTAATTAGTGTTGACTAGGAGTAATTAGGACTAATTAGGGTTTAATTAGGCTGATTAGTGTTGATTAGGACTAATTAGGGCTACTTAGAGCTAATTAGGGTTAATTGGGTTCTTAGGGTTAATTACGACTAATTAGGCTAACTAGAGCTAATTATGGTTAATTGGGTTCATAAGGGTTAATCAGGACTAATTAGGGCTAATTATAGCCAGTGGCGGAGTCAGGATTTCACCCCACGGGGTGCTAAAAATATCGCGTTAACCTAATTAACCTAATTTCAACAACACACAATTCAACTAAATCACAGATATCTCAATCCAATTAGGTCCCATCCTTCGTCAACAATCTCAATTCTCAATGCGCAGTTAACAAAATTATATAAAGAATGAAAATTGATATAAAGAAGTCTACAATTATAACTAAATCACAGATATCCTAGAAAGCATCGACACCTCTTATAAGTCGAGGTATGGTGTCCGACACCTACTGACACCTCACTGACACCTCCGGACACGTGTCCGACACCTCTCAGCGGTGTCCGAAGATATTGATTTATTTTTTAATTACCAGACACCGTGTCAGACACCCCTTGAAGAGGTGTCGGACACCCCTTGAAGAGGTGCCGGACACCTCTTAAAGAAGTGTCCACAAGTATAAAGCCAAAATATGACATTTCGGTGTCAGTGTCGATCGGACGCGGTGTCCGTGCTACCTAACAGATATCTCAATCCAATTGGGTCCCATCCTCGGTCAACATCTCAATTCTCAAATACTCAATGCACAGTTAACAATCTCAATTCTCAATTCTCAATTCTCAAATGCTCAATGCACAGTTAACAAAATTATATAAAGAATGAAAATTGATATAAAGAAGTCTAACAATTAGAATTGTCGATTACAAAGTAGATACATAACCATGCACAGTTAAGCAAATCAGCATCAAATAATTCTCTACTGCCTTAATCTCTTGCAAAAGTAGGCACATGATCTAAGATAATGTAGAGAACCACATACTGATGCATTGTTTATGAATGTTTAATCAGACACTCTATCTTGGGATGCATTAGTAAAACCTAGAGTCTTGTTTGAATTGGAATATCCAAAGACATGTTTCGCCGCCTACAAATAAAATGCTCACATGTCCGGTCTTCTTCATAGAGTTACTGCAGGACATGTCTTGCCATGGAAGAGGAAATGAGGTGAAAAATATTGGCAATTTGGCATTGGTTCCTTTACTAAGGTCTCTAAACTGCATGTTTAGTGTACTTAGGACTTGTTCTCATTTTATTTGCCTAAATTATTAAAAATCACTAAGAAATAAGTAAATACCGTTTTAGGGTATGATGAAGTGTCTAATACTTTTTATCACATAAACTAGTTTTCGAATCCAAATGTAAAGTTTCATAGTGTAGACGGCTTTATTGGATATTCAGAGTCAATCTAGAGTTTTCTTCTTTTATTCTATTAATTATTTTTTTAATTAATAAAATAAGATGACGACTCAATAACTCAAAAAATTAGGCTTTTCAAAGGCGTGTCGTCACCATAGGCCTTCTTTAAATGATTGTTGTATTGGTAAAATAATTGAGAGGGTAATTAATGGTTACTATGTAACTAAAGATACAATGAGAAGGAAAAAGTCGAAGAAGTACATCTGAAACTGCATCTAAGAAGCAACTCTCTTCAAACATCCATTGTCTTTCTGCTTAGCAGGCTTTTGTAAACTCAAAAGGGCTTTTTGTACTTAGAATGTTCTTACAAGGGCCTCATTTACACTCTACACAGAATCTCATTCAACTCATATTGCTAACTCTGATATGTCACATGATGTTATTGACAATTCACCAGCTTCGTCCACATCTCAGTCTACCCCCCACACCAACCACATGAAAACCATGCAATGCAGCTCTAAGGGAGAATCTTTCTTATATAGACTTATTTCCGATACTAAGTAGCAGTCAAAAAATTTCTTCGAGGACTGGCTTATTATCCTGCCGGGATGTCATACTTTGTTGAACCAGACGAACTGAACTAAGGGGTCTCTATAGATAATGAACAATAATTTCCATAAAGTTTAATTTAGACATAAAGCAGAGGCAAATAAACTGTACAGATAATGAACAGTAATTTCCATGAAGTTCAAAACATCATATTCATCTAAAATCGTATTCCAAAGGCATGGGGAAACAAAAAATTGGTTTAATTCAGACAATTGCATTGATAATCTAGGCAGGTAATAGTGGAGTGGACTTACTTTTTAATAATCTAGACAGGTAATAGCGACTTGAGGTGGGTGCGGCGGCGGCGGTGTTGGTGGGGCGGCGGGAGTGGAGGGCTTGGTGGCGCGGCATCGGGCGGAGGATGGGGGTGTCGCCGGAGGTGGGTCGTCGGAGGTGAAAACGGCGGTGGGTGGGTGAGAGAAGAATTTCAGAGAGAGAAACGTGGAGAGAGAAAGAAACCAAATATGGTTGCTTAAAACGAGGACCTTTAGCGACAGAATGACACCATCGCTAAAGGTCCATCGGTGAAGGTCTTATTTATAAAGAATTTCACCGACAAAATTTTTAGCAACGATATTATTCCGTCGCTGAAATAATTAAAAAAACCCTCGAAAAAATTAATTTTTTTTAAAAAAATTAGCGACAGTATTTCCGTCGCTAAAAGTCCACCGGCAAATACTTTTACCGACGGTTTTTTTCGTCGGTAGTAGTCTTTAAAGACGGACTTTTAACGACGGGTCATTCCTTCGCTTAAAGATCTTTTAGCGACGGAATTCCTTCCCGTCGCTAAAAGTCCTTCACAAAAAACGTCTTTCTTGTAGTGAGTTAAGTGATTCTGCAGATGTCACTTAACAGTTATAATCTGTAAAGATAACAAAGAGGTGCAATATTTGAACTAAATGACACTATAAACATGTCACTTTCTGAATTTAAACAAATAAGAAATCTATTTAATTTCGTCAACAGTCACACTGTTTCAGTCAATAATACAGCTCACAGGCTGAATTTGTCGTAAAAAGTTAAGGATGAACTCGGGGTGATGGCTCCTAGCCACGATGCGCACGTGCGAAGTGCGTCTAAAAGCGCCAATAACGCCTTTTGTCGATCATCAATTTTTTTATCACTTGTTCTGACTTATCTCCAGCCACGCAGATTGGCATTGCTAGTCTTATCATATTTTGCGACCCTAACACTAATAAAAAAAGGGTCTTGGCCCTCATTTTTAAGGGTCAACAAGGTTATCCTCTTTAGAGCTTCTGTACCATTTCTTTCTGAAGTAATACGCTATCTCTCTCGAGAATCTTAGCTGTTCATATTCACTCTATAAACGTCTCATTCTAGTCTTTGGATCGCGGACCATACGGAGAACATCATCGGGTCATCAAGGCAAGCCTGATCAAAATATAACTTTTAATAATTTAGAAATCACACATAGTGTCTCCTAAACACGTACTTCCATTTCAATTAAAGAACATAAAAAAAAGTCTTCTATATTTTCTAGTCTGAGTCCCGAAGTGTATACTACATCACATAGGGTCTAGAGTCGAACTACGGTGGTTTTGATTCCGGATACGTAAGCTACTTGACCCCTGTTATCGAGTTCAACCAAAAAAGAAATAATAATAAAAATAAGCATAGGGTGAGTCTTGTTGTATTTTATATGCTACGTGTTCTTAAGGAAAAAAATAATCAAAAAATAAAGTAGAGACCAAAAGTGCATGGCGGGTGCCTAACACCTTCCCGTTCCGTAACTTAGTCATCGGACCCCGCTCTTGGTTTCAATAGATTAGTTGTTCTTTTGGAAACCTTATAGTCATTTTTAGGGTTTTCTTATTTTCCTTTAATAAAAAGATGGCAACTCCATTAAAATCCTTCCAGGGATTTTCCTGAGACAGTTCGTTATAGTGGCGACTCTACTCGGGACTGCAAAACTAAGAGGACTTGCTTGAAAAGTTTCTCTTGATTTCTGGTCTTGTTATATTTTCGTTGTATTTTGTGGCATGTATAATATGACATAATTGTGGTACTTGCGCTTTTATTTTGATATCTCATACACGCACACGTTTCACCTTGACCCACCCATTTAAGAACGACACATTCGAGGTCCTTGGTCCTTCTGGCCTCAAGGCGATCTCTGGATCAACCGGCCGGTTATCCCTCAGGATGACAAGACAGCTAGTCAGAACCTTATCCTCCAGAAACAAACTTCCAATCCATTAACCAACCGGTTGGTTCAGTCATCGAGTGACCAGACGGTTAGTCAAAAACCATGACCTTCCCAAAATTTTCCAAAAATTCATGGTTATCTCACTGACCAATTGGGCGATTAACCCACTAGTTAATCGGGAGGTTAGTCACTATCCCAACTTTTAGACATGCTCCAACGAAACCGTGATTATCTCACTAACCAACCAGATGGTTAACCCATAAGGAGAATCGACCGGTTAATCAGTGTCCAATTCCTATACGAGTATAAAACAGCCGATTTAATGTGTTGTGCTCTGATTGTGTGATTATATCTAGGCTATAGTTTCCTAACTTGAGTCTTTTTTTTATCCATTAGGTTAGAAAGAGTAAAAATTCTTTTTTAAAAAAAGTATAGAATTTTTCAAATTTAAAGTTTTCAAAATATTTTTCTTTTCTCTCTTAGAAGGTAATGTGCCCCAAGACCAATCCGCAGGGTGAGAATTTTGTTTTTCATATGTATGTGTATATATGTAACTAATAAGGTTCGGGACCAAACCTTAGGGTAGCAGAATTTAAACACACACACACACACACACACACACACACAGATATATATATATATATATATATATGTTAAAAAAATTTAGAACTAAAAATATTTGAATGCTTTTCTAGAAAGAGGTGACAAAGCTCCGACATCGGGACCAATCCTAGGATTCTTGCTCGTTCTAATGGCTGAACAACTTCTTCAGATCCCTGACCTGGTCCTTAAGACTTTCGAATCAACTTCACTGCCTTAACACTTCGGCAAGAGAAGATCGCCAAAGAGGTGGATTATCTCATGAAAAAGATAAGGGTAAGGGACACGAAATGGAATCAAAAGAGGATAAGAAAGAAAAAGAGAAGGAAGATGATCCTAAGTTAGAAGTTGATTGCCAATATTAGTCTAATGGTGAGGGAAAGGCTATCACTGAAAAATGGGAGGAAAAACTGGCAAGGCTTGAGTCTCAAGTTGCTCGAATGAAAAGGGCTGATGACCCTATAAACTTTAGTATCCTTGCTATAACCTCTAAAGATAGGCTACCACCTAAGTTTAAAATGCCTGACATGGACAAGTTTAATGGGACTTCGGATCCAAAGATCCATGTTAAGATGTACATGCGTGCGCTAGCCCTATATGGAGTTAGCCGTAACCATTTGGTCCAGTTGTTCCACCAGGCCTTGGCAAAGGCTGCCTCTCGATTGTTCCTCACCCTCGATAACTCTCGAACCCGAACATGGGAAGATGAAGTGAGAGATTTTGTAAATCAGAACCAACATAAATCTATTTGCCACTTCACCCTAAGAGATTCGGAGACCACCAATCAAGAGCCCACCGAATCAATATCTGCATTCATAATCCGATGAAGGAACAAGGCTGCACAAATGTTCAATTGCCCATCAGAAGAAGAGCAAATGAGCATAATTGGGGACAACCTTCAGCCGACATATCGTGAGCACATCTTCGGTCACCATCACACCAAATTCAAAACATTGATGGGTTTTCTCACTCAAATTAAGGACGCCATCAATGCGATAGCCCAAAATGAAAAATATGGAGAATACAATAATGGATCAGAGAATTCTAGCTTGTCCATAGAGAATGATGTGAATACATTTGAGTTTCAAGAGGTGGTCTCCCGGAAGCCAAATACCAAGAAGAAGTTCTCCAATCTGCATGCCCTAAAAACTAGAGTGCTCGAGCAGCTACTCAGTAACAGTATGATTGCCAAGTTGCCCCCCACTGCTGAACCAAAATGGCCTGACCTACAGACTCGATGTGAATATCACCAAAGATCTGGGCACCAAACAAATATGTGTATGGTCTTGAGGAATACTGTCCAATATCTCATCAAAAAGGGTGAGATTAGCCCTCATACCAAACCCAATTTGAAAAAAGAGCCTCTATCGGTGCCCAAATAGACACAGTCAAGACATCTCTTCAAGCGGTAGATCATTCTATGCTCAACCAAGAAGATGATACTTTGGGTTCAGTTAGTCAGGTCATCCAAGTTTGAGACAAAGCCTGTTCGCTGTTGGATTGATTGTCCCGATGCCGGGCTAGAACCTTATCTCATTTATATTTTAAGTATTTTCTTAGCATTTCCTAGATTATCTTTTTGAACTTGCCCTTTTGATGAATAATGGGACATTGTTTCTCTTTACTCTCTTGTTGATGTAGTCTTTTATGGCTAATGATATAAAAACAACAACACAAAATTTTGAAAAAGTAAAAAATAGTTTCTTCTCTCTTAGAAGTCTTTTTTTAGAGTTTGAGTCAAATTGAGTTTGTATTTCCAATAAGTTTAGGAGTCCATCCTTAGCAAGTCGAGAGCAAAACAATTTGAAAGCAAGAGAGAGTTGCCCGATTTCATACCGGTGAATTCATTGACCAACACTTTAGGATATTGCACAAAATATGATTTTGAATATTAAGCCTAGTCTATCACGTTGATATTTCTTCTTCGCACTTGAGGGTGGTGACTCATTATCTTTCAACCGTAAAAATTAGAATTTCATTCCTTCAAAATTGGATGTCAAAAAACGTAACGGGATAGTTTGGTTTGATACATTCGAGTGAGAATTCAGAAGATTATCAAGAAAAGGCCATGACTTCTTTTCGTTGCCAACCTTCCACAACCCTTATTCCCCAAAAGCAAGCCCAATCCTTAAAGACAATAAGATGTCATATGGATATCAAGACTTTCTTCTATACAAAGATCTACAACCCTATACTATAAGGTATGACAAGTTTGGTTTCCTTCTCTTCCAGAATTCATAAGGTGTTGTGGGGCTTCTCGTAATTAGTTGGTACTCTATTCAAAATATGACATGTAGATAAAAATGCTTCACCTCAAAAAACCAAGGCCGAACCATGGCTAAGACCAGAATTTGACAACATCGCGTTAACCATTTCAACAAGTCTTTCATTCTTTATTTCAGCTACCCCATTTGGTTGTAGAGAGTATTGTGTAGTGGCTTCGTTAATCATTCCAACAATGGCAGTATTTATACGAATACACAGCAACCACCACCACCCCCCCCCCCCCACGCCCCCCGCCATACCTGATGTTAAATGTTTGATGTTCTTTTCACAAAGATTTTTTGTTTTCACTTTAATACTTGTATGCTTTCCTAAGCCTCATCTTTTCAGGTTAGGAGAAAAACATAACAAAATCTTGAAAAGCCATTAATAAAAGTAAAGTAGTACATTTTGCCTCCTCTGGTGGGTGCATTATGAAAATCACATAATTCACTTTGCACCAATTCATGATTCGTCTTTCAACTTTGATAGTGGTTGTCTTGTTATCTTAGTTTACATGTATAATTTGCACTGACATATTTTAGCACTAGTTCTTGGAATTAAACCCATATTAGCAGTGGACACCCATTTTTATAGTTTTATTTTTTATCTTTATTTTTTTTTGTTTTATTGGGCTTTGTCGATAATTAAGTTTATTATCATCACGGGTTTAGGCCTAATAGTATAACAAGCCTAATCTATTTAACTAAGTCCAATATATTGTCTAGTCCAGTCCAGTTAGAGTTCGGTCCAGTTGGTTTAACCAGTCCAGTTAATTAGGTTTAACCTAAGTTAACGTCAAGAGATTGGGTTAAATATCTTGGGAATGATCCATGATGCATGCAAATCTCCGTGATTTAGATGAAAACTGGAGATAATTCCTGAAATCTGGTACGTCCCAGAGATCGGGTTAAATATCGTGGGTTGGTTGAGTAAGGTTGACTGTGGATTGATTTAACTGTTCGTGCGATTTGAATTAGAGGAAGCAGGTTTAGATTTTTAGGGAAAAAAAATCTAAAAATTAATTTTTACCGACTTACTTTATCCATCACTAAAGTTACTATAACCAGATTTGCGATACCTTCACAGTGACGGACTATCCGTTGCTAAAAGCCCTTTTTATCATCTTGTGATGGACCTTTAGCAGCGGACTGTCCATCGCTAAATTTGACCCATACAGGGACAAACTTTTAGCAACAAACATTCCATCGCTAAAAGTCTTTTTAAACTCTTTAATTAAGAAAATATAAAATCTGGGGCATATACCTTTATCTTCGGAAAAGTCTGTGTCTAAAAGTAATTAATTTGAGTCGAAAAGGTTTTGATTTTTATTGGTGAATCGCATGCATTATTCCGTCACTAATATTAGCGACGAAACTTTTACCAACGAACTTTTACCAAAGGATATTCTGTCGGCAAAAGTTTTTAGGGATTTTCCTTGTAGTGATAGAGTTTCTTTGGTCCTACGTTAATTACATCTAATGAATGAATCGTAAGATCAACGAACAAAATCAATCTCCAATGGAAAACCCGCTTCGTGCAGCCCTTAGTGTGAACACATGCTCCAAGTCCGGTTCTTTTTTAGAATGCTTTATTGTTACAATTTTTCACATCCACCAACCGACACACCCACATCTCCCATAGCTAAATGGTTTAACCTTCTAAGGGAGATTACACATCTACCAGGACTGTGCAGTGATTTTGCTTCTATATCAAGCGAGCTTGTTCTATCATTGAGCATGCTTTTGCTTGGACACAAGTTTGACTTGGACACGGGCTCTATCATGCATGGTATGAGCTTGTCCATGTCCTATTGTAGCTTCATGCCACTGTCCAATCTTTCACCACTGAGATCGAATTGATTTGCTTCTTAGATTCTCTTATCGATCGTGATGGCAATAGGCTCGCCCCTAAGTGCGTTCAAGCTGTTCTAGCAACAAGGCCCTTTTCCACCTTTTTAATAAGAAAAATATGATAAGAGGAAAGAGAAATGCTCATCTGCTCTCATTATTGTATGGGCTAAACTTGCAAACTATAAATTTAATGGAGAATCACTTGAAAATTTTCGTACTAATGACTTACCACGAAACTAAGACTATAAAATTGATCGAAGATCAACCTCAAAGGGTGGTGGAGTGGCAAAAGGCCTTGAGGTATGATCTCTCGAGGTCTTCAGTTCGAATCCCCATACCAACGGGCTATATGAATTGCAGTTCTGATTATTTAAAAAAAAAAAAAATCGAAGATCATCAACACTCAAAACAATTGGTGCCATTAGGTCCATGGGAGGCATTCTTCTTGTGAACGTGCGTCCATAATAACATGGTGGCAAGGTGCTCCCATGCAGAGACACTTCCTTTCGGTGCCCATTACAAGGATAAATGTTAATGGTACGTCCAACATAAATGTTAATAGTGCATCCAACATTGGTTAAGAGACCGTTTGAGATTGATTCTTAAAAGTAAATTTTGATTAAATCACAATCAGTTTCTAAAATCAGCTTTAATCCATTTTAAGCATAATATACTAAAAAATTTTGAAGGTGTTTGCATAAAAAGGGATTAAAAGTAGGTTTAGTGTAACAAAACTACCATATAGTGTATTCAAATTGATTGAGCATTTAGTGTTGTTTATACGTAATTATAAGGATATTGTGGTAAATCTCTTGGTCAAACCTAATTCTCCAAAACTGATTAAATCTTAATCTAAAAAAATTAGGACTATAGATTTAATCAGTTTTGAGCACATTGGAACAAATTTAATCAGTTTAATTTTTTTTGCCAAACACTTCAAAACTGATTTAATTTGGATTTAATTAAGTTTGACCAATCTAGAATCAATCACAAACACCCTCTAACGTATAATGGAAGGTTAGTGCCTCAATTAGTATAGTGTGGAACCCTTTTCAGTGACGTTTGTCGATTAATGGGGTGCTTAAGTAATCCGAAATGGAATTGATTGACATGTAGAAACTTTTATGAGGAACAACGAGAAGATTAAGCAATAACTGTGGGGATACAAATGCAAAGGAATTTATTTTAAATTGTCAAATTTATTTCTACTTTGTGAGCTATGACAAAATGTTTATCCTATTGTTGATTCTAACAGAATCTGCAAATTGTCTATCTTTGCACGATGTTATGTATTTCCACATATTCAATTCATTCGTTGTTAAAAGCCATATATATTACCATTAATTCACTTTGTAACAACAAAATGAGGATGTGGAATAGAATACATGCTAGTATAGACGCTCCCTAATATTTAACCCGGAAGCGTTCAACATGTTACTTAGAAAATTACCAAAAGTTAAGGTGACTAGAATTAAGGAGCGAAGGAAGTGTGTTGATTGACGCTACATGCCGTTTCATAAGAATTCTAGATGAAAGCGCAACATCTATGTCATTCCTCACTAGCAAAGGCAGTATTGGGTTGCGTTGCGTCCAACCCAATATTGTCGTCAACACATGTGGTCGCCCATGTTTTGAACCACCAATGAAAATTAACATGCTCATGTTTGCTTATTATTGGTGAAATATTTTATTTTGTATAATTATTTCACCCGCAAGTGTTCAAGTCATTTCAAGTAGTAGTTCCTAGAAAGGAGGCCAGTTATGAAGCGTCGTGCTAGGCACTGCCTCACCAAATCCCTTGCTTGGTTGTGATGTTGCTTTTATTATGTTACGCTCCATACGTTTTACTTGTCGAAAAGGCAGAACTTTTATACTTTTCTTTTCATTATAGTAAACAGGATGATAGCTAGAAACCAATCAAGCAAAACATAAAATTGATTCTCCAGAATGTGGGGAATTATAACCGAGGACGATAGTGTTGTCTAGAAATTTTAAAAGTTAAAATTACTTTGACAAGAGCCCGTTTTGACAATAGGGATTGCCTTAATGTTTAGTAAAGTACCCATATTCTGATGCAAAATCCGTTACATATATTCTGCAGTCATCTAATAAAAAAAAATACCACTACAATTGCACCAAGTCCTCCCTAAAATATGTTGAGATCACCAATGGTCTTGGTGGTAAACCAGTATCTTGGTGTATGTTTGAAACCACTTTGATTCTCAGTTTTGTTTAGCATAATTTGCAAGCTTTTGAAAAGTCCAATTTTTTAGGTTGTTTGATAGAGTTTGGTTCTTAAAATTGTGGCAAGAGCTTACAAGACCAGGTTCGGGTGATTTCTCCGAGGTTTTGGAAACCGGAGAAAACTAGGGTGGCTCAGCATGAGGTACTCTTCTAATGAGGTCAAAAAAAGGCATCAAGCCTCCGCACTAACTGACGGGGCCGGCAAAACCCAATCTCGACCGGAATTTTCCTTGAAAACCATTTTTGGGTCAACTCTGTTACTGCTAAGCTGATCACTACTTCACATTCAACAACAGCAAGAAGACGACTGAACAGAAAAAATGCATTTTTTCTGCCACCATAAAAACCTTCTAATAATTCTCCTTTCCTCGACTACTCAAGTCCATCTCCCACAGCACCGCTTACCTCTCACCGCTTCCACAGCCTCCACCGCCTCCACCTCCTCTACCGTCTCCATCTCCTTTCTCCGGCGGAGCTACAACTGCGAAGGTATTATCTTTTTCCATTATATGTTTCCTCTTTCTCATTATCTCTCTGTCCTTATTTTGCTGCAATCTGCTATCTTCAAAAATATGCTATCTTCAACTTTTCCCCAGCAGATTTTTCCTTTATATATCTGTTGGGGAAAAGCTATACAAGAATTAATGTGTATAAGCCAATTATGGCACTGCAGGGGAGAAGATAAAGAGTGGAGGCTGTCAATTATTGTAGATAAGAAGGGGACGATATTCATCGGGAAAAAATTAGCCCTTTTGGGTGGTCTTTATGGCTACAGTTGGCCGTATCGAAGGATATGAACGATAGGATGGGTGATTTTTTATTTGAACATTTTCATTTTGGTCATTCGATATCAAGTTCTTGGTGGTGATTCGTGGTGGGGATGATTGCCTGGCAGTGGTGTTACGCATGATGGCCTTGTTGGTGAGTAGTGTTAGTGCTGTTGGTGGTGGTAATGGAGGGGCATCCGTGGGTTCTTAATTTTTGGGGGGGACTAAATTGATGGCAAGATCACGGACGGGGGAGTTCGGGACAGAGTCAACGTGAAGGGTAGCGAGTGCAATCTCTAAAGCGTGATTGGTAGCAAGTGTAGCATGCTCAAAACTGAAGGGGACGAGTGAAATATACTCTAACCCCCCCCCCCCCGGGTCCTTTAATCCAACATCTTCCAAACATCTTAACCGATTTTGCTTAAAATAGATGGAATCCAATTTTACGAATTCATTATGATTTGATTAGAAATCAACTTTTGAGAATCCATTGCGAACGACCTTATCCAAGATGCAACTGTACACACAAATTTTGTGTCGAAACTGCAAGACAAGAAATAATTGCGCAAAATTGAATTTATTAAATTTAAATTATAGGTTACACCACTCTGTGATTTTTACATAAAACAAATGTAAATTCTCTGATTTGATCTCCGATTTGTTCAAGATCTAAGGGTTGAAATAGCTTGATCTTGGAACGTGAATTTTAGCTTTCTCGATCTTCGTGGTTGAACGATCGTCGAAGCGGTACTTGATTGAGGGCCTCAAGGCTTTATCTCGAATAAGTATGGCGATCATTGACTTGTAGAATTACTGATGTTGAAAGCGAATTCCTCTTCGATTTGAAACGAAAGAGAAACCGATCTTCGTAACTTGAAAGTGCTCGATTGAAGAACAACATTGCGTTCGTGCGTATTGTTCCTCAAATGAAGCACAACTTGGGAGACCGCAGCGTTTCGGCAGAGCTTAGGCTTTTATCGCGAAGACAATGTGTCCTCCTCTTCTTTACCTAAAGCCCTTTATTTATATGTAGAAATTCTTTTCTTAGGTCAAAGTTGACTTATTTGAGTTTCATGGTAGCAAGATCACACTTAGACTAGACCAAATAATTTCATTTGGACTACTTATTCTAGTTAACTTTGGTTCGAGTCAATTATTTTATCTGATTCCAAGTCAGCAGTTTGACATGTCTTTTTCGCAACGTTGAATATTTGACTGATCAATAAACTTTTAAATTTTTATTGAGTAAGCACGAATTTTCCTTATCTACAGCAATTTACAAATGTGCGCGAGGTCCAAGGATGGCTCTATAGAAAGTTAGGCAAGGAGCACATTGACAAGAAGAAGGAAACAAGAAAGCAGCCATGGCAGTAAGAGGGCTTCTCCTCTTGACCATTACTGCCTGCATCGTCTCAACCACAGTTACTCAAACTACCTATACTCGTCCTTTAAACAGACATGATTTTCCATCCGATTTCATATTTGGGGCGGCTTCATCTGCTTACCAGGTTTAATGTCAAATTTTATAAACTTTTGCAGCCAGCAGAGGAATTTAATTTCACTAGAGTTTGTCTTTGCTTTCCTTTCCAGTATGAAGGTGCATGGAATGTGAGTGATAAAGGACAGAGTATATGGGACACCTTCACTACCAAATATCCAGGTATCACTCTCACTCGTCATATATATGCATTCAGTTTGTTGTGTATGTCTCGGGGTGCGTGTGTGCGTGTTTGGGTGCTGGTGTGTGTGAAAATATCTTTCTTTTGCGCAGAGAGGATTAACGGTAGCAGTAATGGGAGGGTGGCAGAGGATACTTACCATCTTTACAAGGTATTCTTACCAAGAAAGTTGCATGTACGTTGTAACTAATCTTTCTAGTCGTCTGAGGCTGTATAAGAACATTAAGAAATGCCACAGGAGGACGTGCGTTACATGAAGCATATGGGACTTGATGCTTACAGATTTTCCATCTCCTGGCCAAGAATTTTGCCTAGTAAGATCATCATTTTATGGTTTATGGTCATAGCTTATGCTATCATTAGTAGTATATTGGTTTACCATCTAAGATGAATCATTATGGTTTATGGCCACGACATCGATATTTCTAGTACTGGTATGTTTAGTATATGAGTACGTTTAACTCAAATGATTGATTTGGTGGTTAAGGAGGTATATTTTCTTCCTTGACTTCTTAGGTTTGAATCTTGTGGCTAGTACCTAGGAGAATTTATTTTCGCGGGACTTCATACCCATTGATGGTTAAGCTAGCGTGAGGACATACTTTAATGATAACAAAAATTCTACAATTTGCAGGGAATAACGAAAAGTTCAATTAGTGATTGTACTTGTATTGTCCTGCAAACATGTTAGGAAATTTAGAAATATTCGAATTCGGTTATATATTGCTAAATACGAACCCAGATGTCTAATATTACGTATCGATCCGTTCTCTCTGTTGCATATAACACGCTTGTTGGACAACAAATTTTGGAATACCATATTGATAGAATATTCACATTGCGTTAAATAGATGGGAGGACAAGCAGCAAACCTAATGCAGATGGAATTGCATATTACAACCGTCTCATTGACGAGCTCATAAGCAAGGGTAGATATTTCGGGCTACTCTTGGACACTTCTCTCACTCTCTATCCTCAACGTCTATAATCCCAGTGTGATCTTTATCCTAACTATGTGTACAGGTATAACACCTTTCGTGACCATATTTCACTGGGATCTTCCACAAGGCCTTGAAGATGAAGGAGGTTTCTTAAACGACAATATTGTGTACGTACGTACCACTCAATAAGTATACCAAATGTGTAAAATCCTCTAGAGTCCAATTCTTTTTGAGAGGCTCGATGCATACTAACAAATCCTCGCGCTTTCCCATATGTTTATTCATCCACATACCATCTATTTCACTAAACTGACGGCCTCAGGGATTTTCCTTTTGGAGTTTGAGGGATCTGTTGACATCTAGCGACAGAAAGTCTGTTGTTGGAGTTCTTGTTCAAATTCGTCGCTAACAAGAATCTTTGTACCTCAAACGTTCTTGCCTGTCTTAGTTGCTTGATTATGAAGTCTAAACTCTGACCAGTTACTTCGACTACATTTGCTATCAAAATCTATGAACAGGAACCATTTTCGAGACTATGCGGATCTTTGTTTCGCTATGTTTGGTGATAGGGTGAAGCACTGGATTACAGTGAATGAGCCATGGTCCTATAGCGTGTTTGGATATGCATACGGTTCATTTCCACCCAATCGATGTTCCAGAGGTGCAAACAGCGAGGCCGCCGGATTTTCCGTTGGTAGATTCGCAAGATTTGCACCCAATCAGGAGTGTGAGGCAGGAGATTCGGGCGTCGAGCCATACAATATTTCGCACAACCTGCTTCTTTCTCATGCCGCAGCAGTTCAACTTTATAGACAGAAGTACCAGGTTAGCATGTCTATATATATATATATATGAAGCATCTCGCTAAGATTAGTTAGCATCAGCAGACACTTTCAGCAAGAAATTTTAATAGTACTTTTTAGCGTCAACAATATTTAGGCGATGTACTGTGAGTTTGACAAAGAATTGGTTTTGCAAAACCTATAAAGGCCCAGTTCTTTAAGCCTCGGAGTTTTGTCCCAAAACGTCCATTGTAAGTAAAATTATCTGTTGTTATCAAATTATTGTGTAGTCTAGACGGTCATCATTAACATAGCTTGATCTTGATTAGGCGGCTCAAAAAGGTCACATTGGTATATCGCTCAATACTGAGTGGATGGTTCCCTATAATGAAACGTCAAAAAAAGATCAGGCAGCTGCGGATCGAGCACTTGCTTTTATGTATGGATGGTAAGTAGCAAAAACATAAATTTCTTAGTTTGAGCTTTTGAAATTCCTCTATGCACACCAAAAATATGAACTTGTGAAGTAAGGTACAATGTCAAAAACAACATTATCGTATTTGAATTGATGCCGCTGCTATCGGTATGTTGTTCTGTCATAAAAAGATTTTTACGTAGCGACTTGGAAAGAATGTAATTCAAAGTAATTTTAGAGGCGAAATGACGAAAGCGTCATTAATGATTAAGGCGTATAACTCTAAAAATACCATTAATGAGTTAATTGAATTACGATAATCTCATTAATGATTGTTTAAAATTGCTACGTCCAATACAGGCACATCATATAATTTTTTTCGACGACATAGCAAGGTATAGTAGAATTCCATGTATACAATGGCACCTCTTTTATCCATCATACATAGCAGAAAATGAAAGTACCGATGGGAAACTTAGGCTCTGTTTGGTAACATTTATTTTTTCAGTTTTTTTTTCAGTTTTGTAAACTGGAAAAAATAAACGTGTTTCGTACACAGTTTTTCGGTTTTTTTTTTTTTCAGTTTTGAAAGAAAACCAGTTTTTAAAACAGGGCTGTTCTTGAAAACTTTATTTAGGAATTTTGGGTTTTCAGTTTTGCTTTTTATTTTAAGACCACCACCACGCCCACCGCTGTCGGCCACGGCCGGCCGGCAGCCACCTCCGCCGGCCACCGCCACCGCAAACTAACACCAAAGAAAAAAAAACTCAAGATAAAAACTGATTAATCAAACACCCATTTGTTTTTGTAAAAAAAAAACTAAACTGATTTTGTTTTTTTTTTGGAAACAGAAAACCAAAAGTAAAAGTGATTTCAAACGCTACCTTAATTAAAGTTCGCTTAGCTCGGTTGCCTTTTTTTTTTTAAATAATGATGAAAGCAGAAATATAATTAGTAGATAAAAAAGTGACTGGAATGAAAGAGGAAGCACATTTTCTTTCATGCATTTCTTTAGATGGATAACAAGGAAAGAGATGAGAACTTACCATAAATACACGGACTTACTTTTGTAAACAATAATCTTTTCATTGTGTTTTTTGCAAAAAAAATGAACAAGTTCTTTTAATCACTTTCTATTCCCAGCTAATTAATCTCTTGAAAAGTTTCTAATTAAGTTTTCTATTTACTTCACTTTTCACCACTTTCTACATAATCCAACCAAAGTCTCATAATACAGAAAATGTACGCATAATTATTGTAGTTTCAATTACTGTATTTACGGTGTTCTTTTTCTTCTTTCTTGAATCTTTTAAGGTTTATGGAACCGTTACATAAGGGCACCTACCCACCTCAAATGGTTAGTCACGTCAAAGATCGACTACCCAACTTCACGAAAGAACAGTCGGAGCTGGTGAAAGGGTCATTCGATTTCATTGGTTTAAATTATTATACTGCTGCTTATGCCGCCAATATTCCCAATTGCCCTATTCATGGAAGCAAAAAGCCCTCCTACTTGACAGATTCTTGCGTTAGCATAACAAGTAAGTAATTATGAAGTGAAAGTTATAGGAAAATGTTATCTCACCCTCTCATACGATTTTTACTTCTTTTTTCTATGAATACTATGGTGATGATTGTTAAACTTTTAGTCACGAACATGGGGAGAATGGCATATGAGATGGTGGAAATATTACTTGCCAAGTTTATATATAATTCTTTCTAAATAATTTTTCAGAGGCTGAACTCATGTGAAGCCAGGAAGACCATGGTCACTCTCCAATTATTTCAGTTTTTGACACTTGTCGTATTATGGTGAAGTGAAGTTTAGTTTTACCATAAAATAAAATCTGAAAAAGAATGATTTGTTCCTGTTTTTTTTTTTTTTTTTGGGCTAAGTGTGGCGCAGGCTGGCGCAGGCCTACTCCATCTTCCACCTAGAAACAAAAGAGACACTTTTTGTTACTCCCATTAGCCTTCTGCACTTTTTACCTTCATTTTGCCAAATAGAAAATATATGGTTAAAAGGCAAAATTATAGTAGCCACACTTTTTAACATGTCCTTTTGTTCCTCCCATTAGTGCGAATGATATGTCGATAAGTACAGTATTCATTTAAACTCTCCCTGTTTATGAAGTCCTTTTATTTCCCGTTCAAGCCATACATATATGTTTTGTTCTATGCAAGTTTTGACATAAACATCTCTAATGTCTGATAACAATATATGTTGTATACTGTTCAATCAGAGGTGAAGGATGGAGTACCAATTGGAAACGAGGTACGCGAAGTCATATCTACGTGATGCAAATAATCTAGGAGCCTAATTAAATATAGTGATATACTAAGATTAGCAGAAAATTCTATTCAATTCTACACCCTTATGCTTTCATGTTTGTCCTTCCTTTAATGTGTCACTAATAGGTTGGCATCTTGTTATCACTACACTTTATAGCCATTTGCAAGGCAAAAATTTGTTTCTAAGATATATGGGCGAGAAGTAAAAAAAAAACAAAATCAGAAAGAATGTCAGTTGTTATCGTTGATATTATAAGTACATGTATTAGCAAAATTAAAATGCATTTATTTTTATTGCTTCGGCCAATTTTACACATTACTAGATGCTAACTTCGAACTATATGTTGCTACTTATGAGGGAGAAGTAACAGGTTATTTGCCGTACTATAGACGAATGTACAAAATATTTTTGGTGACAAATAGTCCTGCTGATTTGCGTGCATCGCTAGTATTGTATTTTTGTTATGTGTTTGGAAAAAAAACTTATGATAGGTATGTTACATAGTCATTGGGGTATATCTAGTTCATTGTGGTAAGAAGGGAAATATTATAAGGTTTTTTCTAGGTTCTGTACAAATATGTTATCTTTTAAACGCTTAACAAATTATTCCGTAAGAATTAACAATTGTTTATCTATTATAATGACCTCTTCGATTATACTTAAAAACCAATATTAGAACCTGAATCTTACTAATTTGGCAGACTGGATTGGACTGGCTCTATATATATCCTGAAGGCATTCGAGATACCTTGCTCTATACACAAGAAACATATGGTAACCCAACAGTCTATGTTACTGAGAATGGTATGCATGAACGTCGTACTTGGTCCTCATGCAGGATTTGTTTCGGTGTTTTTATACTTGCAAATTAAACTAGCATTCTGATCACATTTTGTGCTCCCCATTACCCTCTACAGGAGTTTCTACACAAAATCTCGCGGAAAACTTGACTGATACTCTGAGAATCTATTACCATCGGCAACACCTATTAATGCTTCAAAATCTCACTAGGTTAGTGGTTTTAGAAAGAAAAGATGTAGATCAATATGGTTGCATGCTTGCTACCACGACAATAAGGTGGGAATACTGTGGGTCCACCAGATGACACGCTAGTGGAGCCCACCAAAGTCGTGAGTATATGGCCCACCAAAGTCGTGAGTCTATGGGTACATGTAGATGTTCAAACTTTAATTTAGAATCATTTTAAACAAGTGAAGATGTTATTGTGTTTTAAAGTTTTGGACCTGTTAATTAGATTCTATACCTTTTCAAATGTACATAATAGCCATTAATAGGATCTGCACAATCGGTACATAGTTTACTTTCGTAAGAGTACAATCATGGAGAACTTACCTCTAACTTTCATCAATCCATCTTGTTTTGAAGGTTCACACCTTTCGATACACTAAACAAAACTACCGACTACTTGTGTAGGATTGACCCCAGCACCGTGAAAGGATATTTCATATGGTCATTATTGGATAACTTTGAATGGTTGGATGGTTACAGCGCTCGTTTTGGCATCATGTACATAGACTATGATTCAAATCGTTCACTCGCCGGCGAAGGAAGCTATTTGAATAGAACCTACAAAAGCTCAGCCAAATGGTTCAAAAACTTTCTTCTCCCACCTGTATACTAATTTTAACTAGACAAGAGACCAATGTATGTTCTCTATATTGTATGTGCAACTGCCCTATGACCCCTGTACGATAAATGAAACTACGGATCAGTTTCCATCAAGGACTACACCATTCAATTATGGCTCTACTTTTCTGCATAAAAGATGAGTTCTCAGTGTTCTGGGTTTATGTTTCCTCGGGGAGTACTTGAGTCATATGGTGTTGTTTTGAAGACCTTTACGTGCATGTTGTAGTTGCACTTGTAGTTGCAATCGCAGTTGCAGTCACAGTTATGAGCTTCTTTCTGTATAGGACTGTTTCCGCAGGTGTACAACTCTTTTCACATGGCTAGGGCAAAGTCACAAATATTTTGTACCAGTTTACGTTTCAGGCCATTTCGGTTGTAAGGACTTGTAGGTAACTAGCTATAGTTCTTTCCTCATTCAATAGCTCAGACCAATATCCATCTCCTTAAGTTTTTTTTTTTTTTTTTGGTCGAAACGAAAACTGCATTAAACTAAAACACTAAGTACAACCTTAAGAACACAAACAAATGTTTGGCTCTGGAAACAGAGTACCCAAAAGTACAAACAAAAAGAGCATAAGCAGAATCTTGACCCTGGAACATAAACCTGCCAACATGGCCTTGACAGAAATTGAAAAAGATAAGTATTACCGTTGTTGGATTTACAAAATTCAGATCAAATGGTAACAGAGTGGAAGAGCTGCAGCAAGGCATCATTTCCAAGGGCCGCTTGACCCTGGCATCAATGCAGTTTGGCTCTGGAAACAAAATACCCAAAAGTACAAACAAAAAGAGCACAAGCAAAATCTTGACCCTGAAACATAAACCGGCCAATATGGCCTTGACAGAAATTGGAAAAGATAAGTATTACCATTGTTGGATTTACAAAATCCAGATCAAATGGTAACAGAGTGGAAGAGCTGCAGCAAGGCATCAATTCCCAGGGCAGCTTGAAGTGGCAGTTTAGATTATTGTCGCGGTTTTCTTCGGATCCAATGGAGGTGGAGCAATTTTCCAAGGCCAGATCCGATTGATCTGAAGCTCGAAGGCAGTCGGTATCCTCTATCTCGTCTAGATCCATCCTCTTCCCACCATAATGCCGCCATATCGGACCCGCGTCAGAGAAGTCAACCCCAAACCAACCGGATCGAAAGTCTGGCGACCATGACGGATCTGAAAGAACTTTTCAGATCTGAGGGTAGCGAGTGAGAGAGAGTAAGATTATGGCTAAAGGGCTCCCGATCTGTGGGTGTGGGTGGAGATCGAGGGGTGGCGAATGGCAGCACAGGTGGGTTGCCGAGCAAGATGGAGCAAAAGATGCGAAAAAAAAAGAAACAAGAAAAAAGGGAGTAATAATGTGAGGGCCTCCCCTTCCAACCTTACAGGCATGGAAGCCAAAGGAGAAAGGGGCAGCAGTTGGATTTACTGGAGAGAAAAGTGGGTTGGAAGTAGGTTTATCCTTTTCCTTAAGTTTACATCACTTCTTAGAGCGAGAAAATTACTTTTTACTTTAAGAGGACTTCTTTCCATGCAAAATTTTGGAGGGAAATATGTCCATAAGGAAACTAGCGGTGAGGGCAATAGTCACCCAAGAGAGAGATTAGCTAGAAATTTTTGTTCAAGAGCAACATTAAGGAGATATCGACGCTTTACTTGAACCACATTGTTTTGTTATGGTGTTCACATGCCACCACGTTGATGGCTAGCACCATGAGATGAAATAAAGATTATAAATTTACCGTAAACGAATTTTAAGTTAAGTGTCACGTCAAATGCATTTTATTTGACGGTAAAAAGGATGGAAGAATGCTAGAGCATATTAATATATTTCTTTGTTTTTTTTCAAGAGAAGTTAAAAATATATACCAGATTAGTAACCGAATATACAAGACAGTAGTGGCTAGCAGACTATTATGACAAACCCATACAAATATAAGTAAATATGTATCAAAAGGGTATCAAAAAGCAACAAGGAACCAAAACACTATGAGGACTGTCATGAAGGCTCTGGATCGATACAGGGAAGGAGTATCACAGGCTGTACACGAGCAAACCATTCCTGGCATACTCAGTGCCCCGATCATAAAACAAAAGAAGTCGAAACTGATGATAGAAGTAGCATGCATTCTTGTCCGTACATTGCGGTTCCATCTTGAGTTCTTGAATGGATTTTAGGATGGTGAAGGGCCTCAATTCGTGAGTAGTTTCTAGTAAGGTCGTCGGAATTGGTAGTCAGGTCTTTACATTGCAGTTCCATCTTGAGTTCTTGAACGGATTTTAAAGCTTGTATTTGGTGAATTCAGTTCGCAAGTTTAGACGAATGAGCCGAACTCGAGCGGAGTTCAAACACCAAGATTCATGCCCTTATAAGAACATGAGCAGAGCCCAAACATATTTGAACATATACGAATCAAGTTCGAACAAACCCTTGTTCGGCTCGAACTCGGTTTGAATACAACTTTACTCGTGTGTATTGAGCTTTGGTTGCTTGGGGAAGGTAGGTGGCCAACTTAAAAACACTAGGCCAAATGGTTATGTACACTGATATGTTCAATAACAGCGTTAATGTGCCTTTTTCTGGGAGAATTATGAGAAATATATAATATCAGAAATTACTAAAGCTAACATATCTAGACTCTGGGATTACATAGCAATGCAAGACCAATAACAGATGAGAACTTCATCCGATAAGTAACACCAAATAAAGAAAGGAAAAGCAGACAAAAAAAGAAGAAAAAAGAACAACCCTCTTTTTAATTAATTAATTTTTTTAATTTTATCTTTTTTTTCCTCAGAAAAAAAAACAGATAATAACAACCCAAACAAATAATAATCCAAGACAGAATAATCCTCTTATGACTAGACACATGTTTCCACGTCGAAAAACCTACTGAGAAACACAAGACACCTGTCCATGCCAATCTAAAGCCCATGGTCACAGTTTGAAGCCCGAGGCCACATCAAACGTCACTTCACTTCACGGTTAGTTGGGAAGCCCCACACCTGCCGGTGTCGACCACCGTCGAAAATCTCAGCAACCGCTAGAACCAACCGAGAAAACAACCACACAAAAACCCACATCAGAGCTCCTCCACCGCACAATCTAATACCCTACCCAAAAACCCACCCGCTGGTTTTCTGTAGCATATCGAAGAGATGCTACTGGAATTCGCAGCCATGGATAATGCTTTCAACTCACAATTGCACAAGAATGAGAGAAATAAAGAATTTTATTGATGTAAGAAGAGAGTCCAGAAGAGAGAAGAAACAGAGAATTTGTAGAGAGAAGAATTACAATTCCAATTTTCATAAAACGTGACTCTTTCTGGTCTGCCTCACGCCTAAAAGCAAAACAGAATTCTAACAGAATTCAAATTGAAAGTTTTGGCTCTAGCGCCAAAACTGAGTACAAACAATTGTCACTAAAATCATCTTAAAAGAAATATAAGCTGGGACTGAACGATGTCGTGTCCTGTTATTGTGGCCAAGTCCAAACGATGTCGTCTGAGACTACCGCCAAACACTGCTTGCAAACCTTAAGCTGGGGTTGCTCCTTCTTGATTGATTATAGGTCTGCCATATCTTGTAATGCGAATCCTGACCCTGGGCTTGCTCCTTATAGCTCCTTCTAGTTCACTGGCAGCTTGATCATCACCTTCAGCTATATGTTCATCCACTGCAGCATCACCTTCAGCTATCTGTTCATCCACTGCAGGTCTTGGGGACATAACATTCCCCTCTCCTTTACCAAACCCTTGTCCCCAAGGGTTCTAATTAGGAAAGCGAGCCTTCATAACGTCCCAATCCTCCCAAGTTGCATCACCTTGACTAGTATTTGACCATTGAACCAATATCTGAGCTGCTGCTTCATTACCTCTTTTTACAATTTTGTGATCCATGATGGCCACAGGTTCTACTAAAAACTGACCTTCAGTGCCAAGGGGTGGCAATTGGGATAAGGTATGTACATGTTGTCCCAACCATTTCTTCAATAAGGACACGTGGAAAATTGGATGAACTGAACAAGATTCTGGTAGTTGAAGTTTATATGCTATCTGGCCAATCTTCTGCAGAACCTGATATGGCCCATAAAATCTTGGTGATAGCTTGAGGTTCTTCCTTAATGCTAGAGTAGTCAACCTGTAAGGCTACAGTCTAAGGTAAACCCAGTCTCCAACATCAAAAGATCTTTCAGTCCTATGCAAATTAGCATATTGTCGCATTCGTGACTGAGCTAGAACCAAGTGGTCCTTGAGTAGTGTTAGCACCTTACTTCTGCTGTGCAAATAATTGTCCAGCTCTTCAATATTGGTGGTTTCAGGAGTGGTGAGCCTAGGGAGTCTTGGTTTGTAACCATATACAGCTTTGAATGGTGTCATTTAGATGGTGGAGTGTTAGTTGGTATTGTACCAGTACTCTATTAAAGACAACCACCTAGCCCACTGATTAGGCCTCTCACTGCACATGCATCTCAAATAGTTTTCCAAGCAGTGATTAACTCGTTCTGTTTGACCATCACTTTCTGGGTGATAAGCTGTATTGTGATTAAGCTTAGTCCCCAATAGTTTGAAGAGCTTAGTCCAAAAGTGTGACAAGAAGATCTTGTCCCTGTCACTCACTATGGACTCGGGCATCCCATGCAACTTGAAAACCACATCAAAGAAGTGATTAGTTATGATCTCAGCTGTGAAAGGATGAGTCAGTCCAATGAAGTGAGCATATTTGCTCAGTCGGTCTACCACAACTAATATTGAATCCTTGCCAAAGGATTTAGGTAAGCCCTCAATAAAATCCATTGAGATATGAGTCCATAATTGGGTAGGTATGGAGAGAGGCTGTAGCAGCCCTGGATAAGGAACATTTTTATGTTTGTTCTGTTTGCAAACATGGCATTCCTTTACCATTTGTTTCATACCAGGCCAAAAGAAGAACATAAGAGCCCTTTTATAAGTATTGTGCATACCTGAATGTCCCCCCACACCTAAAGAATGTAATTCTTCCAAAATCTGGCTCCTCAGATGGCCTTGGGTACCAACATACACTTTACCCTTATACCTCAGTATACCTTCTTGATAAGTATAAAATGATGTGGCCATAGGGTCAAGCACAAGTTCTTGAATAGCCTGTTGTGCCTGCTCATCTGCTTCTAGGCTGTCCTGCAGCTCTTGGTGCCATAATGGAGTGATGGTAGTTATGGAATTGTACTCTTCTGACTGGAGTTGTGGCAGCCTAGATAGGGCATCAGCTATAGAATTCTCAATCCCCCTCTTGTACTGTATCTCAAAGTCAAATCCCAGTAATTTAAATAGTAGCTTTTGTTGTAACAGTGAAGTTACCCTTTGCCCAATTAAGTACTTCAAGCTACTATGATCAGTCCTCACAATAAAGTGAGAATGACATAGGTATGAGCTCCACTTAGTGACAGCATGCACTAAGGCCAATAATTCTTTCTCATAGATTGATAAACCTAGGTTCTTAACCCCTAAAGCTTTGCTGATATAAGCAAGGGGTCTGCTCATTTGCATAAGAACAGCTTCAATTCCCACATCACATGCATCAGTCTCCACTTCAAATGCAAGGGAAAAATCAGGTAATGCTAAGACAAGGGTAGTAGACATAGCTTGCTTGAGTGCTGTGAAGGCCTGTTCAGCTGCTACACTCCATTGGAAGGCATCCTTCTTGAGTAGGTTGGTAAGAGGCTTGCTGATCACACCATAATATTGCACAAACTTTCTGTAATAGTCAGTCAGCCCAAGAAATCCCCTTAAATCATTCAGTGTTTTGGGAGTAGGCCAATCTAACATGGCTGCCACCTTGCTGGAGTCTGTGGAAACTCCATCACCATTGATCAAATATCCAAGGTACTCCACATGTTCCTGAGCAAATACACACTTGCTTTCTTTGGCATATAAGGTGTTAGCTCTGAGTATTTCCAATACAATTTTCAAATGAATTTGATGAGAATCCAAGTCTTGACTGTAGACTAGGATATCATAAAAAAAACTAAGACAAACCTTCTCAAATAAGGTTGAAAAATGGTGTTCATGAGTGATTGAAAGGTTGAGGGAGCATTTGTGAGGCCAAAAGGCATCACTTTGAATTCGTAGTGGCCTTCATGAGTTCTAAATGCAGTCTTATGTTGGTCTTCCCTCATCACTCTGATTTGATGGTACCCACTCCTGAGATCCAACTTAGAAAAAATAGTTGAACCTTGCAACTCATCAAGCAAATCATCAATTACAGGAATTGGATACCTGTCCTTGATGGTCAACTTGTTAAGTTCTTTGTAATCTACACAGAGTCTCCAACTCCCATCCTTCTTTTTTACTAATACTACAGGTGAAGCAAATGGTGAAGTGATGTGTTGAATGATACCTGTCTGCAGTAACTCTGAAATGATTTTCTCAATCTCATTCTTCTGTACGAAGGATACCCTGTACGGTCTCAGATTCACAGGTTTAGCTCCTTCCTCCAATCTGATATAATGATCATGAGTTCTTTGAGGGGGAAGCTCTTTAGGTTCTTCAAAGACATCTTGGTAGGCACTGAGTAGGCCTTGAATCTCCATTGGAATATTATTGTCCTTTGGGGTCAACGTGACAGCATATAGTTGTCCAAACATAGTGCCTGCATTTCCTTGGATCAACTTGTGCATAGCCTGGGCAGTGATCATCTTGATAGTTGTTCCCTTAAACTCTCCACCTTTAAGAATAACTGACTTGCCTTGGTGCTCGAAGGAAATTTGGTTCTCATCAAAATTAAAATTCACACTCCCAAACCTTCTTAACCACTGCATGCCCAACACACAATCACATCCTCCTAATGGAAGTATCCTCATACTGGACTTAAAATCATGTGATCACATACTCCATTTAAAATCTTTAAACACAATATCTGTTTTGAGCCTAGCTTCATTAGCTACTGCAACAGTGAGGGGGGTAGTGTCTTCCAGCACACAACCAAGCTTCTCAGCAGATTTAGGGTCTAAGAAATTATCTGTAGACCCAGTGTCAATCAAGATGCTAAACATCTTATTCCCAACTTGTCCCAATATTCTAATGGTATTGTGAGTACTGTTGCCTGCTAATGCATGTACACTAATCTCATGTTCACTGTTGGGGAATTGCTCTTAGTTATTAGGCTCTTCTAGCTGTTCCCTTTCATCATTTCTCATTTCAACAAATTCCTCCTCCTCTATGTCCTCAGCTATTATCATAGCTATAGATCTCATAGGGCACACACTCTTGTGACCTGGCTCGAACTTAGCTCCACACCTGAAGCATAGTCCTTGATTCATCCTCCTTTGGTGTTCCTCTATAGACAATTGATTAGATCTTGGAGGAGGTCTAGGGGGAGTTGGTTGTAGGCCTTTTTGGAGACTGCTGGTGTAAGGTAGGGCTGGAGGTTTTAATGGCATAGGTGGGACTGTGGCTGGTTTGGCTGTTGTTGTAGGAGTTGTAGTCTTATAAGATGGTCCAGGGTTGGTGAAGGTAGGCTTATAGAAAGTTTGAATGTAGTTTGATGTGGTGACTGCAGTGTGCATAGACTTGTGGCCTCTAAGCAAATTTTGGATTGCCATTTCTTCTCTTCGGGCTATGTGTATAGCCTTGGTAAGACTTCCCACATCAAACTGTTCCACTCTACTATCGATCTCAGGCCTTAAGCCTCCAATAAAACTCATGCAAAAATAAGACTCATCCAAATAGTCAAATTCTTGCACTACTTGAGCTCGTAATGCTTCAAATCTGTTAAAGTAGTCATCTACCTTTCCAATCTGTTGGAGTTTATTGAACTCTCCCAACACACTTACTCCAGTTAGAACTGAGAACCTAGCATACAGATCCTTCACAAAGGAGTCCCAATCTACATTTTCTATTGGTTTAATAAATGCAGCATACCAGTGTTCTGCCTGAGCATCGAAGTGTACCGATGCATAAGGAACCTTATAGTCCTCATGTATAGGACACAGTTCGAAGTATTGCTCAGCCTTGCGCACCTAACCCCTAGGGTCGTCACCGTTGAACCTTGGAAATGAGAGCTTAGGTAACCTAGGAGGTGGTAGGTTACCTGTAAAAGGTGGATGAGTGTTCTGCTGATGATTATACTCCGATCGGTTGTTCCTGTGGCTAGAATCTCCACGTTCTGAGGTAGTCTTGGACTGAGCTTCAATTTGAGCATTCATCTGAGCCATAAATTTAGCCAGCTCATGCTTGAGATCAGAGAAGCCTCTCTGCATATCTCCCATGTTAGCTTCGACAGAAGCCATACGAACGTCATACGTTGCTAATCGAGTTCCCATCATCTCCTGAACTTCTTGATGTTCAACTTCAATGAGCTGGTTGTTCTTCACTGATCGCGGCATCTTCACTGGCTCGTCAGATTTCCTTCTAGGTTGTAATGAAATGAAATACGAATTGCTACAGCTAAAGACTAGTTCAGGCCCCCGTTAAGAGGCTCTGATACCAGTTGTAGCATATCGAAGAGATGCTACTGGAATTTGCAGCCATGGATAATGCTTTCAACTCACAATTGCACAAGAATGAGAGAAACATAGAATTTCATTGATTTAAGAAGAGAGTCCATAAGAGAGAAGAAACAGAGAATTTGTAGAGAGAAGAATTACAATTCCAATTTTCATAAAACGTGACTCTTTCTGGTCTGCCTCACGCCTAAAAGCAAAACAGAATTCTAACATAATTCAAATTGAAAGTTTTGGCTCTAGCGCCAAAACTGAGTACAAATAATTGTCACTAAAATCATTTTAAAAGAAATACAAGCTGGGACTGAATGATGTCGTCTCCTGTTATTGTGGCCAAGTCCAAACGATGTCGTCTGAGACTACCGCCAAACTCTGCTTGCAAACCTTAAGCTAGGGTTGCTCCTTCTTGATTGATTATAGGTCTGCCAGATCTTGTAATGCGAATCCTGACCCTGGGCTTGCTCCTTATAGCTCCTTCCAGTTCACTGGCAGCTTGATCATCACCTTCAGCTATCTGTTCATCCACTGCAGGTCTTGGGGACATAACATTTTCCTACCAACCGGAGCCCCTAAGGAAACCGATCACCTACCGGCTACCGACAACGCAGATCAGCCACAAATTTGAACTCAATCAACCAACCTTGCTGCAAGGGGGATGGGGAGCCACTTGGGGGGGGGGGGGAGAAAACCTGAGTAGGAAAAACACCCAACCTAACAGACTCACTGATCGACAGCTACCATTGCACCACCACACCAAAATTAGCGAATTCAGGTAGCAATTTTTGGCAGCAACTAAAACCACTAACCCAAGAGTGTTCGTCCCAGCCCACCTTCACATACCCCTTCCCTGAGTCTATCAAGCAACCACCCGCATCTCAGGTCACAGATTCGGCGATACAGACTAGATCCGACATCCTGCAACCCAGCAACCCTTCATCGCAAGACGCCAGGCACAAGGAATCTCAACCAAAACTGAAACACAAATGAAAATTGAAATAAGAAAAGGCAAAGTCTACGCTACCGCACTAAGACACACCGGAAAAACCAATGGTGGCAGCAGAGGACGGTTGAAAGAGATGATTTTTTTTTTTGTCTTGGAGAGGGTTTTTTTCTCTCCCAGATAGAGCCTTCGATCGGTAGTAAAGTTTCCGTATAGCACCTCAGCGTTAGGGTGCCTATGCACCCATTCTTTGCTCACGTGCAAAGAGTTTACACCTTAGCACATGCTCAGCTATCTCCCCATGCATTGCATGGTGATTGATCTCTGGCGTCCTCCACTGATGGCGTGCTTATCTACTAAGTAATCCAAAAAGAATTGACTCATGTGTAGAAAATTTTAGTAAGAAACAACAAGAATGATTAAGTTATAATTGTTGGGATACAAATCATCACAAGAAAATTCACTTTTAGCGACATAATTTTCTGTCTCTAAAAGCATATTTTCCATCGGTAAAGTGACAGACTGTCCGTTGCTAAAAGTCCATAAGTAAAAAGGCTGTCGCTGAAAGATTAACGACGAAAATATGTGATTTGTCGAAAAAAAAATTACTTTCACCGATGCAATTAATTACTTGTAGACAGATTTTTTGTCTCTAAAGGTACTTTGTATTTTTCCTAATTTTTGAGCTTCTTGAAAAAAAAATTCAAAAGAATTTGGCAATGGAATACCGTCGCTAAAATTCCAAAGTCTTTAGCGATATAATTCTGTCGCTAAAAGTCTGTCTCTAAAAAGCTTTATTAATCTGTGAAGGACTTTTAGTGACAGAACTCTATCGCTAATAATCCATCTGTAAAAGTAAAAATACGGATATTTTTATTATTTTTAAGAAATCCAAACCTGTTTTAGACACTTAATCCTAATCAACTAATCCAACAACAAATATTTTAAACTAGTAATCATCCTTTACCAAACTTGGAGCAATACAAAGAAGATTAAGTCATAAACACCGCGAACTAACACGCAAACTCAATTACAAAAATCAGAAGTTCACCAGAAATAATATATAATGCATCACATCGTACAACTCCAAAAAACAAATTACAATTTTCATTGAAACTGAAAAAAATATAAACCAAGAACCCTTTTTTATCTCCTGACTGAAATGAGAAACACATATCGAACACGAGAGTACATTCGGCGCTTTCTTAACTGGACAACAAAATGACTGCTCATTAAGTTTTAGCTGACATTTCTCCCATTGTAACTCTGAATTCCAATTCAACTATCTCTTTTACAACTTCATCTCTGTCCGAATCAAACTGTTCATCCTCTGCAACAAGTCAATTTAGATTCAGTCTCTTTCAACTTAAGAGTATGAGGTACTGCACGTGATTCGCCACCTTTATCAAACCCTCAACTAATGAGTATCCCGAAAAGATAGAACGATACAAAACAAAACCACATTGCAATGTATTCTATATATATAATGTTTCTGCCCCCAGGAGGAACCGTATTAGGTTCATATGATGCCATGAAAAGCTAAATATCATAAACATACTTCCTTCCATGTAACACTTAGTAATGCAAAACAAGAATTCCCTGCAACAATTTTAGAACAACCAATTAAAGAAATCCCTTAACAACGATTTTCAATTTCATGTATCACAATGTTTCTAATCTAAGAGGTCAAACCTAACAAAATATACAGGACAAATAAAGAAGAAATAACACACCAATATAAATGATTCTTGAGATTGTAGAAACTTTTGAAAAGATAAACTTTTGAAAGAGACAAAGATACTCAAAGCACTGTTTTGTGGGAAAAATTAACTTGAAGCTTACACACAGCAAATGAATTGTTCCATAGAATACTACCAAGCCTCAAACAACCAAGTAAAATTCCATAAAAGACAACGTAAAGAAATTCACTAAAGGAAAATGCTTTCATTGGTAAAAAGGGGTTTGGGGGGGGGGGGGGGGGGGGCGGAGGAGGAATGGAAACTAGAATTCAAGACACTTGCCTGGTAGAGAGAAGGCAATTGAGCATGGTCATCATGTACAGAATTCCAGAGAACTGTTCTGTGGACTTGTCCTTGATGATTCTCTTGAAAGTAATTCTAACATAATTTAAGTAGAATTGCATATATAGTCAGTGTTAGTATTGATGCACTGATCTACATTACAATATTGACAAGCATCAACTTTTTATTTCCTAAACCATTACAATTTGCCCTCGAACTCATGAGAGTTTCTAATATGTGCAACACCACCCTCTTATTATGATGTTACCTCTCGAGATCATCAGTAGATGTTTCTATGACAATTCGCCTCTTAGAGTCCAGGTTTTAGAACTAGTGCATTGAAAAAGAAAACAATATCACAGAACTAGTTAACCTCTTCTGCAGATCACAAACTGATTCAGTTTCTAGTAGGATTATGTCTGCATATCCCATGTCTATATGTAAACGAAGGGTCGAGTTCCCATTAGTACTGGATTTCAATGAACTGTGATACTCTGAAATCCAATTTCATTGAGCATGTTGATCATTGAAGTCCTAAACATAGGACATCATTCCGCCATTGCACATGCAAGTCTATTAACTAGTCACTGTTCTCAGTTGGCACCCTTGAGATACCTTTCAACATTGGTGATCTACATATTTATGCATGACAGAGAGATCACCAAACTTATTCAAAGCAGCAAAGCTAATAACATTAACATCCAATCTATCACCTCCAAGAATAGCCTCATCTGTGTGCTTATTGATGCCTTCTCTAGCAAAAGGTAAGAAATACTGCAAAAGAGAAAGTAGATATGGGATTATCGACAAATTAGCATTACTAGAAAATATCGTCTATCTACAAATCTTGAGTAGGGTGCCACTACTTTAGTTTTGGGTATTGTCTTAGCTAGGTACGCTCATAGGCTAAAGCAACTGTACAAGAGGCGATCTTCGTTAAAGCGATGCCTCACATCATTGAATGTTCTTTCCTCTTCCTCTAAGCTCTGCATTTTCAGAATTTGTTCAGCATCAACTCTGGGATTCTTTCCCCGACTACAAAGCCTTGCATGCTTCTAATTTTGGTTGGCATTCTAACAAATAGTGGAAGGCAAGTGTTGCACTGACCTTAAGGTGTGCGTTGCCCTCTCTTTTTTTCTCCGTCATTTCTTATTTCAAGACTAGACGTCGTAAGATTGTTTCATTGTTTTTTTCTTTTTCTTTTCTTTTATTTTGTCGTGAAACTTTGTTTCTATACTTATAACTAAATCCAATTTAAAACATCACTATATTCTTATTTATTATCTTGACTAATTAGTATATTTTGATGGTAAATGATATGCTTAAAAATTAAATAAATGAAAGCTCATGACTAATTAGTAGACTTAGATGATAATTGATATGCGTTAAAATTAAGTAAACAAAAATTAATATAAAACCATGGACAACGAGTGGGCAGCCCATGTCCACCCCGTGCCTACAAAACTTTCATGAGTTGGGCATGGAAAAATATTATTTGTCCCTTAGATGGGTTGGGTCGGGCAAGACCATGAGTTTTTAAGAGTGGGCTAGACATGGTCTGACCTTTGGGCCCGTCCAACCCTCCAAGTGAGGAATGAAGAAGAAATTTACGTAGATGATAGAGGCAGAATAACATCAGTTCTCCCAAGTTGTAGCCTTACTAGTGAGTATAATTTATATAACATGATTGGTAGCAAGTGTAACAAGCTCAAAATTGAAGGGGGCGAGTGTAATTTTCCCTAAATTATATTTAGTGTTATCCTAGCTTCAAGAGTTACTTTTTTTTTTAGGCAAATTTTGCCACGTTCCTATTTGAAACCCCATTCGGCTTTCAGCTTTTCTTTGGCCTAATTTGCAAAAATTTTGGAAACCCCAAGTTTTAGGCTGTTTGATATGGACATAGTTTGCAAATCTAAACCCATTTTTGCAAACCGCGTTTTGGTCTTTTCTCCAGTTTATAAAACTAGAAAAACACGCATTTCTCTCACTCCTTCAATGAGGTCCAGCCATCGACCAACCTCCTTTTCTTCTGATGTCTTCTCTCCTTAGTCCCGATTGCCCCACACCTCCGCTCTACTCCAATGCCTGCACCGCCTTTATCCCATTATCTTTCACTGCATCTATCGCCTCCATCTTGATCCTGCCGCCTCCATTTCTTCTTCTCCTTTGCCTCGGTCGCCCCACACGTCCACTCAACTCCGTTGTTCAAATCTACCTCCTCCATCTCCCATTTTCTTTCACCGTTGAAAATCTCCCATTTTTAGCTTTACCAAAACAGATTTTTTTTCCCAGCAGATTTGTTGTTATTTTTCCTTTTTGCAAGCCTCTAATTGGTTTTTCCTTTTCCACAGATCTAATGGCCGGGATAAATTCATTGTGGTGATTTTTACTTTTTTTTGCAATCTCTTTTTCATATTCTAACAATTATAATAATCCGTTAAAAATTGACCATAGTCTCTTAATTGGCAGTTACTTTTCTTGATAAATGATATAAGCATAATATGTAGTATGAACATAATCAACCAGATTCATTAACTAAAGTATGTTAATGGAAAAGCTAAAAGATTGACTATAATCTGACAATTTTCATAATCTGTCAAACATTGACTAGAACCTATTATCTACCAGTTTCATAAACTATAGTCTGTGGATGGATTTCTCATGACACGCTTCATTATCGGCGTGTTTGTGGCACTATCTCAAATGTAGAATCACATTTTGTTTGAAATCAATCGCGTGAACATTGCGATATTGTTAGACATGATAAAGTCGTCCAAGTTTGTTAGACATGATAAAGTTGCATGTTTATTGTTGACTTTTTAAGTTTTGATAAATTTTTAACAATTAGTAGGATGCACGTGTGATAGACGTGAACATTAACATGTGAAAAAACATGGTTGTTGTACTGAAAAAGTCATAATCCCATGTATTCTTTAAGCTATGACAAATTGACAATCGATTTTTAGTGGTTCAAGTATACATGCTACTTTAATTGAACTCAAAATGCAAATTAAAATTAAGATGCATATACATAAGGCCAGGATTGCACTAAAAATATTGAGGATCCATCCGAAGAAAGTTAATAGTCTCCCAACCACCTTCATCTCACACAACTTCCACAGAACGTAAAAAATTGTACATTGATTTAATGTCAATGATGACCCATTTCCTTATTATGATCTTACTAACCATTCTTTTAGAGGAAAAGTAATTATAATTAGATATCCATGTGTCTAGTCCAAACTAAAAGGTTTAATGTTCAACAATCAACAAATTAATATCTATGTTTATGCAAGCATCTATATAGCCGTGGTTTTTTTTTTTTTTTTTCCTACTTTAGCTTGTAATCATTTTTTACTTATTTTTTGTACTTATATCTGTTTTATAATCCAACTTCATGAACATAATAGTTGTCATGAATGTACCACAATCGTCCTTAGTCACCTTGTTTTATAGAGTATTTTTTGTATTTAATTTGAGAAAGATGTTTATGTGACGATTGAGTGTCTGTCACATTTACTCTGTAACATTCATTACGGAGAAAAATTAGTAACTTCTAACCCACAAAACATAAAAAAAATGCATTTTTATATGCACTACACGACCACTTTTTAGATTAAATTTCGCAATTGGGAATTTCCTTGGTAAACAAAAAAGGATTATATACTGCACACTAAACAACGCCATGTTGTCAGTTGCTTCCAATCCCATTACTGTAATCTTTTGTCGCCTAGAATATAATAGTGGTATTTTTTTTTAGCCGTTCCTGTTATCCGTTACTAGTAAGTGATGAATCTTTTATCCCTTGCTATATGGTGGTAGCTGTAACTATGGTTATAGAAATATAGAATACCAAAGATACAACAATTAAATAAAAGAAAAGGCAATGACATTTACTGTTGAAATCAATCTAACTCGTTCTCTTCTCTTTCTTGCAACACTAAAAGTGGTGTAGAGAAGCACGTAGAACTGTACATTCATGTAGTTTTCTCTAACCCGATAATCGTAGTTTTCATATTGATAAATAAGGAGTGAAGTCATAATAACACACCATAGTCAGGGCAAATTTTGTTGTTTTCTCGTAGTGAAGGCACAATGTACTTGACAAATGTTCATCAAGATACCCTAGGATACCCATTTTCTATATTATCTATACTATATATAATGAGAAGTCTATTTTCGGTGTAATACTCTTTTGGTGTTACACTGAGTAATTCCGGCGCTAACACGTGTCCATCGTGAGGGCAAAATTGTAAAATATAATTACTCACTCTCCATAAAATCATTAATTACAAACACCCACTCTCTTCAGGTAACTACCCATTTTCTTTTACATTTCACATTCTCCCTCATATCTCAAGAAAATTCAAATTACAATCTATCAATTACATTTGTAAGCGACAGTGAGTAAGCAGATTATCTCAAAATACATTATTCATAATTTGCAATGACAGAATCGCACAAGTAATGCGTGCGCACGACATCTCGTTATATATAATGAGAAGACTTTTTTTTGTGTATAATATCATTTTGGTGTCTGAAATTCACTCTGGTACCGACAAGTGTCCATTTTAAAGACAAAAAAAATAAAATATCCCATTTTCCACTCTCCACATTTTCAGTTACCTCAAATTATTTACGTAACTGTATTTCTATGTTTTCAAACTATTTTCCTCCCTTCCTCTGTCTCCATTGTAGATTAAAAATTAGACAACTGACAAGCTCCAATTCATTTTCTCGGTAATGTTCTCTTTGACTTTGCGATTGGGAAGTGCATTTTTTTTCCATTTCTTGCCTAGGTTCATTTCTAACTCTGCATTTTCCGTTCTCTGCACGGTGGCTGTTGGTTAAGTTGGTGGCCTTGGGTAGGCCTTGGGTTTGCGATTGAGATAGAGTGGTTGTTCGTGGTTGGCGATTGGTGGCGGTTGGGCAATTGGTGATGTTGGGCTGTCGTCACATCTGAAGAGAGGCGCAGCGGCTGGACGGCGAAGAGTTTCTCGGTGGCGTTGATGACCAACGGCGGTTGTGGGTGGTTCATTCATGGGACTGGGTCATCGTGACGGCGGAAGGCTGGGTCGCAGTGGTCGTCATTGATGTTGTATTAGTAAAGATTTTCCATTTCCGTATCAGTTTTCCTCTGTTCTTCCAATTTGATTCTTAAAATTCTTTGATTTTTTCAGCAACCGAACATGAATTCTCTCTTAGAATTGAGTTCCTCTATGTACCAATACTGATTTCCGTGTTCAATTGTTGGGGCCGGCGACGGTGGGTGGTGATGTTTGAAAATGGCAGTGGTGGTGAGAGTCATGGAGATAGCCAAACAGAGGTCTCAACTCTCAAGAACAAACATAACAACTGCGTGTGTGCATGTGAAAGGAAAAAAAAGGAAGATGGGAGATCTTGGATCTCCGAGATGGATCTTGGGCTGATGCAGAGGATTGGCTGGTGGGTACTGGGTAAAAGGGAGGAAAGAGAACCCTAATTTTGGGACACAGGAAGGAAAGTACGTAGATGGATAAAATTACAAAAGTACATGATTTTACACAGAAATTGGTGGGATAAAATTACATGAATTTTCTTTTGTTACACAAATATTAATGTATTTTACGGCACACGTGATGAGTAAATATCGCGTAAAAAGTGATCTATTAAACAATGACAGTATCGCACACGCATCGCGTGTGCACGGGGGCTCGTTTGAAGTAAAGGATAGCCATCTTCATTAACCTTTATTTCTAAGATTCATATTTTAAAGAAGCGGAAGAGGTATAATCACCTTAATTAGAAAGCCTGCACGGATACTTAATCAATAATTACCGTGAACGAAGCAATTTTCATATTATATTAGAGCATAATGGTCCACAACATAATTTTAAATCCTAGCCACAGCCGTTAATAAAAAGGAAGATGGTGAGATTACTCCATAATCTCTCTACCTTAAAAGTATGAAGTGTTTAGACATGTTTTAATGTTTCTAAACATTTTTATCCCCAAAATACCCACAGCAGTATCACTTAAGACCAACTACCCGCCGGTTTTCAAAAAACAGAGGAACAACCTGCCACCCGCTCGACGCACCTCCAAAAGACGCCATGGTTGCAAAAGAAACGGTCCTTCTCTTTCACCAGGCTCTCTCCCTCCCCACGCACACTCCGGCGTTGCCTCTACAGGCATTCCTGCTTTCTGTAGTTCAAACTTCTTCGTACAACACTTCATCCAAATCTTCATCTACAGGTCAGTGATTGCATTAACGGAACCGCGTTTCATGAATCAAGAACGGGAACACTTTACTCTCAGTTTTTATTATCCTCTGCTATACATTCTGCTCTTCAATGTCGACTATCTATCATGCATCCGATCACTCTGCGCACATGAGATTGCATCATCTACCAATGCAGCCATTCGGTCGATCAGCCCGTCATATGATCAAATTTTACATGATTTGCACCTACTTCAAAATGAGTAATTAAGCTGTGCAAAGATACATTCTGCTTTCGCTTGGCATCTCCACTTCTTACTTACATGTCTTCAAAATGAGTAATTAAGCTGTGCAAAGATACATTCTGCTTTCGCTTGGCATCTCCACTTCTTACTTACATGTCTCATACATGTCTTCCCTCCATTAGTTCTTAGTAAAAGGGATTCATGCTTTTGTCCCCTTTTACCATTGCGTGCAAGGTGTTTGAAGATATGCAAATGCCATATTGTCTTACTCAATTGATAGGAAAAAGCAGATTTAGGAATCATTAGGGAAATTTCATAAGCTCAAAAAGGGTGTTGCTTCCAATTGTGCCTTGGGTGGTTCATTGTACACTGAGTATAGGTTAACTTATTTAGATGACTAAATTACACTGGGGAATTTCCTGGATTAACTTGTGTGGGCTCAAGTTTATGTGCCCGTTAAAATGTTGGCATTTGTACTTGCACCAAGTCGCTTGCGAGCCTCTCTTCGATCATCTTCGAAACTGCTCATGGAATTCAAATTAATGAAAACATCGCGTCGGCAATATGCAATCATGTGATGTTGCACATAACCCATAAAACCTTCTTGTGGAACTCTAAATGTGTTGCTTCCAATTGTGCCTTGTGTGGTTCATTGTACGCTGAGTATAGGTGAACTTTTAGATTACTAAACTACCCTGGGGAATTTCCTGGATTAACTTGTATGCACTCAATTTTATGTGCCCGTTAAGATGTTGGTATTTGTACTTGCACCAAGTCGCTTGCGAGCCTCTCTTCGATCATCTTTGAAAATGCTCATGGAATTCAAATGAGAGTAAACACAAGTGTTTGGAACTCATTTTGGACTAATTGAGAATAAATACAGGTGTTCAATAGGTAAATCCAAGCACGGGAAAATGGAATGCTAGGGGAATAGTACCAATCAGGATGATATTGCATGCTCAACGCCTCTACCGCCACTGCCACTTCTTCCTTATGTGTCTCCTACATGTTTTCGTCCCCTTTCACAGTTGCATGCAAGGTGTTTGAAGATGTGCAAATTGCCTTGTTGTGTTACCAATCACACAGGAAAAAAACAGATACGAATGGCGGCAAAATTTAAAGCTTTGCCTATGGTAGAAGGATATTATGCATTTCAAGACTCAAAATAAGAACTCACCCCAGTCACAGTAATGGAGACCTCATCCTAGATGCCAGTGTTCCTATCCCTGCAGCAATAAAACTATTATCACAGAATGTCTATTCTGAAAGTTCTTCAATTTCATTCTGATCCATGTCCTACTTCCACATACAATTTTTCACATCCTTGCTGTTTCCATGTACTTCTGTTTCTACATAGGCCATGTTGATGAGGATGTTGTTTTATCTGCGAGCATTCAGTCTAAATCCAGACAACTCAAAGATTAAGGGCCTAGAGTTGAGCAGACTGAGTTATACTTATCAGAAAAAGGAAAACCATTAAGGGCCTTAATAGCGCAAGATATGGCATAGAACTCATCACATCGTTAGAAATATACAACTGGTTACACTATTTTTAATTGAATGTAGGGCTTGGGTTGAACCATTAAATTTAACTGATTACATGCTCAAGAAATTACGAATTAACTAAGGTATAATTATCTTTTATAGTGGTTTCGCCGATATAGATTATTAAACCTGGAAGATATCGAGTTCTAATTGATCATTGACGGATTGTCCAACGCCATTTTGGCCTTGAAACAATTCTTCCTTAGGTTTTTATGTTCTTGGATATGACCCACAAAGGTCAGTTCCTTCTGCCTTTAATTGAAACTTTTTCGATGCTTTACCTTATGCCTTTTGGAGTTGACATCCTGTGATAATAGTTGATGTATCCCTGGGTTAATTTCCCTAAAAAGAGCAAGAGGTGGTTAGACTCTATTTTCATCGCCGTGTGGGATGTAGGTACCAATAAAGTACGAGAGGGATAAAGATGGTCTTACCAACAAACTTATAGAAGATAAAATGAAAAGCTTAGTAATCAAACCTAAGTGAATTTCGGTACCAGTAAGTTTACTTACCAACACTAACCAAGATGGTCGTCCTTCGAGACCAATGCCGCTAAGGATGAACTTAGTCTTCAACTATCGCTGCCTCACATTTCACATGTTATGTGTTTGACTTGCAGGTGCATCTTAGTATCTGGGTATATATGTCGCCGCTGCAAACAAACCAACTGGAAAAGTTTAGCACGTGTTATCAGATGGAAAGAGAAGGTTTTCGCTATCTTATTACCTCTATATCTCTTTATACTTTTGAAAAGCTAATAAGCGAATTGGTTTTATTCTCATGGCCTTAAACAAAATGGAACCCATCATATTACATGCAGAGAAAAGAAGGATGCTCAATCGTACTTACCAAAAGAATCGATATGCACGACTCACCACCGACGAAAAAACACAACACGTTGAGAAGGTTTCCGAAAACAGGAAACGTCGAACCAAAAAAAGACCAAAGATGGCACGAGGTATGTTGTATCATTACTGCTTTTTTGGTTGTTGGATGGGTAGCTGAATCGGCTTTCTAATTCTATATTATAGATAGTGGTCGGAAGATCCAACGTCTTTAGCCTGCGAAGAATAGGCATTATTACCATATACTCTGAGATATTGGAGCTTATATGATTTAGCTCGCACACTTTGTTGTGATTGGCTGATTCAGTGTTTAAGCATATGGGTAATAATCATGCCGACCGTTTTGAGATATGGGAGTCGAATTTTATCTACTTGTTATCCAACTCCTATTCGGGTTCTAATGTTATGCTACTGTCTAGCCCCTGTTATCAAGTAAATATATAATAACTATTGAGAATGGGGACTTTTTCACACATGTGCAGAGGACAGAATAGCCTTCAATCGCAGTTATCGGAGGAATAAATATGCTCAACTTACCAATGAACAAAGAGCTCTGCATATAACGCAAGTTTCCAAAAATAGAAAAAGCCGGAGCATAAATGTAAAATCACTTGCAATCGCGCGACATCAAACGGAAGGTATCCCAGAGATGAGACCAGGTACATTATGTCATTCTTTTGTTGTCTTCTTTCTTCTTTGACAGTTTATGCTACAAATGACACTTACGCAAGGATTTTTAAGATAGAGACATTCTATCACATTTTTAATATGTTTAGGCACATCACTCTTTAAAGATACAGAGATTCTATCACACTTTAAGTTTCACTGATACGAAAGGAAGCAGATTCTTGTGCAAAGCTTAAGATGCAAATTGAAATATTTTCTTACCCAAAAGAGGAATTTGGAAACAGTTCAGTGAACATCTAATGTGCAAAAGTGCAGAGTAATGATGCATGTCATTCCATATATTCAAATACCTTGAATACAATGGTAATACCAAAGATAACATCAAACAATGAATCCATAGAGTAAGGTAAATTGAGCAAATGCGTGCACAGTTTATAAAGATTTAAAGTAGGAGTAGTTGCTCCAATTAGATTAAAAAAAGGCATACCCGTAAATGGGACATAAAGTTTTCCTTGCCAAAAAAACACAAAATACTAATATTTTGCTGGATGTGAGATGCGATGTTGACTTTGTCGGGATGTTCTTCTATTAGGAGAGTAAATGGAGCGAAGGGATCTCAGGCAAGTTCCTTTCTAAGTTCTGCGTTTGGTCTTTTTAGGCGTCGTTCGTTTTCAGACTATGACATGTTTTGACATATAGAGGGCCGAAAATCACGTTTGTTGACCGATTTTATTCTGCTGGTTAGTCTACATGAACATAAATGTAATGGTTTATCTGCATGAACCATATGGTAATTATGAGTATAATGCATATGCTTGTAAAGGTGGGTGAGACGTCATTTAAGTTCTGCTTCAACTCTTAGTAGATCTTGTGAATTGGAGGAAGTTGTAAAAATGTGGATGGTGATTAGTGTTAAGTACAGTACTTCCCCTGCAAAAGTAAGAGAGTGTGGTTTAGACGGGCTACATTTTCTGTGGCATGAGTGATACAAGAGTTTGACCCATAGTTCATTTGTTTTCTCTATGTTTGGGGAGCCCTGGGAAATGCCTAAGTGCGTTTTGCTACTTTGATTCTCAATTTTGAGGTTAGCCTCATCTGATGGGACCCAACATATTGGTCAGCATAATCTGAGGTTTAGTATGCGCTTGTTGGCAGCAACTTCTGGTAGTATCGCAGCTATGCAATTTTTTGCAGCAGGGTATGCTATATTAAGTGCACCATGTGCTCGACCATTTTCCCAAATGATCTGCCTCTGCTACATTTAATACAATTATTATTGCTCCCTATAGCCATTAATTATCCAAAATATCCACACAGATTAAAATAATTGCATGTTTCTTTTTCTTTCATCTCTTTGACTTCTTTGATCTAAGAGATCCCTTTAGATACCTCTCGGCCATTAGTTGCTTGCACAATTGTGAGCTGTTCTTACTTAGGACTTATAGGAAATGACACAATTTGACTGTTCCTACATGCATGTGCTAATATACTTAGGAACCGACAATGATGATTGTGAGTCAATCTTACTCAGGCTTTCTCGGAGTGGATTTGCGCCTGTTTTGCTGGATTCGTTTTTACATTTCAGAAATATTGATCATGCGTCTAATATACTTAGGAACCGACGATGATGATAAGAAACAAACAACTTAATAAAGTGAGAGACAACCTTTTGGCGTTCATCTTAGTATCCCTACACCCTACAATGTAGCAGGCTCGTGATTAATGTTGAAGAAGAGATAATGAGGAGATAGAAAGATATAAACTAGATTAGAAAATATACGAACACAAGATCCCAAAGCATATAGATCTTATAATTCCCAGCAAGGGGTTAAGGTTTATAGACTTGAGTGTGTGGGAAAATGCATACTTTGGTTGTACCACATCAACTATTTGGCTTCAGGAGTTACATACATAACCAAACTCAAATAGAGAGCTCAAAGAATCTATATATATTTGAAAGTAGAGGGATAAATTAAACCTGGACAATTATGGAAGTAAGAAGCACTGAATTGCTTTTGCACTGATGTAGAAAAGGTTTTTCAGCCTTAAGAAAAATATACATTATGTATGATTCAATTTTATCCGTCCTTAGAGATTTGGCCTAAGAAAAAATATAGAGAATGATCTTCAAATTCCATAGTTGCAGCTGATAATCAAGCCCAATTCAAATACCACATCAATAACATAAAATTTCATTAATTATGGTTTATCCTTGAGAAAAATATACCGTATGTATGATTTAGTTTTATACGTCAAGATGATTATTGTCATTCTTGCATATCTTGGGAATAAAGATGTAAACAACATTGCTTTGCTTACTGTGATGCTGTCAAATGACATATTGACTACCTCTTAGACATTTTTTTCTCTTTTCATTTATACTAAAACTTTCAGCTTTGTACAATTTTGGGTGAACTAGATGAAACAGTAAGCCATAGAGTCTACTCTTTTACTTTTGAACTACGGAAATGCAATCCCTGCAATTTTTGTGGTGCTAAGAAATTTGACTATGAGCCTCCAAGTTTTTGCTGTTATGGTGGAAAGGTAGTTTTGGCGAAGCCCAATATTCCAGATGATCTACGGGTGCTATTTACCTCTCAGAATAATGATGCAGTAGAGTTTCGCAGACATATTCGAGCATATAACAGTATCTTTTCGTTCACATCATTTGGTGTAAAGTTAGATAAAGAACTTGCAAGTTCTAGGAGAGGAATCTACACTTTCCGAGCTCAAGGGCAAATTTACCATGATCTTCCTTCTCTGGTCCCGCCAAATAATATTCCTTCCTATTTTCAGTTATATTTCTTTGATACAGACAACGAGCTCAAAAATAGATTGCAAATTCTAAGTGAGCCAAGCTGAATGAACCCATTACCAAGAAACTCATGGACCTTCTATTTGAGAATCCCTATGCTCAATTTCTGCGCAGATTAGAAGAGAGTCCTTTAGATGCTTGCGAAGTTCGTATAAGAAGCGATGTTCAATTGGATCAAAGAGTTTATAATTCTCCATCAGCTGATCAAGTGGCTGCAATTTGGATCGAAGGCAACAATGCTACATCTGCATATGAAAGGGATATTATTGTCCATGCGCATTCTGGGCATAAGCATAGAGTAAGACACTACTATGGGTTTTATGATCCTTTGCAGTATCCATTACTATTTCCCAGAGGTGATATTGGGTGGCACCAAAATATACTAAAAATAGATTCCGAAAAAGCTAGCAAATCCGTTCTTCAAAGAACTAAAAATGCCAATATCCCTAGCTTTACATCAGCAGAAGATATTTTTTACCAAGAACAACAAGGTGATTTTCTGCTTCTTCGCTGCTCTCAGTTTTTGTCGATAAAGAGGATAACAATGTTCTCTTGTAGGTTTTACCGTCTAACCAATGCATCCAAAGAATTTTATAGGTGTTCGAGGTGAGGAACTGAGGAAGGTATCATGCAGGCAATACTACTCTTACAAATTGCAAATTCGAGATGAAGATAACTCTATTATTCTTTTATCGGGAAGACTATTGCAGCAATATGTAGTAGATATGTATATAAAGCTTGAAACAACTCGGCTTGATTACTATAGAAATCAACAATCCAAGTTACGAGCTGAGTTGTACCAAGGAATTGCCGATAGCGTATTGGCCAGAGTGGTCAGGGGAAGTATGGTTGGGAAAAGAATTGTATTGCCTTCATCTTTTGTTGGTGGGCCACGAGACATGCGACGGAGATATCTTGATGCCATGGCGTTGGTGCAACGTTTTGGAAAGCTAGATCTATTCATAACAATGACTTGTAATTCAGAGTGGAAGGAGATACAGGAGGAGTTGAAAGAAGGTCAAACTGCTCAAGATAGACCTGACTTAACTGCTAGAATTTTTCGAGCAAAGCTACATGATCTGAAGGAGCAACTGCTTAAGAAACAAATATTTGGTAAAGTTGCTGCTTATGTTTACGTTATTGAGTTCCAGAAAAGAGGCTTGCCTCATGCTCACATATTGCTCATTTTGAAGTCACAATATAAGATTACAAGCTCGGACTGTTTTGATAATTATGTATGTGCCGAAATCCCTGATGTAAATAGTGAACCAGATCTGTACGAAAAGGTTGTTAGACACATGATGCATGGTCCCTGTGGAGAAAAGAATCCAAAAAATGCATGTATGCGTGAAGGACAATGCAAGAATCATTACCCACGACCTTTTTGCCCAGAGACAATGCAAGGGGAGAATTCTTATCCAATATACAGGCGAAGAAATGACAACCGTGAAGTATTTGTACGCAAGAAATATTTGAATAATCGTTGGGTTGTTCCATATAACCCATTTTTATTGACAAGGTATGACTGTCACCTGAATGTCGAAATTTGCTCTGGAATTCAAGCAGTCAAATATCTTTACAAATATATATATAAGGGCCATGATAAAGTTGCAGTCCACATTGCTCATGATGAAGAGGATGTTGTCATTGATGAAATTCATCAGTTCCAAGATGCTAGGTGGGTATCAGCACAAGAGGCTATGTGGAGAATTTTTGAGTTCGATTTGAACGAGATGCATCCGGCCGTTATAAATTTGCAGCTACACCTACCAAACAAGCAATGTGTCTCATATTGGGAAAATCAAAATCTGGAGAATTTATTATGCTCGGATGTTGCATCAAGAACAATGCTAACTGAATTCTTTAAGGCTTGCAGTAATGAAGATGATAAAGAAGCAAGAACTTACCTTTATAGAGAATTTCCTGAGCATTATGTCTGGAACAAGAAAGGCAAGTTTTGGAGCAAAAGAAAGTCAAAGGAAGTGATTGGCCGTGTCAATGGAGCAAATCCATCGGAAGGGGAAAGATATTATTTGAGACTTCTACTGAACCATGTAAGGGGTCCAACCTCCTTTTTGTACTTATTAACCTATAACGGTGTCCAATATCACTCTTTCAAAGAGGCTGCGGCAAAGAGAGGATTGCTGCAATCACATGACAGTATTTCAGAATGTTTACACGAAGCTGCTCACTTTCAAATGCCGAAGGCTTTGCGACGCCTTTTTGCGATCATCTTAGTATATTGTGAGCCTAATGATGTTAGGAATCTATGGGACATTCATTTCAGTTCACTGTCAGAAGATTTTTTGAAGATGTCACCGATGACTGATAAAATGCGAGAATACAAAACTTTGCAAGAGGTCGACTTCTTCTTGGAAAGCATGGGAAGAAGCATAACAGAGTATGATTTACCGACTATGGAATCAACTTTTTCAGATGCAATTAACATGGAAAAGCGTGAAGTACTTGATCAACTAGCTGTTATAACTCCACCAGAGGATCTTTTAGCCGCTTCATCTTTGAACCCAGAACAGCAGGTTGCTTATGACATCATAATGGATCGGGTAAATTCGAACGGAAGTGGTGCATTTTTCATTGATGGTCCGGGGGGGACTGGTAAAACCTACTTGTATCAAGCTCTACTTGCTACAGTTAGATCTAGAAAGCTAATTGCAATTGCAACAGCAACATCCGGTGTAGCTGCTTCACTTATGCCAGGTGGTCAAACAGCTCATTCTGCATTTAAAATTCCAATTGATGGCAACGAAACAGCTGTGTGTAGCATACCTAAACAAAGTGGCAGGGCAGAATTGCTAAGAAGAGCTACTCTAATCATATGGGATGAGGCACCAATGGCAAAAAGATGGTCTATCGAAGCAGTGGACAGAAGTTTGAGAGATATTATGGGTAATGACAAACTATTTGGAGGTAAAATATTTGTTTTTGGTGGCGATTTCCGTCAAGTTCTTCCCGTCGTTCCAAGGAGTACAAGAGCTGAAAATGTGAACGCAAGTTTAGTGAAGTCGCACCTTTGGCTTGAAATGGAGAAGCTGAAATTGAACAGAAATATGAGGGCTTCGTCAGATGCAACATTTAGTGACTTCCTTTTACGCGTCGGGAATGGCGATGAACCATGCATAGAGGAAAATATGATCAAGATTCCGAACGAAATGCTTGTGACATATGCCAACAAAAGTGATGCCGAGGATTGTTTGATTAATACTATCTTCCCATCAATTGAAAAGAATTGTGGTCATGCCGAATACATCACTAACCGTGCAATTCTCGCAACAACAAATGAAACAGTAGATATGCTCAACAAGAAGATTATATCAATTTTTCCTGGAGAGGTATGGACATATCGAAGCTATGATGTGGCAGTTGATGATACTTACAATTACTATCCAGAGGAGTTTTTGAACTCATTGACACCAAATGGTTTTCCTCCGCACAAGTTGGACCTTAAGGTTAATTCCCCAATTATGTTGTTAAGAAACTTAGACCCCTCGGAAGGACTCTGCAATGGAACTAGAATGGTCTGTAGAGGCTTCGAACCCAATGTTATTCATGCAGAAATAACGTTGGGACAGTTTGCTGGGAAACCTGTCTTACTCCCTAGAATTCCACTTCTCCCACCGGAGGATGGTTTTAGCCCCTTTATATTTAAGCGTACACAATTTCCTGTACGAAGTTGTTTTGCTATGACAATAAACAAAGCTCAAGGGCAAACTATACCACATGTTGGAGTTTATTTACCTCAACCTGTCTTTTCTCATGGCCAATTGTATGTTGCATTGTCTCGTGGGACTTCAATGTCTACAACAAAGATACTGCTGAAGTCAGCTTCTCAAGACAAAGATAGACACATGTACACAAGAAATGTCGTGTATAAGGAAGTCTTAACTTCTTAAAGGTCTCATCCTCTTTGCATTTACTTTTTTTCTGTTGCACAATTTCTGGATTGCTCTATTAAGCTGTTTCTATATTTTAATTATTTCTAATTTTGTTCTATTTCTGTTTGATTTTATTAGGTACTTCCAAGAAGGCTGCTCCTAATACGAGTTACAGTATAGAAAGCAAGTTTTTAAAACTTTAGGTAAGCTTATGAACATATCTCTTGATAGATACTACAATGCATGGGTTCAATACTCCTTCCTTCAAATGCTTTTGTGCCTTCAATTCTCTTAATCACTAAGCAATCACAGCTATTACTTTCGTACGCATCATAGAGAAATTTTACATAATTAGTCCCCAATGATTGTTTTCGAGTGTCCAGGATTGAATAAAAATATCTTAGCATTGTATTTAACTCAAATTGCAATTGCAGAGCAAATAAGTATTGTTTGACTGCTAAAATGGGGCCAAAATGATGAGAACAGTCAATGTTTACACATTTAAGTACTGTTCTAGGAATTTGCAATAAGTAGAAGTGGAAAAAAGCATGAAATACAGGCTGTACTTCTCAAGGGTGAGGGCTTACTTTAGAATTTAATATGGAATGCTTAATTGAAGAAATTAGTTGGTCGACCATAATTTGTGTGTGGGAGCATGTGTGTGTTTTCCCATTTTTTTGCGAAGCGGGAGATTGTTCCCTACAGTCGACACTCTACATAAGTAACTTAATGTACTCAAAACAATATAAACATAAAGTAGTTTGCTAAGAGCTACTCTGTAATAATCATAAGAGTTACTAAAAGAGTAGCTCTTTAAAGTGGGTCATAATAGGTAAATGCAGAAATTAAAATTTTGCTTAGGCAAATGATGGAGAATGGAATCAATTGGTTCCAATTTTATATGCTCTACGTCATTGATTCTAGATGCAGGAGGTGTTCCAAAATCTAAAGGAAGTAACTCTCTCGACATATTGGGCACTTCTATCATGTATATATAAACGGCTTTTTGGGACTAAGTAAATCTAAGTTATTAAGTATCCATATAAAAGGGAGCATTTCTAGGAAATTGGAATGCTTTGAACACTGTTCACCAGCTCAGTTGGCTCTGATTGAATCTCTTAAAATCAGAACTCTGAAACTATGGTTTCTTTAATGAGATTTTGCTTAAACACGATTATACGCTGAATCAAGGAGAACCCATGAGCAAGCAGAAATTTTTTCTGGAAAAGTTGAGGCAAGAATCACCAATAAGCCTCAACTTTTATTACTGTAGTTAGGTTCTAGGTAACTACAACCAAGCAAACTTTTGACACAAACAAGTGAAAACTGATATTATTTGACACTGGGCAAAACTTCTTAAAGCTCCATAAAACTAAGCAAAACCAGAAACAGATAGCTTCAGATTCCAAGTCACAGTTCCTCATAGGTCATAGCACCAGTAAATCAACATGTCAATCATAATTCATGCAGAAGACAAAAACCATGAACAAGTATGAATAACTTTCAATTACCTCAGTGACCATGCTGTGGAATGGAAGCCTCCACAAGAAAGAAATGTTTGGTGATGACTATTATACTAATGATGATGAGTTTATGATACAAACTAAAGGATGACTATCCAGGCATCATAACTTTGAATTTTCCTTGGGCCCCATGGTAGGAGACTAACCATTTAATCTTATCGTTTGAGAAATCCAAACAACCCCCACTTCAGCTGAGTTGTAGGTTTTAGATCCATGAGAATAAAGTTCCCAAGGAGGTAGAGAAATGTTGGACACATTCAGGGCATTAAGGCCAATGTTAATGTTAGGGCCAATCTATAAGATTAGGTGATCAGCCAAAAAATCATCTATGGCTTGGCCCTCGACAGCCCATTTTTGGATATAATAAAAAGATCACTCCGTCAGAGCCAATGCCCACTGATCAATACTACCACAGATGAACGGTCTAGAGAGCGTCTATGTGATCGGGTTAGTTTGGCTGATAATGTTGATAATACTATGAAGCATGTATACTCTCAATCTCTGGGAAAAAAGGAACATAGCTAAGCATTATTCCTCAATGGCTATATACCTTTGCTAAACAGGTGTTAAGAACCTACTGAAAAATAAATAGCTTGCTCAAAACCAGCTTCATTGCCTTGTTCTAACAAACTTCCAATGGAGCTATTTCCAGCAGACAATTTTAATATCTCTACTCTCTAACATCCATTTCCTCAGATTAGACATTAAGTGTTTTGGTGGAGATGGTTATACTTTTACTATATTTTGCTGAACTCAATCAGTAAGAATCAAAAGAGAGAGCACTTCAAGAAACAATAGTATATGAACGATACGTAAAGAAATATAG